>CM055271.1:76001833-76302003 GCA_029237695.1 Conchocele bisecta | reverse complement strand
TTTTTGGACAGTCTGTATTCTGTCAATTTGCAAGTACCTACATGATAAAATTTGCTGACTTAATAGCCAAAATAACTGTCTTAGCCATGCGTTTATTTTATTTTACAATAGAACCCAGAGTCGTTTATCTTTAATGATAATGTCTGTTCATGATTGCATAGTACATAATAAGCATGCTGACGTATGGAGTCACATGGCTGAATTACAATGGAATGTATCTAAACCAGACAACCTGGGCCCAGTTGCTCAAAACCTCTGTTAGCTTAACAGACTGTTAAATCCTTAACATTGTTAAGGATTTAACAGTCTGTTAAGCTAACAGAAGCTTTGAGCAACCGGGTCCTGGGATGACCTGTAGCCTATTTCATCAACATTGCAAAGTATACTTTAGTAGCAAAGTATACTTTGAGGGAGAAATTTTCAATTTTATGATAAATTTATTAATTTTTATTATACTGAATTTATTACATTATCACAGCCAATTAGCCAATTTGGCTGTAATAAATTCTGCATACTTTTAATCATGAAATATATGCATTTGTTAGTTCTATATGAAATAATGCATTTCAGGAAAAATAAATGATTGCTCCCTCAAAGTATACTTTGCTAGTAAAGTATACTTTGCAATGTTGATGAAATAGGCTACAGGGATGACCTGGGATGACCTGGGATGACCCTAGTAGCCAGTTTCACCAACATTGCAAAGTATACTTACCTGGCTAAGTACACTTTGAGGGAGAAATTTTAAATTTAAGGATAAATTTATTAATTTTTGTTATACTGAATTTATTTAATAAATTCAGTATAATAATTCTGCATACTTTTAATCATCAAGTATATGCAGTGGTTAGTTCTACACGAAATAATGCATTTTGGGAAAATAAATGATTACTCCCTCAAAGTACACTTTGGTAGATAAGTATGCTTTGCAATTTTGGTGAAATCGGCTACAGGTTGTCTGGTTAGATACATTACACTCTGTACAAATAGTTATATCCCCACTTTTTTCCTAGGTTTGCCTGCCATCGAGCATGCTAAGCCAGGAGAATAAATTGTTATGTGAGTTACCTACCTTTGAGGATGCCAAGCCCGGAGAATAAATTGCTAGGTGAGTTACCTACCTTTGAGGATGCCAAGCCCGGAGAATAAATTGTTATGTGAGTTACCTACCTTTGAGGATGCCAAACCAGGAAGACTTGCGTCGAAAGGGAAGATCCAGCTTGAAGGTTGTGCATATCAGCTGCAGAAACTGTAAATACCAGACATTAAATTTGTTATTGTTGCGCCTGTTTTAGCAGAAGGTGCGACTATAGTTGTCGCTTTTTTCCGTCGTCGTCCGCATCAACAATGTCAAAATGTACAAGTTTCTTCATCATGAAATTACTTTAGTATTTGTTTACGGATTGCTTCAATATTTGGACACTTGATACATGTTAGCACACTCATACGCTATTAACCCTTTCAACACCACAGACCTCTATAGAGACAATGTTTGCAAACAGTGCAGATCCAGATGAGCCGGCTCGTAACGAGCCGTCTCATCAGGATCTCCACTGTTTGTTAATAATTTTAAACGTCGTACAGATTACCCTTTTAGAAGAATGGGATAATTTGAATGAACAAAATTAATGAAATAGCGTTAAACATTGGCATGGAACATCCTATTAAGTTACTTGGTGTTGAAAGGGTTAACTTGACATTGACCTTTTTTACAGTCACATTTTTGCGGAAACATTTAGCCATTTTTTTTTTGCGTCAAAAAGTTTGTACAAGTTTCTTCATCATCATATAACTTTAATATTATTTGATAGTTTGCTTCAATATTTGGACACTTGATACATTTGAGAATTTGCAACACACTTATGCCCTCATTAACATGACCTTTTTGACCTTCACATGGTTGTGGAAACAATTTTATATAGCCATTTTGTTTACATCAAAAGGTTTGAACAATTTCTTCATCATCATATAACTTTAATATGACATGATAAGATTTATTCAATATTAAGACACTTGACACATGTAAGCATTTGGAACACACTCATGCTGCCATTAACATGACCTTAACCTTTTTGATCTTCACATTGTTGATCAAACGGGCAAACGAGTTCGATCCCATTTTAACCTGCTGCATTGGGGGGAAAATCCCAAAATCAGAACGGAATATTTACATCGAGAACAAATATATTCAGCCCTGAAATTAGAATGACCTGACCTGGTGCCAGGTCCATACCACACCAAGTCACCTGGCCCCTTCCCCTAAAATAGGATTACGAATATCGTAATACTCCCATAAGGGGCATAACCAGATTCAACTGTCACATACAAAATGCCAAAGACGTATGTGAGGGCCAAACCAGGTCTCCAGTCGGGATTCCGGTAAGGATGAACCCCGATCGTTAAATTACCCATCGCGTGCTCCCACCTGCCACCCACTAACTTTAATATGACATGATGGATTTCTTCAATATTAAGACACTTGACACATGTAAGCATTTGGAACACACTCGTGCCGTCATTAACATGACCTTGACCTTTTTCATGCCAATGATCATGTTACGGTCAAATTCCTCGGCAGGCGCAACACCACTTCCGTGGCGGAATTCTTGTATTGCTATATGTAGTCATATGTGGATGTGACGGGAAAAATGGGTCTTATGGGTTTTGTGACCAGTGTAGATCCAGATCAGCCTGTGCATCCGCACAGTCTGATCAGGATCTGCACTGTTCGCCATTTCACACATGCCATGCTTCTAACAAGCAATACAGATTGTTATCAGGCTACAGGGGTGTGCTATTTAATCAGGAGCTACACTGGTCATAAGCCCCATTTCTTCCACAACCACATATTTGTGTATACTGGTTGAAATGTAATAAAAAATTGTTGATAACTACTTAATTGTCAGCCATCATCAGGGCAGATCTTGATTTAACAGTGTTTAATGGCCTGTCAACAACTAAGATCATTTTAGGCCGGGTTAACAGAGTCGAATCCCATATTTCACCTGCTGATCCTGAAAAACTTAAAATCAGAACAGACAATTTATAGAAAAATTATATATTCAGCCCTGAAATTAGAATAACCTGACCAGTAATAAACACAGGACCAGTAGCCTATTTCACCAACATTGCAAAGTATACTTTAATATCTAGCAAAGTATACTTTGAGGGAGAAATTTTCAATTTAAAGATAAATTTATTAATTTTTATTTTACTGAATTTATTACCTTATCACAGCCATTTTGGCTGTGATAATGTAATAAAATCAGTATAATAATTCTGCATACTTTTAATCATCAAATATATGCAGTGGTTAGTTCTATATGAAATAAAGCATTTTTGGAAAAATAAATGATTACTCAATACTTTGCTAGAAAAGCATACTTTGCAATGTTGGTGAAATAGGCTACTGGTGTCAGGTCCAAACCACACCAGCATCACTTAGCCAGACTCCCTAAAAGTAATGAGATCAATACTAATCCTACTACTTTTATAATGGGTATAGCCGGATTCAACTCGCAAGTAACAAGCTAAAAATATACCTGAGGGCCAAATTGTCTGGCAAGGATAAACCCCATTGTTAAATTTACCCTTCATATTCTCCTAACCAACTGCCCACTAAACCTACCTGAAGGTAGAAGCCGCTGGCCGTCTCCAGAAACAGATTCAGACTGGCCTGTACCTCCGCTCGCTTCACATTCTACAAGACACACAACACCATCATAACGTAATAGGTTTAAAGTAGCTTTTGATATACAGTCGAGCACCAGTTTCTTGAATGTTATAGGTCAAATAACAATGTTATAAACCTAACTTGGAAAAACACGAGTACCTTCCCTTGGTGCAACTTTCGGGGCATCATCGGCATCAGAATTCCCAGAGTGTGTCAGTTTGACGTCACATTGCTTTGTTTAACCCTTTGAACACGAAATCCCGCTATATCGGTTTATACAAAAAGTGCAGATCCAGATGAGCCGGCTCATAACGAGCCGTCTCATCAGGATCTGCACTTTTTGAAAGTAATTTTAATATTTTTGAGAACAAAAACACCCCCTTTTCATAAATGGACGAATCTGACAATCATTTTGTGACCATTGGATTGGTCGGAACATTAACATATCACAGTCCATTCCAGTTCCTTAGGGTTGAAAGGGTTAAAGAAATCACCATCGGCAGAATTGGCAGAGTGTGTGAGTTTGACGTCACATTGCTTAGTTTAAAGAAATCACCATTGGCATCAGAATTGGCAGAGTGTGTCAGTTTGACATCACATTGCTTAGTTTAAAGAAATCACCATTGGCATCAGAATTGGCAGAGTGTGTGAGTTTGACGTCACATTGCTTCCTTTAAACAAAGCATCATCAGAGCCTCAATGCTACCATTGATGATTAAATAATTTTTGTCTAGCCCATCTAGAAATTTTATTCTATAACTTTTACATGTGTTTGCAGATTTTGACCATGGTCTGTATAGAGTTAAGTGATTAAGGTCAATTTTTAAAAACTGATAAATGGTGTTGTAAAACGACTGTGGCTACATGTACATGCAACAATGTAGTATGCTGGCAAGAATTTATTTTTTATTTTTTCAGAGCTCCAGTTAAGGTGCGTAATTTGACCAACTTGGGGTGAAATTTTGTTATTTCTTCATCAAAAATGGCAAGTTGGGAGTCCTTTAGAATCGTCTCATTGAGACGATTCTAAAGCACTCCCAACTTGCCATTTTTGATGGAGAAATAAGAAATTTACCTCCAAATTATGCACCTTAACTGGAGCTCTGATATTTGCAGTACCTGTTTATCTTTGGCCTGTGTCTGTAGGTTTGTGATCTGATTCTTGAAGGCGTGGTTCCATCTGTCAATTACATGCTTGAATGTGAATATGAAAGGGTTTAACATCACAGCCACAGGGCTCCAGATTAGGAATCAGCGGGGGTTGGACGGTCGTGGATTTGGCACAGCATGGTAGTAGAGCCTTACAGGAATGCATGTGTGAAATATTAAGCATTTTAGATGAAGTTATAACAATATTTCTCTGATGTTAAGTTTACGGACGGACGGACGGACGGACAACCTGACTCCAGTATACCCCACCCACAACTCATTGTGGGGGGTATCAAAAGGCCAATGCTCCCTTCCCCTTTGAGCAGCCCAGACAAAATGTGACACTTCACATCATGCAAAAAGTCTGAAAAGAGGCTAAAAGCAGAAAAAAATATCATGCCTGCGGTTGCTTATACTGGTTTTCATGGTTACTAACATTGGTTTCCCTCTTCATAGTCACTTAACTATGTTTCTATGGTTACTTTCATGGATTTCCAAAGTTACTTATATGGGTTTATCTCTCTTCCAGATAGTCATGGTTTCCATGGTTACTTACATTTGTTGCCATGGCTACTTATATTATTTTTCATGGTTGCTAATACTGGTTTCCACGGTTACTTATATTGGTTTCCGTGATTACTTACAGTGGTCTCCATGGTTCCAATGTTACTTCTACTGGTTTTCATGGTCACTTACAGTGGTCTCCATGGTTCCAATGTTACTTCTACTGGTTTTCATGGTCACTTACATCGGTATTCAGGTTTCATGACATTGGTTTCCAAGGCGATTTACATCGGTTTCCATGGTTACTTACAGTTCCTGTTCAACCTTCTTGTCGAGAGCATACTCGAGGTCCATGAGGAGCAACTTTTTGTAGAGATCTTCGAGTTTCTGCCTGGTCACCCATGTCTCCGATATTGTCTTGCTTGTGTCTGTAAAATATGAGGGGTATTTGAAAAGTGTTGCCGGATTTGAAAGTAACATTAGTCAATATAATCATGATAATTGCAAACAGTGTTGCCCCTGTTCAGACTGCAGATCCAAGTCTGCACTGATCGCATTGGATATTTTCTCGCTTGTGTTGCACGGCCTATGCTCCTGATGTCTTGCTTGTGTCTAGAAAATAATTTATGAGGGCTGATCAAAATGTTTAGAGTAAACTAAAGTGTCAACTACTGAAGAAAGTATCACAACTTGTCCAACAAAAATATATTTGCATAGTGTAGGGATGTATGCCCTGATAAAATGTATCTCAGTCACATCATACATTGTAATCATGATAATGGCAAACAGTGTTGACCCTGGTCAGACTGCACAGCAATGCATTCTGCTCTGGGTCGGTAATGCTTGCATGGGATATTTTGTGTTGTGCCATCCTTGTGCTTGCCTTTTTTGATAATACATACAATTGTATTGATCTTGAAAATGAGCTGTATTTATCGTAAGTGATAGTCATGTCAAAAATAAACAAATTGTTGAATACTAGATGACTGACTTAAGTACAGTTTTTTGCCTAGAGTAAGTCTGCAGGACATTTTCCCAGCTAAATACACAAAATATGCTGAGTTCACTTAAAATTTAAGAATCTCCCACTTAGTTATAATGGAATAGACCCAAACCCTGAAATTGTCCCGTTGGGAGTTGAGGTCAAAACACTGGTTTAACTATGCACATAAGCATTCCATGACAGTGACTTACCAGAAACACTGGCTTTAAGGGTTTCTGCTTGTCTGAAAAACACACAGGTAATAATGTAGACACATGTATAAGTCATAGCTATGTCATAGATACAGGCTGTGCAAGTTTTTGCACAGGTTGCAGGGGCGGATCCAGCATTTGGGGAACAGGGGGGTTGTCAAGTTGCGAAGGTAACTCATGCAATCTACTCCCGTACCGTCCGTAGCTAGCTACGGACGGTACGGGAGTAATTGAAAGAGTTACCGTTCGCAACTAGGGGATTGTCCTATTTTCAAGCTCTTCGAAATGCACTTTCCTGTGTTTTACGGCATTTAAATTCAGACTCCAACTGGTGGTAAACTGTGGTCTATGTAATCTCCGTGGCGGAAACCACCCCCCCCCCTCCAGATCCACCCCTGGGTTGATGATTCGGAAATCTAGCAGTTCAATATTAATTTGGTCATGTTGTAACCAATGAAATTTCACTTTAACAGTGAAGCAGCCAACCAAAATGACCCTAAATATTTGGACACAATTGATTCTGGGGAAACACATATAAATACATGTATATGGTAACCCACAACGAAGAGTATCCACATCTTTAGTGTTAGTATAGTGGTACTGGTTTATAACAATAACAATGTGTTTGGAGACAATTTGTTTTGGGAAACCCATAATATATATGGGTTTCCCCAAAACAAATGGTGTCCAAATACTTAGGGTTATTACGGTACATGCTAAAAACAGCACAGATCAATATTATTAGACTGGTCACAAGTCACAAAGTCCCATTCTTTCAGCGCCAGGGCTCCAGATAAGGAATTTGCAATTGAGTATTGTCACTCCATCATTTCTGAATCAATTGGGTATTTCAAAGTTATAATTGAGTAAAATACATTCGCACTGCTGTTTACACATCAAAAGACAGCAATTATCGAATGGTTTGCTTCGAAATGAAAACATGTCTTGGAATTTCATTAGAATTGTCTCCTTGGAGACAATTCTAATGAAATACCAAGATGTGTTTTCATGGAAAATAAGAAAAAATATGCTATATTTGTGGTCTGTTTATTGTTTTCTGCAGCATGATAAATGTACCACAAAATTGTTATTGCTTTTTGATGCTCGCTACTTCTGATTTCAATTGAGTTTTTGGCAATTTTAATTGGGTATTTAAGCAAATACACAGCTTATCTGGAACATGTTGAGCGCGATTGATTGGGGGTAGAGGTTTCATTGATAGAAATAGATATTGTTGTATTGATTTAACACAGCTGTCGATACTGTATCGATACAGATTTTGAAATATCGATACCAAAAATGTGGTGTGGTAATGAGTTTATTTTAATGTTCCATTAGTTTGTTTCAAAAAATGTTTGTTTGTTTTTTTTATAGGTGTTTAACGGCCGATCAACAGCTAAGGTCATGTAAGGCCGGGCAAACGGGTTCGATCGCGTTTTAACCTGCTGCATTAGGGGGAAAATCCCAAAATCAGAACAGAATATTTACATCGAGAAAAAAGATATTCAGCTCTGAAATTATAATGACCTGACCTGGTGCCACACCAATTCAAAAACTGAAACAAAACAAGAGCTCCGCGGAGCCTGCCGCGGAGCCTGCCGCAGTTTGATAGTACATAAGGATCTTGTAATAACCTTGGGGTTAGTGAGCACCATGGGCTTTCTGTAGAATGATGTGAGATGTTGTTAATAAGAGGGCCATGATGGCCCTAATTCGCTCACCTGACTCCATGAACACCAGAGGAGAATGTGACATTGAGTTCATGTGTTTTAAAAAAATTGTGCTATTTTTAGATGGCGGTCATCTTGGATTAAGCGATGACTCTCATTTTACCAAATCTGAAAATGCTTCACCCAAGGATCTTAACTTAGTATGAAGTTTGGCCAGCATCGGCCATGTGGTTCCTGAGAAAAAGATGTTCAAAATCTTGAATAAATGGACCTTTTGGCGGCCATCATGGATGACATAATCATCCGATTCCGACAAATATTGCACCAGAGCAATCGCCTCATCGATACCTTCAGTTTGATATATGAAATGAGCATATTCGGTCAACAATAAAATTTGACCCCACGGGCCACGCCCATTTTTGACCCTGGGGTCACCATTTTCACAACTTTGAAAGATCGATCATTCCTACCAAGTTTTGTTGAAATCCGGCCAGCAGTTCATGAGAAGAAGAATTTTAAGAATTTATGCTATTTTTAGATGGCGGCCATCTTGGATTAGCGATGACCTCCATTTTAACAAATCTGAAAAGGCTTCACCCATGGACCATAACTTTTAAGTTTGGCTACCATGGGCCAAGCGGTTCATGTGAAGAAGAAGAATTTTGAAATCTCTAATAAAAGAACGACCTTTTGACCTTTCGGCAGCCATCTTGGATGACATAACCATGCGATTTCGACAAAAAATGCACCAGAGTGATCGACTCGTTGATACCTTCAATTTGATATATGACATGACCATATTCGGTCAAAAATAAAATTTGACCCAATGGGCCATGCCCATTTTTGACCCCGGGGTCATCATTTTAACAACTTTGATAGAGCATTGTACATCGATCATTCCTACAAAGTTTTGTCGAAATCCGGTTGGCAGTTCTTGAGAAGAACATTTTTTAAGAATTTGTGCTATTTTTAGACGGCGGCCATCTTGGATTACGTAATGACGACATTTTAACAATTTTGTAATCCCCCTCCCTAATGACCATGAAGTTTGGTGACTATAGGCTCAATGGTTACCGAGGAGAAGACGTTTGAAAATGTTCACGGACGACGGACACATTGCGGTAACAATAGCTCAGGTGAGCTAAAAATACACCTATGAAATATTAAAGCATTCCATTGAGGGAAAGAGAAGTTATAATGAAGTGTAAAGTTTTCGAAACAAAACATTTTGTATGTCCTTGACCTTGGGGTTAGCAGGCACCATATGCTTTCTATAGAATGATGATGTTACAAATGCACCTATGAAATATTAAAGCATTCCATCAATGGAAACAGAAGTTATTGCAGATTAACTCCAATGTTAATTTTTGTGATGGACAGACGGACGAACAGACAACTTTTGCATCCCTACACGAGGGGATAATAAATTGAAACCAAAACACTTATTTTCCAACAAACACAGCTAAGCACAAACAAGAATGCCGCCAACGACATGTATCTCCTGGCACCGAAGCTAAATTTGTATACTAGACATTTTTGAAGTCCGTGACTTTCTGCAGATGATGCCGAATGTTCTTACAAATGCATGTATGAAATATTAAAACATTCCATCAAGGGAAACAGAAGTTACAATACATTAACCTAAGAGTTAAGTTTTCAAAACTGAGCATTTTCTAAGCCTGTGACCTTGGGGTTAGCGGGCACCACGGGCTTTCTGTGGAATCATGCCGGATGTTGTTTCAAATGCATGTATCCAATATTAAAGCATTCCATTGAGGGAAACAGAAGTTACAACGAATTAACCTGAGCGTTAAGTTTTAGAAACATAGCCAACAAGAAATGTGTCTGTCGAACGCGGATGCCACCTGCAGCATATTTGAGAAACTGGGACAAAGTGGTTAACCGAAAAGTGTGACGGACGGACGGACAGACGGACGGACGGTCCAAACACTATATGCCACCCGTTTGTTCGAAACCCGGTGGCATAAAAACGAAAACTTAACTTTGAATGCATGTGAAAATTAGGTCAATGAACCATGAAAACTAGGCCAAGGTCACATCAGCTCCCTCTGTGTGAGATGGTTACACCACAGTGTTGATGTATACCAAGTTTGGAGGCCGTAGTACTTATAGTTTTACGGAAACTGAGCTAAATGCAAAAACTTAACATTGAATGCATGTGAAATGTAGGTCAATAAACCATGAAAACTGGTCAAGGTCACATGGGCTCCCTCTGTGTGAGATGGTTACACCACAGTGTTGATGTATACCGAAGCATTCCATCAAGGGAAACAGAAGTTGTAATAAATTAAACCGAGCGTTAAGTTTTCCAAACCTGGAAATTTCTTAGTCGGTGACCTTGACCCTCTGTGTGAGATGGTTTAACCACAGTGTTGATGTATACCAAGTATGGAGGTTGTAGAACTTATACTTTTCTGGAAACTGAGCTAAACGCAAAAACTTAACGTGAAATGTTCACGCCGCCGACGGAAAAGCTATACCTATGTCCCACTTCTGCTAAAGCAGGCGGGACAAAAATAGATATGAAATGTACCGTAAGTATGGTGGTACTAAATGCTTGAATATTTTTTTATAATATATGAATCATATTTCATCATGTTAAATAGTGCACATACAGCCTTGTAAGTGTACCCTCGATATATTTATCTAGCAATCGATACATTGTCAATATTTTACATGTAGTTTCAATACATCAATATGAAAGTTTTAATCAATAACACCTCTAATTGGGGGTGTATGTCAGTTCAACAGCAAGGTCCAATACAGATGGGAATGTACCTATATGGGGGAACACCATACAATCAGCACTGAAAATACAATTGCTCCAAATTCAATAACACACAGCCCATTGCATTTGGAATACACATGTGTATGAAGGTAAATTAGTTACAAAGTACACATTTTTTTCTATCTTTGTTTCTCATCTTTGTGCCACGGTACATGTATGTATGTAACTCATGAAGAGAAAAATCTGTACTTGTACCTAGCTCAGTCGGTTAGATACGATAAACCTAAGGGGCCATTTCACTAAACTTCGAACGACTAAAATGTGTGCAAGTGCAAAATTATGATAGTCTGTATATTTCACATTAGCAATGTTTTCTTGTAAACAATTATTGGATTTACATTTATTAAGCATAGGCAGCCTATGCTCAATAAATGTAAACCCTTCAATAGAAATTTAAATACGATCCTAAATTTGCACTTACGAACATGTTAGTCATACAAAGTATAGTGAAACAGGCTCCAGTCCCGGGCTGGTGCACATTTTTTTATTTTTTTCACCTTGTCACATATGGAGAGGCCCTCCACTGGGGGGGAGGCCCCCCGCGGGGGGGGGGGGGGGGCCATGACTGACATATACTTCGAGATCAACTAGAATGTAGATCTCTGCACCATAAATTCAGGGCTGGATTCCAATTTGGTGGGGGAGCATGTCACAGGATGTATGGCAGGTGTGTATTTGTGCACAGTTAGCTCAGTTGGATAGCGCAATGGTACAGTAAACCCGAGGTTACCAGTTTGATTCCGGTCCGGTACGCATTTTTCTCATCCTGTGACATTTGAAAAATGCTGGTCTATCACAATTGGGAATTTACGTTTGTAAGATAACCTTTGTGGAATTTTAACACTTGGAATACAGAAAGAATACTTTTGAATGACTTAGAATTTTGCTATTAGGACCGACATATTACAATTGTGTTTCACACTTCAACTTTCCTTGCAAATTTCAGATCCTAGTTAAAACCCTGTAGCAGCTCGCTGGGCCATAAAATCTGAAAGAGGATCTTATATAAGTGATGATTCTATAACACAAGTTTACCAAGTTCATAAGAAAGGAGGTTATGCAAAGTTTCTTGAAAAATCAATCAATGAGCTTAACAGATGCCATATTAAATCAACACAAATATTAGATAATAGTATTGCATAAGCACAGCTTCATACATGGAAACTGTATTCATCATCATATATATTTTCTGAGGCAGTTTCATTTGCACAGCCACTTCAAGTTATTACAGTCTGAGGATACACTATTTTACTGATGAACAAAAAACGAGGCAAAGCCACGAAGGCCAGGTTTTTTCCAAGCATAGACACTTGTATAACATAATTATAACCACTTTTTGTAGACTAGATGGCCGTGGCCTGCATGTCGCGCCTTGGGGCGAGGCATGGACACTAAAAAAAGAGATATAGTAGATGGAAAAACTTTAACCAAAAAACTTTAACCGGACACACGGACGTACGGACGTATGCCAAAATGCCGACTATAACGTGCTTTCCGCAAGCGGGCACGACAATGATGATAAACACCCATGTGAAGTATCAAGGTAATGGGTGAAGCAGTTGCAGAGATATAGTACACAAAAAAACTTTAATAAAAAAATTCAAAGTAATTTGACCTTGACATTGGGCACAGGGGCCGCACGGTTGGGGAGTAGAATGAAAATATGGATGATGATAAACACTCATGTGAAGTTTCAAGGTAATGGGCGAAGCAGTTGCAGAGATATAGTATAACGAAAAACTTTAACCAAAAATCTTTAACCAGACGTACGTTAAAAAGTTAACGTTGAAAATGGCTAAGTCAATTACGTAGAAATAATAGGTGAAGGTGAAAAAAAATGGTCACATGTTGGATAGTTGTATGTGGTGGGCAACCCTTGGTTATGAAGCTGTGAAAGTTTGGTGGTCCTAGGTGGTACAGTACCAAAGAAATGGACTTAAACACGAAAACAAAACATTGTAAACGCGAAAAGTTAACATTGAAAATGGCTAAGTCGACTGCGCGGAAAAAATGGGTCAAGTTCAAAAAAAGGTAACATGTTGGATAGTGATACATGTATGTGGTGAGCACCCCATGGTTATGAAGCTGTGAAAGTTTGTTGGTCCTATGAGGTACAGTAACAAAGAAATGGACTCAAACTTAACATTGATTGTGGACGCCGCCCGACGCCCACCCGGCTTTCGCCAATCCAATAGCCAGGATTTTTTTTTACAAAAAAAACCTGGCTAAAAATTATAAATATTTTCTGCATTCTCAATTAAGGAATAAGGAATCTTCGCAAACTTTAAGCGGACTACTTGTAGGCGACCCATTTCCGGCCAAAAATCGCGTTTTTTTCGCAATAATTTTAAAAGTTTACATCTGACCGTGATTTTTCTCACATTAATAAATACGTCGGCTCGCCTTACATAGAATAACATAAAATTAATAGTAACTGCTGACAATGGGGCCCGAATAGGGGTAATTAAAAGGCCAATTAAAATACGGGAGACCCATTTTTTCGGACACTAGGATTTTCCGCGATATTTACTTTTTGTTAAGCTTAACACTGCAAAATTACAGTGAAAGTAATTAATACTGTATGGTATTTATCAAATGATAGCAATTATTGCATGTATTACTTCGAAAAGACTGTCACACTTGGTTTAGAAAAAACTTGTGATAGGGTCACCGGGAAAATCGATTTTTTCTTACTTCGCGTTTTAAGCTATTTTCAGTGAATAACTCATAGTTCATTTGATTGTTTTCTAGTATTTGTAACGTTTATTAACATGTACTTAAATGCTTATTCTATTTTGTTTGTCTGTGTATTCCATTAGACGATTTAACAAATTTCCCCCTGTAAGCGCCTCAGATATATATGTTCTCCCCACGTCATACAGACCTGTGTCAACAGAAGTTGGCAGGTATGAAAACAGTTCAATTTAATAGTTTTACTAATTTTTCTTGGAAATCTTCGCACCGGACAACTGGAAATTACCACATTAATGACCAGGAACAAAAATCTTGTGTGAAAATGCAGAATTAAGCATTTACGTGAAAAATGGGTAGCCTACCAGTAACTGTTTTTTGTACTACAGTAAACGTAACAGCCCATGGTATGATGGTTTTATTACTTATATTTACTACACGAGACGCTATTGACAATGATGAATTTAAATACAGTGTAAATATTCAGATGTATGCGTTACAACCAACATTTTTTAAACAATCTCATCCAGACAGTTCAAATGAGTAGTCACAATTTTATAATTACGAGTAGCAGCACTGAAGGTTCTTATGGTCACCGCTACAGTTGAAATACTGACCTACATATGATCAGAACCGAGAACAATGACTTGACAGAATTGACGTAAAAAAAATGTTTTCTATTCTAAATCTAATCCCAGAGGACCAAGTTACTGATCGAAAGCAAAAGTGAAACTTGACAACATTGATTTTTAGAAAATGTGTAAACTATGTGTGGATTAAGTGTGGCAATTAACGAAAGCATAAACATATCTATGTCATTACTTCAACATTTGGGCCACCGAACTCATAATCGACGAGTTCTTGGGCAATGTTTATGGCCAGGGTAAACATTTGTCAAGTGATCGCCATTCTCTCTTCTGACTTTTGGCTACTTCCGGTTATGTTTGGGTCCCTGATCACAAACGTTCTTGTTGAGATTTCTTGTATATTTTATGTCAAAGTTAGTAAATATAAATTGTTATGTTATTAAATTCATTAATTCTCGCACCGTAGCCTAAAAAATAAGGAAAATATTTGCAGAATCACAGTGTAAAATGGTTGCTCCCTGTAATCACGTGACAGTCATGTGACTTTCTTGGGAGCAGCAACAGGTGGATGAATCTTGAGTTAGGAGCTAATATATACATGGAACAACACCAATAGAAGCGGTAGAATGGACAATTGCGTTGACACACACTTTCGTAAGACTCTGATCGCAATGAATAAATTGAATAGATTCACCATTGCTGTTGTCAAGTTGAATGACAATTGAATTACATATTCGGGGGTTGGGGTGGGGGGTGGTTACATAGATCACAGTTTATGCATCAGTCAATGTAAAATCCCCGCCCCCCCCACCCCCCCCCCTCCGGGAGGGGCGGGGGGGGGTGGGGCTTTACCGGGGCATACCCCCCCCGGGCTTTTACCTTTCATGATGCCCCGCACTGCGGGGACTTTACCGGGGCTTTAACTGTTGCTAAGAAATTGAGCAGGGGGACATACCCCGGGGCTTTACCGGGGGCTTTAACAACGGGTTTTATTCAGACTGTTATCAAGATATATACATGTATGTTTACCTGCATACTGTTGTGTGGGAGGGGTGACATGGGTTTTTTAAACTGTTTAATAAACGATCTACTTTCACTGTGGACTGTTTAATACTGGCAAATTTTGTTTAATATAAACAAAATTGTTTTCAAATAATTCCTCTGTTTATATTGCACTGCCGTTATCCGTTATCCCAGCCCCCCCCCCCCCCAACACGTGGAAAATTCTGAGACATTCTCCCCCCCCCCCCTACACACACTGAAGGAAAACCCGAGACCCCCCCCCCCCCCCCCCCCCCCCCCACCCCCCCCCCTGGAAAGTGATTCATTACCCGACCAACCCTGGAAAATCACGAGACCCCCCCCCCCACCTGGAAAGTGATTCTTTACCCAACAAACCCTAAAATCCCGAGACCCCCCCCCCCCCCTGGAAAATCCCGAGACCCCCCCCCCCCCCCCACCTGGAAAGTGATTCTTTACCCACAAACCCTGGAATATCCCGAGAACCCCCCCCCCCCTTGAAAATCCCGAGACCCCCCCCACCCACCTGGAAAGTGATTCTTTACCAACAAACCCTGAAAATCCCGAGACCCCCCCTGGAAAATCCCGAGACCCCCCCACCCCCCCCCACTGGAAAAATCCTATTTCTCACACACACACCCTCCCCATGTAAGTAAAAGTATAAAGTGCTGCATTTTATACTATTAATAGGGGGGGGGGGGGGGTGTACTTTTTATGAACCCTGTCTCGAAGAGCCGGTGTCATATAGTGTTTGCACCGTCCGTGTGTCCGTGCGTTAATACGGTTAAGAAGTTTGTATCATGCAAGGGTCCACTTTTGCGCTATTTAATACTATTCACACATATCCGACCTTCCTTCTACCGAGTCCGTGGGTGGTGCCAAAGGTTAGCGGCTATTTATTTGGTTACTACTATTAACAGGAACGTACCTATTTCAAAGCAACAAACACATATTTACCCTGTACTTAGTCGACCCTACTTGTCCTAACTGTCATTTGGAGGCGGAGCTAGGATGCGTCACACATGCTACTAAGATGCCCAGCACTACACGAAGTTCGGAAACAGACCTACCCGGCGTTTCGTCAAGAAATCCAAAAAGTGCTAGGAGACTCGAACTTTTACAAACTAAACATATCGGTCATTACCCAGCTGATCATCGACTGTAACGGTTTCAAAAACAACTATATCACTAAGTCAACCACCCTAGAAATAGAACGAGTAGCAGGCCAAATGTGCTACCAATTACATCTACAACGATAAAGCTGCTTGGGGTTGTAATAATGGCTTCCCATACTAATAAAAGTTCCCAATATCTACTATTTATAAGTGACATTTTGCTCTACAACACATCATTTTCGTGCAAGAATATTTCACATTTAAAATCACCAGATGGCCCCGCAGTGCGGGGCATTTTACCGGGGCTTTTACCGACCATGTTGCCCCGCAGTGCGGGGCCTTCACCGGGGCTTTAACAGCAACGAAAATATAAGCCCCGCTATTCCCCCGGAGGGGGGGGGGCGGGGACTTACATTGACTGATGCATTACCAGTGTTCACCAGTTGTAGTCTGAATTTAAATGACGTAAAACACAGTAAAGTGCATTTCTTGACATCTAGATTTCAAAATAGCATACTCGCTTCACTCTGTGGAGCTCGAAAATAGGACAACGGGAGTAGATTTCAAGTTACCGTTCGCTACTATTGGGGAAATAGGGCTTTATGTTCATGTAGATCTACTCCTGATGTTTAAACTATATTTAAATTATTACAATATTACAGTGTCTTGTTAGGGCCATGTTACAACATGCGATCTCGACCTATAGACGAGATCTCGAGGCGAAAACGCGAGATTCTATAAAATTAAATCTTGCGATTTTGCCTTGCACTTTTTCGGCAAGTGCAATCTCGTGTTTTCGCCTCGTCTCAAGATGCTGGACAACATTTGGTTGGGGACTGGTTGTGACAGAGAGGTTAGGGCACAAGACTGCAATACCAGAGGTTGTGGGTGCAAACCTCACCTTTAACCCTTTCCCGATAGAGACGACTTTTCACGCCTCTGCAGAAGATGTCTTTTGAAAACATTGTGGGAAAAGGAGAAATTGCTTGTAACAAGCAATTTCTCCTTTTCCCACAATGTTTTCTACTCTATCAGATAATTTAACCATCATTTGACCCAGCATTTCATTCTTTTATTCAGATGTTTTCGATTTGGATGAGTCGAAATATCGCAAAACAGGGAAAGGGTTAAGGCATCAAAAAAGTTTCATATTTATTTCCTTCCCACTGGTCTTTCTGATGAGACTTGAACCAAGGTCCCACCCCTAAATGACCATAAACTGTTGCTGGGACATTAAACCAGTTCACTACTGGCTGGTTGAGTCTTCACTGCATGATCACAAAAGTCATGTGCCCAATTTCTTTCAATTTTTTTATTTAAATTTATGTGTCTTGATGTTAATATGCAGGCCCGTACGCAGGATTTTCCATTGGGGGGGGTGGGGGGGGGGGGGGGTGGGGGGGGGGGGGGGTGGCGTCAGGGGCGAGCCCCACGTAGTGGAGCGAGTACGCTAGTGGGGTCCGGGGTCCTGCTCCCCCTGAAATTTGTTAAACCTAGATGGCCTGAAATGCATTCTCCTGCATTTTAAGTCATTTAAATTCGGATTTCAACGGTGGTAAATTGTGACATTTTCATGCAAATTACCTGTATATTAATGCATTTCAAGGTTTGTTACTGTTTGAAAAATAGCGGACCTCGGCAAATTTAGGGGGGTGCGTACCATGATAATTGTTGAATTCAACTTTGTTGTCTGCTGTTTATTTTCCAATGGTTTTAAATAAAAAACATGTTTTGACAGCACGTGCGATGGAGATGATTCTCATGTGATGTTAAAAAACATGATTTTGTTAAGAAAAAAGTTAAAACAAAAAAAAACAGCAGACGACAATATTTTTTTTTTTCTTCAGATTTTTTAGCTCACCTGAGCAAAGCTCATGTGAGCTATTGTTATGGCAAAGTGTCCGTCGTCCGTCGTCCGTCCGTGAACATTTTCAATCATCTTCTTCTCCCGAACTGCTGAGCCGATATTGGTCAAACTTCACAGGGATGATATATGGGTGATGCCATTTCAGATTTGTTAAAATGGAGGTCGACAATCCAAGATGGCCGCCATGGAAAAGTAGGTCAAATTCTTAAAAAATCTTCTTCTCACGAACCGCCAGGCCGATTTCGACGATACTTGGTATGAATGATCGATAGTTAGCGCTGTTTCAGATTTGTTCATATGGTGCCCCGTGGGTCAAAAATGGGCGTCGCCCGAGGGGTCAAATAGGGGTCAAATTTTATTTTTAACCGAATATAGTCATGTAATATATCAAATCGAAGGTATCGACGAGACAATCACTCTGGAACATTTTTTGTCTAAATCATATGATTACGTCATCCAAGATGGCCACCGATAGTTCAAATGGTCATTCTTTTACTAAAGATTTCAAACGTCTTCTTCTTGTAAACTGCTTGGCCGATATTGGCCAAACTTAACTGTAATGGTCTGTGGTTGAAGCCTGTTCATTTTTGTTAAAATGGAGGTCATCACCAAATCCAAGATGGCCGCCATTGAGAAGTAGGTCAAATTTAAATTGTTATCTTCTTCTCACGAACCGCCAGGCCGATTTCGACGATACTGGGTATGAATGATCGATAGTTAGCGCTGTTTCAGATTTGTTCATATGGTGGCCCCTGGGTCAAAAATGGGCGTGGCCCGAGGGGTCAACTAGGGGTCAAATTATATTTTTGCCCGAATATGGTCATATAATATATCAAATCGAAGGTATCGACTAGTTGATCACTCTGGACAATTTTTTGTCTAAATCTTATGATTTTGTCATCCAAAATGGCCACCGAAAGGTAAAAAAGTTGTTCTTTTACTAAAGATTTCAAACGTATTCTTCTTGTGAACTGCTTGGCCGATATTGGCCAAACTTAACTGTAATGGTCTGTGGGTGAAGCCTGGAGGTCATCACCAAATCCAAGATGTCCGCCGTTGAAAAGTAGATCAAATTGTCAAAAAATCTTCTTCTCACAAACCTCCAGGCCGATTTCGACGAAACTTGGTGTGAATGATTGATAGTTAACACTGTTTCAGATTTGTTCATATGGTGGCCCCTGGGTCAAAAATGGGCGTGGCCCGAGGGGTCAACTAGGGGTCAAATTATATTTTTGCCCGAATATGGTCATATAATATATCAAATCGAAGGTATCGACTAGTTGATCACTCTGGACAATTTTTTGTCTAAATCTTATGATTTTGTCATCCAAAATGGCCACCGAAAGGTAAAAAAGTTGTTCTTTTACTAAAGATTTCAAACGTATTCTTCTTGTGAACTGCTTGGCAGATATTGGCCAAACTTAACTGTAATGGTCTGTGGGTGAAGCCTGTCCATTTTTGTTAAAATGGAGGTCATCACCAAATCCAAGATGTCCGCCGTTGAAAGTAGGTCAAATTGTCCAAAAAATCTTCTCACAAACCGCCAGGCCGATTTCGACGAAACTTTGTATGAATGATGGATAGTTAACGCTGATTCAGATTTGTTCATATGGTGGCCTCTGGGTCAAAAATGGTCGTGGCCCGAGGGGTCAAATAGGGGTCAAATTTTATTTTGACCGAATATGGTCATTTTATATATCAAATCGAAGGTATAGCAGTAAATCACATGCACATTCGCAATATATGTTAGATCAGAAGGTACCAACAAATTCTGTGGAACATTTGAAGTTGTAAGTGAAGAGTCTTTGTGAAATCAAGATGACCACTATGGAGGCTTTTAGGTGAGCGATACAGGCCCATTTGGGCCTCTTGTTTATTCTGTGGTTTGGCAGCACATGAGTATTGTCACCAATGGAAATTCATCAAATAAGTTGCAAAGCAACAGACGTTTCAGATTTCTGGGACCTGGGCCGCTTCGTTTACCCTGGCCCTTCCCTGACATGAAGATCCACCAGAACTACTGAATTCAACTTTGTCCTCTGCTGTTTATTTTCAAATATTTTTTTTCCATACAAACATGTTTTGACAGCACATGAGAATCACCTCCAATATCACCAACATAATTATTTTTGTTGAGAAAAAAAGTAAAAAAAACAAAACAGCAGACGACAATATTTTCTTTGTTCAGATTTAGGTTTTTGCAGCACATGAGTATTGTCACCAATGGAAATTCATCACCCGTTTCAGATTTCTGGGACCTGGGCAGGTTTGTTTACCCATGGCCCTTGCCCGACATGAAGATCCATCAGAATTATGCCCCGGGTGAGCTATGGGCGGCCATGCAGGGGAGCCCGGTGAGACACGCCATCTTTGTACAGGTGCTGAACAACAGTGTCGAGGAAACCAGTAGGTAGATAGTGGCTGTATGTCACATATGTGGCTGTGACTGGAGAAATTGGGCTTATGGTGTTTTGGGACCAGTGTACATCCTGATCAGCCTGTGCGTCTGCACAGTTGATCAGGATCTGAACTGTTTGACAGTCCATTAAAAATTAAAGCACCCATTGTGCATTTACGGTAACAAGCATAATGCATCGTTATCAGGCTACCGGTGCGTGCCATTTGATCAGTAGCCGATTTCATCAACATTGCAAAGTATACTTTTTGAAAAAAGTATACTTTGAGGGAGAAATTTTCAATTTAAGGATAAATTTATTTTTTTATTATACTGAATTTATTACATTATCACAGCCAAAATGGCTGTGATAATCTAATAAAATCAGTATAATAATTCTGTATACTTTTAATCATTAAATATATGCAGTCGTTAGTTCTGTATGAAATAATGCATTTCCGGAAAAATAAATGATTACTCCCTCAAAGTATACTTTGCTAGAAAAGTATACTTTGCAATGTTGGTGAAATAGGCTACTGGAGCTATAGTGGTCACACATCACATAAGCCCCATTTCGCCAGTTACAGCCACATACGAGACACCAGGCGCAGATCCAGGATTTCAGGTTAGGGGGGCATAACTATTTTTCAATACTTGACTATATATATTATCGAACGAGCTATATATAGACTGAGCAGAGCTCGGGATAGCGCTAGGGGGGTCCGGGGGAATTCCCCCCTGGAAATGTTTTGAAATCTACATCGCATTTCCTGCGTTCTGGCGCATATCGGAGCAAAAATATTGACACTCTCACAGTATGTTTAGACATGATTTTTGATTGAAAACGTTTAAATTGTCCTCATCACCATGTGTATAGCGAAAATGCTTGTTAAATTATCTCCCCTGTCTATCACACTTTCTCATAACATAATCATGATATAATTACTTGTGCAGCCTGAGGTTATCAAATTATTTTTCTTACGTGACTCAGTAGCCAATTTCAACAAAATTGCTAAGTTCACTTATCTAGCTAAGTACTAAGTACATGTATACTTTGAGGGAAATGCATTATTATGCCACACCACGATAGTGGAGGGGGCATTTAGTGTTACCCTAGCTTGTCCGTCCGTAGCTTCCTTATGATGAGTAGATGTGCAAAGTTTATTTTGATTTTTGATTCGACCCCGGGATCATGGATTATCTCCTCTTTTTTTGTGGAGCCCGCTTGCGGAAAGCGCGATACAGTCGGCACTTTGGCGTACGTACGTACGTGTCTCCGGTTAAAGTTTTTGGTTAAAGTTTTTGGTTAAAGTTTTTTGGTTAAAGTTTTTTGGCAATTTTGCCTCGTAACTCGTAAAACTTTTAAACCGTACGTAATAGCTACAGACCAGAAACTTGGTATGTAATTTCCTTATGCTGTAGAGTAGATGCGCAAAGTTTATTTAGATTTTTTCTTTGACCCCCGGGTCATGGATTATCTCCCCCTTCTGACTTAGAATTTGGCAATTTTGCCTTGTAAGTCATAAAACTTTGAAACCGTACTAGCTACACACCTGAAACCAGCCCTTCCAGCGGTCCTATAATTCCTATCATTCCTATAATTTTCAGACTTTTTCAAAATGTCCTATACTATCCTATATTTTGGGCAAAATTCCTATAATTCCTATATATTTTTTGGGTAAGCAAAAGGTTGCTTTTTCTTTGGTTAAAATAGAACTTTTTTGTTAAATTTGTTACACTAAATTCATCATGCAATTTAAAGGACATCCATAAGTATTTATTAATGTGATGTTGACATCATTTCAACAACATTAATTTATGTAGTACCATGTGTGCCAATTCATTCTTAATTGTTTTTCAAAAATCCCTTTTTTAATGTAATAAGTTAAGGTAAATGACTTATTTGCACAAATAAATGATTTGTGGTGGAACACGGCTGGCTAGAAGGGGTGTTGGGAGGCCAGATATAGTGTCCTACCAAGCTACTCTATTTCAAGCACAATATTGGCAAGATTAGCGCAGACAGTCGTGTAATAATTCCAGCAAAAAAATATTTACACAATTCCCTAACATTTGATTGGCCCGTAGCAAGTCTCTGTCCAAAATTTATATACCAGTAAACTCCCACGCCGAAATACTTTCCGTAACCGTGAGGCGCAGTTAAAATCATTCTTAAGAAAACAGAAAATAAACACATTTTCTTGATGAATTTATTTCAAATGCTGGAATTATAAGGAATGAATGGCCTTTTTGTGGAATTGATCGCGGATATAAACTTGGAAAAGTCGCGGGAATACTGGACGAGGCCTTCCGGCCTTCGTCCAGTATTCCCGCGACTTTTCCAAGTTTATACCCCGATAAATTCCAACAAAAATGCCATTCATTCCTATAATATTGCTGTCATTATGGTCATGGTTGGTATGCTCACTTGGGCAGGAAGTATGTATCTGCCTGTTCAGCTCTGTCGGGTTGAGTGATGGTACGGTAAACCTGTAGCCTATTTCACCAACATTGCAAAGTATACTTTTCTAACAAAGTACACTTTGAGGGAGAAATTTTCAATTTAAGGATAAATTTGTTAATTTTTATTATACTGAGTTTATTACATTATCACAGCCATTTTGGCTGTGATAATGTAATAAATTCAGTATAATAATTCCGCATACTTTTAATCATCAAATATATGCAATCGTTAGTTCTATGTGAAATAATGCATTTCAGGAAAAATAAATGATTACTCCCTCAAAGTATACTTTGCAATGTTGGTGAAATAGGCTACAGAGGTTTACAGGTTCGAGTCTCAAGCCAAGTGCATATTTTTCTCACCCTGTGACATTTGGTGCCCAACGAGGAATCATGACTGATATATACTCCGACATTATCAACCATTATTGTCTCTCATAAAAGCGGAAATTCAAGGATGATCCAATTGAACTGGGGAGTATATTTGATCTGTTCCTGGTTAGCTCAGTCGTTAGAGAGTGATGGTACAGTAAATCAGAGATACCAGGCTTGAGTCCCAGTCTGGGTTCGCATTTTCCTCACACTGAGATTTGGTGCCCAACGCGGGACCATGACGGATAAAAACTCCGAAATTATCAACCATTATTCTCTGTCCCATAAAATTGGGAATTCAGGAATAATCCAATTTGGCGGGATAGTATGTCATGGTATGTAACTCAATATGAGGAAGAAGTGTGTATCTGTGTGCGATTTGTTCAGTCGGTACGATAAACCAGATGTCCTGGGTTCGAGTCTTCAGTCAGGTGCGCATTTTTCTCGCCCTGTGACATTTGACACCCAGTGTGGTACCATGATTTTTGATAGAAATGTCAGAAACAATATTGATATTTTTCTGCATCCTTAAGCATCCTACTAGACAAAATTACATTTTATCATGCATTAGCTCATCAACAGGATGATAATTACAAGTTGAAGATTGAACCAAGGGGAGTAACTGGTGAGGATCATATACTGTTACAGAGTGGGTGATAGAAGAAGCCAAGAAGCACACGTTTATTAAGGGCATAGTGGCAGGCCTGCTGCTCACCAGTCCACAGGTAATTGGCCCACACCTGACAAAATGGGATGTATGGTGTTTGCTACTTCATTATATTGTTGTGTAGTCCCAGAACAGACTGCTCATGTACATTTAACCCTTTCACCCCTAAGTAACTGGAATGGATTTTGATATGTTAACTTTCCAGCCAATCCAATCATCACAAAATTTAGGAAAAAGGGGTGGGGTATTTTTTGTTTTCAAATATATGAAAATTACTTTCAAAAAGTGCAGATCCTGGTGAGACGGCTTGTTACGAGCCGGCTCCTCTGGATCTGCACTGTTTGCATAAACCATTGTAGCTGGCTTTCGGGTTTAAAGGTTAACATGGGCCTGACTCTTACATCCTTTAATACATTGCCATTTTTCTGTTAATAGAGTTCTGCATGAGCTTTGAGTTTTTTGTCGAGGTTACTCATGACTTTCCCATTTCTGTAATCTATTTATATCTATACACCAGTCAAGATGACATCGATACAGCTGGAGGAGGTACTATACACTAGACCTGTAGCCGATTTCACCAACATTGCAAAGTAAAATTTCTAGCAAAGTATACTTTGAGGGAGTAATCATGTATTGTTCCTGAAAAGCATTACTTCATATAGAACTAACAACTGCATGTATTTGATGATTAAAAGTATGCAGAATTATTATACTGAATTTATTACATTATCACAGCCAAAATGGCTGTGATAATGTAATAAATTCAGTATAATAAAAATTAATAAATTTTTCTCTTAAAATTGAAAATTTCTGCCTCAAAGAATACTTTGCTAGAAAAGTATACTTTGCAATGTTGGGTGAAATAGGCTACTGGAAACCACCCATAGAACAGACTAAGTAATGTGACGTTAAAACAGATAAAATGCATCAATACTATTAACTTCAAGGTGTGGAATTTCAACTTTAATACCTTGAAGTGAGAAAAGTTGTTTTATCTGTTTTAACTTCACACGGCTTAGCTTCTTGTTTTTGCACTGTAAAACTAAGCAATGTTACGCCAAACTGCCGAACTCTACCAATTCTTACAATGATAATGTGCCGGAAGTTCATCTAAGGGAGTGAAAGTTTGTTAGATGTGTATGTTTTCTTTATTGATGCCTTTCTGAGATAAATTACGACAATAATTGTGAAAACTATAGCTTTAAAATCATTATATCAAGGAAATTGAATGTCAAAATCCATATTTTTTCCTGGCAGCTCCCACGCACCCTTTACAAAATCGATCGATGGGTGGCAGGTGGGAGCATGCGATGGGTAATTTAACGATCGGGGTTCATCCTTACCGGAATCCTGACCGGAGACCTGATTTGTCCGTCACGTACGTCTTTGGCATTTTTGTGTGTGAAGTTGAATCTGGTTATACCCCTTATATGAGTATTATGATTATTCGTAATCCTATTACTGTTAGGTGAAGGGGCCAAGTGACTTTGGTGTGGCATGGACCTGGCACAATGCAGCAGGTTAAATACGGGATCGATCTTGCTGGCCCAGCCTTAAATTACCTTAGCTGTTGATAGGCCGTTAAACACCAATCAGTCAATCAATCCAAAATCGATCCATATTTCGCACCTTCCTCTGCAAGAACCTGGCTACGCTACTGTAACTTATTTATGACACTGATATATTCTTACGTTACTTCGTATATGTACACAGCTGGAGGAGACACTATTGGCCTTGAAACCACACAATCTGGTGAAGGGTGTCCGTCACATCCTGGACGTGGAAGATGATGATTGGATAGCCAGTGACGACGTTGCTAAAGGTCTCGATGTCTTGGCTAAACATGGACTTGTTTATGATTTGTTGGTCAGGTATACCTGTTGGTTATTTCTGGCTGCTACGTTAAACCGATTGATCATCTTCTGTGTGGCTGTCACTGGAGAAATGGGACTTATGATCAGTGTACCTCCTGATAAAATAGCACACTCATGTAACCTGATAACGATCTATATTGCTTGTTAGAAGCATAATGGATGCTTCATTGATGGAATGGCAACAGTGCAGGCCCTGATCGGACTTCATGGATGTGCAGGCTGGTCTGGGGCTATGCTGGTTGCAAAACCAAAAGCAACATTTGGGCTGCTGGCTGAGAGAAAGTCGTTTGCTACATTTGCGACCAGCGTAGTCCCAGATCAGCCTGCACATTCGCTCAGTCTGATCTGGGACTATGCTGTTCGTTCTTCAGTTACATCAGTAAAATGATCATGATGTAATCCTACTAGACATCCCCGGCTTTAAATGACCTTAGATGTTGATAGGCCGTTAAACACCAATAAACCAAATCATCCTACTAGATCTATGTGACTATGCAAGCAGACCAGATTATGTAATTATGTAACATCCATTTACTTGGCCATCTACCTAGTTGTACACATGGTTGAGATGATACCACTGAAGTATATTCATTCATTATTTTTATGCCCCACCACGATAGTGGAGGGAGCATTTAGTGCTACCCTTGTCCATCCGTCTCGTCCGTTCTGTCTGTCCGTCCGAGCAACCAAGGGTGTACAAGGAGCCATGGGGCGGAGCCTAACACAAAAGAATCCTTTGATTTATTCCGTATGGCCCCTTGTTCTATTGTTTACAAGGGGCCATCTCTTTGATCTAGAACAATGGAAATGGCCCCTCGTCCGTCCGTCCGTCCGTCCATCACCAACCTTGTATGTCGTAAAACTGTTAAACTGTACTAGCTACAGACCTGACTTGGTATGTAGCTTCCTTATGATGAATAGATGCACACGGTTTATTTCGATTTTTTATTTGACCCCCAGGTCATGGATTATCTCCCCCTTTTCAACTTGGAATTTGACAATTTTGCATTGCAAGTCGTAAAACTTTTAAACCTTACTAGCTACACACCTGAAACTTGATATGTAGCTTCGTTATGATAAGTAGATGCGCAAAGTTTATTTCGATTTTTGATTCGACCCTGGGGTCATCGATTATCTCTCTTTTCGAGCAGAATTTTCCAATTTTGGCTTGTAAGTCGTAAAACTTTTAAACCCTAATAGCTACAACCCTGAAACTTGGTATGTAGCCTCCTTATGGAGTGTAGATGTGCAAAGTTTATTTTGATTTTCGATTTGACATCCGGGTAGTGGATTATCTCCCCCTTTTTTAATTATAATTTTGTCTTGTAAAGTCGTAAAACTTTAAACCGAAATAGCTACCGACCTGAAACTTGGTATGTAGCTTCCTTATGATGAGTAGATGCGCAAATTTATTTTAATTTTTGATTTGACCCCGGTTCATGGAGTATCTCCCCTTTTGGACTTGGAATTTTGCCTTTTTTATTATCAAAGCGGTATGTGGGAATCCGTGTTCTATGAACACCTTTTCTAGTTCAGTTCAAAGACATATACATGTAAATCAAAACTCAGGCCCGTAGCCAGGGGGGGTCGGAGCGGTCGGACCCCCCCCCCCCCCCCCCCCCCCCCCCCCCCACAACCCCCCCCCCCCCCCCCCCCCCACCCCCCCCCCCCCGCCAGGCCTCGAGGTCCACTTTTTTAGCCTCGAGGTCCATTTTTTGAGACCCCCCTAGATACCTCAGGCCCCTTGGGCCTTCAAAACGACCCCCCCTTCAAACAGGTCTGGCTACGGGCCTGAAACTTCATAAGAATTTGTTTTATATTAAATTATCTTCTGTGATTGGTGAATGGTAATAAGCAGCCAGTTGTGTATTAAAATCACATTTTATTGTGATATTACATGTAATTATGCAAAACGTAAGATCAGTCGGCTTCAATATACATGTAGTGTGGATTTTGTAAAATGTATTGTTATTTAACACCCTAGGCACATGAGATTACATGAATACAGCATTTAGTAGAGCAGTTTCCATTTTCAGACCTCATCACTTGAAATTTGTGCCAGAGGTTGCTTCTAGACATCCAACGTAAGTAAAAGTCAAGAGATTTTGTGTTTTTCTATCAAGTTTATCAGTCTCGGTTGTGAAAAACATGTAGTAGGAAATTGTCGGGTGAACCTCGGAATTCCTACATGGTTTCTAACCTCACTTGATTACAATATAAAGTGCTGAATAAATATATATATGGTAAATTATTCTGAAGTGCTGTCAAACCATGTTTTTATTGAGAAAGCAGACAAAATATAAAAGAACAGCAGACGACAATAATTTTTTCCCGCATTCTAAGGGTTAAAGTACACCAGTTATCCACCTAGGCAATTGTCGTCTGCTGTTGTTTTATATTTATCTGCTTTCTCAATAAAAACATGGTTTGACAGCACTTGAGAATCATTTCCATTGGAAATGATTCTGAAGTGCTGTCAAACCATGTTGTTGACGAGAAAAATGGAAAATATTAAATAAACAGCAGACGACAACATTTTATTTAGTATGTCTTCACTTTCTCTTATAAATACCAATATTGTGCACCATGATAAAGCGGTCTGCGTTTTAGCTAAGTCCCTTCTGATTGCTACTGTCCAGTGTAAGTGAGACGTCTAAACACCACATGCGCTTCCATCATGGTGTGACGCATTCATTTTGATATACACATTTCTTTTTTGGTTTGTTCAAACAATATTACTATATTTCACCAATTTGTTCCTTAGCCATATCGTAAAACTGATCTTCTGTAGGAGAATAATTCACATAAGTGTCATGGATTATCTATCTTCCCCTTTTCGACTTAGAATTTGGCAATTTTGCCTTGTAACTCGTAAAACGTTTAAAGCGTAATAGCTACAGACCTGAAACTTGGTATGTAGCTTCATTATGATGAGTAGCAAAGTTTATTTGGATTTTTGATTCGACTCCCGAGTCATGGATTGTCTCCCCTTTACTTGTTGCTTTGTTTATTATCAAAGCAGTATGTGGGGCATACATGTTGTTCTATGAACACATTTTCTAGTTCTCAATAAAAACATGGTTAGCAGCACCTTAGAATGATGGAAATGATTATAACATGCTGACAAACTATTTTTTTGAGATGAAAACAGTAAATAAACAGCAGACAACAAAATTGAAATCAGCATTGTATGGGTTAATGCATGGTGTACAGTTACATTCCTGCCTCTATATGATCTTGCTATTGAACAAATATAACTCTCCAATTAATCAATCAATCAATCAATCAACAAACCAATCACCTATACTGTAACTGTCTACAGGTTGAAGTTTGTGATCAACCATATCGCCAAGCCCCTGGTGGGTGAGGGGAAGATGGACGGCTGGCGGGAGGAAATGGCGGCCATAGGGAAACATCCCAACGTATACTGTAAAATGTACGTTGTCTCACTGTTATATATGGTGGAACCTCTCTATTGTGATTCTGGTTGTAATTCTGAATGACTGATAGTGGAACCTGTCTAATTTTCATTTCGACTTTAATACAGTGGAACCATTTTAACCCTGCAGACCGTGATATCAATTTGAAAACACGGTAGATACATATGAAAGGGATCAACTAAACCGAGCCTCCTAATCATAATCTACTGTCGTTTAACGTACGTTTCAAATTTCACACCAAAACATACAACATTGTTAAAAAAAATTGGCTTTTTACCAAAAGAATTACGATAATTTGGATATTCAAATAACATGACTGCCTCATGACTTTGCTTTAGCGGCATTTTTTTTGTTTTCATGGAAATATCTATTTATCTGGCCTTCTGCTGGTTTCTAAACATAATGATAAATTGTAACCAGGTTTCCATCACTGCTCCATGTTATTCACCTGGGGGCCATTTCACTAAACTTTGTACGACTAAAATGTTCGTAGTGCAAATTTAGGATCGTCTTGAAATTTCAATTGATGCCAAATTTCAATTGATTTCCAATTTCAATTGATGGATTTACATTTATTGACCATAGGCTGCATCCAATAATTGTTTACAAGAAAACTTTGTTAATGTGAAATTTACAGACTCATAATTTTGCAACTACAAACATTTTAGTCGTACAACATTTTGTGAAACGGTCCCCTGCCTAATCGCAGACCCAGGTGTTAGATTGTGTCCCAGCTTGGTCTATTTGCAGATCTGGGCTGGTCTCGGAACGGGAACCAGGCGACTGGAGCAGGGAACAATACCAGCCATATATAGATGTATGTACATTACAATGTACCGTACATATTCGGACACAATTTATTCTCAGGGCTCATATAAATATATGATTTCCTACAGTGAAGAGTGTCCCAATTATTTATGGTCAGTATTATTATACCCCCACAATCAAAGTTTGTTGGGGGTATATAGGAGTCAGCTTGTCATTCTGTCGGTCTGTCGGTCTGTCGGTCGGTCTGTTGGAAATTCCCTTCCGCTCTATATCTTCTACACTGATGCATGGATTATCAAATCGCTTAGCACAAATATTTTTCATGATGAGAACGTGTGTCTCGATCAATAACCACGCACCTACGTCCAAGGTCAAGGTCACAGTTGAAGGTCAAAGGCCAAACCTATAGAAATTCCCTTCCGCTCTATATCTTCTACACCGATGCATGGATTATCAAATGGCCTAGCACAAATGTTTCTCATGATGAGAAGATGTGTCGCGATCAATAACCACGCGCCTACGTCCAAGGTCAAGGTCACAGTTGAAGGTCACAGGTCAAACCTATCGAAATTCCCTTCCGCTCTATATCTTCTACACCGATGCCTGGATTATCAAATGGCTTGGCACAAATGTTTCTCATGATGAAAAGGTGTGTCGCGATCAATAACCACGCACCTACGTCCAAGGTCAAGGTCACAGTTGAAGGTTAAAGGTCAAACCTATTGAAATTCCCTTCCGCTCTATATCTTCTACACCGAAGCATGGATTATCAAATGGCTTGGCACAAATGTTTCTCATGATGAGAAGGTGTGTCGGGATCAATAACCACGCACCTACGTCCAAGGTGAAGGTCACAGTTGAAGGTCAAAGGTAAAAAATATTGAAATTCCCAAATGGCTTGGCACAAATGTTTCTCATGATGAGAAGGTGTGTCGCGATCAATAACCATGCACCTACGTCCAAGGTCAAGGTCACTGTTGAAGGTCAAAGGTCCAACCTATTGAAATTTCCTTCGCTAAATATTCTACACCGAATGCATGGATTATCAAAATGGCTTGGCACAAATCTTTCTCTATCAATGATGAGAAGGTGTGTCGCGATCAATAACCACGCACCTACATCCAAGGTCAAGGTCACAGTTGAAGGTCAAAGGTCAAACCTATTGAAATTCCCATTCCCCGCTCTATATCTTCTACACCGATGCATGGATTATCAATTGCTAACACGCACCTACGTCCAAGGTCACAGTTGAAGGTCAAAGGTCAAACCTATTGAAATTCCCCTTCCGCTCTATTATCTTCTACACCGATGCATGGATTATCAAATGGCTTGGCACAAATGTTTCTCATGATGAGAAGGTGTGTCGCAATCAATAACCACGCACCTACGTCCAAGGTCAAGGTCACAGTTGAAGGTCAAATGTCAAACATATTGAAATTCCCTTCCGCTCTATATCTTCTACACCGATGCATGGATTATCAAATGCCTTGGAACAAATATTTCTCAGGATGAGAAGGTGTGTCGCGATCAATAACCACGCACTTACGTCCAAGGTCACAGTTGAAGGTCAAAGGTCAAACCTATTGAAATTCCCTTCCGCTCTATATCTTCTACACCGATGCATGGATTATCACACTATGCCCAGGGTCAAGGTCACAGACTTGATGCGTTTGAAACCTTAACGCTCGGCTAAATGGCTTATAATAAAAAATGCCTCGTTTTCTTTGGCTGCCAGTGGGGGTATTCGTGTGCCGACAGGCCACATTTCTAGTTGTACAGGTTTTCACAATAACAATGTATTCGGATACCATTTGTTTTGGGAAACCCCTATGAAATAGGGGTTTTCCAAAACAAATTGTGTCCAAATACGGTAATTTATGTTACAGATGTTCTTTGCTCCCAACCTTCAGCCCTTCTTTGGTATGCATATCTTAAAGGTACATGCCCGCTCAGTAGGCACAAAATGTTCTTTATAAGAATTAAATAAGTGTATAATTGTGTCACTATTCCACCAGTTCTAAAAATTATGATCATTTATTAATATTTATTTTACTGATAGTGACGCGCGGTGGTATCGGGCTACATTTGTATTTTCATATGTAAATGAGACATGATATTTTTTTATTATTTATACTAATTAAATGTGTCGCCTGAAAAAAATAATATACAGATATAATCATTTAGTAATATATATTTTACTGATAGTGACTCGCGGTGGTATCGGGCTATATTCATATGCAAATGAGGCATGATATTTTGTAATTATTTATACTGCGTCACCTGAAACAAATAATATTTTCAACAGATTATACAGTATGATTATTGCACATCAAAAAATAAATACAATGAATAAATAGTAATGTCCGTTAACATTTTAAGGAAACACGATTATCGCCCCTGATATCAGTGTGGAAATTTACGTCTGATTTAAAATGTATAATAATGTGTGGGGTGATGGTGAATGAATGATTATTTTGCCAGAAAATGTCATATCTACAGAATATACAAAACTATCTGTCTCCCTATATTATAACCTACTGAGTAGGCATGTACCTTTAAGTAGTAGAATTTCCCCAAATTGCTGAAAACACATCTCCCTGTTTTGCAGTAGCCGATATTTCATCAAAATTGCAAAGTATACTTCTCTAGCAAAGTATACTTTGAGGGAGTAATCATTTATTTTCCCCGAAATGCATTATTTCATATATAACTAACGACTGCATATATTTGATGATTAAAAGTATGCAGAATTATTATACTGAATTTATCACATTATCACAGCCAAAATGGCTGTGATAATGTAATAAATTCAGTATAATAAAAATTAATAAATGTAGCCTAAAATTGAAAATTTCTCCCTCAAAGTATACTTTGCTAGATAAGTATGCTTTGCAATGTTGGTGAAATAGGCTACTGGAGCTACACCCTGACTATTCGCCTCATGGATGTTTCATTGATGGAATGGCGAACTGTGCAGATCCTGATCAGACTGCGCGGATGCGCAGGCTGATCTGGATCTGCACTGGGTCATTAAACCCGTAAACCCCATTTCGCCAGTCACATCCAGAGAATCACACAGGGATCAAGTTAAAAGACGATTTGCGCGATTTTGTCTCCCTAAATGGTGCCAATTCTCCCTATTTTGAGTAGAGGGAGACGTTTTTCACTATATAAAACAGAAGATTTCTGTTTAAGTACCGTAGTAGACTTTCCCCAAATTGCTGAAAACACATCTCCCTGTTTTGCAGGACTAGATTGCACTCTGATTATTTGCCTCATGGTCTGTTTTTCTGTTTCAGCATATCCTTAGCTGTTTCACGGCAGATCGGTGTCTATACGGATCCGACTGGCCGGTGTTTGGTCTGGCCGATGTGACGTACCAACAGAACTTCCAGCTTACCGAGAGCCTCCTGTCGGGATTGAGTGACTCCGACAAACAGAAAGTGTTCAGAGACAATGCTGTGAAGGTGTATAACTTGGATTTGTCCGCTGGTGGAAACCAGGACGCTTAAGAGGGATATCATTAATTTTCTTGCATGCGATTTTTAGTGAGACGGACCCCTGACAAAATGTCAGGGGTCCGTCTCACTAAACTTCGCACAACAAAAAATGGTAGTCCAATGGAAATGATTCTCAAATGCTGTCAAAGCATGTTGTAAATGATTCTAAAGTGCTGTCAAAGCATGTTTTTGATGATAAAAATGGAAAATAGAAAATAAACAGCAGAAGACAAAAGAAATAAGATAGCGGTCTAAGGGTTAAGAGGGATATCATTAATTTTCTCGCTTGCAAAGTTTAGTGAGACGGACCCCTGACAAAATGTCAGGGGTCCGTCTCACTAAACTTCGCACAACAAAAAATGGTAGTCCAATGGAAATGATTCTCAAATGCTGTCAAAGCATGTTGTAAATGATTCTAAAGTGCTGTCAAAGCATGTTTTTTGATGATAAAAATGGAAAATAGAAAATAAACAGCAGAAGACAAAAGAAATAAGATAGCGGTCTAAGGGTAAAGAGGGATATCATTAATTTGCTTGCATGCATTTTGTCAGGGGTCTCACTAAATGCAGGTTTTGGGGAGGGGGAGGGGTGCAAGCGGCAGGCAGGACATTATTATTTGTAGCACAAGACGTATTCTGCTTGGAATATCTTCATGATACTTCACAGGTGTGTTGATATATTTTGGGTGAACCCCTATTGAACACTTTACGCACATATTCCACACGTATTGAATGTGCACAATTAATTGTGTTTTTAACACATTTTTTTCCACAAATTTGTTATGAATCACTTCACACTTTAACGTGAGTCACTAATGCTACTGTTTTCCACCTACATTCACACATCATTAAATCGATGGTCTAGTAACATAAGGTCGTAACTGCTATGCTAAAGCATAGCACTTACGACCTTATGTTACTAGACCATCGAAATTTTGACATCCACAAAAGATTTGCCAGCATCGGCTGTAAGTGCAAATGTAATGTAAATTTCAGTTTTGAGCTTACAAACTTCTTTAGTCATACAAAGGTTTAGTGAAACATGCTGCCAATTGATTTGAAATGCCAGATGACTAATATTAACTGTCGTCTGCTGTTGTTTCATATTTCACCTTTTTTCTCAATAACAATATGGTTTGACAGCACTTTAGAATCACTTCCAATGGAAATGATTCTGAAGTGTTGTAAAACCATGATTTTCGTGATGTTTTTTCGTGAGAAAAATAGAAAATAAAATATAAACAGCAGACAACAACATTTAATTCAGTATTGTAATGGTTAATGCTGATACAATGCAGCACGGTCAATTGGAATCTGAAACTACTCTCACTGATGTTTCTTTGGCCGAAAGTGTCATCTGATGTTGTTTCTCAATAAAAACATGGGTTGACAGCACTTTAGAATCATTTCCAATGGAAATGGTGGTAATTTTGAATTTCAAGATGGCGGCCATATGGCTTTATTAAAGAAATGGAACCAACCCCAGTTTTGTTGTATGAGGTCTACCGGTATATAGGTCGGGGGCAATTATTCAGAATCCGGCACCTCATGTTAATTTTTCTTTCATATTGGTGTTGTATTCATCGGGATCCAACTTTCCGAAAAATCCGGGTGCCATTTTTTTCAGACACTTTCAAGGTCATTTCAAGGTCATTCAAAATCAAGGTCAAAATCCTGGTATATATGCCATAAGACCGAGAAATTTCTCCATTTGAAGTATCACTCTCGTCAGTAATATGCATAACAATAACTACAGATCAACTGTAATCATTAAATGGAACAGCAATAATCAAGGTCAAGGTCACAAAACTATATTTTCAAGGTCAACAAGTGAAAACGGGCATGGATTCTTATTTGTAATATTGTTTCTGTACTATGGCATACATATATAAAAATTGATTAGAAAATAGCATACACGCATATAAGGTCTACATCCGCGCAGTCTGATCATAGTATAGACCTATGGCAACTGACATATCGATGGTCTAGTAACATAAGGTCATAAGTGCTATGCTTTAGCATAGCAGTTACGACCTTGTGTTACTAGACCATCAATATTATTAATGTTATTTGTGTGAATAACTTTGTAATTCCATTGATAATAGTGCAATTCACGTTCATGAGGATGATAATGCTAAACTGGCCTATATTGCTCTGTTTTATTTCCAGATTTGTGCAACGTTAAATTATGAGACTCTAATAAAAAGTGTTCTCTTAAATCTGCAGTACGGCAAACATGTTCTACTTGTAATTTCAGCATAGACTTTGTCTATTTGATTATCTTTGACATAATTTCAACTTGCAATACTTAATATAATTTCATCTTTATTTGATATGGTTAGAAATAATTAACGTAATTCCCTTTTTACATACACGGGAATTATAAATCTTGGTCAGACTACGTTAGTTTACAAAATTACTTACGCTGGTTGTAACTATTTGTATCGTTGCATGTTTTCTCTTGATTTCACGGCAATTTTAACGAGATTTCCACCATTTATCGAAACTAGTATTGGTGAAAGTGTCACAAATTATAAAATTGTCAATACCGTTAAATGGAAATGAGTTGTTTTTATTTATAGGGAATTAAGCAGAATCATCGCGAATTATTTACTGCAAACTAAACTTCCTTGAACTTTATTTGTACAAAGGAAGAATATTTAATTCCACATTTGGTATAAAATATTTGCGATGTCATTTACGGAAAACATATTTAACTTTGGAAATCATTTTCACGTGGTCATAAATGTCATTTTCAATAAAATAAACGTGTTCGGGAAGTGAGATGCATGTTAACCTGACACGTTAATTCGAATATCATGGTGGTCAATGGTGGACTCGCCACACTACATGTACATGGACTATCGATTTAGCCTACATATCGATAAAATTGCATACATCACGTGACACCTGTAGATTTCCGAGAGATTACGGAAAAAGACGATATCACGGAAATTGCCAACTGACCATCACGTATTGGTCAGCTGAAATTGACCATGTGGTCACTATGGATTTTGTCCAGGTAAGGTGGCCGCGAAAGTTGGATATGCTTATGGGAGTATTACGATTATTCGTAATCCTATTTTAGTGAAAGGGGCCAAGTTACTTTGCTTTGGTGTGGTATGGACCTGGCACCAGGTCAGGTTATTATAATGTCGGGGCTGAAGATATTTTTTCTTGATGTAAATATTCCGTTCTGATTTTGGGATTCCCCCCCCCCCCCACACTTTTGACTTGCATACATACTTTGGACAATCCGAATACCATTTAGGGAGAAACATGTCTATACAGTACACAAAGTAAGTCGTACCACACTGGTCAGTGGTCAGTTGGTTTACATGTGCAAATTCTCTGTCCCATGTGTGAACTTAAAGGTACATGCCCACTCAGTAAGCAAAAAATATTATTTATAGGAATTAAATAAGTGTATAATTGTGTCACTATTCCACCAGTTCTAAATATTACGAGTGGCCGCCATACAGATATGCTCATTTAGTAATATTTATTTTACTGATAGTGACGTGCGTTGGTATCAGACTATTTTCATATGCAAATTAGGCATGGTATTTTTTAATTATTTCTACGAACTACATTTTTTAAATGCGTCACCTGAAATTTTTTCGACAGATTATTAAGTATGATAATTGTACATCAAAAAATAAATACACAGTATAAAAAGTAATGTCCGTTAACATTTTAAGGAATCACGGTTATCGCTCCTGATATCAGTGTGGGAAGTTACATCTGATATAAATTGTATAATAATGCCAATCGATATCTGGAGTATTGTTGAATGAATGTTTATTTTGCCAGAAAATGTCTCAGATGATGTCTCTGATATAAAGAACAGTTTGTGCTTACTGAGTGGGCATGTACCTTTAAATTGATTGTGCATAGGTCTATGTCGCGTAAATTTCTATGGGCAGCCATATTGTCGTGCAATGCCTAAACGGCGAGTACACAAAGAAAATAGTGGCCTGTGCCAACTTATCCTATGGCGTTTTGGTCTGTCTTGCTTTGTATCTAAAACTCTACATATTCTATTCTCTATAGTTTTCACAGTTTCAGTTAAATTTTGAAAAATACGAATCAAGACATTTCGTGCGTATGAATACAGCAGCTATTATCGTTATTTCTCACAGTAGCAGTGACCAGTTAGCCGCCAATTTCGTACAATTTGTTCTGGGAGTTACAAACAGTAATTTATTCTAGAGAAAACGTGTGGATGGGAATGGGTTTGCACCATCACAGTACATTTGCCTCTGGATGATGATTCAGAAAATATGCAACTTTCAGTCTCTAGTTACGCAAGTGATCAGTTTTTGTGGAGATAACATATTTCAGTACTTTGATTTCTGCGTATTGCCGTTGCAGCGTGAGCCCCAGTAGACCATGAGCCCCACTAGACAAGACATCCCGGCTAGTGGGGCTCACGATGGCCCATGAGCCCCAGAAGCCGTGAGATTGACTAGACAATATATATATACATGTCCTGGCTACATATACCATACACTAGTATATATATACATTATTATTGATGCTAAGCAGCTAATATATCAATATCGGGCATGTACCTGTCCATTTCATGGCTCATTTTATTGTTTTAGTGTATATAAAAAGAGTCTCTATATAATATAGACAAGGGAGATAACTACTACTGGACCAGTATATCACTAAATCGAAGGGAGATAATCAACTAATTAATGTTGCAAGCAGACCAGTGTTGTTACATATTATTATGTAAGTTCGACCCGGGTAGCCTCAACATAGTCTGATCAGGATAATATGGGCCTACGGCTGAGAAAATGGACCTTACAACATTTGAGACAATTGGCACACATTGGAGATGTAATTCCAATTGTACACTCTGACAGTAGTGTTTGATATTTTTTTCTGATGTCATTAATGATACTCCTTAACCGGAGTATGGATATGGAATATCGTACATCCTGATCAGTCTGTGGTGAGATTCAGACTGATGTGCGACTACGCTGATCGCATATGTTGAAAGGTTCCCTTTCTCAGCCGGGGGCCTGTATATCCCGTGTTACAATTATGTCATTTGTCGTGTGTGGTTGTTTGGGAGTGGGAGTTATTGATAGGACGTCAAACTCGAACACAAATAATCAATCAATCAATCAATTTGCCATTCAGTGTATGATGTGTGTTGGTGAGGCTACGTGGCAATACGTAGCCCGCGTTTCAATTCTGTTATACGTTGTGGTGGTTGGTTTGGAGAATGAGCTATTGATCGGACGTCAAACACCAATAATCAATTAATTAATCAATCAATCAACACATCTGCCATTCATTGTATGATGTGTGTGGTATAGGCTACGTGACAATAGTAGCCCGCGTTTCAATTCTGTCATACGTCGTGGTGGTTGGTTTGGAGTATGAGCTATTGATCGGACGTCAAAGACCAATACTCAATTAATTAATCAATCAATCAACAAATCTGCCATTCATTGTATGTGTGTTGGTAGGGCTACGTGACAATAGGTAGCCCGCGTTTCAATTCTGTCATACGGCGTGGTGGTTGGTTTGGAGTATGAGCTATTGATCGGACGTCAAAGACCAATAATCAATTAATCGATCAATCTGCGGTGCCATTCACTGTATGGGGTCTGTTGGTAGGGTAGGTATATATACTGTTATTGTATGGTAAATGTAGCCAGGACATGTAGATTTGGGCAATATTTGTGTATTTATCTAGATTTGGGTAAATCGTGCTACCGCTCTAATGTGGTAATCAGTTGTAAAATAAATACAGTTACGGACTTTCCCACTAATACTATGTATTTACAAGAAGTTATCCAGAGGCATCTGGTTCCACGAAGGGAGATTGACGGGGAGGGGTGGTGAGACACTTTATTAATCGACAGATCGGTGTGAATTTTATAAAAGAACACCAAACTGGCTTTATCTCTACAGGTTTCTAATGTCGGCCAATCAAGATCAGTCAGCATCTCTCCTACATGGCTAGCATTTCGCCAACGACGACAATACCATCTAGCAGCAGTTCTTTGTACCATCTGTAATTTGTCTACATATTTGTGTTGGTAGGGGTTCCAGTTATGCACCTATCAATGTCTTCACCGCCCGTGGGGGGCGGCGGTCATACACAGGGAATTAGACAGCAAAAAAATCCTGACAGACGGGAATTAGACAGCAAAATACTTCTCAACCGGCGGGAAATAGACATAATCAAGATATAGGAAATTTCAATTTCACGATAGCTTGCCAAGGAGCAGGGAATTAGACTTGTCACTTTTACAATTTGGGTTGCCCCCCCCCCACCCCCAGGTGCATTAACGGACGCATACTCCAATCAGAATCTGAATATTGAATAGAAAATACATGCATTGTTTGAAGAATGGACTGGTCTCAATTCAATGTCATGGTAAATGGTTGGTCTTAATGTCAGAATTGGAGATTCCATGTCAGATATATAGGAGTTAACAGCTAGTATATTGGTTTCGAAATATAAACAGAACCGAATGGTAGACATATGAATATTGTATGGGGTGGGATGTACAAACAACAGAGGACACATTTAGTAACAACTTGACACATGGTCGAACATTTTAATGTGTAAATATATATACATGAGACATAAACTAACCGGTTTATGGGGTGCTGTTTTGGTATTGATAGGTGGAACAGGGCCCAAGCTTATAAAATTTTGCTTAAATGTCAGACTCGGACGAGCATGTTGATTGGTTGATACTGAGCTTGGTTGAGTCTGAATCTGAGATTGATAGAAAGTTTTATAACAGAGGGCCCCCTGATCTCTGGACATAACGGTAATGGTCCACAAATAGAATATCTGACCTGGTGCCAGGTCAATACCGAACCGGAGTCACTTAGCTCCAGCCCCAAAAGCAAAATAATCTGTACATATCTTATTCCATTTTAATGGAGCATAACAGGGATTAGCTCTCAAGTACCAGTGAGCCAAAACGGTACATTAGGGCCAAACCATGTAGGTCAGCATTCCACTAAGGATGATCACCGATCGTTAAGTTACCCATCGCATGCTCCCAACCACCACCCATTCAAGAATTGAAAGAGTGGCATTCAAGTACGGACATGATATATACAGATATGACAATGGTGTTTAACGGCCTATCAACAGCTCACGTCATTTAAGGACGGGCCAACAGGTTGGACTATCCCACATTCAAACTGTCCATGATGGAAATTCCCAAAATCATAACTCATAACTCATAACTCAGTACTGAAATCTGAATATCCTGACCTGCTGCCAGGTCCATGCCGCACTGGGTCACTTAGCTCTGCCCCAAGTAATAGGCTTAGCTATACGCTTATTACTTTTTAATGGAGCATAACAGGATCTAGCTCTCAACTACAGGGGGCATGTAAATGAGGGCCAAACCATGTAAGTCGATATTCCAGAAAGGATTAAAGCCGATCGTTAAACTAGAAATGGACGCTTGTCGACAAGCGCATGTGTATCCCCCTCCCCAGATACACAAGTAGTTTGAAAAAAGGGTGATCGAGTTATGCTCCGGAGACAAAATCGGTGACGGACAAAGGGAGATAACTAAACAATTAGTGATGCAAGAGTTGTCATTCTTGCGCGACACACCTTTAGGGTCTATGCATGTGTGAATGTGTGAAGCTACTGGAGCGCAGAATTATTTGTTGTAGTCCCTATATATGTACATATATCTGCACAGGTGCACATAAACCACAATATTTTCAACACAGTTGACGGAAATGTAATATAGAATGTAAATAAAAAAAATAATGCTCGCTACTGGAGCCGAGAATTTTGTTTAATAGTCCTATATTTATCTACATATATCTGCACAGGTCCACATACTGCCACAATATTGTCAACACAGTTTAGGTAAATGTAATAATTTAGCTGTATAAATTACCTGTAATAAGTTAGTGGTCAGTTAAAATTTTTAAAAAGAATGTAAAAAAAATAAATAAAAAAAAATTGAAAAAAAAAGTTGAAAAATAAAAAATAATAATACTTGCTACTTGAGCCCAGAATTTTTTTTTAATAGTCCTATATTTATCTACATATATCTGCACAGGTCCACATAATGCCACAATATTTTCAACACAGTCTACGGAAATGTAATATACAATTTTATTTTTTTTAAATAATGCTCGCTACTGGAGCCCAGAATTTTTGTTAATAGTCCTATCTTTATCTACATATATCTGCACAGGTCCACATACTGCCACAATATTGTCAACACAGCTTACGGAAATGTAATAATGTACCTGTATAAATTACCTGTAATAAGTTAGTGGTCAGTTAAAAAATTGAAAATAAAAAGAATGTAAAAAAAAAATGGAAAAAAAAAATTAAATTAAAAAAAAGAAAAAGAATAATGCTCCCTACTGGAGCCCAGAATGTTTTTTAATAGTCCTATATTTATCTACATATCATATATACACAGGTCCACATATTCCCACAATATTTTCAACACAGTTTACGGAAATGTAATATAATCATTTACCTGTATAAATTACCTGTAAGTGGTCAGTGGTCAGTTGCACATGCTAGCACATGCACAGGTGAATAGTCTGTATAAAGCACTTACGACCTTATGCTACTAGACAAAAATTGAAAAATAATTTGAAAAAAAAAAAATGAAAAAAAATAAAAAAATGAAAAAAAAAAGAAAAATAAAATGAAAAAAAAAAAGAAAAAAAAAGAAAGAAAAAAAATAAAAAAAAAGAAAAAAAAAATGAAGAAAAAAAAAAAAAATTAAAAAAAAAAGTTTAAAAATAATAATGCTTGCCATTGGAGACCAGATTTTTGTTTAATAGTCCTATATTTATCTACAAAAATCTGCACAGGTCCACATAATGCCACAATATTTTCAACACAGTACCCAATGTAGTGATTTTCCTGTATAAATTACCTGGTCAGCAGTGGTCAAGCACTGGACATCTGCACATGCTAGCCCATGCTAGCACATGGTTCTCCCAGTTTCTATTGTTCTCTCTACAGGTAAGGTGTACAGAGCACACGAGAAAAGGTGTACAGAGCAGACGAGAAAACAGGTCTTCATGCATTATTGTCCAGTTTGTAGAGTGCGCAAAACAAAAAGGGAGATAACTCAAAAATTAGCTACGCAAGAGTTGTCATTCTTGTGCGCGACACACCTCCGGGTCGTGGTCTATGCATGTGTGAAGTTTCATGAAAATATTCCAAAGGGTGGTCGAGTTATGCTCCGGACAGGAAATCAGTGAGCGAAAACAAAAAAGGGAGATAACTAAAAAATTAGCTATGCAAGAGTTGTCATTCTTGTGCACGACACACCTTCGGTTCGTGGTCTAATTGAATGTGTTAAGTTTCATAAAAATATTCCAAAGAGTGGTCGAGTTATGGTCAATCAGTGCGCAAAACAAAAAAGGGAGATAACTCAAAAATTAGCTATGCAAGAGTTGTCATTCTTGTACGCGACACACCTTTGGGTCGTGGTCTATGCATGTGTGAAGTTTCATGAAAATATTCCAAAGGGTGTTCGAGTTATGCTCCGGACAAAAAGTGTCTGCGGCGGACGCGGGCGCGGACGCGGACGGGCGGACGCGGACGCGGACGCGGACGCGGACGCGGACGCGGACGCGGACGCGGACGCGGACGCGGACGCGGACGCGGACGCGGACGCGGACGCGGACGCGGACGCGGACGCGGACGCGGCGCGCTGTCAAATCCATAGTATCCCTCGACGGAGTCCGGGGGATACAATTACCCTTCACATGCTCCCATCCAACCACCCAAACCCATAACAAGAGTGTCCATGGTCATTCATGTCCATTATTCTACGTATTTAATAGCATTTCGTGATATCAAATATTTAAATGAAATGTATCACCCTTTTTAATGTGATATCAGTGTGATTTAATGGTCATATGAGCCCCATGATGAGAAAACCAATGAAGTGGTATACGCATACCATATCGACCCGAATCAGCCTGTGAAGTCCGCACAGGCTAACACAGGCCAACACTTTCCGGAGAAATTCAGTTGCCAGAACCATTATTTTATACCACTATCAACCATCAGACTGCATGGGCTGCTGAAGATGACACAGGTTGATACTTTACACTGATGTCACATTTTTTTCTCCTCGCGATGCAGCTCATATAGACATACCTGTCTCAATCCTCTTTACAGAAGGTAAATACTACGTAATTTCTTTTGCGTGGATTGAGTGAGTGAGTGAATGGTGTTTAACGGCCTATCAACTGCCAGGGTCATTTAAGGCCGGGCCAACAGGATGGATCGTCCCGTATTCAACCTGTCCACAATGAGGGAAATTCCCAAAATCAGAACTCAATATTTACATTGATATATCAGTCCTGAAATTAGAATATCCTGACCGGGTGCCAGGACCGCACCAGAGTCACTTAGCTCTGCTCCAAAGTAATAGGATTAGCTATATGCTTATTACTTCTTAATGGAGCATAACAGGATTTAGCTCTCAAGTACATGGGACATGTAAATGAGGGCCAAACCATGTAGGTCGGCATTCCAGAAAGGATGAATACGATCGTTAAACTACCCTTCGCTGCTCCCAACCAACCACCCAATGGTGGATTGAACCCACGACCTCATCTATGATAGTCTAGCACTCTAAAAGACTATCAAACCATCCCTGAATTAAATTGAAAGCAAATTCAAAACACTATAGTATCAAGGTAACAACATGTAACAATATGTAACCCATCCCACAAATGCCTGTATTCTAAGGATCCTAATACTTCGCTTTTGGCTAGACATTGGACCCTCAAACAATCAGTCACACAATCAACTTGATCAGTCCGTGAACCAACTTCAGAGCACAGATTCCAAGAATGTCATAGTACAAACTAATAATGAATATTTTATCAATCTTAAATTTAAACAGCATGGATCAATTAAGGCGAGCGTATCAACCGTGTAAACATAATGGACATTGTATAGAATGAAGGCGCAATGCTTACAGTCTACGCCACTGCAAAAACATTGGATATCAAACGCACAAATTTCAATACTTTTATCATACTTTCATGAATATTACAATTGCGGTCCAGTAACTTGTTCATTTATTGCTTAATATTTTTGGTAAATTTCTAGGCAAGACAAGATTTTAGCCTGTCCTCTGGATAAACGGTACAATTAGACTTATTTGCTACTCAATTTTAATTTGTTATATTCTAGATGCTGAAACCAAAATAAGTTATTGTTGGATGAAAGAATGTGTGGCTAAAATCAAATCCGATCTATAAATTCGGAAAAACATAAAGAACATTAAAATTTACAATATTTTGGAACACACCATTTAGCTTGATCGAAAGATTAATCATTTACATTTCTACCAGTACAAGAAGTTTGATTGAAAACGCTGCTTGTCTGTGGTGCCCGTGACTGTTTTACCACGCTTTGAAAATTGTTAGAACCCTTTCTCTTCATTAGTGCTTATACAGTCGTGTTATGTCGACCTTAAAAGTTCACATAATTTTATCCATAGAATTTTGTGCATTTCCACGTTTTTGTGTGCAAGTGTGACATGGATCCTCGTCTCATTCTAATAAAATATAAAGCATTAGGTTCGTAACTGATTGTTCTAACACATTTATCTTAATAAATATGCTTTATAGTTTATGAGATTTTATGATTAAAAAACAACTTTAAATTTGAATGGCAAAGTCAGACGTCGTAAAATATCTTATGTTTACACAGTTGTGTCTCAAAGATTACCAAACTCATCAACATCACAAGATTATGAGCAAAGTACAATATCAATTCTACTGTTAACGTTTTTTGTTTTATACTAACATGTACAAAAAATGTGAAAATGCGCTAAATTCTATGGAGAAAGAGACGTTGTGAACTTGGCATATTAGTGAATATGCATAAACTCTTGATCTTTGTGTCTGTCAGAGTAAAAGTAAGTTGAATACTAAGAGTACATAGCCACACAGAATAGACATTCAAATTCTTCATTCCGCCTCAGAATGGACAACACAGGCTGACGACAACAGCGAACATGAAACCACCTGCCACACACAGAGAAGCAAACCCAACGCTTGTTGCCCCTGCCCCGTGCAGTGCACTCAATCATGTCACACATACTCTCGTCAGTAATGCTGCCCTTCGCACACAAGGCAGTGCATGTATATCATGACAATATACATGTCAATAAAACACAACGTCAGACAATTGAATAATGTAGTCTAGATTAGTTTTTAATATGTATTTTTTAAATCAGTCCCACAACAACACTGACAGACGGACGGGCAGACCTACAAATGAACAGCAATACATAATCCCCAATTCAGAATGTGCAAGGAAAAATTAATTTTCATGTTTATCTTTAATAAAATTTTATCAAACTCTTACCATTAGAGCAAATATGCCACAACTATCTCCATCGCTCTGTTCGCTACATCGTGTTGTGATTGTCTGCCAGTCGCCCAAGTCTTCTGGCACCAACTTCTCTCTCATTGTCATGAATTGCCTACAATATATGAAATATTTAACTCACCAGAGTCATACATTTCTAACACAGGGTGACGAGGCATACATGTATATCCCTTAACTTATGCGAATGAATCCAAAGAGTGAGGACACACCACATTGACAAGTGGCCTGCACTGGGATCGAACCATGGATGCCGGATTCAAAGTCGGATGCGCTAACCACTAAGACTCCCTCATAAACAATGTGGAGCTGGAAAGTGTGAAAGACACAGACACGTGCAACACAAAATGCCCCCTGATCTGTAGTTATGGGTGCATTGAATGGTGTTCATACACCAAGGACCAACCTGTAAGACAGTGACATGACCATATGTTCAAAAACAAAAACTTTCGGGATGTGACCCATACGGAAAGTGGTTTTAAAATAATGATACTGGTTGTTATTTGGGTGAGGCATGAAGGATTTATTGTTGATTATTGGTTTTAACGCCCCACCAACAGCTACGGTCATTTAAGGCGGGGTCAACGGGTTGGACTATACCAGACCTGTCCATGAAAAGGGAAATGCCCAAAATCAGAACTATATCTTTACAAAACTATATATTCAGTCCTGAAATCAGAATATTCTGAGCTGGTGCCAAGTCCAAGACACACCACTTAGCTCTGCCAAACGTAATATGATTAACTAAAACTTTATTACTTCTTAATGGAGCATAACAGGATTTAGCTCTCAATTACAGGGGGCATGTAAATGAGGGCCAAACCATGTAAGTCAGCATTCGGGAAAGGATGAATACCGATCGTAAAATTACGTGCTCTCAACCACCACCCAATAGATGCATGACGGAATAAGATGCAGATTCACTCAAATTCAGGTCAAAGTTCTGTAAACATGTTGTCAAATATTTTCCACCACAATAAAACATTACCTCCATGTATCGGTCAACATCAAGCCTTGATTGCTGTTCAATGAATCCATAATGGTCACCGTCCGGTTGGTGACGTCTGCCCGTAAGAAATGCTAGGCAAATCATATGTGTATATACCTATCATATTTGCTGCCTCGTAGAGTGGGGACAATTGGTGAGCCCATGAGAAATGCGAGACAAATCATTCATGAAAATGTTCATACCATATTTGCTTGCTTATAGTATACATTTGGGTCAGACTTTGAATTCTCACATGGTGGGGATTATTGATGTACCCGTGAGAAATTCTAGACAAATCAGTTGTGTAGATATCCATATCTTATTGTTGCCTCATATCATAGATCTAGGTCAGGGTTTCAATTCACACATAGTGGGGAAATTGGTATACCCGTAAGAAATGCTAGGCAAATCATATGTGTATATATATATCATATTTGCTGCCTCGTAGAGTGGGGACAATTGGTGAGCCCATGAGAAATGCGAGACAAATCATTCATGAAAATGTTCATAGCATATTTGCTTGCTTATAGTATACATTTGGGTCAGACTTTGAATTCTCACATGGTGGGGATTATTGATGTACCCGTGAGAAATTCTAGACAAATCAGTTGTGTAGATATCCATATCTTATAGTTGCCTCACATCATAGATCTAGGTCATGGTTTCAATTCTCACATAGTGGGGAAATTGGTATATCCATAAGAAATACTAGGTAAATCATATGTGTATATGTTCATATCATATTTGATGCCTCGTAGAGTGGGGACAATTGGTGAGCCCATGAGAAATGCAAGACAAATCATTAATGAAAATGTTCATAGCATATTTGCTTGCTTATAGTATACATTTGGGTCAGGCTATCAATTCTCACATGGTGGGGATCATTGATGTACCCGTGAGAAATTCTAGACAAATCAGTTGTGTAGATATCCATATCTTATAGTTGCCTCATATCATAGATCTAGGTCAGGGTTTCAATTCACACATAGTGGGGAAATTGGTATACCCGTAAGTATGCTCCCCCGAAATTTTTCGGGGAGCATAAAAATATAATATGGGTCGAGATAACCATGGAAATTACAATATGGGCCGAGATGACCAGTGATCTGGGCTGACTTGAGCAACGATCAGGGCCGAGATTGAAATATGGGTCAACTTGACCATGGTTCGAGATGATAATGGTCCGACCTGACCATACACTGTCACTAGCTCACCAAAATATAATCAATTCCACTCTGGTAATTGACGAAGTCTTGCCAAAATCTGTTCAATAACAAGAAATGAGGCAAAGCCACGAAGGCCGGGTTTTTCAAAAGTTAACGTTGAAAATGGCTAAGTCGACAAAGCGGGAAAAATAGGTAAAGGTCAATGGAAGGTCACATGTTTGATGGTGGTTTGTGGTGGGCACCCCCCAATTATAAAGTTGTCCAAGATTGGGGGCGGTAGGTGGTACGATGACTGAGGAACGAACCTAAACGCAAAACTTAACGTTGAAAATGGCTAAGTCGACAAAGCGGGAAAAATAGGTCAAGGTCAATGGAAGGTCACATGTTTGATGGTGGTTTGTGGTGGGCACCCCCGAATAATGAAGTTGTCCAAGATTGTGGGCGGTAGGTGGTACGATGACTGAGAAACGGACCTAAACGCAAAACTTAACGTTGGAAATGGCTATGTCGACAAAGCGGGAAAAATAGGTCAAGGTCAATGGAAGGTCACATGTTTGATGGGGGTTTGTGGTGGGCACCCCCCAATTATGAAGTTGTCCAAGTATGGGGGCGGTAGGTGGTACGGTGACTGAGAAACGGACCTAAACGCAAAACTTAACATTGTGGATGCCGCCCGCCCACCGCCCGGCTTTCGCCAATCCAATAGACAGGTTTGTTTTTTTTTAAACCCGTCCAAAAATGTGTTTCTTACCATGTACGTAGAACTTCATTGACTTCAACTTGTAGGAATGTCTGGTGTTTCTTCCTTTCTTTGTGGTTACATCCAACATATCTGATGGGAATATAGTGAATTTTGAGTTAATGAAACACACAAGATTGTCATACTCAGTTGTATCCATTTTGAATAAATAAAGAGAAAATTTCACTTTCAAAGTTAATACGTCTCCCTTTCAGGGAGAGATTGTCATCCACCACACTCAAGTCATAATATATCCGTGTAAAAACAATAGAATTAGTTATGTTTATAATTTTCCATAATCTGGACACTCATTTATAGCACTTCGTTGGTTGAGTTTAATTGGTCGATTGGTTCCACCAATCGATGCATGCATGGATTATCAAGCTTGATTGGTTCCACCAATCAATGCATGCATGGATTATCAAGCTGATGCATGAGAAAATGTGATTTGATATCTTCCGTTTCTATTGAACTGCACAAAAAAAAATGTACTTACGGCATAAATAATTTAATAATAAATCTAATATACTTGTATATATTGATATGCATCATTATAAAAATCAAGTTTGCTTCAAAACAAATAACACAGCTTTAAGCTGTCATTATTTCAAGTCTATGCTGGTATTGCGGGTGATAATAGCCAATTTGTTATAATGATGAACAGGACCTGTTTTTAATTGCATGTGACATATTACAGGTATGTTTTGATAGACAGTTGCCAATAATTGCAGGTGCCAATATAACACCTGAGAGGTGAGATAATCCACAATGGAGGTAGAGGTAAATTACTGCTTACACAGGTGAAGACAGCATGAGAATACAAGCGATTGAATCATAACCAGCATAGGCATGTTTACAATGGTGGTTGCAGAATCTTCCAACAAGCAAAAAAATCAACAACCAGCAGTTACATATATACAAAAACTGCAATAAATGGGGAAAATAATACAACAAAATTTCAAACTCATCCAATTCAGGCCAATTATACCACCCATCTCATAATATAGTGACCATCACCAGAGGTGGGGGATATATTGGGCAAATAGTATGCCCCCCCCCCACCGTATCTCAGCTCAGTCAACACCAACAGGCAATGGGGAGATATATTCACTCACCAACTATTATACCCGCCCGCCCCCCCCCCCTCCCACCCACCCCCATCTCAGTAATGTCAACACCAATAGGCTAGGCAAGGAGGGGGATATTCGTTTACAGCGATATTCCCAACTTGTTAACTTTTGATAATTAACCTAATGACCATAAATATCTGAATATTTAACAATTGGACAAGGCTAATCCCCTCGCTGGCAGACTTGAACGTCATGTAATGGCATTCCAATTACGCAACTTTGGGCGCAGGAATCCTGGTACAATGTGACACCGTATTATGATCAGACATACACTTCTGCAAATTATATTGAAATATTACACCATACATGCTATTTATAGTAATTTTAGAGGGAAATAAATCCTATATTTGTCTCGGGGGATTTATTTCCCTGTAGACATTTTTTTGGAAAATGATGGAAATTGTCTAAAACAAAAAAAATAATATATTTTCAGCAAAAACAAACAAAAAATGATCGTGACTCCCCAAAAAAATTCTGGACCCCAAAAATGCAAAAAAATCTCAAAATGGTAGGAAATTGGTTAAAACTTAAAATAAACATAAAACTAGATTTTCCCAAAAAATTATTTTGGGGGTATCCAAAAATACAAATTTTAAGCACAAAAATAGTGGTTAAGTTACGAAAAATGGTGTGTAATATATAATTTATTCAACCCTCATTTTGAAATACTGGATTTATTTCCCTCGAGGTTGGTAAATTTGATAAAGACACTCGTGTTTCGCACTCGTGTCTTTATCAAATTTACCAACTCTCGGGAAATAAATCCCATATTTCAAAATGAGGGTTGAATAAACTCTATATCTATCAAAAGATATTGAACAGAAATGGAGTAAAGTCTGATTTACATGACCACGGACGTAGGAACCAACTTACACAGGTAGCATGTGACATAATCCCCCCCCTCCCCCCCCACCCCCCCCCCCCGACAAAATCACCAACATCACTTTTTGCACAGGCGGACATAATCCCCCCCCCCCTCCCCCCTCCCCACCGCTCAATGTCAGGATAGGACAAAATCCCCCCATCCAAAATGCAGCTTGGACAAAATCTCCCCCCGGACCAAATCCAAATCCCTCCCCCCCCCCCCCCCGTTCAGATTCAATATGATTGAGCTCTCAAGTATCCTGAGCAAAGATGTACGAGAGAGCCAAACCATGATGGTATTGGTAAGGATAACAAATGATGGATAACAAATATGGTTACATGTACCTTATTAAGCACACATAACATAAGTTAGCCTGACTAACATTATTTTTTTGTCCTACCCTGACATTGAACGGGGGGATTTTGTCCCCCCTGCATTTTGGATGTGGGGATTTTGTCCTACCCTGACATTGAGCGGGGGTGATTATGTCCGTGGGGGATTTTGTCCGGCGGGATTTCGTCCGCCTGTGCAAAAAGGGAAGGGAGGATTTTGTCCGGGGGGGATTATGTCCGGCTCCCAGTCTGGCTATGTGACCTTGACACTGGACATAGGAAATGGGATACCGGTACATATGTGACACTCTATTATGTTGAGACATACAATTATACCAAATATTATTGAAATCCATCAAGTGGTCCTAAAGTTATTCAACAACTAGAAAATGTGCTCATAGAACGGGGAACGGACAATATCCCCCCCGGACAATATCCCCCCCCCCCGTATATCTTGACCCAGGCGGACAATCCCCCCCCCCCCACCCCCCCCCCCCCCCCCCCGTCTAAAAAGACAGGGCGGACAATATCCCCCCGTCAAAAAGACAGGGCGGACAATATCCCCCCCCATCAAAAAAGACCCCCTGACATTATGCCCCTTATAAGCTTATATGCTTCTGTATAAGTAATATTGTGTCACATATTTGGTTTATCTTCGACCTTTGTTATTTTTGGGCTAATAACGTGTTCACTTGATTTGTTTGATTGCTTGGCTAATTGAAGATTTGATTGCTTCTTTCAACTGCACTTAAACTGATTGGTTTCGCAATTAGTTACACTATGTGCTACATTATATTTACAGCGTTATTATGGTGCATAATTTTACCAAATGGTAGTTTTCTCAAGTAAAATGTCAATGCTATTAAATGGCAAGTCTCAATTGGCACTTTTGTGAATAAGACTCTAATAAACGCCAAAATATCTTCATAATTTACATAATACATAATTTGGCAGTAAAATTAAATGGTTATTAAATACTTAAAGGTGTATTTCCTTTAGCAATGATGTGTGGTTGTTTTTATCATTAATTAACTACGACACATGTGACATGTACATGATGTAGGTAATTACGTCACTGATATTGTAAGCAAGCCAATTAGACTGTGCAGTAGTAACCCTTGGAACAATTAATAGACATGTTTCAGTGTCTGCAAACAGTTTATATCCAGATTATCTGGCTCGTGTAATGAGCCGTCTCATAAGAATCGCCACGGTTTGCCTATATAGTTACTTTTCTGGTGCCAAAATAATTTTTTATTTTTTTTAATGAATGGACTGGTATGAATGTCCTTTTTCAATGACTGTATTGGTCTGAACAAATAATTTATCTGTTCATGACAGTTACGGTACTGCAGGGGTGAAGGGGTTTAATATTGTACATGTATGTATTTCCTTACTTTAATGCAGATTAAACTCATGATTGATCATGATGATCAAGAAGAACATTAATTAATCAACATGATCAATGAATCAATCTGGAACATGTGCATTTGCTCGGAAATATCTGCCAACTTTTGACGTCAGTTGGTAAAATTATTGCTATTTTCTTTGTTTGTTTTTTTTGGCGTAAAATGTATATATATACAAGTTATGTTAAAATTACATTGTATATATTAAATCCCAATTTAATTGGTATTAAACAATAGACATGTCAGAGGTCCGGTTAGTATATATATCTACACGTAAATCGTGCTACCCTCAATTGATGACTCGTGGTTGGCAATCCCCTAGTTCTACGTGACAGCTGTTAAACTTGAAGACCTTGACCAGTTCAGGTCAAGGATTAGCAGCCTCCAACACATCAAACCCTAAATATGCTGTAATATGTTTTTAACCTTCTTTTACCTACTCCGACTATTTTAACTCTTAAAACCTATATAGGCTACAATTCTTGCCACCTTACTTTACTGTATCTTTTATATTAATTCCTAGTCCGTACGCGCAGCTGCTAATAATCCCTATGCGGGGTCCAGCAGGATATAAAGAAAGAAAGAAAGACAGAACAGCGGCAAATCATTTTTTCAATCTGTTATTCTTTATAGTTGTCCGCAGCAACCACAACAAGAATAACGTTGCTGATATTTTGTCACACAGAACTAGCAATCCCCAGGCAAATACTCTGCTACCAAAATCGGAATTCACTTTGCGCATCTAGACATCATAAGTAGTTTAAGTAAGGCACGCAGCAAGTTTCAAGTGCCTATACGACTGCCTAGGTATACCCGTTAAAAAAGTGTTACGACTTACAAGACTGACAGACATGGACAGTCTCTACCCCCAGATTAATAAAAAAAAACAAGACATATCGACCCCATGTTGAAATGTCTAAAGTTTAGAAGGCTCATATGATGAGACTCATAGGCTATTCACATTATTGACATATATTATACACACATCTACACTTGAATATGTTTCAATACAAGTGTCATATACTTGTTAAAATGTATTAATTCACATACTCTTGACTCGCAGATTCATAACCCCGACATGTTCGTAAGTGCAAAATTATGATAGTCTGTAAATTTCACATTAACAATGTTTTCATGTAAACAATTATTGGATTTACATTTATTGAGTATAGGCTGCATATGCAGTCTATGCTCAATAAATGTAAATCCATCAATTGACATTTCCAGACGATCCTAAATTTGCTCTTACGAACATTTTAGGTGGGTGGTGGTCGGACGAACGAGACGGCGTAAATTCACGGTAGGGGTTCCTCCTTGTAGGAATCACGATTTGCCTGGTTTGGCCCTCAGGTACATTTTTATCTTTGGCTCTTTTGTTACCTGGAAGTTGAATTGGGTTATTGCCCATTATAAAAAGTAGTAATATTATTACTGATCCTACTGCTTTTGGGAGGGGCTAAGTGATTCTGGTGTGGCGAGAACCTGGCATCAGATCAGGATTATTCTGATTTCAGGGCTGAATATATAGTTTTCTTATTGTAAATATTCAGTTCTGATTGTGGGATTTCCCCCCCCCCATTTGTATATGTACTTGAACATGTACATGTACTTGTACAGGTAATATATGGGATTTAGTAATAAACCCATTGACCCGGCCTTAAATGACCTTAGCTGTTGATAGGCCATTAAACCCCAACAAACAAAACGAACATTTTAGTCGTACATAGTTTAGTGAAATGGCCCCTGGGCTTCAACTATGTGGCTAAGACTCTGTGGATGATGCCAAGCGCAGAAATTGTACACGTTGTATGCCTTCATAAATTTGGTAAAAGGTCGGTCCACTGGCTTCATTGTATAGGAGGCGGGTGTCCTCGGGAAGCTATAAAGTCTTCATGCGCTTGTTGATGTCGAAGACCGCATTGGTTGGTGTTGGTTGGTGCAGAGCTGGTGAATGTTGTGAGTGTAATGCATCACTGCTGCTCTACAATACTATCATATGACTGACAAATTTATGTCTATAACCTAAACAGTCACCGCTTGCACCAACATTTGACAAAACAATTATCCTTATTTGGCGGCCTTCTTGGATGCCATTTTGAATGTAAGGCCTTTGCCCACGGAACTAAGAATGGCATCAATCCGTTTCATGAACTAGAGACTATAGCGAACTCTTTGATATACATTTGTATCACAACCTATGTTCTAAATGACAATGATGGTGAGACATATTGTTTTTGGCATGGTTGTCTGTCCGTCCTTCACAAAGTTTGTGTTGCACGTTGCAAGTATTTATTTTACAGGAATATTTGCCATGTGGAGTCATCCAGTATTCGCAGAGTTATGGCCCTTGACTTAATGGAAAGTGGCAATTTTCAACTTTTGTCGCACATAACTGAAAAACTATTTGAGCTACAGTCATGAAACCGAAAAGGAATATTTGCCATCATATAAAGTTACGCAGCTGAACTTTTAGATGTGGATTCATCCAGTATTCGCAGAGTTATGGTCCTTGACTTAGTGAAAAGTGGCAATTTTCAATTTAAATTTTCAACTTGTGTCGCACATATTTGCAACTATTTGAGCTCCAGTCATGAAACATTATATGAATATTTGTCATCATGTGAAGTTGGGCACCTGTGATTTTAGATGCGGATCCATCCAGTATTTGCAGAGTTATGGGCCTTGACTTAGTGAACAGTGGCACTTTTCAACTTGTTGTACATAACTGAACACATATTTTAGCTATAGTCATGAAACCTTATAGGAATGTCTATCAACATGTGGAGTTGTGCATCTGGTGAATTTGATTCATAGAGGAGTTATGGTCATTGACTTTGTGAAAATTGCTGATTTTTAACTTGTGTCGCCGGTAACTCGAAAAGTATTTGAGTTACAGGCATGACACTATATAAGAATGTAAATCAGCATGTGTAGTTGTGCACCTGTGGTTTTGTTATGACCCTTGACATGGAGAGCATTTGCAAGTTTGTCGATATCAAATTTCATCAAACATTTGTGTCGCGCGTACTTTACAAATTAATTCTAGCTGTTACCCACTTCGAGCTATGGAGTCTCATATTTCGGTAAAAATCGCCTTCTACTGCTTGCCGTTGCGGGTGAAAGAGCCTCAGATTCAAATGGCGATTAGTACACATTGGTTGCATGAAAACGCACAAACAGTTCCACAATTAGCATCTACGGACTCCACATTTCTGAATGTGGAAAGAAATAACTTCTAGCTATTACCCAGTTCTAGCTATGAAGTCTGGAATTTCGGGGAAAATCGGTTTGTACCGCTTGCTGCTTGCCGCTGCGGGTGAAAATACCACTATTGCAATGGGAGATTACTACCCATTGGCTGAATGAAAACGATCGAACAATTCCGGAATGAACATCTACGGTATCCAGTGTTTCTTAGAGTGAAAATAAACTAATTGTAGCTGTTATTGTTTTAGAGCTACGAACTCTCGAAATTGGGCGAAAATTGGCTTCGGCTCGGGTAGCGGAAGATTCCTGATTTTTTTAGATGAAACGGCACCAATTGAAACGACTATTACTACATGTTAGCTGCATGGAAACGGACGAACAATTCCACAATTAACATCTACGGGCTCGACAGTTTCCGAATATGTTAAGAAATGAATTCTAGCTATTGCCCACTTCGAGCTATGAAGTCTAGAATTTCGGTAAAAATCGCCGTATACTGCTTGTCGTTGCGGGTGAAAGAGCCTCCGATTCAAATGGCGGTTACTACACATTGGCTGCATGCAAACGGACGGACAATTCCACAATTAACATCTACGCGCTCGACAGTTGCCGAATGTGTAAAGAAATGAATTCTAGCTATTACCAACTTCGAGCTGTGAAGGCTCGAATTTCGGTAAAAAATAGCCCTGTACTGTTTTCCGTTGCGGGTGAAAGAGCCCGATTCAAATGGCGATTACTACACATTGACTGCATGGAAACGAACGAACAATTCCACAATTAGCATCTACGGACTCCAACGTTTCTGAATGTGATTTTCCCCGAAATTCGAGACATCATAGCTCACGCTGGGTATTCGCTAGAATTAATTTCTTTCCACATTCGGAAACTTTGGAATGCGTAGATGCTAATTGTGGCATTGTTCGTTCGCTTCCGTTAAGCCAATGTGTAGTCATCGCCGTGTTCACCAGCAACTGCAAGCAGTAGAAACCGAATTTTCCCGATCTTCGAGACTTCTTAGCTCGAGCTTGGTATTCGCTAGAATTCATGTCTTTCCACATTCGGAAACATTGTAATCCGTAGATGCTAATTGTGGAATTGTTCGTTCGTTTTCGTGCTGCAAATGTGTAGTAATCGTCGTTTGAGGTAGTGTTGTTTCATTAAAAAAATGCAGGAATTGTTCGCTACCTGCGACGAAGCGCTTTTTCGTAGCTACGATTCATTTCTTTTCACTTTCAGAAACACTGGAAACCGTAGATGCTAACAGTGTACTTGTTCGTTCGGTTTCGTACAGCCAACGGGTAGTAATCGCCCATTGAATTAGTGGCGTTTTCACCGGCAACGGCAAGCATCAAGCAGTAGAAGTCGATTTTCCCCGAACTTCCAGACTTCATAGCTCGAGCTTGGTATTCACTAGAATTCATTTCTTTTCACATCCGGAAACTTTGGAATCCGTAGATGCTAATTGTGAAATTGTCCGTTCGTTTTTTGTCTGAAATCCTTGTTTGTATTAATACCAAATTCGGTGCATATTCTATGGTCAGCCGAAACATCATAATTATTATAATACCAACAATAACTGTGGTCATCTGGTAAAGGAACTTTCATTTCAGCCAAGATTCTAAGTGTTTAATACGTAATATGAAATGTATATAATAACTTTAAAAATGGGTCACCCAGCATCGCCAAATGTTGGTTATATGAAACTCCGCAGCCGCAGGTAGCACACCATTGTGCAAAATTAAACTGATTGATACCACCGCATTGGATTATTCATTCTGTTAGTATATGCTTTATTATTGTTATCGATATTGCCAGTTATTCTTGGATTTGGATACCCTGCTAAGGCATTTGAATATATAGCCTTGAAACTTTTGTATTTTGTCAATACATATCAACATAGTTAAACATTGGAACTGTTTTCAAAGCATATATATGGTTATTATCATAGTTAGCATTCTTATTAACTTTAGCAGAGGCGCGACTATAGTCGGCGCTTTTTCCGTCGTCGTCGTCCGCGTCGTCCGCGTCGTCCGCGTCGTCCGGTTTTTTTGTAAGGCAAATACGTTAAAGTTATTGTTTTTTCACAATATCTCTTTAACCCCTTGCCAGACTTTGATAATATTTCACATCAATGTTTGTCTAGGGATGATGCTTCAATACGCACACCCCCAAATCCAAATTCTCAAGGTCAAGGTCATATATTTGCTTTTTATGTTCACCGGTTTTGTAACAGAAATGCGTTAAACTTATTGTTTTTTCGCAATATCTCTTTAACCCCTTGCCAGACTTTGATAATATTTCACATCAATGTTTGTCTAGGGATGATGCTTCATTACGCACACCCCCACATCCAAATTCTGAAGGTCAAGGTCATTTATTTACTTGTAATGTTCACCGGTTTTGTAACAGAAATGCGTTAAAGTTATTGTTTTTTCACAATATCTCTTTAACCTCTTGCCAGACTTTGATAATATTTCACATCAGTGTTTGTCTAGGGATGATGCTTCATTACGCACACCCCCACATCCAAATTCTGAAGGTCAAGGTCATTTATTTACTTGTAATGTTCACCGGTTTTGTAACAGAAATGCGTTAAAGTTATTGTTTTTTCACAATATCTCTTTAACCCCTTGCTAGACTTTGATAATATTTCACATCAATGTTTGTCTAGGGATGATACTTCATTACGCACACCCCCACATCCAAATTCTCAAGGTCAATGTCATTTATTTACTTGTAATGTTCACGGTCAAATGCCTCGGCAGGCGCGACACCGCTTCCGTGGCGGAATTCTTGTTCTTTAATAAAAGGCATCATTTAAAACATGAAAGATGTGTATACTATAACTTTAACAAATACAACAGCAACATTGCAAGACTGTATTGATAATAACGATTCCAAACGAAAAATACGTTTACCACGTTTTACATACTGGGTTGGTTGGTACAACGTGTTACATGATGTACAGTATGTATGGTCTTCTATGAGTGGTGTCGTCATAACAGATTCAATTCCAGCGGGATTATATTCGTTTGATAGGTTGAGTAATCATTTTAAGTAATTTAATTTACTCAACGGTAAAAGGAGTAATTTTATTGGTGCTATACTTGTTCGCAAAATCACATTTGGAGAGTCAGATACTGTGACATTTGCACATCCAGAATATAGACATCTACAAAACGGCGATATAAACGAATTGAGAATTGAGGTTAGAGATAAAAATAATAATGTAATTGGCAATCATAATTTGCGATTTATAATAACATTAGAAGTTATATAAAAAAATGAGTATTTATGGAGCAGATGAAAATAGTCTTACATATTATATAGATGCCTGAAATAAAAGGGTGACACAGTTGTTCAATAAACATACAATGATCATAACGGTGTGGGCTGAAGAGTATGGGCCATTACATAATGGCTTTTCTGAATTTGCATTTGGAAATGGTGCTTCTGGCTTGACTCTTGGAAATTGTGGTTATACTATGATGTGTAGTGGAAGAGCTTTACGAATGGGTTTATGCAGTGTCACCAGAGATGGGTTTGCAACTAATGAGGTAAGAATTTGGCTCAGTATTAATGAAATGTGAATGCAACTTTAACAAAACATAATGACAGCGTTTTTACAAAAACAATGTTTCAAACTCCAATCGAACTTACCTCTGGAAGTGTATTTAATTTTATTTCACTTACAACATATAGCAAAGCTTCCATTTCAATTGTAAATGTGTTGATTGAATTAGATATTTAAACATTAAAAAAAAGGAATAGTAAACTGTATCCGGAGCTACCAGTTGAGACTGAAAATTATAGACCTAGTGAAATAAGTGCTTTAAAACACAAGCTAGACAATGAAGTCGAGACAAGGAAATGAATACGAAAAAAGATTGGTCAGTAAGCGAGGCTTACGGAATACCCCCCGCGTGGGAACAGGTACCCCTAAATATGTAAAAATTGTTCCAAGTGGGTGGGCTTGTGACATTGACTCTGGGCTTCGCGGGGGCGGCACGAACGTACATTTATCACAGGGTGGTAGAGGTCCATTGGAGCAATGCGTGTGTGAAATGAGAAGCTGATCCGAGCAAGGAAATAGAAGTTATACACGATTTATCTGATGTTAAATTTTGTAAAGAGACTAAGTACATGACTTTGACCTCGAGATCAGCGGTGATTTGTCACAGCATGATAGCAGAGCCTTAGAGGAATGCATACATGAACTAATAAGAATTTTCGATGAAAGAAATAGAAGTTATAACATATTTCTCTGATGTTAAGTTTTGTAAATATACTAAGTATTTGACCTTGACCTTGGGATCAGCGGGGGTTGGACGGTCGTGAATTTGGCACAGCAATACAGTAGAGCCTTACAGGAATGCATGTGTGAACTATTAAGTATTTTAGATGGAGGAAATAGAAATTATAACAAAGTTTAGTGACGGACGGGCGCACGGACGCACGGACGCACGGACGCACGGACGCACGGACGCACGGGCCCGTACCCGTTTCCTTGTGACTTGGTATTGTGGGTAGTATATGTGGTGCATTTGCATTTACAAGTAAATTTATTAATACGAAACTACTGATAAACGCTGAAAAACATGATGAGATACGTATGCTGGCAATGACAGAACTTAATTATATTGCAAATAAAGGATGTACTGCATTGGAAGATGGTAAAGTATCTGATGAAGAATTCAATTTGATAATTGAAGAAATGGATAAATATCAACAAATGAAAGCTAATGTTAGAACACCTATGAAGTTTGAGATTTCTGTTGAAGGTTACCTACAAATCAAATCAGATATGTTAAAAAATATAAACGGGCAGTAAGTTTTGATTTTCATTTTAGTGCGGAGGCATAAACAAGGACTTTTTTTATTATTTTTTTTAAAACTAGTAACAAAAATCAAAAGCATGATATTTGTTTTTCTTATTGCTTTTACATGGTTTCCATCCTAGAGGTCTCACATAGTATGGTGGATCATTTCCTTTTCAGTTTTCTATCCTATCTTTAAGACGATGTGGAGCCCATACTACAGTACCATCTGAAAGGGTAAAAATCATAGATTCTCCGTAATCAGAATCGTTAATAGTATAATTAGTACTAGTATATACACGTATGTCATTCTTCTTTTAAGTCTATCCATTTCATTGTGCTATATTTTTCTTGCTCTTTGAGCAGTTCTTCACATGTAGCTTGTATGATGTGTTGTGTCATTTTGTTTATTATACCGTTATAGAAAAACATCTTAAACAGACATAAAAAAATGGAGTAACTTTATTACAGCCCCAAAGGATTTTGGAAAGGTTTAACAACTGTTAAGAAATTAACAAACGCTGCAAAAGTAAGTGATACAGAATCAATTAATTTATTAAAGAAATAGGCCGTATGGTAGATTTATTTACCTGCACCAAAACAAATAGTACGGCCAAAGTTTGATGTATCTACCAAAAATGAAGCCCATCAAGCTGATTTATTATTTCTACCACATGATACTGTTGGCCGGAAAACATATAAATATGCTTTGATTGTGGTTGATTTTGCAAGCAGGTATAAGGAAGCTGAACCGTGGACTTGAAAGGACAGTAAAGAAGTTGCCAAGGCATTTGCAAATATTTATAAAAGAAAATTCGTGTATCCAAAAGTATTACAAGTATATCCAGGTAGAGAATTCATGGGATCTGTTACAAAACTGATGGATAAACACAATGTAAACACAAGAAGAGGTAGAACAGAAATACATAGAGATCAGGCTATGGTGGAAATAGTTAACCAAACATTGACTGAAAGATTATGTGGGTATCAGTATGCAAAAGAATTCCACATAAACGAAATAGAGAATGGGTTAAGAGGCTACCTAGTGTACTAATGGCAATACATTCGGAGACGAAAAAACCTCCTAAAATTGAAATATAAGAATTAAAGGATGATCCAATTTGTATTAATGCAAGTTTAATATATTTATACCAACCTGTTGAACAAGAATGTGGAGGAAAATGTAGAGAAATATATCCAATATGGAGTGTTGATATTCATAAAATTAATTATTATATTGTAATGCAACGTATTAGATTATGTCATTTGAGAACCCCGGCAATACAAAGAGGTTTTGTCAAAGAGGAATTACTTATTGTTCCGCCTTATACCCAAATGCGTATGTATTAATTCCGTCTGGCGATATCCATCGCTTAGTATCTAGTGGAGAGAGTGTTGTTTTATTTAATGTTCCGTATATCTGATGCTTTTTAGATTGCAAGGTATTCATTTCATGCTTAAATGTTTTAATACATATTTGTTATGCCCTTAGCTTTCTTAATTTGCTCTTCCTCTGATTTCATAATAGCATACATTTTTGGTCACAGACCAGCTTATTCAGATATAGGAACCCCATTACATTCATCTTTAAATTTTCCAATTACTTTTTAATTTGTTTTATTATATAGCGGATTATCTTTCATTTCAATTATATTTGTATAAATATCTGCAGTTTTTATATCAACTAATAAACTATTAGTATCGGTATAAAGCATAGTGCAATTATCACCATACTTCTTTTTCAATGTATTATAATACCAATCATAGTTTAAGTGTTTTGATAAATCTAAAACACACATACCAACATAGATTGGCTTATTTAATTTTACGTTTGTCTTCTTCATATGTAATAAAGATAATTCATCTGAAATTATAATTTGGTTTGGCTATCAATTTTCTATTTTTTTCTGTTAAGTACCGTCAGTTCTAATAGGTTTTATATCTACATATTTTCGTACATTTTCCATAGTCTGGCCATTTACAGAGATATTCATAAGTTTAAGAAATATTTTTCAAATGTTGTTTCAGCTTTCTTTCTAAATTCTGTATTCACTCTGATATATGGCTCCATCCATGGTTTCTCAACAAATCCTAATCTTCGATGTATTTTTTTAAGTTTCATACCAAGAGCCCAATATTTTTGTAATGAACTACACACTTTTCTTTATTTATAAGATTTTGAACTAGTTTCTCTTCATTTATCATGTTATTATTTTCTAATAATTCATTTTGATAATCAGATAGCCATTCCTTTTTTATTTTTAATCGCTCTGGAGCCAAAGGATAATCATTATGTAATTTGTGCAATTCTTTCGGATATTCTAAATCTACTTCATAGACATATCCTTTACTTTTTTTCTACGTTCGTCTTTTTCAAATCATCTGAATCCTCCATATGGAAGTGGCTGACTCATTGCATGGCCATAGCGATTATTAGCATCGTAATACATTATATGATTTGGATCTTTACTTGGATCATAACCATTCGTATATTTATTATTTGCTTTTGCATGTCTTTTATAAACCATACTTATTCCTCCACGCATACCCTTTTCAATAAACAAATGCATATCAATGTCTGTAAATGATTCTAAACCCATGTTTGTATATTTTAATAGTGCATCCCAGCTTAATCCTGGAGATGTAAGGTAGTGTATTGGATCTAATTTATATGCATTCATGCATGTTTTTCTAAATGTTTTAAATACGTCTGCTAATACTGTTATATCTGTTTTCAAATATAAATCATGATAACCACCGAGTGTTTTACAATTAAATTATTTCCATACTTTTCGTGCATATTCATAGTTTTCTTCCCTTATATTTTCATTTGTTAAACTACTAAAACACTTTTCAATGGGTGGTAATTCAGTTTCGTTAAATTTATCAAAACTATCTATGTATTCATATGGATATACTCCTTTCCTAATAAGTAAGTCTGCTTTAGATCCAAATTCTGCTTTAGTAATTTTAAAATCATTACTGGCTTCTACTAATTTTTCTAGTGATGATGGCATAAACTGAAAACTGTCCAACAATATAAGTTGTCCTAAACTAAATGTTATAATTTGTTCAGTATTATTTGCAAGACAAGAAATTGTACCTCTTAATTTAGCTATTTGTTGACTAATGAGATGAGCATCATATATTTTGAGATTATGGAATACTGCAGGGATTGGAGTAATTCCAGGACTTATTTTTAATTTTAGATTAGTTTTTATGTGCCGCACCTCAATATTTTCCTATAAAATTTTGGTAATCAATTTTATTTTGTTCTGTCATGATTATGTATTTGGGATGGGCGAAACAAGTATTGAGTTTTCTTTGTTCGCGTTGTAAATCTTTTAAGAATACTTCAACAGTATCTTCACCTCTATAAATTACAGGCTTACATGTTTTACCATCATATTTAACAATTTGATATCCAAATCCACATTCTTCATGTAATTGTGTAAAAGTGGTTGATGATTTTTCGGTATCTGGATTGCAAGTATTAATTGATTTAATAATACTTTCAAAATATGCATATATTACAAATGGTACAGGCATCTGTTTGTGATAGTTTTTAAATTTAAGGTGGTTCTTACCTTCTACAGGCATTTCTGTTTTTACTCCTTTCCCGTTAATACCTTCACAGTCTTCTGAATGACTAATTCATACATCTTCTTTAGTAAATCCATGTCGCATAAATGTTTTTTCATGATGTGTATTTTGATTGAAAAGTAATCGATTTAAATTCTTTATTCAACAATAATGATATTTGGTTTCGATTTCTTCATTATCTGAATCTTCATTATCGCAATCTTCATTATCTTCTTCACATAATTATTAGAAGTAAATTAATTATTTTTATTTCTTTAGCTTGTTCTGAAATGAAATAAGGGAAAATATCAACATTTCTGTTCTTGAGTGATATAGTATACCCATACATATTAATTGCTAAATTGTTTTGTATTTCAACTTTTGGAATTTGAGAAATTGGGACTGGAAAATCAATTCCTTTAGTATTTATACAATCAGGATTTGCATAAGATGATAGTCTATCTTAGTGCTGTGAAGCAGGATTAAGAGCTGAGTTCATAGCACGTATAATACATCTGTCATCATTATGTTTTACATTAATTATTGCTTTTTCATATGCCATTTCTTTAGGTAGAGGAATATAAGAATACCATTTTATTGGTTCGTATCTTGCTATATTTACATAACACATGACACTATGACTCTTATTAAGAATGTTCAAATACTGCCTATATCGCTACGAGGCGTTCTCAATGAGGCTCCATACGGGATAATGCATTTTAACTACATTTCATTGCGCAGCTATGTTTTGCGAATTTTAATTGCTAAAGTGGACAGAATCACATGCGTATTATTATCTTAATGAAGCCTATCTAATGTTTACAGGTGGTAGCATGTTTCAATATTGAACGAACATGTAGCTTATTGGTACTGACACACGTTCATTTTACGAAGTTTCCCGCAGCGAACCCCATTCGGCCCTGGGGCCATTGTAATTATATAACGCATACAACTATTCATGAGAATATAGGCGTTCTATGAAAAGACAAAGCCGATATTTATCAAACCCATTTATTTGGGAATGTGTATTCTTGACTGAAGTAAAACATTGCTATACGATTTTCATTACAACTACATCAAAGATATATGAAGTGGAAAAGAAACGTTACATGGGGTTAATTGCAAGTTTACTCAAAAACCACACATCACCATGGTGATCAGGGTATTTAAACAATGCATTTATACAAGTGATTTTAAAACGTCATACCGATATGTCAATAAATGGGTACATGCCAAATGATTTTGTACGGAAACCCTCAAAACAAAACAAAAAGTTGCAAATTGTGTTGGAATGGCAGTCGTAGATGTTTTCATGCACTGGAAGAATTGTTGAACTCATTGCACTGTCCGTGCTATCCGATATTGCAACACCTGTATATGTACACGTGTTGTCATATGAAAATCATATACACATGTAAACAACAAAACAAATCCCAGACTCTCTGAAACTGAAAGGAGTAAGGCTCTCGGCATGCTGCGAGCAGGCATACAACAACTTGACATTGCTTAAAGAGTGGATTGTATATTCGGCAGGCCAGTGTTCAAGCAGTAATTAACTGTATGCGTCACCGCTGTCAGGCTTGCATCGCCGCACCGGGTGGACATACGAGATACTCATGTACTAACATTTGAGACTTTTCATTTTGAGGGTCATCATGCATAACCACTCTATATGCACCCATTTGTTGACATAACGTTATGACAGTTTGACATCTCATGTGCAAATGAATTGTTTAAACACACCGACATGTGTGTGCCATTGTGACAACTAGTTGTATAATAAAATCATCATTAACCCCATGTAACGTTTCTTTTCCACTTCGGTATATATGGAGAAAAAAGCGAGGCTTCCATTGACAGACACTAACTCCCTCGCCTATGAAATTGAGACAGCACACTTCTACAAGGATAAGGATGTCGAAAACATGTTTGATACCAGCAACTATCCAACAGATCATATATCAGGAATCAAGTCAGATGTAAACAGGAAAGTATTGTATATTTAAGGATGAAGCAGGAGGGAAAATCATGAGTGAATGTGTTGGATTGAGGGCTAAATTGTATAGCTACAAGATATTTGATGGTAACGTGAAAAAGAAGTGTAAGGGTGTAAAAAGGGGTGTAGTTAAGAAAAATATTACCTTCGAGGATTATAAGAATCGTCTATTTAGTCGTAAGGAGCAGATGAGTAACATGAATCTGATAAACGTCACAGACACGAACTTTATACAGAAGAGGTAAACAAAGTCGCATTATCTGCAAATGATGATAAGCGTGTTATTATGGAAGATGGAATACACCAGTCAAAATGCGACCCCAATGGTAACTTCATTCTACTAGACATCACTATTGAAAATAATAAATTTACACTTGTATGCCTGTATGGACCAAACTCAGATGATCCCCTTTTTTTTCAGAACATATCAAAAGAAATTGATGAAATGAATAACGATAAATATATTTTATGCGGAAATTTTAACCTTGTTTTGGACCCAGATTTAGACTATCATAACTATAAAAATATAAATAATAAAAAATCTAGAGAAAAATTATTAGAAATTATTCAAGAAAAATATTTAATCGACCCTTTTAGAGAAAATCACCCCCTAATGAGAAGGTTCACATGGAGACGACGACAGCCTTTTCACCAAGCAAGACTAGATTTCTTCCTCATCTCTGAAAATACTTTACCTTCAATTAAAAACTGCATCATTGAAAATAGCTACAGATCTGATCATTCACCTGTATTGTTAAGTTTACGTTTCAACTATTTTAGAAAGGGAAAACCACTATGGAAACATAACAATTCAATGCTGAAAGACATAAATTACATAAACATGATTAATGAAAAAATAGAAGAAATAAAAAATCAATATGCTATTCCAATATATAACCGAGAAAACTTACATGAAATAACAAACAACGAATTGCAATTCACAATTAACGATCAACTTTTTCTAGAAACACTTATGATGGAACTACGTGGGAAAATCTATTTCTTATTCTTCCTTTATAAAAAAAGAAACCAATCAAAAAGAAAAATCATTAACAGAACAAATATTAGACATGGAAAAAACAGTTAAAGAAAGAAGACATGAATAAAATTGAAATTTTAAAATTAGAACTCCAGGAAATTCGTAAAATTAAAGTAAATGGTTCAGTTATTCGATCAAGGGTTCTAAATATAAATGAAGGAGAAAAACCAACAAAATATTTCTGTGCACTTGAATCTCATAACTTTATAAGTAAAACAATACCAAAACTTGAAACAGAAAATGGCAAAATAATTACAAATCAGTCAGAGATATTAAAAGAAACAGAACTATTTTACACCAAACTGTATAGCAATAAAGACACAGCTGCTTATAAAGATTTAGATTTGGATAATATTTTGGAAAATACGCATATACCAAAATTAAATGAAACAGAATCAGAAAAACTAGAGGGATTAATCACAAAAACTGAACTAGCCTTTGCACTAAAAAACATGACGAACAACCGTAGCCCAGGTACAAGCGGATTTGCATGCGAATTTTATAAAATGTTTTGGCATAAACTGGGTGATTTCATTTGTAGGGCAATAAATTATAGCTATCAGAAGGGTGAACTATCTATAACTCAACGGCAGGGTATAATAACAATAATCCCAAAAGAAAATAAATCTCGACATTTTCTAAAAAATTATAGACCTATTTCATTATTAAACACAATTTACAAAATGGCATCAGCATCTATCGCTAATAGAATAAAAACAGTATTAGACAAAATAATAAATGGGGACCAAACAGGATTTATTTCAGGAAGATACATGGGGGAAAACACTAGACAGGTATACGACATTATGCAATATATTGAAAGCATTTGACTCTATATTGTGGAACTATATTCATAAAGTACTTCGTTACTTTAAATTCGGACCAAATATTAGGCAATGGATTACATTATTCTACAAAAATGCTCAACTATCAGTTAATCAACATTGTAACCTCTCACCTTTTTTTTCAATACACCGAGGCTGTCGTCAGGGAGACCCACTCTCACCGTACATATTTATCTTATGCGCAGAAATACTTGCAATCAGAATACGCAAAAATCATAAAATTAAAGGAATTAAAATAAATGGAACAGAATATAAACTAACACAGTTTGCAGATGACACTAGTGCCTTCTTGGATGGATCAAGTGAATCACTAAATGAAACACATAATGAACTGGAAATGTATGCCCATATGTCAGGACTTAAAGTTAATTTTGATAAAACACAAGTTATTTGGATTGGGGAAAATTTTTTTAGCCAAGACTCAATAAAAACAAAATGGAAACTAAAGTGGGGAAATAACAGATTTAAATTGCTTGGAATTACATTTGACGCAGATTTAGAAAAAATTGTGAACATAAATTTCTCTGAAAAAATGAGGCTCATAAAAGAAAAAATCAACAGCTGGAACAAAAGGTACTTAATACCATTAGGCCGAATCACAGTCATAAAGTCTCTTCTTCTCCCATCTTTAAATCACCTGTTTATATCCCTACCTAACCCCAGTCAAACATGTGTTGAAAGATATCAGCAGCATTATGTATGAATTTTTATGGCAAGGTAAATCACGAGTAAAAGGCACTATCACATGCAAACAATATGAGGATGGCGGACTAAAAAATGCCAAATATTGAGGACTATATATCGTCTTTAAAAACAACATGGGTAAGAAGAATAGTGTGCAACAAATACAAATTTATAAACATTTTAAATACAGAAATTGATACAGACAATATTTTTAAATTGGGAGATATGTACATCGAACAAAAAATAGGAAAAATTTCAAACCTTTTTGGCGGGCGGGATGTTTTAAAAGCTCATCTAAAATTACAAAATAAGCTTAAGCCGATAAACATGGATGCATTTCTTTCTAGCCCATTATTTTTTTAATAAGGACATAAAATGTGGGACAACCTTCTTCAATAAGGCATGGTTGATAAGGGAATATGTTTTATAAATGACATTATCAAAATGATGGAACTTTTGCCTCTCAAAATGAACAAAATTAAAAACAATTTCAACATAAATATAAACTTTCTTCAATATTATGGCCTTGTCAAAGCAATAAAAGGATTGGGGTAAAAGTTTGAAACTTATCAATATCGAAAAAAAGTTACAAAATGCCATTTACTCCCATACAAACTAAAAATATACCTAAAAAACAAAACCGGGACAAAAGACATGTACCTCGCATTAAACTCCAATTCTGAAACTCCAGCTGGTAAAATTAAATGGAACTCCACCTATAATTTTAACAATGAAACATGGAAGAAAATATGTTTATGGCCGCATACCATAACAAAAGACACAACTCGAAAATGGTTCCAGTACCGAATAAACCACAATATTCTGGCCACAAATGATTTCCTAAATAAGATTAAAATTGTCAGTAGTCCATTATGTACATTCTGTAATAATTTCTCGGAAACAATAAAACATTTGTTTTGGGATTGTAAGGTTACACAAAACATAGTTAGGGAACCTCAAGAATGGTTGGCGACCAAAAATATAACTATTACAATTAACGAAAAATCATTCATCTTTGGGATTTACGAAAAAACAATAAGTATCTTCAAACAATTAATAATATTAGAAACTAAATACTATCTCTATTATTGCCGGTGTTCAAAAGTAGTACCAAGTCTCAGCATACTGAAGCATCGAATTCAACTATTGTATGAAACATCCAGGAAGGCAGCAATAATGGCCAAACAAACTTGAAAACTTTACAAAAATTTGGGAAGACTTTATCATTCAAAATTTTAATTTATGTAACAAAAACACCAAAATAAGATTTCATCTTCAGCTGAGCTAGTTGCGTGCTATAATAAATCTCTGCTTTTGTGCGTTTTTTTTTTTTCTTCCTTTCTTTGTTTTTAACCCCTTCCCCACCCCCTCCCCACTTCCCATTCCACCTCATATTATAGGTTTGGGAAATAAAGACATTATAAATATGAATCTAGTAGAAGAATATAATATACATAGAGTAATACAGGTTCAAGCAAAGACCATGATCTGACGGAACCAGCCGCGTTTTGTTTTATAATCAGTGTGGGGATTGGAACAGATTGTACATTGGTTTGTCAATACATAATGTTACCAACAACTGTAACATTTAACCCTTTCAGCCCTAAATAACTGGAATGGATTATATATAATATGTTAATTTTCGGTCAATTCCATTCAACACAAAATACTTTTCAAATAATCTATTTATAATTTTTTTAAATTTTTTTTAACAAATATGAAAACTACTTGCAAAGAGTGCAGATCCTGATGAGCCGGCTCGTCTGGATCTACACTGTTTAACAACACCTATATAAATGGCTGTAGTGTTGAAAGGGTTAATACACGATTTAAACATGTAGATGCACAGCAGGATTGAACTTCACTTTTTACAGAGTGGGGCTGGTTCAGTTGGATCATGGGTAATATGAATGATAACAAATAATCAATTACATGTATTACATATGCTAAATCAAACTTTGGCTCTTGCAGCGCTGGAGAGTGACATTGTCATATGCGGGTTTATTATAAGTATTACTGTCTTTTTTTTTAATAACACGTGCAACTTTTTATTGAAAATTCAGGTATCTCATAATGACGATTCTCATGTACCAGTCAACCATGAAGTCTTAATAGAACAGTGATTTCTACCCAGTACTGCAAGAGCAAAAGAGGGTGAATATCTGTAATTGCATGTTTTGTATTTGTATCCGACTATGACATGTATATTATGTACGGTTTGTGGGGGATGGCCCCGACCCACCACAAACCTATTACGGGGAAAATAAATATTTTCCAAAAAAAAAAAAAAAAAAAAAAAGATGGAATACGAACAGTCGTATATGGGCACTGGCGATTAAATAAAGATTAAGAAACTAAATAAAAAATTAAAGTTTCAGTGGAAAATGTGGTCTTACCAAACAAGCCTTTGAGCAACTTTGAATTGCTGGATGCAGTAAAAAAAAAGCTTTCTATTCCTCATTTTCGAGGGGTATTACTAGGAAATATTTTACCAAATATATATCATAAACAAGAGTGTAGTATACTTAGCCTAGATGACACGTCTGTTAGTGGGACGCATTGGCTTGTTTGGTATAACAATGGTAAAGATAAGTACTTGTTTAACAGTTTTGGACTACAACCTTCAAAATAATTGGTAAGCTATTTAAAATCGCCCATATATTACAACACCGGGCAAATACAACCCAGCGAGAAAGTGTTTTGCGGTCCTCTTTGCTTGTACGTTTTAAAACATATGATGGGTGGTAAGCATTTACAAAATATTATTAATGAATTATATTAAAAAGGAAAACGTATATAACAAGAGTTGTCAGAAGACAACGAAGCTCGCCTTTTGGCAGCCTTCACTCAAACTTGGCACAGTTGCATACACAAACATGAATATTATATAACTTGACCTTAGGTTAAGGGGCGTGCGGTGGACCTTGATATTGGGGTCAGTGGTGCAAGGTGCGTCGTGGGTTTGCTATAGCATAATATAGCATATTCAGATGAATACATGTATGAAATATCAATGCGCTCCTTGAAAACAGAAGTAAAACAAAATGTAATCTAACGTTAAGTTTATGAACGCACTAAGTTGGTGATTTTCGACAGCATGATAGCTATTCACATGAGGAATGCATGTATGAATGTGTTAAGTTTGTGAACTTTACCTTGAGGAAAGGTGTGGGGGGGGGGGGGTGTGGGGGGGGTCATGAATTTGCTGTAGCACAATAGAGGATCATCAGATGAATGCATGTATGGAATATCAAAGCGTTCCCTGTAAAGAAACAGAAGTTACACAACATTTACCCCAACGTTAAGTTTATGAACATACTAAGTTTGTGACCTTGGGGTAAGGGTTGGGTGGTGGTTTGTGGATTTGCTAAAGCATGATAGAGGGTCATCTGAGGAATGCATGTATGACATATCAAGGCGTTCCATGAAAGCAAACGGATGTTATAAGACATTTACCCCAACGTTAAGTTTATGAATGTGCTAAGTTTGTGACCTTGACCCTGGGGTAAGGGGTTGGGTGGTGGGTCATGGATTTGCTATAGCACGATAGAGTATCATCAGATGAATGCATGTATGAAATATCAAAGCGTTCCATGAAAGGAAACAGATGATATCAGACAATTACCCCAACGTTAAATTTATGAATGTGCTATGTTTGTGACCTTGACCTTGGGGAAAGGGGTGGGTCATGGATTTGCTATAGCAAGATAGAGTATCATCAGATGAATTCATGTATGAAATATCAAGGCGTTCCTTGTAAAGAAACAGAAGTTATAAAAAGACATTTACGCCAACCTTAAGTTTATGATGTTGACCTTGGGGAAAGAGGTGGGGTGGTGGGATGTGGATTTGCTACATAATGATAGAGGGTCATCTGAGGAATGCATGTATGCAATATCAAGGCGTTCCATGAAAGCAAACAGAGATGCTATAAGACAATTACCCCAACGTTAAGTTTATGAATGTGCTAACTTTGTGACCTTGAACTTTGGGTAAGGGGTGGGCAGTGGGTCATGGATTTGCTACAGCACGATAGTCAGATGAATGCATGTATACAATATCAAGGCGTTCCATGAAAGGAAACAGATGTTATAAGACATTTACCCCAACATTAAGTTTATGAATGTGCTAAGTTTGTGACCTTGACCTTGGGGTAACGGGCAGGTCATGGATTTGCTATACCACAATAGAGTATCATCAGATGAATGCATGTATGAAATATCAAGGCGTTCCATAAAAGGAAACAGATGGTATAAGACATTTACCCCAACATTAAGTTTATGAATGTGCTAAGTTTGTGACCTTGACCTTGAGGAAAGGGGTGGGAGGTTGGTTATGGATTTGCTAAAGTACGATAGAGTATCATCAGATCAATGCATGTATGAAATATGAAGGTATTCGCTGTAAATAAACAGAAGTTACACAACATTTACCCCAACGTTAAGTTTATGAACATGCTAGGTTTGTGACCTTGACCTTGGGGTAAGGGTTGGGCGGTGGGTCGTGGATTTGCTACAGCATGATAGAGGGTCATATGAGGAATGCATGTATGAAATATCAAGGTGTTCCATGAAAGGAAACAGGTGTTATAAGACATTTACCCCAACGTTAAGTTTATGAATGTGCTAAGATTGTCACCTTGACCTTGGGATAAAGGTTGGGTGGTGTGTAATGGATTTGCTACAGCATGATAGAGAATCATCTGCGGAATGCATGTATGAAATAACAAGGTGATCCATGAAAGGAAACAGAAGTTATAAGACATTTACCCCAACGTTATGTTTATGAATGTGCTAAGTTTGTGACCTTGACCTTGGGGTAAGGGTTGGGTGTGGGTCATGGATTTGCTACAGCATGATATAAGGTCATGTGAGGAATACATGTATGAAATATCAAGGCGTTCCATGAAAGAAAACATATGTTATAAGAAATTTACCCCAACGTTAAGTTTATGAATGTGCTAAGATTATGACCTTGACCTTGGGGAAAGGGGTGGGTGGTGGGTCATGTATTTGCTATAGTACAATAGAGTATCATCAGATGAATGCATGTATGAAATATGAAGGTATTCCCTGTAAATAAACAGAAGTTACACAATATTTACCCCAACGTTAAGTTTATGAATGTGCTAGGTTTGTGACCTTGACCTTGGGGTAAGGGTTGGGTGGTGAGTCATGGATTTGCTACAGCATGATAGAGGGTCATCTGTGGAATGCATGTATGAAATATTGAGGGGTTCCATGATAGAAAACAGATGTTATAAGACATTTACCCCAACGTTAAGTTTATGAATGTGCTAAGTTTGTGACCATGACCTTGGGGAAAGGGGGAGGTGGGTCATGTATTTTCTATAGTACGATAGAGTATTATCAGATGAATGCATGTCTGAAATATGAAGGTATTCGCTGTAAATAAACAGAAGTTACACAACATTTACCCCAACGTTAAGTTTATGAACATGCTAGGTTTGTGACCTTGACCTTGGGGTAAAGGTTGGGCGGCGGGTCGTGGATTTGCTACAGCATGATAGAGGATCATCTGAGGAATGCATGTATGAACTATCAAGGTGTTCCAAGAAAGGAAACTTATTTTATAAGACATTTACCACAACGTTAAGTTTATGAATGTGCTAAGTTTGTGAACTTGACCTTGGGGAAAGGGGTAGGAGGTGGGTCATGTATTTGCTATAATACGATAGAGTATCATCAGATGAATGCATGTATGAAACATGAAGGTATTCGCTGCAAATAAACAGAAGTTAAACAACATTTACCCCAACGTTAAGTTTATGAACATGCTAGATTTGTGACCTTGACCTTGGGGTAAAGGTTGGGCGGCGGGTCGTGGATTTGCTACAGCATGATGGAGGATCATCTGAGGAATGCATGTATGAAATATCAAGGTGTTCCATGAAAGGAAACATATGTTATAAGACATTTACCCCAACGTTAAGTTTATGAATGTGCTAAGTTTGTGACTTTGACCTTGGGGTAAGGGTTGGGTGGTGGGTCATGGATTTGCTACAGCATGCTAGAGGGTCATCTGAGAAATACATGTATGAAATATCAAGGCGTTCCATGAAAGGAAACAGATGTTATAAGAAATTTACCCCAACGTTAGGTTTATGAATGTGCTAAGTTTGTGACCTTGCCCTTGGGGTAAGGGGTGGGAGGTGGGTCATGTATATGCTACAGCATGATAGAGGGTCATCTGTGGAATGCATGTATGAACTATTAAGGGGTTCCATGATAGAAAACAGATGTTATAAGACATTGACCCCAACGTTAAGTTTATGAATGTGCTAAGTTTGTGACCTTGGGGAAAGGGATGGGAGGTGGGTCATGTATTTTCTATAGTACGATAGAGTATCATCAGATGAATGCATGTATGACATATGAAGGTATTCGCTGTACATAAACAGAAGTTACACAACATTTACCCCAATGTTAAGTTTATGAACATGCTAGGTTTGTGACCTTGATCTTGGGGTAAGGGTTAGGCGGTGGTCATGGATTTGCTACAGCATGATAGAGGGTGATCTGAGGAATGCATGTATGGAATATCAAGGTGTTCCATGAAAGGAAACATAAGTTATAATACATTTACCCCAAAGTTAAGTTTATGAATGTGCAAAGTTTGTGACCTTGACCTTGGGGTAAGGGTTGGGTGGTGGGTCGTGAATTTGCTACAGCATGATAGAAGGTCATTTGAGGAATACATGTATGAAATATCAAGGCGTTCCATGAAAGAAAACAGATGTTATAAGAAATTTACCCCAACGTTAAGTTTATGAATGTGCTAAGATTGTGACCTTGACCTTGTGGAAAGGGTGGGTGGTGGGTCATGTATTTGCTATAGTACGATAGAGTGTCATCAGATGAATGCATGTATGAAATATGAAGGTATTCCCTGTAAATAAACAGAAGTTACACAATATTTACCCTAACGTTAAGTTTATGAATGTGCTAGGTTTGTGACCTTGACCTTCGGGTAAGGGTTGGGTGGTGAGTCATGGATTTGCTACAACATTATATAGGGTCATCTGTGGAATGCATGTATGAAATATTGAGGGGTTCCATGATAGGAAACAGATGTTATGAGACATTTACCCCAACTTTAAGTTTATGAATGTGCTAAGTTTGTGACCTTTACCTTGGGGAAAGGGGGTGGGGGGGGTTTGGGGGGGGGAGGTGGGTCATGTATTTGCTATAGTACGACAGAGTATCATCAGATGAATGTAAGTATGAAATATGAAGGTATTAGCTGTAAATTAACAGAAGTTACACAACATTTACCCCAACGTTAACTTTATGAACATGCTAGGTTTGTGACCTTGACCTTGGGGTAAGGGTTGGGCGGTGGGTCGTGGATTTGCTACAGCATGATAGTGGGTTATCTGACGAATGCATGTATGAAATATCAAGGTGTTCCATGAAAGGAAACAGATGTTATAAGACATTTACCCCAACGTTAAGTTTATGAATGTGCTAAGTTTGTGACCTTGACCTTGGGGTAAGGGTTGGTGTTGGGTCATGGATTTGCTACAGCATGATAGAGGGTCATCTGAGAAATACATGTATGAAATATCAAGGCGTTCCATGAAAGGAAACATATGTTATAAGACATTTACCCCAACGTTAAGTTTATGAATGTGCTAAGTTTGTGACCTTGACCTTGGGGTAAGGGTTGGTGTTGGGTCATGGATTTGCTACAGCATGATAGAGGGTCATCTGAGAAATACATGTATGAAATATCAAGGCGTTCCATGAAAGGAAACATATGTTATAAGAAATTTACCCCAACATTAGGTTTATGAATGTGCTAAGTTTGTGACCTTGCCCTTGGGGAAAGGGGTGGGAGGTGGGTCATGGATTTACTGTAGTACGATAGAGTATCATCAGATGAATGCATGTATGAAATATGAAGGTATTCCCTGTAAATGAACAGAAGTTACACAACATTCACCCCAACGCTAAGTTTATGAATGTGCTAGGTTTGTGACCTTGACCTTGGGGTAAGGGTTGGGTGGTGAGTCATGGATATGCTACAGCATGATAGAGGGTCATCTGTGGAATGCATGTATGAACTATTAAGGGGTTCCATGATAGAAAACAGATGTTATAAGACATTGACCCCAACGTTAAGTTTATGAATGTGCTAAGTTTGTGACCTTGGGGAAAGGGATGGGAGGTGGGTCATGTATTTTCTATAGTACGATAGAGTATCATCAGATGAATGCATGTATGAAATATGAAGGTATTCGCTGTACATGAACAGAAGTTACACAACATTTACCCCAATGTTAAGTTTATGAACATGCTAGGTTTGTGACCTTGATCTTGGGGTAAGGGTTAGGCGGTGGGTCGTGGATTTGCTACAGCATGATAGAGGGTGATCTGAGGAATGCATGTATGGAATATCAAGGTGTTCCATGAAAGGAAACATAAGTTATAATACATTTACCCCAAAGTTAAGTTTATGAATGTGCAAAGTTTGTGACCTTGACCTTGGGGTAAGGGTTGGGTGGTGGGTCGTGAATTTGCTACATCATGATAGAAGGTCATTTGAGGAATACATGTATGAAATATCAAGGCGTTCCATGAAAGAAAACAGATGTTATAAGAAATTTACCCCAACGTTAAGTTTATGAATGTGCTAAGATTGTGACCTTGACCTTGGGGAAAGGGTGGGTGGTGGGTCATGTATTTGCTATAGTACGATAGAGTATCATCAGATGAATGCATGTATGAAATATGAAGGTATTCCCTGTAAATAAACAGAAGTTACACAATATTTACCCCAACGTTAAGTTTATGAATGTGCTAGGTTTGTGATCTTGACCTTCGGGTAAGGGTTGGGTGGTGAGTCATGGATTTGCTACAGCATTATATAGGGTCATCTGTGGAATGCATGTATGAAATATTGACGGGTTCCATGATAGGAAACAGATGTTATTAGACATTTACCCCAACTTTAAGTTTATGAATGTGCTAAGTTTGTGACCTTTACCTTGGGGAAAGGGTGTGAGGTGGGTCATGTATTTGCTATAGTACGACAGAGTATCATCAGATGAATGCATGTATGAAATATGAAGGTATTAGCTGTAAATTAACAGAAGTTACACAACATTTACCCCAACGTTAACTTTATGAACATGCTAGGTTTGTGACCTTGACCTTGGGGTAAGGGTTGGGCGGTGGGTCGTGGATTTGCTACAGCATGATAGTGGGTTATCTGACGAATGCATGTATGAAATATCAAGGTGTTCCATGAAAGGAAACAGATGTTATAAGACATTTACCCAACGGGTTATGTTTATGATGTGCTAAGTTTGTGACCTGATAATGGGGTTAGGGGAAGGGTTGGGTTGGGTGGTTTGGGCTCATGATGAGGGTGAAATCTAGCCAGGGCGTGATTTATGAATGGGTCATCAGAGGGATTGCATGTATGAAATATCAATGCGTTCCCAAATGAACAAAGGAAACAGATGTTATATAATATTTACCCCAACGTTAAGTTTGATGAATGTGAATAAGTTTGTGACTTGACTTGGGATGGAGGTAGAGGGTTGGGTTGTAGTGTCATGGATTTGTACTAAGCATGATAGACCTTGTCTGTGTTTAGGATGCATGTATGAAATAACAAGGTGAATATCCATGCCAATGGAAACAAAGAAGTTTATGGAATGTGCAAATACCCAAACGTTATGGTTTGATTTATGAATGTGCTAAGTTTGTGACTTGCCAACTTGGGGTAATGGTTTGTGGTGGCTCATGGATTTGCGTACAGCGGGTATGATAGAGGGTCATTTGCGGCAATACATGTATGAAATTATCAAGCGTGCCATTGAAAGACATATGTTATAAGAAATTTACCCCAATGCGTATTAAGTTTCTGAATTTGTGCTAGGTTTGTGACCTGACCTAAGACTGGGGAAAGTGGTGTGGGAGGTGGGTCATGTTATTTCTATAAGTACGCTAGAGTATCATCATATGAATGAATGTATGAAATATAATGAAGTATTTCCTGTAAATAGACAGAGTACACACATTTACCCCAACGTAATTATGAATGTGAGTGCTAAGTTTGTGACCTTGACTTGGGGTAAGGGTTTGGGTGGTGAGTCATGGATTTAGATACAGCTTATGCTTTAGAGGGTCATCTGTGGATATGCATGTATGAAATATTGAGGGGTTCCTTGATAGAAAACAGATGTTTTAAGACATTTACCCCAACGTTAAGTTTATGAATTTGTTAAGTTTGTGACCTTGATCTTGGGGAAAGGGGTGGGAGGTGGGTCATCTATTTGCTATAGTACGATAGCGTATCATCAGATGAATGCATGTATTGAATATGAAGGTATTAGCTGTAAATAAACAGAAGTTACACAACATTTACCCCAACGTTAAGTTTATGAACATGCTAGGTTTGTGACCTTGACCTTGGGGTAAGGTTTGGGCGGTTGGTCGTGGATGTGCTACAGCATGATAGAGGGTCATCTGAGGAATGCATGTATGAAATATCAAGGCGTTCCATGAAAGGAAACAGATGTTATAATAAATTTACCCCAACGTTAAGTTTATGAATGTGCTAAGTCTGTGACCTTGACCTTGGAGTAAGCGTTGGGTGGTGTGTCATGGATTTGCTACAGCATGATATAGAGTCATCTGAGGAATGCATGTATGAAATAACAAGGTGATCCATGAAAGGAAACAGAAGTTATATAAGAAATTTACCCCAACGTTAGGTTTATGAATGTGCTAAGTTTGTGACCTTGACCTTGGGGTAACGGTTGGGTGGTGGGTCATGGGTTTGCTACAGCATGATAGAGGGTCATCAGAGGAATGCATGTATGAAATAACAAGGTGATCCATTAAAGGAAACAGAAGTTATAAGACATTTACCACAACGCCAAGTTTGTGGACGCCGACGCCGTCGACGGCGGGTGTATGCCATAAGCTCTTCTGCACTTCGTGCAGGCGAGCTGAAATTGTCCGCTGTTTACAAAATTGGAAGACAAGATAATGATAAACTAACTGGTATTTTTATATTAATATAAATTTTGCAAAAAAAAAGAAGATGTAGAATGCTTGATTGAAGTAAACACGAAGCTACGTCAGTATGTTGAGAACATTATTGCCGAAACTAGAAAACATTACATTAGTATATGGGGAAAGGAATCGGGTGGTTTAGTTATTGGTAAAAGTGAATGGTCATTCGGTAATGGCGCAACACATAGAACGGGTGGATATACAATCATTACTGACGGTATTATCATAAAAATTGGTATGTCTGTTACATCGATAAATAGCAAACCAGGGGAGACTGGTGCGATTTTGTTAGTCAATGGAGATGTAGTGGCGATTTGTTATATTTTTAAACCAAACGGAATATGTTCGCATGCGGTAGACACACCAACTATTAACTTAAAGACGGGAGATACTATCAACTTTGTTACAGAAAAGAAATCATAACAAAAAAATGCCGGTAGATAAATTTGGTCGCGATTCCTCAGAAGCTTGTAGAACAGAGTCCGGGGTTTCAGTAAGATACGTACTGTCTGTTTCACGAAAGCTGCCCAAATTTTATGGTTATATAAACAATTCAAAAACAAGATTTCTTTTGATAATATTAAATTAAAGGAAAAATTAAGAATGAGCCTTCTTTTTATTTCGTGAAATTTTGTCAAATATTGATTTTATTGCGAAAAAACAATTTCCCCATGTTAAATCCCCATAGATATCTTCACGGAATGAAGATGTCTATGGGGATTTAACATGGGGAAATATTTTTGAATTTTAGAAATACTGGACCGATTTTTAAAATTTAACATTTGTTTTCTTAGTTAGATCATATCCAAGCTATCTAGTCAGGTTTCGGAGTCAATTTCCAAAAAAAATATTTTTTTGACTCCTCCCACACTCCTGCATCTACCTCTTTTTCCCCCATGTTAAATTCGCATAGAGAAATCAATTTTTCGTAATAAAGCCAATATTTGACCAAATTTCACGAAATAAAAAGAAGGCTCATTCTCAATTTTTCCTTTAATTTAATATTATCGAAAATAATAGTGTTTTTGAATTATCTATATAGCCGTAAAATTTGGGCAGCTTTCGTGAAACAGACTATAAACAGTATGAACACGACATGAGACAGAATAAAATCATCAAGTTGGCTAGAGTGTCCAAACTTATCAGAGAATATGGATTGGATAAAATATCGGAAAGGTTTTTGAATATCGAAAAAGGAACGCGTGATGAGGTAATGGCGGTACAATATCATATTTCGGAAAACAAAAATGAGCTTATGGGAATTCTCGATAGTTTAAAGGAACAAATCAAACTAGTGCGGGAGGCTTTTAACAATTCGAACGAAGAAGCAGAAGAGGAGACTATCAAAACACTACGAAAGGTTTTGACGAATTGAAGATTATAAGCTGGATGTAATCAAGAGACAAATTACTAGCATCAACGAGCTTGAATCGACCACCAACAAAGCGATACAGACGCTCAGAACAATGCAGGATGAAAGATATAGAGAATTAATGGACTAAATGCAACAGCAAAGAACAGCCAATGATGTAAGATCGTCAGCACTTCTTGAGCAGCTAAACTATTTATTGACTAAAATAACGAAATAACGTATTGCTCTTTTCGTTATACATTATACAAAAAAGTATTCGGGTTGTAACGCTACCACTATTACACCGAAACAGCACAGTTTGTATTCCTTTGTACAATGTAGCCCAGCTTGTGACTTTATTGAACCACCCAACCTAATATTGCAAGTAAAGGACCAACCAACAGCGCCACTTCACCCCCCCCCCCCCCCGCCAGACACACACACGTCAGTCAGTGTTGAAGTGCTGGAGCAGCACTCCCCCACCCCATCCCACCCGAATTATGCAAGTCGAGGAGCCAGTTCCCTTCCTCCAATGTTGGTAATATTGTAATATTGGTCGCGCCAGCCCACTTCCACCCACTGTTTGTAGTGAAAGATAGGCGAGGCCACCCCACACTCCAATTTTGGGAGTGTTGGAGGGGCCGTATAACCCCCAATTTTGCAAGTGGTGGACAGGACTCAATTGTTGTGCTGTTGGTATTTAATTGACAAAACTCAAGTCCATCCAAAATTATTACTTAATAATTCAATTAATTTACAAGTTTATTAAGCTATCTAAAGTTTCTAAATAAAGGTAGCATTTACTGTGATTCCCTACTTCGCGTTGTGCGTCTATACTTCACATTGTGCGCGGCTGTCCCTATGAACCAGCCTTATATATACCTATGGTCAAGCTCCTCCTACCGATCATCAGCGCCATCTGAATACGTCATCAGCAACAACTAGTATTTAAGGGACTAGGGAGTATCAATAATAGCATCCAATGGGATTGATGTAGAATGATGCAATCCCCATCATTTGGGAATGTCATCAATTTGGGAAAGTACCATAGTCTAATGCGTCACAAGATAAACATGTGGAGAAAATGATTCTCATTGGCCGTTATTTATATGGCTTACTTTACAGAGATAAACTATCGTCACCTCCTGCCATTAAACTGTCATTCATTCAGGCGCATTGTTAGTACAACTACCATATGTTTAAATGTCATGCACATAAAATGCATTGCAGTCGAAACACACGTGTTGTCAAACAATGCTCACGTGAAAATATTATACATACCAAAGTTAACACCTGCACCTGATAGAGGTTACAATATTACATAGCTTTCAACATTAGAATTATAAGCAATTTCTAAATTACAGATAATTCAATTCATCAACTACCCATACCATATTATTCATAAAGAATTCGACCAATGTCTATACCAATATACATGTATCATGTTCACTACCAATCTTGGGTTATGACTATAATTGTCATACAATTAGCTATTAAATTAACAGTCAACAAGTAGATATATCATATCTAAGACACCATACCTATCGCAGCACATTCACACATGGAGATCCTCTTTCTTACGATCACACATACACACCGGAATTTACACACATAACAATAGGAGTACATATAATAACCCAACAATAATATTTAAATCATACATGTACAAGAGACGAGGCAAAGCCACGAATGCCGGGTTTTCTTCAACGCATCGACAATTGGATATCAGACAATTGGCTATTAATGTTATTATGACCACGATTGAAAGTGACAACTGTCAGTGGACTAAGATGGCAAAATAAGCCAGTGTATGAGAAAACCTACATACAGTTGCAGGCTGGCATACATGTATTAGTACACGATACGAGTGAACATCTGTGCTGTCTGATGAGTGCTGTCCAATTTAACATTGAAAATGGTTAAGTCGATTATGTGGAAAAGATATGTCAAAGTAAATAAAAGTCAAATGTTGGATAGAGGTATGTGGTGGGCACCCGTTGGTTATGAAGTTGTGCAAGTATGGTGGTCCTAGGTGGTACAGTAACAGAGAAATTGACTTAAACACAAAAACTTAACATTGAAAATGCTTAAGTCGATTAAGCAGCAAAACTAGGTCAAGGTCACAAAAAGGTCACATGTAACTTAACACTTAACATTTAACGAACACTTAACATTTAAAATGGCTAAGTCGATTACGCGAAAAAAATAGGTCAATGTAAAACAATATCACATGTTGGATAGTGATATGTGATGGTAACCGTTGGTTAACAAGTTGTGCAAGTATGGTGGTTGTAGTTGGTACAGTAACAGAGAAATGGACAAAACACGAAAACTTAACATTGGACTTGGACGCCGCCGCGCGCCGCCCGCCGTCCGCCGCCCGCTAAAAACCCGGCTAAACATTTCTATTTAATATTAACAGTCAATATTATATAACTATAGAGTAACACCAATGACACTAAACAAATAAACGCAGTTATTTACAGACACGTATATATATCCCAAATTTACAACTGTGTATGTCATGTTTTGCATATGGGAATAATGTTTCCCATTACTGTATTAATGTGAAGCATGTACAGACACAATTGCAAAGCAAACATATCAATCCACTCATGTAGTCGCCATGTCATCACGTATGACGTGAGTCCCCGCGAGTTATTTTCAGTTGTGTCGTGTCTAAGGAGACAGACACAAGTCGTCCCTGGTTATCAGTGAATATGTTGTAGAAGTTTGAACATCCCTCAACTCTCTATCGTAGTTGTCGTTATCGTAGTTCGTAGTCATTGATTACAGTTGAACATCCCTCGAAGGAGGGATTGTTAAATAATAGCCTTTTGCTGCTGATCTAATCTGTTTGTAAGGCCGTCTTAAAAGTATCTTTCATCTGGAATACTTTTTGAATGCCCTCGTTTTCTAATTATGTTGTTTCAGAATTATATGTTTAAATCACACACGGCCGCTGGTTTATGACTACTGTACATTGTCCCATAACTTATATTCAATGTCGGTTGCAGAGTTGAAAAGCCACCAATAGTTGACATTTACATGATATTTTACCAGGAGTGTGCTTATTGTTCAGTAAAACAATCTCTATACATCTGCACATTTATTAAATATAACAGGCTTTATTTAAACGCCGAGTTAGTATGCAGTCCGATCTGTGTCTACACGGTCTTATAACAATTACATATTTATGGATAATGGAACACAGGTACGTGAATTAATTATGTTCACTTCATAAGTCATACATTACACATATATGGTGACATAATATCTGCACGTTATATTTTCACCAGCGAAGTATTTTTAGATATCATACGCTGGACTTCCATAATGATAATTTTTTCAAATAATAGTTCTTCACCAAAACAAACATTTGATATGTAAGCATTGGACTTCATCTTAAAGGTATATGCCCACTCAGTAGGCACAAAATGTTCTTTATAGGAATTAAATAAGTGTATAATTATGTCACTATTGCACCAGTTCTAACAATTACGAGTGCACGCTATAGAGATATAATCATTTAGTAATATGTATTTTACTGATTGTGACGCGCGGTGGTATCAGGCTGTTTTCATATGCAAATGAGGCATGATATTTTTTAAGTATTTATACTAATTAAATGCGTCACCTGAACAAATAATATTTTCGACAGATTATAAAGTATGATCATTGGGCATCAAAAACTAAATACAGACAATAAATAGTAGTGTCCGTTAACATTTAAGGAAACACGGTTATCGCCCCTGATATCAGTGTATAAATTTGCGTCTGATATAAAATGCATAATAATGCCAATCAATACGTGGGGTAATGATGAATGAATGTTTATTTTGCCAGAAAATGTCTCAGATGATGTCTCTGATGTAAAGAATATGTTGTGCCTACTGAGTGGGCATGCACCTTTAATTGCAGTTATACATGTATGTGGAATATATTAGAATAATGAACTATTTACAAATGAACTTACGCATCTTTCTTAACTTCCCGTCGCTTAAATCCACTAACCTTCATCCCGCCGCTTTCTGTTTGGCGCCGTTATTCAATTATACCGATTAGTAGTATATAAGAGTCAAAATGATACCACCACCCTCTGGAAGCCACCGGCTACACGTGGTACCTCCCACCGGGTGGTGCTATAATTAATGACTCTTATATACTACTCAGATTTTCCTCCATTTTTATGAGAATATTTATGAGAATGGGAGTAATTTTAATTTTTTCAAAACACGAAGGGGGGAGTAGGCATAATTTTAATTTTTCCAAACACAAAGGGGGGAGTAAGCATAATTTTTTTAAAAACACACCTACTGTTCGGCGGGTATGTATGAGAACATATTTTTCATCAACCGCGAGACCATATATTTATGACATGAGAAGATACACCCTATTAGAGATAAGAATCCCTATGGTTATACTCAGTATATTACAGCAATCTGTCATACATTTATTACAAATAAACTTACACCCTATTGAAGATAAAAATCTATTGGTTATACTCAGTATAATGTCTACCATAAAGCAAATGAGAGAGCAAGCTAAGAGTTGGGGAATTTCCCTAAGAGGTTTGAGACTCAAGAAAGATATAGCAGATAGGATAAGTGAAGCGCGAGCCATCGTCTACGAGAGAGGCGTCGACGTGCGGTTTCGACCGGACGACTGCCCGCTGACCCTGAAAAACGCTCCGAGAAATTGGAGAACGAGACGACGGCCAGTCTGTGCGCCACTGCTTACGCGCAGCGTGTAAAAGAAGATCCCAGCGCGCGTAGAAAACCACTATTCAAGGCGTACTACAATAAGATTTATCAAGGGTTGGTTGGGAGACCTCCTAAGAGTAGGAGAGATATCGCCAGAGCTTTGGTGGAGGAGGGTCCCAGGATTCTCGCCGAAGAAGCCGAAGTTAGGGAAACTGTTGATAGGGGTAGGAGGAAGATAGTATGGACTTTAGAGAGGGGGGTAGATGGGGAGATCGATAATCGCATAATGAATAAAATTCGTCCAGAGATGACCACGGCGTGTTATCTGAGGTATTCGTGCTCGTATCGTATTAGGAACATAGAGACCGACGCTACTATGATCTATCACAAACAATCAAAGGGCAGTCCGTGGATAAACGAGATCGCCAAAGCCGAGAGTTGGATATCCGATAGAGAGAAAGGTCGAATGGACATCGACAAAGTTGATAGACCAAACACAAAATGGACCTTCGTTCGTTGGATATCGGTCGAGGTGAAGATGATCATCGACGCTCAACAACTTCTCATGGGAGCGGGAAAACTCCCAGACTGGTTAAGACAGAAAAAGGGAATGTATTCCGTCGACACGTACGACGACTACTTGTGTCTGTTTAGGTGCATAGCCATCCACCGTGGAGGGAGACCAGACCGCTGTTGTGAGAATGCACGAACTCTAGCTAACGAATATCTCGGTCACGATAACGGACCGGATAGTAAGGGAATTCCCTTGAAAGATATTAAGAAGGTCGCCCGAAGAGCACTTCAAGATGGGCATTCGTGTTTACGAGCCCACCGACGAGGGTTTGAGTGGTGGTATCTCATGGAAGGTTCCGGCAAATTACGATGTGGTTGGGGAGAAGACAATGACGATAGGAATGTTTGGAGGTCACTCTTTCCTCATAACGAACCTCCGCAAGATGACGAACGAGTACGGGTGCTCCGGATGCCAACAACGGTTCACAAAGTCGGTGTAACATGCACAGGCACGCGACCACCTGCATGGGTGGGAAGACCGTGGTGACATGTCCAGGTAAGATCGTAGAGAGACCACAGTCTGCATACGAGAAGGCGTTCTATCCCAAGGGGTCAGCGAGCGAGAGATCGATTCAATGGTTGAGCAGAGAAGAAGAGAGATTGGGAAAGCACATACATCACGCGAGATGCGGTCACGGTGGAGAGAGGTGGGTGGCCGGCGATCCTGTCGATGGATATTGTCACGAGACCAAGACCGTGTTTCAGTTTCACGGATGCTACTGGCACGGGTGTCCGATTCATCACGGTAAGACAGCGCTGTATATGAGGTACAGGAAGACGAAAATTCGAGACGCCAAGATAAGGGAGGCAGGTTACGAGCTGGTGGTGATGTGGGAGTGCGAGTGGTTGAATGATAATTTTGATAAAATTAATACCTACTATCCACAATCACCGCGCGAGGAGGAGACGACTCTGTACCCTCACCAGATAGTCTATGACTTCGAGGCGTATCTCGACAAGTCAATAAAACCACTCAACCCACCAAAGACCTGACCTTCGAGGTCGAGCACGTTCCTATATCTGTGTCTTTGGGGGATACGATGCATGAAGGGATAACCCACATCTGCGAACGAGATCCTGACACGCTAGTCGAGAAGTTCGTGACCGAGCTACAGATGAGAGGCAAGGCAATCAGGGAGGGGGTTAGGAAGAAGTATCTGCCGGCCGATATAGATATGCTATCGAAGTCTCAGCAAGCAAAGATTGTCTCTTGGATTGACCAAGTCCCGGTGGTGGGGTTCAACTGTAGCAGGTACGACCTGAACCTCATCAAGCAGTACTTTGTCGAGAAGTTGGCGGCCACCGTGACTAAGGTGATGGTCGAAAGAGACCAGCACGACGATGTTTCTGTTTACCCCGGAGTTTAGATTTCTCGACATCATCCAGTATCTGGGACCCGGTACCACGTACGACCGGTGGGTTAAGGCGTACGACTGTAAAACGATAAAGTCTCACTTCCCGTACGAGTGGTTCGATAACGCGGACAAGCTCGACCATCCGGGGCTGCCAGACTATCCCGAGTGGTACTCGAAGTTGAAGGGTGAGTTCCTACTGTCGTTGTCCGAGTGGAAAGAGTGTAAGAAGGTATTCAAGAAAATGGGATGAAGACGTTCAAGGAATGGTTGCAACACTACAACGACTTGGATGTCGGACCGTTCCTAGAGGCTCTAACTAAGATGACGGAGTTCTACAGAGGAAGAGGTGTGGATATACTCAAGGATGCTGTGTCTCTGCCCGGTGTTTCCCTTCAGTACCTACTTCGTGGGACGATCGATGGGAAGGCGGACACACCGAGCTGTGGTCACCGAAATCTGAAACTTATGAGATGATGAAGCAGGGATTGGTCGGTGGTCCGTCCATAGTGTTCTCCAGATACGCAGAGGCTGGCAGGTCGACGATCAGGGGTCAGGTAGGTAGTCGGGAGGAGAAGATGTGCAAGGCGGTGATGGGGTACGACGCCAATGCACTGTATCTGTCTACCCTGTCGAAAGACATGCCGTGCGGGGAGGAGACGATATGGACGTGTGACGACCCGGAAAGACAGTCGTATATAGACTGTTTCGTGAGGAAGGTCAGGAGTGAAAAGTGGTTCGGATTTGCGGAGTTGGATATAGAGGTCCCGGAAACGTTGAGAGACAAGTTCTCGGAAATGTCACCGCTGTTCGTTAATCAAGAAATCGATGAGAACGATGTTTCCGCAGCACATGAAGGACTACCTGGCCGGTACCGGGAGGAAAAGGGTCGAAGGACAGAGAAAGCTCGTGGGGGCAATGTCCGCCAAGAAGATGATCATATACTCCCCACTGCTAAAGTGGATTCTGGAGCATCGGTCTGATCATCAAGGCGGTGCATAGGGTGATAGACTACACGCCCGGCAAACCGTTTCAGTGGTTTGTGGAAGAGGTCACCGCTGCCAGACGGACGGGGGACGTAGACAAGAGCAAGACGGTGTTGGCGGAGATATTCAAACTGGTTGGCAACGCGTGTTGTGGCAAGCTAATAGAGGCACAAGAGAGACACCTGAACACCACATATACGAAGGATGAGAAGACTGTCGACCGGGCACTGAGGTCGGCGTGGTTCGAAGACCTGGAGGAGATTGGGGAGGCTTACGAGATATCGAGCAGGAAGACTCGAGTGGTGATCAACAGACCGTTTCAGTGTGGCATAGCGGTCTACCAGTTGGCCAAGCTCCGGATGCTGGAGTTCTACTACGATTTCTTGGACAAGTACGTGGATCGCGGAGATTTCGAACTGATACAGATGGACACTGACAGCATGTACTTCGCGCTGTCGGAGAAGACGCTGGCGGCGGTGGTGAGAAAGAATATGAAGAGAAAGTTTAATAAGGAGAAGACCGAGTGGTTGGCGTGGGACGCGTGGAGCAACAGAACTCCGGGATTGTTCAAGCTGGAATTCGAGGGAGATAGAGCCATCGCTCTGTGTAGCAAGTGTTACTACGTGAGTGGTGATGGAAAATCTAAGCACTCGGCCAAGGGGATGTCGAAGAGATCTAACGATCTGACTTGGGGAAGGTATAAGAGTGCTCTCGAAGTGGGGGTAGGGATATGGCGGAGAACAGGGGATTCCGAATGATTAACGGGGTGATGAAGACGTTACTGTCAACACAAATTAGGACTCTCGGCGTACTACGACAAGAGGAGAGTGATGGAAGACGGGTTGCACACAGAGCCTATAGGATAGGTAAAAAAAAGAACTCTGAAAAAAGGATAGAATACTAAAGACCTCTAACGATCCGGGGGTAACTGGGTGTCAGAAGGTACCATAAGAAGTTCTTCGCGAACAAAACCGCGAGATGGACCATCAGCCAAATAATAGAGCACGGGCTCATCAGGTTTGGTAATAGATCGATCCAGATGATATACATTCATTGACCACACGGGATCAGTCGCGCGGCGGCTGCCACCTTCAAGCTCTCCCGGTTGATAGAGGTACCGGACGTCAATATCTGATGGAAGCCGCTGCTCCTCTAAACCAACGGGTCGCCCGCGCGAGACGGCAGAGGGCTTGCTCGTCACCCTTTTAAACTTGATAGCATCTACAGGCTTCTTACCTATCAATCTGGTCACCTCTCCGTTCAGTGCGGAGACCACGGCGGGCAATCTGGCCACCCACTCGGTCGATCGCGAATGAGGGTCTACAAGTTCTTTAGCGTATTGGTGTCCGAACAGTCTCTCAGCCAGGGTTCGATTGAAGCGTTCCACGATCCCCTGGTCCCGGTGGATGTTGACGCGGCCGCGTCTGATAGAAACTTTATGCTTAGACAATAGATGAGAGACCGCGCCCATGAACTCGCGGCCGGGATCGACCTGGAGAAGATTCGGCCATTTGAGAGGACTCCTCTTATATATTCGGGAAAGAGCCTCAGCCACTTCCTAGACTCTTTAGTGGCCAACGGCTCAGCCCCCTTATAACGACTCGCTACGTCAACGATTGTCAGTGCGTACTTGTACGTCTTGCGACCGACGCGATCGTGAGGTAGAAACAGGAGGTCCGCTTGGTGAACTTGGTTCGGCACCGGCACGTCGAATTTCGGCCGCGGAATATTGTGAGGCGCGGGTAAATAGATCTGCCAGATGGCCTGCTTCTTGAGCCATTCCTTGACAGCGTTTTCTGAAACCTTGGTCGCCGCCGCGAGGTTCTTGATGGCCATGAGTCCCTTCCAGTAGCCGCGTGGGCTATAGTATGTATTCGACAGCTTGCGCGTTAGTTTGGTATCAAGTTTGCGCGTGTTCATCGTATGCGAAGTATTCTAATATATCAGACAATCTCCAACATGCCCTCGCCAGTTCGTCCGGTAACTGCGTCGTTAATAATAAACCTTTGTTGGAAGTTTCGCTGCAGCCCCAATCGCGTTTGGGTTGGAACATGAGAGGGGAATCTAATTCATCCAATCTCGATTGGGAGTCCAATCCCCCAGGATTGGTGGAGGAATCTAACATCCGCTTTGCGAAAAGGGTGGCCGCTTTTTCGTCCTCGCGCCACGTCTCGAGAGAATCTCGGGCCAGACGAATCATACTCTTTGCACCAGGTAAACGATGTTTTTGGGCAGTGTAGCCTACATCGATCATAGCGTCATAAAGTTCGTCAACTAACATCGTTCTATATATATATATTTATAAAAAAAAATGTTTTTTTAATTAATTAATTATTTTATATAGTAGCCGACGAGCCCAACCACACCCATTCCCACGACGATGAACGCGATCTCGCGGTCCTTTTGGGCCTCTGACGGTACATAGAAATCTGAAAGTTGGGGCTCGGGATCCATTGGATCGAGACTTTTGTGCGGATATGCCAGCGCGTACTCGCGGTTGGCTTCTTCAACGTTCTGAAAAGTTTGCGCGGCGTGATTTTCGCGGCGAAGCTCTTCATTGACCCAGTCCAGATGGGCGGTTCGTTTTTTCGACCACGCTTCCTTTGCGCTATTGAGTTGTTCTACAGCTAAATCATGACGCTTACGCTCCTCATCCACGTTCGAGCTTTTCATTTTAGAGAATATAAAGTTGCTACCGCTGAACGCCAATGCGTTTACAAGCGCACCACCTACTATTACTGCGATTGAAGCCATTTATTTTTTCCATATATTAACTGGTAGAATTCCAGCTTTAACTAGATAATCTCGCGTCCAAACTGCGGCCGCTACATCTAAGGTCGCGAGCCCTACGTCTCTCACAGTAAAGTCCAATTTGGGAGCGGTTCCTCCTAGGGCCATCTTTGATAGTCGAGCATACCCGATACTGAAACCCGATATCACCACGGCGTGATAAAGCGCATTCACTAACATTTTACCATCTTGTTCAGCCATTGTTATAATTATTGCATATAAAAGGGGTCGCGATCAATGTTTAAATGGGGCGCATCCAAATTCAACATTGTTGATGATTGGTGTTTCGTAACTTTCTTCTGAACACTGGCTGGTTGTTTTTTCGGGTATTTCCACACGCACAGGGCACCACCAACTGCCAGACCACCACCAACAACCCAACTCCAATTCACGAATTTGGGTTCAATCGGATTCGCCCAACCTCGATTGGGTGTTGAGTGTGCTTCCAATTCATGAATTGGGGGTGTTGTTGTACTCAACTCTGTCTTCAGATGTTTTGCTGTCTCCGTCCCCGATTGCAACGACTGTTTAGCCTCTCGAAGCTCGGCGAGTATTTTATCTTGTTTAACTTTTCGGGTGGCAGCCGCCGCCCGCCCAGCTGCCTGTCTTTTGGGATTTTTTATATGCGGTATGTCATCCAGTGGCGGAGTTGGGTTCGATTGGGTTGGAGCAATCGGGTTCAACTCCGTCACTCTCGCGGGTGTGTCTTGTGTCATCATTTTCAGGGCTTATAGTTCGTGGGCATATATGTCCAAATTGACAGTGTTTACCCGTGGTCAACGCGGTTGTCAGCGGAGCTAAGTACATTCCAAACTTGTGATAAATTGAGCAGCAGGCTGTTCTAAGAGTGTGTCCTATAAAAGGGTCAGTCTCTAGATCATCAATCAACCCCGCAGTGTTTGGTATAGGGAGAAGTCTACTAACGGCGGTAGCGTACAAATGAATAGCCGCCGATCCAAGAGTTTTTGTCATCTCTGCTCCCAATTTGGATTCGTATCGCGCATACATTTTATCGATCTCCGCATCTGACATCTTATCCACCTGAAAAACTGAGAGACGCCTACCGAGATAATGCTCCGATTGTCCCCCAGCAACCAGCGCAGCTAGACGCTCACGTCGCGCCGCATTTTCATTCGGAGTCGTTGCACTCAACCCAATACCAACTGCCGTTGGAGTTGGAGTTGATCCCGATTGCTCTGTCGGAGTTGATGTTTCATTATCTTTGGCAGTTGGAGTTGAGGTTTCTTCCATTAGCTGATCGAGAAGTTTGTCGCAGTTCATTTTTTTCAAAATTAGTAATTTAACTATTCTAACAAGTCTCATCACTTTAACATATTTATTTATTACAAAAATAATAAATGCGCACCACCCGATACTTATGATCACCATTATGCTCGCAACAAAGCTCGCAGCGGAGCAGAAAATTGTTAACATTGTTAACCATTGTTCAGTATTTGTTCAGCATTGTTCAGCATTGTTCAGCATTGTTCAGCAATTGCTAAGCATTGTTCAGCAATTGCTAAGCATTGTTAAGCATTGCAATAGCTTATTACTTTGTAATTTTCCTAATTTTTTCAAAATTATTAATTAATTGATAACTTTATAAGCAGTTGGTTGATCAGTCTTTAGCAGAAGCTTGGCGTGCTTAGTTTTCGAAAGCATCTGTCGAACCTCCAGGCGCTCCTCGCGCGTTGGGATAACGTCATTCTCTCGAAGACAGTCATCGAATGAGTCTCGGTCCTTGCAGTGAAAGAGGGCGACCCATTTCGTTTGCTCGCGCAGATCCTTGAGGACGGCGTTGTATTTTTGAGTGGAGATCCATACGCTTTGCCTCGCATGGTGGCCAGAAAATGCGAGCTCGGAGAGCATGTCCTTCTTTTTGGTCATCGCCGCCTTGGCCGAGCAATCGTCAATCACATATAGGGTGGGCTCACCCTGGAATCTTTGGTATAAACCACGCAACCAATCGTGAAGCCTATCACCCGGGTCAATAACGTATACCTCAGGGTCGGTCCATATCCACGGGCGCCGCTGATAAGTATCGTTGTGCCGCACAGTGGGACACAGGATCACAATATGACGAAAGGCATCGCGGTAGGACTCCTCGAGCAAGTCGAGGATGAAAACCGTTTTTGTTTTTTCCACATCCTGTCTGCCCACATATTATGGCAGAGTGAGCATCTCCAATCGTGAATTGGTATTGATTGATAGATTTCTTAATTAATTCTTTAGAATTATCAAAATTAGTAGATCGCTGATACGTATCGACCATCTTCGATGTTGAGTTGTGCGTCTGTAATTATATATAAGACACGTTCAATGGCCCGGCTCCGTCCGCCTCTTTGGTTATCTGGATCGTCACACCCTCACTAGCGTTCTCAACTTGGCGTCCGCTACCGTGTATTTGGTCATCGTCGCTGGCTCGCATGTCTAGCCATAACGCGTATTTGGTATTCAGGAACTCCGCGAGGGAGACGGCCGAGAGATGCAGGTCTTTGGCAACTGCTGCAACCTCCGGAGAGCGCTTAGAGCCGGCAGCAAACTGCTTTCTTACTTCGTCCCACTGCTGGTGCGCCGCGAAGACCACCCGCGCAGTAGAGTTAGATTGGGGAATCCCCTCTATCGTCACCTATTACCTTAGTGATTTTGGGGTTATAGAATCTGTCGGTTTTTCTAACACCGAGCGCTACCCGAGCCTCCTCGAACAACATCAGTATACCTTTCATCGAGCGGGCGGGTACGTTGACGTTAATATTTCCACAATGTGTCGCCTTTGTCTTTCGTCATCTTGCGATGGCGAAGAACTCGGTCGTAAAGTATGGCAACGCGCCCGGCGTACTGGGTTCTGATCAATCGTGCTAGTTCGGGCATCGTGACCATGTCGTACTCCAGCGAAACATTATCGATCGCATACGTCGATAACATGTCGCTGGCTATGATAACTCGGCCGTAGTCGTTGAACGTTAGTTCGTATTCGAGGCGGTCAGCCAAAGCACTCTGATAGTAGGGCATGTGACTCTCCAGCAACTCAAAGTCGAGCGGGATGTAGAAGCGGTTGCCGTAAGCGCCCGCGACCGCGTTGTCACTAGAGTTGTTATCTACCTTGTTAGCAGCCCCGATTCTAAGTTTGGTTACGTTCTTATTTTTGCTGGTGTCAATACCTTGATAGACAGCGTTTTCAAGCTCGTGTGACGTCTTCCACAGGTCCTGATAGCAATGGTAGACGTCGCTGTCGTCGATCGACATCACCTCATTACCAGAAATCTTTATCATGGTCTTCTTGACGATGGCGCGACCCAGGTTCTGAACGACGGTTCGGTCCGCGTCCGTCGACGTTAGCGAAATAGTGAAAGCGAGGCGAACAGTACCCGTCACAATGACGTCGTTAGCTCCGAGGTTGGGGAAGCGGACTAAGAGCTGCTGGTTCTGGTCGATCGTAGATGGGTTGTTCGTAATAACGACACTCTGTCTCACGCCTTTTGCCCCGAGGGGCTCACGCAGTCTGCGGTATGGATTGAGTTTGCGACCGTATTGACTCGAAGACATAATTAATTTTTTCAAAATTATTGAAACTATTGAAATATGGTTTTGTCTTTAATACATAATTAATTTTGTAAACACATTATTAAAGATGGCTGATTACGATGCTGACATGGATGAAATCGGCAGAGACGATTACGTCGATGATTATGATGATGATGATAACTTCGAGGATTCCATCACAACCTTCGACAAAACACCCCCTCCAATCCAATCGCAATTGGGGAAAATAGGTGGCGCTACCAGCAGCGTTGGTCAAAGTCAGGAATTACTTGAGGGAGCTGTAAACGACTACTACAACATTTTTCAGAAAATCGGTCTGGTCCCGTCTGGTTCGGTCGCGACTACTCCAAATTCGAATTGGATCTGAACGGTAGATTGCGACTAAAAGCATCAGATAACCCAATCGTCAACATGAAGAACGGAAAACCCCTATCGCTAAACACCATTGCCGGAAACCGGGGCGGTGGCGATATCATAAAGAACGAACTAGGATTTCCAGATTGGACGCGTGGTAAAACAATTGTGCCGGCCCGCGCTGTAGAGGCCCTAAAGTCTACCGACGAAACTATAGCGAAGACGGCCACCGCGATAAAAACGGTTGAGCTCAGCGAGGTCCCTCAAATAGCCACCGACGTTATTAACACGATGGAGACCACGTTCAGCGTCCAATCGCAATTGGGGAAAATATCAACGATGACCCACCGTTACCATCTTCGAGAACTCCGTGGACTCGATAAGGCTCACAAACGGTCCGGGGCGAACTGGTCCTTAACCTCTCCAAACTCACGGCGCTGGATGAACATATCGCGCTAGAAGAAAGAAAACTGGAGGAAGCCGGTGACGATAGAGAATCTACCGAGCGGATCGCCGAACGACTGCGGTCTTTGCGGGATGAAAGAGAAGCTCGCTTGGAGGCCGCCTCGGCTAACCGTGAGGCTCTCCGCACACAAATAAGTCGGATCCGTGAATCAATCTCGAGGGTCCTGCACGAGGAGACGACACTCGGTGAGCGTCTTCGCACTCTGTTCAGAGAGCAGGGCGTCACGATAGCAAGCATCCTCGTTGCTATCGGCATGACTATATCGACCATAGTTCTAGCTTTCACTGGTGGTGCGGCGCCACCACCCGCTCCAGCACCAGCACCAGCACCCGCTCCATCCGGTGGAGCCAAGGAGTGGATAAAAAAACAACTAAAAGCCCTCACCAGTCTTCTAGCTAAATTAGCTGGAAAGGCGGCTGCCGCACTACCTGGACTGATCGGAAGTATCGTTTCTTACTTGCTATCTATATTATCAAAAACGGCCGGATGGCTAGCCAAAAATACCTGGGCTTTAATCGTGGCAATCGCCGGTCTCCTATTATTCTCTGTCAGAGAGTTCCTACAACCAAAGCGTAAATAATCCGATCGCCACGAGGGTGATGACGAGCCCTAATTTCTCCTCCTCGTGTGTTGTGCTTCCAATTTCAACATTGTTGATGATTGGTGTTTCTCCAATCGCGATTGGTCTGTTGATGGATCTCGATGGTTCATCCAATTTACTAATTGGGGGTGCTGGGTTCGATTTACGAATTGGGGGAGGTGTATCCATTTTGTGTTTTATGAAATCGGTTCCACTGTTGAACCCGATCATGTTGGGGGTGCGCTTGATGATATCCGTGTTCACGTTACCGTTGTGGCCTATTTTTTGATTGGCGGTGGCGATTACGATATGATTATTGTAACCGTCAACCGGGTCGTCTCGTAGTATCATATTGCTCGGCGCCATATAAAGACCTATTCCAAATACATAGTCTACTGGGGTGCTGGCAATGTAAAACGTCTTGATAATTCTGGATCGCCTTCTCCAGGTCCACCCTAGCTGAGATGGCGTCCTCTACAAGTGCCAAGAATTGTTTTTGTGCATCAAACGCCGTTCCCGTGCCCAGTATAGAACTGCGAGTTTGCTTCTGTGCGCCGAGGATGGCCCAGACGTACGTGCGAATAGATTCGTTGACGTGAGTAACCCCGGCCTGCGTGAACCCTATACCCTTATCTAATATAAATGTACCCCACACGTCCTGAACCTCAGCAGCCTGCTGTATGTAATCGACGTGAGCCCGTTTCGGAGGTAACATTTTACAAGAAAACACGCCACAGTGCCGACCTCCAGACACTTCCGGCCCGAATGTCATAGTCGCGGGGTCAAAATTCCCGGCGTTCCGACTGACGATGTGGTCACCGGAGTGATCGTGTCTAAAATCAGTCTGTGTCCAATTCCCGGACTGGCCGTGAATGTGAAAACGTCCCCGAGGCGGTGCTGGTAGGAAATGCTTTCTGTCTCCAGTCCGCGTCTTTTGAAACGTTAAATTCGTTACACAGTTTTTCAAACGCCATACGGTCGTATGCGTTGGAAATGGGATCCCAGGCGTCGTCTTGAGGTAGTGAAATACCTAGTTCTTTGAGAATCCTCCTAATAGTATAATACGTGTGAAAGTTGTAGACACTTCGGAGCATGACATTCTTGGATGTCAGATGGTCTTTATATGAAACTCCACACCCGGCTGTTGCGCACCATACAGCGAAATTTATTTGGTTTTGCCAAAACTGCATCGGTGTTGCTTTCCACCCGTTTACCACCTCCATCGTAGTAATCTTGGGCAGCCTATATTGTTCAAAGATATTAGGGAAATTGGTGGCAAAGCCGCTGTCCGGTCTAACCGTTACGGTTGGGTGTACAAGGGGGTTAACAACGTCTTTTTGTGTGTATTTACCTCCGACCGCGTACTTTACATTAGAGTTAAAGCTAAATGCTTTGGTATCCATTGAAAGATATTATTATGTTTGCTACTATAACTAATGTTCAAAAAGGGAGTTGTGAACTTCAAAAATTAATAGACAACTGCTGCGGAAAACGCCGTGTAGGCCTTAGATCAATCACCTTCACGGTTGGATGGCAGAATGTGGGGAAGAGCGAAGGGTTTTACTATGTGAAGGATGGACAACAATTAGGTGTAAAGCTGCCTCACGGACTGTGGGGAATAAGACAGCTCAAAGATTTTGTCAACTCAGAGCTTGACGGTATAATCAACCTCACAGTATCGAAATGCTAAACCGGGCTTCACAACAATGATCATCAGCAGTGATGTAGTGGTCTCCCCGGGGTTGGGTATTCAACTCGGTTTTAGAGAGACATACTCCTCAAACAAAGGAGTGTTCACCCCCCCCGGGTGAGTACGTCGGTGATAACCCGGTGGACTTCACCTTAACGAAAACTCTCAGGGTGCACCTGGATCGGGTGAACACATCGTACAACACGATAGACGGATCCCCCAGCACATTACTGAAAACTGTGCCCGCCAGCGATTGTTTCTATGGCGAGACTGTAACCTTAGACTTCCCACACCCAGAGATGAAAGTTTTGGAATCGGGACACATCCACGAGTTGAAGATTTATATTCTTGATGATAAAGGGCGAGAGTTGAATAACGATTACCCGATTTCGGTCGTCCTAGAAATTTCAAATTAATTAATTTTAAGAAAATTATTTAGAATTAAACGCATGTTCGTAATATATATTATCAACATTATGAGTATATACGGACCAGGTAGTTCTTCCGATTGGGTGACAAATTCAAATAATTTGGAACCGGCAGAAGGGGGATTCATCCCGACAGAGGGCGACTTTTTAACTACCCAAAAAAAACAAAGGCCTTGATCAATAGAACTATATCGAGGGCCACGGACGAGATTCACAAGAGTCTACTATCACAACTTAGAGAATATGCCCTGGCTGTGAATACACAAAGTCGTGAAGAAACGCATACGGAACTAAACGAACTAGGTAAAAAAATAACCAAATTTAGAAAAGAGGCCCGGTTGGGGATTGATAAAGCCCGAGAAGACCGTCAGGCTGACATTACGGAGGTTTATGGGGTGTTGCGCTTAGAGAAACTCTCTCAGCAAAGAAGCTACACTTGCTGAATTAGACGGGAAAATAATCGATTTTCGAAATGAGGCCACGTCGGGTATTGAGAAAGCACGAGAAGACCACCAGGCGGACCTTACGAAGGCTTATGAGGTGTTGCCCTCAGAGGACTCTCTCATCAGAGAAGCGGCACTTACTGAACTAGATAAAAAAATAACCAAATTTCGAAAAGAGACCCGGTCGGGTATTGATAAAGTCCGAGAAGACCACCAGTCGAACCTTGCAGAGGCCATTGCGGAGGCTTATGATGCGTTGCGCTTAGAGAACTCTCACAGCAAAGAAGCGACACTTACCGAACTAGATGGAAAAATAGCCGAATTTCTGAAAGAGACCAGGTCGGGGGTTGAGGGGGTCCGAGAAGACCACAAAGAGGCCATTGCGGAGGCTTATGGGGCGTTACGCTCAGAGGACTCTCTCAACAGAGAAGCGGCACTTACTGACCTATACGAAAAAATAACCGAATTTAAAAAAGAGAGCCCGGTTTGATCTTGATGGAGTCCGAACGGGTATTGAGAAAGCCCTAGAAGACCACCAGGCGGATATTACGGAAGCTTATAGGGTGTTGCTCTTAGAGGACTCTATCAACAGAGAAGCGACACTTACTGAACTAGATGAAAAAATAACCGAATTTCAAAAAGAGGCCCGGTCGGGTATTGATAAAGTCTTAGAAGGCCACCAGGCGGACCTTACGAAGGCTTATGAGGTGTTGCGCTCAGAGGACTCTATCAACAGAGAAGCGACACTTACTGAACTAGATGAAAAAATAACCGATAAACTGAAACATGATCGTTATAGCCGCGACCAAAGCTCTTGAGGAGGCCTCTTATGAGATTCGTACTGAGGCATATAACGCAAACAATGCGCTTGCCGGAATAGTGAAAACAATGAAAACACCAAAACGTGTCATCAACAGTTTGGGCTGAGAAGCGGGGCCCATTGGTTGTGGGGCACTATGAATATTCGTTCGGTGCCAAAGCGAGTAATAAATATGGGGGATACACTATGACAGCTGCAGGTGAAGTTGTCAGAATGGCGGTCTGCTCGGTTAATGCTAATGGTAAACCTGTGGGCGCGGTCGCGATAAATATTGTAGTAGATGGGGAAGAACGGGGGGTTGGAGTCACTAAAATCTCTGGAGATAGTTCGACGGTGGTTTCGTTTGCCGGTGATGATCGAATTAGACTTTCCCAAGGTAGTGTTATTAACTTTATTACGAAAATCGGTGAACCAGAGAGTTCTTCCACTATTGTCTCATTGTTAATTGAACTTATTTTGTAAATACTAATATATTGAACTAAAATTGATTATGAACGAATCACCGCTTCCAATTGTCAATACCACTCCACCAACACTGTATCCAACTCTCAATACCACTCCACCAACACTGTATCCAACTCTCAATACCACTCCACCAACACTGTATCCAATTAACGAAAGAAGTTCAGATTTTAGGTTGAATAATATCGTCGCTATGCAGGATATTTTAGTTAGAGAATGTGCAAATAGAAAAAGACACGCTAACAAATATAGGCGCGCGGCAAACATAGCTGAAGCATCTAGTACGGTTCTGGCAAGTGTTTCTGTGTTGTGTGGGGCGGGGACTACTGCAATGCTATCTACAATTGTAATGGTTCCACTTGCAGGGTTTTTGAGTGGAATTACCGTTTTATCTGGAACACTTTGTATGGTAATTAGGGCCGTGGGTGGAAAACTCGAGAAAAAAAGTAGAAAACATGATAGAATATCCGTTCTCGCTAGGTCTAAGAAAAATAGCATCGACGTTATGGTGTCCAAAGCGTTGGCCGATAAGAAAATATCAAATTTAGAGTTTGAATCCGTGGTGGAAGAAATGGGGAGATATGAAGAATTAAAAAATGATATAAGGATCAAGGCGCGCGCCACCATGCCCAAAATTGAGTGTACTGATTGGGATAAATTTAGGGTAAAACTTGGAAATAAAGTCGGAGGAAATGTTACAGCACCATTGTGATATTTGATTAGTAGTGGGTAAACGAATCGTTGGGGTTTATACATAATACGGTAACTCGGCGCAGACAGAATCGTAAAACTCTATATCCGTAAACGGATCGTTGTTTTTAAACAGTCTTATAAAATTAGTTTCACCCTCTTCACCTAGTTGTTCTCCGATCCTATTTAGTCGCTTCATTTCCCGAATATGTCTCTTGCTTAGCTTACATAATTTCCGGTATAATATTGTAAATGCAACGTTTTTATCGGAACGTAATAAATTACGCTGATATTTCATGTATTCAATTATATATAGTGCTTTCAATTTATAGTAATATTCATCAATAAGGTCATTATAAAATTCCAATTCCCATTCTATTTTATTATCCATTTTTGTGAGTATAACTTATAGTTTTCTTATCTTTAATAGGGTGTAAGTTGTGGTTAATTTTTAAAAAAAATTGAACATATCATATCTTTCTAACTGACTTTCCGATTTGAATTATTACTAAACGATAATACTTGCGAGCACGTAATCCCTTGTTAACCATTCGATGAGTAGCCTGAGTGCCACCGCATGGTGGACATAGCAATGACTCGGCTTTGGTCCCTACCCCACAATGCCGACATGGGCGAGGCGAAACGGAACCTCTTCGCATCCATGCACGGTGATGTTTGCAATATTCGTAAATACCGGTACGAAAACATCTCTCGTGACTACCTGTCTTCAACCACGCACACTTAACTAGAACCATTATGTTATGTAATATACTGAGTATAACCATAGGGATTCTTATCTCTAATAGGGTGTATCTTCTCATGTCATAAATATATGGTCTCGCGGTTGATGAAAAATATGTTCTCATACATACCCGCCGAACAGTAGGTGTGTTTTTATTATTATGCTTACTCCCCCCTTTGTGTTTGGAAAAATTAAAATTATGCCTACTCCCCCCTTCGTGTTTTGAAAAAATTAAAATTACTCCCATTCTCATAAATATTCTCATAAAAATGGAGGAAAATCTGAGTAGTATATAAGAGTCATTAATTATAGCACCACCCGGTGGGAGGTACCACGTGTAGCCGGTGGCTTCCAGAGGGTGGTGGTATCATTTTGACTCTTATATACTACTCGATTTCTTAAGATCGATTCATTGATGATATCGTCTTCTCTCGTCTGTCCTGTGCGGACGTTAATTGACACACCAGTATGATTCTCACTGGCCGTTACGTTTATGGCTTACTTTACAGAGATAAACTATCGTCACCTCCTGCCATTAAACTGTCATTCAGTCAGGCGCATTGTTAGTACAACTACCCTATGTTTAAATGTCATGCACAAAAAAACACCTTGCAGTCGAAACGCACGTGTTGTCAAACAACGCTCACGTGAAAATAGCATACCAAAGTCAACACCGGCACCTGATGGAGGATACAATGTTACACAATCTCAAAAAGTTTCTCGTTCATACGTGTATATTGTTTGTGAAAGAAAGTTTCTCGATCATGCTAGTTTATTTCTCGTTTGTACGAGAAAATGTCTCGTTCGTACGAGTTTATATTTCGTTTGTACGAGACCGTTTCTCGTTTGTACGAGTAGATTTCTCGTTTGTACATGAAGGTTTCTCATCTGTACGAGAATGTTTCTCGGTAGTACGTCAGACTCTGTGTTTAGTATTTCGTTTGACCCTAATTGGCATTCGTAGGATTGAACTCCCAACCTCCAGTATTGAAGTCCAATGATCTATTCGTTAGGCCACGACCCATCCCTGAAGGGAAGTGTTTCAACATATTTCGGCGGATTATTAAAGTACTTGTATACATGTACATGTAAACGCGCATGATTATAGAATGCAAATGATATCCCGATCCGGTTGTACGAGTGTGCTAGCAGGTACGAAACTAAGTTGACAACAGTTTCGCAGTGACAATCACATAATTACAGTGAATATTGTTGAAGGTTTCCAAATGAAAACGAGTGGAAAACGAAGTGAAAACGATCGTTTTGTACAACGATATGCATGAAAACGATTATACAATGTAATTTGTTTTTGTTCATATACAAATGAATCTGAAAATAATTTCGTGCTTAAATACCCGGATTTAAACTAGTATTAAAATGCCTAGCGTGCCTTTCAAAACTTCTTTGGAAAACGGAGTGAAAACGATCGTATTGTACAACGATATGCATGAAAATGACAATAATTAGTTTTTTCATATACACATGTACGTGAAAATGAGATTTTCGTTTTTAAATATCCGGCTTTCAACTAACAATTAAAACGCATGTCGTTTATTTCAAGGCTAAACTATTTTTTTTACATCGTTTTCATTGTTTCTAATTGAAAAGAAAAAGATGTTTTTCTTGGTTTCACACGCTTAAACCTACTAACAATAATTTGTTTTCCAATGGGGGATCGTAGCTAGTTATTTCCCTTTGAATTTATTTATAGAAATCCGGTCCAAATTGTATATTTTCGAGCCTAATTGCTTGTAAAAATGAGTAATGTCGCGTGGTTTGTTGTGTAAACGAGCAAGTCCAGTCTCAGTCCATGCCATCCTATATATCATACACAATCTGATCCAGGACTGCATTAATTGCCAGATTCATATTTTCACACTTATTAAGCGTATTGCAAACAGTGTACACACAGGCGCAGTCTGGTCTGGGTCTACGATGTTCGCTGTAGTTAGTTTTGTACTATGCAGTAAGAAATAAACGCTAAATAAAACATAGGACCGGATATCTATAAATATATTTGCAAAGGGACCTTAATCGGCTTTTTTTGGGATTGAACTCCCAACCTCCAGTATTGAAGTCCAATGATATATTCGCTAGGCCACGACCCATCCCTGACACAGGGGATTCTAGCGTGTCTTGGATGGTCAATTATTGTTTGTATATACATAAAACACCTTTCTAAACAATGTACAAACAAATTAAAATGTGCCCGGGTGTAAATATAATAGTACTTAGAAAGGTACAAAACTCCCATTCGCCACCATTGTAACACAAAGCCACGCGATATAGACAATTGGAACTCGCCTATACAACGCATTACAGCGTGTCGAAACCGCTGCTTAGTGTGGGTTTTCGGCATAGATTTTACAGTTGCCCACACATTAATATAAATCTCAAAGATTTTGAGTGTAAACTGCACTAAAAACGCGTCTCACTAACCTAACTTCGCTTTTTAAAATCATACACCTTCGCTTCCTGATTAAAAATGAATGTTAGCCGCCATCTTTGAAAATATCGAATCACGTGACACGCACTGATTTGGTTGGCTAATGGAAATGACCTCAGTCTCCAGTAACCAACCAAACCACTGCGTGCACGTGATTGAAATAGTTTCAAAGATGGCGGCTAATAGTCATTGAGAATGCGGAAGTGAACGTGTATGATTTTAAAAATCGAATTTAGGTTAGTGAGACGCGTTTTTAGTGCAGCTTACACTCGAAATCTTTGAGATGTATGTTAATGTATTAACAACTGTAAAATCTATGCCGAAAACCCACCAAAAGCAGCGGTTTCGACACTATGCGTTGTATAGGCGAGTTCCAATGGGGAACATTTGCCGATTAACTGCCCCTGCTGATATAGGTGGCGCTACGGCCACATTGATCCAACTCAACTTCCTGTTTACTTCCGCGTTGTTCATATCGACATCAAACGACCACGACACAGTTCGCGCAATAATTACAGTTATATCGACAATATAAACTCGAAAATGGCTTCGGGATACGGTTGTATGCATTTGATAGATCTCAGGGCAGAGCTGGAACGTAGAAATGCGAAGATCTCCGGACGAAAAAACGATAAATACATAATACATGGATTTCATTTATTTTCAGATTGGAGGCCTACGACAGAAATGCAAACTTTGGTCACGAGTCAGTTGTTATGCCCGAATTATCCATGGATACACCAGACATAGAGGGGTATATGATTTCCATGGCGAGATGAAGCTGGCAGCATTATCCTTCGACTTCACATATGAATATCTCGAAGACTATAAGGTAGAATTCGACAGTGATGCATCTGTATCTGTATCTGTATCTGTATAAAGAAAAATTCCTGATTTACATGCGACTGTGTTGTATGAAAACATGGACTTTGTGAAAAGTGCGTGCCATGCAAGCAGGAACAAAAAGGTAACTTACATAGTGGATATTTCCTTCAAGAAGTCTGGCACAGTTCACGAAGCACAGTGTGAATGTAGCGCTGGGGAAGGACCTCATGGCCATTTCAAGCACATTCGTGCTGTTTTGTATGCTTGTTGCAAATTCAACAAGACCGGTTCCATCAATGTTGAACTCACATGTACAGAAACACTTCAGACATTCCACAAGGCAAAACGACATATTGGATCACCGTTAAAGGCAGAAAGTCTAAACATGGCAGGAGCAGATGAAGTTTGTAATATCGAATCATTTGACCCGCATCCACAGCAGTATAGAGGAATACAGGAATACAGGAAATAAAGCCTACCAGTCTTATTTTTACAATACATGTATGAACTTCCCAGGAATTTCAACGATGCCCATATTCCAAACTTTTGAGCCGGAAAATATAAGAGGAGTTGCAAATGACCATGATTATTTGAAGTATACTCCAGAAGATAATTTTTTGACAGCAATGAATGTGTTAGAGATTAGTGACAGTGAAAGAGAAACTGTTGAGTTGTGTACAAGGGGCCAAAGCAACAATGAAAGGTGGTTCGAGGAACGGGAAAAGAGGATTCAGTCATCAAACTTTGGAACAGTGTGCAGAGCGATTGAAAGAGCAAATTTGAAAAAACTTGAATCAACTATGATTGCAACAAATCGCTTCAAGAAAAACGAAGAAATTTTTCATGGACAAAAAGTATGAAAAAGAGGCTGTGCACCGATATGAACAAGACCATGGGATAAAAGTCCAAAACTGTGGAATTTTTGTTTCTAAAAGCCATCCATTTATTGGAGCATCCCCTGATGGTGTCATCTGTGAAGTAAAGTATCCATTCACTGCATTTAATCTGTGAAGTAAAGTGTCCATTCACTGCCAAAAACAAGGATGTGTCACCAGTCACTGTTCCATATTTAAAACATGTAAATGGACATTTGAAACTCAGTACAATCCATCCATATTATTATCAAATTGAAGGTCAGTTATTCTGTTCAGAAAGAAAATCATGCGACCTTATTGTATATACCATGAGCGATATTGTATACATCCACATAGAGCGTGATGACGATTTCATATGTAATATGCTGATGAAATTACAGTCATTTTCTGATAATTATTTCAGACCAGCGTTACTGGAAAGTAAGTTCTACAGGACATACGCTTCATGAGCACTGATAAATAATGGCGTGCACAGGGACAACATTTGGTTATAACCTGTTTGTCTGTTAATCGACAAAGAAAAAAAATGTTTGGTTCCGGTACCCGACTGAGCCAAAAGGTTATTAGGCAGTTTCACACTACTATGCTCATGATAATGTTGTTAACCTTCAGTAAACATTGCTAACATTTTATTTTGTGAATTGTTTGTAATATGGAAACACAGGTGAAAAAATCCCGCCTAACCGACTCTGCCCTCTTTTCGACAAGTTGCCGGAACCACATATTTCTTTTCTGTGGCCTAACAAGCACATCTACTGATCAGTTTACCGACTATTTATTGAACATAGCCAACAGTGTAAACAGTGATCAGGAGTATGCATATCCTGTTTCTTTCCCACAAGTCTACGTAAAAACAACTCAACAAGTCACATTTAGGCATATAAATATAGCATGTTAATAAATTTATTTCAGATGTATAGCTTCACATTTATTTTACTGGCTTTCACCCATAATGTTCTGAGGATAAGTTGGCATATGGAAAATTCTAATTATTTTTTATTATTTTTCCTTGAAAGTATAATATGTTGCATTGCGACGGTTAAAATGAGTGAATACATCACATATACATTGCGGCAGAAAAAATAAGTAAAATTTGCTATTTATCAAATGCAATGGGTTAAATGAAATCCTTGATAAACATTGGACCTTGTCCGTGTTATCTGGCTAAGAATTGGTTTATTTCATTACTGGCGAGTGTACATGTAGCTACATGTAGACCTTCACAGTCAAGATGTTGTCTAATGTACAATGGTCACGTAACGCTGACAGTTCATTGTGGCCACTAATTTCAATAATACCGTCAATGTAGGAATACCCTCATCAGACTGCAGAAATTAAAACTGATCTGGTTCTATGCTGACCACAAAGATCAGAAGTTCACATTTGAGACACGCCATGCAATTTTGTACCTAACGACATGTGCGATTGTTCATGAAATAATTTACAGTAGCCGTGACATTTTCTGTAAATGGCGTCGAAAGTTGACAAAAAATTAATTGAAATCCGCATTTGTTGTGAAACTTTCATCAACTTTCGACGTCATTTACGCAAAATATCGTAAATAATTTGAATGAAAAATCGCACATGTTCTAAGGTACAAAATCGCATGGCGTGTCTCATTTCTAGAGTCTTCTATTATTAAGAAATGACGTAATAAATTATTTTATCAAAAACAGAAAATGTTCGCAAACAGTGCAGATCCTGAGAAGACTGCTTTTTACGAAAGGTTCCTGGAAAAATTACATAATATGCACTGTGCTTTGCATATCAAACATAAATGTGGCTGTGACTGGAGAAATGGGGCTTATGGGATTTGTGACCAGTGTAGCTCCTGATTAAATACCACAGTTGTGTATCCTGATAACCCACAAGCCCCATTTGTCCATCACAGCCACAAATAGTGATGTTCCAGAACGGGTATCATTGACAAAATCAACCTAATGACATTTGTAACCAGTGCACATTACACTTACTCATTTACTGAATAATGGCTGTGACTGGAGAAATGGGGCTTACCATTCCAATAGCACACTACTGTAACCTGATAATAATCTATATTTCGTGTTAAACGCAAGATGTGTGTTTCATTGATGGAATAGTAAACAGTGCAGATCCTGAACGCCAAATCTACATCAACTCAAAAAATTAATGCAAGCTTTAAATATTTAGAGCTAGCTCGAATTGAATTAAAGCTAGCTATAATACATTTGGAGCTAGCTCCAATTCATTTGAAGAGCTCTAATTCATTTGGAGCTAGCTCTAAATAAATTATTAAATTAATTTAGAGAGAGAGCATGAATTAGACAGGCTTTTCGAGCTAGCTCAAATTTATTTAGAGACGGCTCCAGATGAATTAGAGCTCTTCAAATGAATTTGAACTAGCTCCAAATGCACAAGTATAAATCAACTTGAGCTAGCTCTAATTATTTAGAGATATCATTACTTACTTGAGTTTATGTGGATTTAGCGTTCCACACTTGATACACCAATTTGTTATGCATGTTTAGGAATAATACAATTTCTGAAATTACACAACATAAAACAGTTATATGTTATTTTTGTTGACAATTTTGCTTCTGTGGAGGTCATTGGCTCAACGAGAATACGAAATGTCTTCGCTAAGCCAATCATTCTCTCAATGTGTACTCTCTTACTAGATATCTTCCTATCCCTTATTACTGCATCACCAGACATCCTGTTTTTTTTTCTTAAAAAAAGTAGGAATGTTTCTATGAACATCTCTACAGTTGTAGTTGCAAACAAATCGTGCACATTAAATCCTTTATCAGCCATAATGCTGTCTTTTGGATTACACATGTTCACAAGGTTGCTCCGTTCAACAATCTGGCGATCACTAGTTGATCCTCCAAATGCCGGAGAAATGTACGACACTAGTCCTCCGGGTGTGGCACCAACAAGAATGTTCACAGTGTTGTGGTTCTTGCATGTTGAGATTGTGGCTTGCTGTGGTGTTGGATTTTTCTTTTTCACTGGGCACTCTGTGCCATCTACAATCACCCGCGTATTTGGATAGCTGCGTCGAAAACCTGTCGGTGCAAAGTAATGCACCAGCTCCTGACATGGCCAGATATAGAGAATAGTAGGTTAGTGCCGTGAATGGGAAAAATATCTGGCAAGGCTCATGAAACGGGATGGGCGAGGCTCTGCCGAGCACATCCCGTTTCCGTGCCGCGCCAGATATGTTTCCCCATTCACGGCACTAACCTACTATTCTATGTATCCCGTCAACACCTACAAATGGCTGTCAAATGCAAAAATTGTATTGACTGGATATCAAAAATGTTTCACGGCACCGTGTTTCACGGCACATACGCACTGTGTTGACGGGATAAATTAACTTCTTTCCATTGTAACTCCATGAAAATTACCCAGGTTATAAATATATTGCCAGCAACACTTTCCGACACACCAAACATTCTTGACAGTTAAACATTTGTAGTGTGGAGTATAAGTTTTATAACTACAAGGACAAATTGATTTTGCACACTGATGTTTGTGACACTATGGTACACATAGTTCAAGTGGTATGCTGCTGCTCCAAGTGTTTGCAACACAAACATGAATTTCATGTACGTTTCAAGTCCTGTGTAAAAATGAACACCTGCCAAGTCCTTTTCAAAGTTGTGGATGTTGCACAATGGCTGTTTTGGTGTCTGGGTTTCAGCATCTGTTTGAGCGACCACGTGATCATCATTTTTCGCACCACAATCTTCTGTAATGGCAGCATCTATCCCAGCGACAACTTCATTCGCACCACTATCAAAATCGTCCATCATCACCAATTTTGTGGCTGTGTACATCGGTTCCTCGTTGGTCATGTCCTTGAATAACCCGCGTCGCTTGAATTTCACGGCTCTCACATCGGTCTGGTCATGCCTGTGGTGTCTTATTTTCTGTTGTCCAGGCAAAAATGCTGGGAATAGCGGTTTTCTTCAGCGTACATCTCTGACGATCTTGTCCTGAAATGCAGAGGACACTCAAGTTAAGATATTTTTATATTTTGACTGAGCTTTACATCTGTTCAACACAACGTTCAAATGCATACTGGGATACATTTGGGCACCAGGCTGAGAATAGAGGCCGTAAAACACACATGTATGCCTATGGTTCTCTGTAAATGTGACCGCAGAAATGGGGCTTATGGGATTTGTGACCAGTGTCGCTCCTGATCAGATAACACACTCTTGCTGGTTAGAAGCATGTCGGTAGTTTAATTGATGGAATGGCGAACGGTGCATATCCAGATCAGAATCTACAATGGTCTCAAAACCCATAAGCCCCATGTCTGTAGTCATAGCCAATTTTCATGACGCTGTCAATAACGACACTCGACAGCAACGTCGCTGTTCCATGAATTGCGACAAAATTACGTAAAACTTAATCAGCCCAGATTCGCTACTCTGCAGGGGAAGGCTGTGGACAGCACCATAACTCTGATACGAGCATAAGTAAGAACTACTAGGTATTACACTGTTTGAGTCTGCTATATTTGCGAATGTATCGACTGCAGCACTTTAAATACCAGATTTATTTGAACATGTTGAAGGACCTCTGCAATGAAAAATAATACAGTTGTCCACTTTTAAATTGATATATCATATAGTCTGAATTAATGCCATTTTCTGGAAGGAAATGTCATTCAAATGACAACAGCACAATGTATAGTATAATTAATATATAAGTCAGAGACATTCACCCACAGGGCTACTAAAAGAAGTCCAGTAAATACTCGTGGTAAATTATAACGTTTAAATATCATCTTGTGGTGTCAAGTGGGTGGGGTAATGTTGCCTATGCGTTCACACATAACTTAATGAGCAATACGCTACAGTAAACAGAGATATTATTCACCTGGTCACGGGGACAATGCTATCTACATATTAATTTGTAATACCTACCATGGTAAGTCAATGTCGCATAATCATTGTCTGTAAAATGTTGACTGCAAATGTAGCTGTATTTACTGGGCGGCTCCCATTTTTCAAATCTCGATTTGCCTCGTCGAATCGCGTGAATCCATGCGTCGCGACGCTGTTTGTCCTTTAGGATAATGTGGTCACCCTTTCTACTACAATTGGGGACGATACACGTAGTTTCTGGCATTGTGTTATCGATTTTGTTAAACACCTGTCATACGCTTCGCTACACGTGAATATAATTATAAACCGGAAGTTTATTCTAGGACCAATGTAGTTGTATTTGTTATCGGGGCAGATAACCGACCGATGACGCTCATTGTATATATCGTGTGGCTTTTCGTTACAATGGTGGCGAATGGGAGTTTTGTACCTTACTAAGTACTTTTATATTTACACCCGGGCACATTTGTTTTGTACATTGTTTTGTACATTGTTTAGAAAGGTGTTTTATGTATATACAAACAATAATTGACCATCTAAGACACGCTAGAATCACCTGTGATCCCTGAAAGGAAGTGTTTCAAAATATTTCGGCGGATTATTAAAGTACATGTATACATGTAAACGCGCATAATTATATAATGCAAATGATATCCCGATCCGGTTGTACGAGTGTGCTAGCAGGTACGAAACTAAGTTGACAACATTCATGCAGTGACACTCACATAATTACAGTGAATAGTTCCCAAACGAAAACGGGTCTACCATGTTCGCTGCATTTAGTTTTGCACTATTCAGTAAGAAATAAACGCTAAATAAAACAGAGGACCGGATATCTATAAATAGAGTTGCAAAGAGAAATGGAACTAGCTACGATCCCCCATTAGAAACAACGAAAGCGAAGTCAAAATGATTTGTAAACGAACGACAATCATTTGTTTGTCAAACCAGGAATAAATCTGGACTCTATGTCGCACTCAGTTGGATACATTGTGCTGATTTGCGACCAGTGTAGATCCAGATCTGAAGTTATCGACATTCAGTTAGTGTAACACATATCCTTTTTCTCACAGAAATCAAAGTACTGAAAGTACTGCCACCAGAGTCTGAACTATTATTTCCATAAAATAAGAACATACATGTCGCGTGACACGTGCATTCTTGTACATTCTGGATTCCGTATAATTGTATATTTGTGATGTGTGGTACTGTGTTGTATTGTTGTGCGTATTATTGATTTCACATCCCTGTGATTCCACATACCTGTGGTTTCACACACCTGTGCTTTTTACACACCTGTGATTTAGCATGTACATTTGCCATGTACAATGTGCGTGTAATAAGGGGGCTTATGTTGTATTGGTGGAGATACGTTTATGCGTGTCCTATTTGCGGATTTAAATATACGTCTATTTTATGAGCAATGTTTTACTGATGTCACGCCATATTTGCCACAGACTATGCATGTGTGTGGTAGAGAACTCGTTGACTGCTGTGCTGGTTTCGCTAGGGAAAAGATACCTTTTAGTATTACGGATGTCCACTGTCCGTGCCAGCCGAGTTTGTCCGCATGTCAGTGTTTCACCATATAAGGGACCTTCTGTAGGTGAAGCCAGTATATAGCGCAGACCATACCATGGTCTGCCCTGTTATGTATGCTACGGGTTAGTGTTTCATCATAGCCTGGTACTGGCCAACACGGATATATCAGATCCCATAATGGTGATGTTTTGTGTCGTGATATTTCCGTAAATGACCACGATATTTGAGTTTAGTATGTGCTACACTCTCATTTGAGTGTATAGCCGTAGGACCATTATGGAGGGTTTGGCGGGGCCAAGAAGCGACCTTCGCATTGTCGAGACCAGTCGAGTAGATTTCGGATTATGAGATCTGGGTCTATAGTGTGCAGATTTATGGTAGTGTGGGGTATACCATGTTGGATGGTATTTATTCCACGAGGGCTGTACACTGGTTTGGTTGAATTTAAGGCGTGGGAACATATATTTATGCCAAATATAACCCACGGGTGAAATGGCAAAAACCATGGTTTTGTAGTATTTATGTGAGATGTCGAACGAGGGGTAGGCATATCCATTTATTACCGTGCATTGTTTCACTGGTGCGTATATAAGCGATGTCTCGCTATGTGTTGGCGGGACACATATTTTCTGGTTACAGAAGACTAGTACTGTATTCACCAGTGACACGGAGGATTTTGGTATGTACCTAGAACATTTTATTTCAGCTGTGATTTGCCGTTGTTCGATTCCCGTTTTAGTCTGTTGTGCATCCTGTCTGTCTGTCTGTGCGTATTCGTCCAGTAATTGGAGACTCATTTCATTTTTGTAGCCTCTTGAGATCGCTCCAGCGGGCAACATTGGACGTTTTGGTCCACTCGTTGAGGGCAGACCCCAGTCAGTGCAGAGTATCGGGTCGTCCGAGTGTCCGTACGTCTGTCTGACGCAGTGTGTGTAGCAGCTCCGGGTACAGGCCTGTATAGAGCAGTGTGTGATAGCTACCTCGCGTTCAGCAGACAGTCACAGCCATAGTTTAGTGAAGTGAAACGCCATACACACATATCATATCATTATACTACCACCGAGTTGAATGTCACCTAAGTGAAACTTTTCCCGGCGTCTTAGCCATAGTGATAATCGCCATTTTGTATTATATCGGAACTTTACATCCGGTCTACCACTTCCGGTATTACAACCCATTGATTCACCATGGATACTTTACATCCGGTCTACCACATCCGGGTTGCTACAGTCGAGTGATACCATAGGAACTTTACATCTGGTCCACCATTTCCGGAAATAATACTACCTTTGGAACTTTACTTCCGGTACCAGCTTCGGGAACATTATCGTATTGACTATCATGTGATGTAACCACATCCGGCTTTGAGACTTTGACATTCATACTTTGGAAATATATTGCATAGGCAATACATATGTATACTTTGATAGTGTATGGTAATACTCCTATCATGGCATATCATGGCTAAAGGATTGTAGTAAGACTACATATATTGTTTATGGATTAATCCACTTGAAGTTGGATTATAGCCATATTGTTGACTAGACCTCATATTGCGGGTGAGGCAGACCTTGGGACCTAGATACTCAGAGGTTACCACTATCTATTGAGATACGCCAGCACTGGGGTAGCTCAGATGATTGTCATTTGACCTCCAATGTTCGTTATGCCATGTTATACTTGTATGTTATTTCACTTTGATTAGCGATCATCAAAGTACTTGTGCATTCATACTATTGTCCACTACGGGACCATTGAGATACCACATACTGAGTTTATTCGTCTATAGCTTTTAAGTTGCGTTAAAGTATAACAGTCGATTGGTTTCTTTCAACCTTGTAGTAATTGAATAGTATCATGCACAGTACAGTGATATTCGCATACCAATGTATCATGTATTCCTGTGTGTTCCCCATGTAATATAGTGTACATTATAAGTGATTAAGTGACTACGTGTACTTATCTACTCTGGCCTATCCCTTACACTTCAACTGCATTGTTACCACTTTTCGTTCGTCAGATCAAGCTATATTGGCCATAACGTCATAACAATTGAAGTATACTTGGTTCATATGATAATAGGGGAGACAATTTGTCTCGATCATTCCTGACCTTGGTAATGACCTTGACAATGGTGTCAGAAGTGGGGTTTGTTTCCTCTTTTATAATCAGTTTCTTCAAAAGCAGTTGAAGTAAGGAGGCTAGAATAGCTGTACCCGTAGCGTCGTCAAAATTCAATCTTGTATTTGTTTGCCTTGGGAGTTAATGTAAGATGCCCTCCAACACTTAGGCACCAATACATCACCACATACATTATTTTACTACCTAGGTACAGAAGTATAGAGTTGAGACGATCTTGTGAGATAGTCGATGTAAGGGTCATTGTAATTTTTGATTTGTCGAACAGTACCTCCCTGTGATGATGGCACAGCGGGTGTTTTAGGTTATCACTAGACACTTCTACATCTGAGGCGAGATTACTACCACTATTATATTGTGTATGAACAATACTATATCCTGCCAGGTGTCTATAACCAGTCCCCAATATTTGTGTCCAGTACCATAGAGAGGGAAATGTAAATATACCATTACATTAGACTATACATATACCGGATTGACTTACCCGAATTGAGAAACTTATACCGTCGTTAGGAGTAGAGACCGGATTGATTTACCTTAACCTTATAGACGTGAAGCAAGAGACTCGCACAAATCACCAAGTGATTTGAGTGCTAGAGACCTTGTGTACCGTCGGGTAAAGCGTGTAAATCGATAATCCGGAGTTGAGTTGAGAGTGAGAATGTCGTCCATTAAGGAGCTAATGGAGATAGGCAAAAGCTTAGGGCTAGCAGATTCAGAGTTAAGGGCCTTTGTAAAAGAAGAGCAGGAGAGAGAAAGACAGGAAAGGCTAGAGGCTAGGTTGGCTAAAGAGGTTGAGCGACAGATGGAGAAAGATAGGTTAGATGCTGAGCAGTTGGCTAAGGAGGTTGAGCGACAAGCTGAGAAAGATAAGTTAGCAGGTGAGCGACAGATGGAGAAAGATAGGTTAGATGCTGAGCAGTTAGCTAAAGAGGTTGAGCGACAGATGGGGAAAGATAGATTAGATGCCAATGAAGCACAGTTAGCTCTAGAATTCAAATTGCGAGAACTAGACACTAAGCACCAGGTAGAAATGGCAAAAGTAGAAAGGGGTGGAATAGTAAATGAAGATAGACATGATAGGGACTATGGCAGAGCATTCGGTCCGAAGCTGCCACATTTTGATCAGAATAATGACAACATGGATAGCTACTTAGCTAGATTTGAGAGGTACGCAGCAATTCAAAGGTGGGGGAGAGATAAGTGGTCACTACACTTGAGTGCGTTATTGAAAGGCAAGGCATTAGATGTATATTCTAGACTACCTATTGATGATGCTCTTGACTATGATAAGTTGAAATCCGCATTGTTGAAATGTTTTGATCTAACTGAAGATGGGTTCAGACGCATGTTCAAAAACACCAAACCTGATCACAGTGAATCATTTGTGCAATATGTCAGTCGGTCAAAGAACTATTTAGATAGATGGTTTGAGTTAGGTAAGGTGAATAGAACATATGAAGGAGTACTAGACTACATGATCAGAGATCAGATGTTAAGTATATGCAGTCGTGAGCTCTACTTATTTCTCAAAGAGAAAACATTTGACTCGATAGATCAGATGGCGGTTCAGGCAGATTACTTTGCAGAAGCTAGAGGAGGTAGCAAGTATGTAGTTCAGAGGAACAGTACTAGCAACAGAACTGAGTACAGGTCAGTAGATAACCAGAGGCGCAAGGTAAGTAGTGCGGATAATCGATCCAGAGATAGGAGTCGAGATAGGGACAGATATCACAATAGAGACCAAAATAGAAGCCCAAGTAGGGGTAGTTATGATAGAAGCCCGAGTAGAGGCAGTTATGACAGAAGTACCAGCAGGAACGGCTACGATAGACATCGCGGGACATGTTACCATTGTGGCAAAGAAGGTCACATGTCCTACGATTGTCCTAAGCGTGACCGGTCCTCAGCTTACAAAGCAGCAGCAGTCGAGGAAGAGAAACATGTAAGTTTTGCAGATAAAGAACAGAGAGGTCGGTACAGAGATAGAAAAAATAGAGGTAGAAGTGGAAGGCACACTAGAGGCAGAGGTAGAGGTAGATGGCAAAACACGGAACAACCAGGGGAAAACCAAGGAAATTTCTGTGTGGTTGATACCGACACCACTATTGTATGTTCAGGTAGCGAGATACAGCCGGAGTTGATTAACGGATGTACATTTGGTATGGATAGGCTACCCGTAGCAGAGGGCACATTAAATGGGAAAAAGGTCACAGTAATGCGAGATACTGGGTGTACCGGGGTGGTCGTCAGGGAAAGCTTAGTACAACCAGATCAGTTTTTTAAGCAAAGTTTCAACATGCATGCTGGTAAATAGGAGCAAAATGAGTGGAATTCCTACCGCCCGGGTAGATCTAGATACACCTTTTTTCAAAGGTCAGGTAGAAGCCCTTTGCATGACAGATACAATGTATGATGTTACCATAGGTAATGTAGACGGGTCAGAGTTACCGGTGATATCCGATTTTAGAGGCGCTAAATCGTGCGCAGTTGAAACTAGGTCACAAACGACAGCCCGAGACGAATCATATAAGACCCTCAAAGTCCCTACCGCAATCGCTAACGTATCACGCGATGAATTCAAAGAGGCGCAGGCACATGACGTCACATTGACGTCGGTTCGAAATAACGCGAAAGACGGAACGGTACGGTCAAGTAAGAACGGAAACAAATCGAAATTCGCATACCGAAAAGACTTGTTGTATCGTAATTTCGAATCGATAGGGTCAGGTAGGATGTACCATCAGCTGGTAGTCCCAAAAACACTTAGGACTACCGTGATGAAAGTGGCACATGAATCAATCATGGCGGCCATTTAGGGGTTAAGAAGACAACTGATCGAGTGTTATCAGAATTTTATTGGCCAGGCGTGGGCAGTGACATTACACGGTTTTGTAGGTCTTGTGACATATGTCAAAAGACTGTGTCAAAGGGACACATCACCAAGGTTCCGTTAGGAACTATGCCGTTGATAGACACTCCGTTCAAACGAGTCGCGGTTGACATTGTAGGGCCAATTTTTCCAGCTACCGATCGGAAGAATCGTTACATACTAACGTTAGTTGATTATGCAACTAGGTACCCAGAGGCGGTACCACTACCAGGCATCGAGGCCGAACGAGTCGCGGAAGCTCTCGTGGATATGTTCAGTAGACTGGGTATCCCCGAGGAGATGCTCACCGATAGGGGTAGTCAATTTACGTCGGCAGTCATGGAGGAAGTTAGTAGATTGTTATCGCTGAGACAATTAACCACGACACCGTACCACCCACAGTGTAACGGTCTCGTGGAACGGTTCAATGGTACGTTAAAGCAAATGCTTCGTAGAATGGCAAGCGAACGTCCCAAAGATTGGGACAAATACATTAACGCGCTCTTATTCGCGTATCGCGAAGTCCCTCAAGAAAGTTTGGCTTTCTCACCGTTTGAACTATTGTACGGAAGGACCGTTCGGGGTCCGATGAGCATACTAAGAGATCTGTGGTCCGAGAAGGACATAGAGGACAACGTCAAAACGACGTATCAGTACGTCCTCGACTTGCGCGAACGGCTCGAGAAAAAAAACGTGCGAAATCGCGCATGAGAACTTGAAGAGTGCGTCCAAAAAGTACGCAAAGTACTACAACCGTAAGACTCGTAGTAGGCAGTATGCAGGCAGATCAGGTACTTGTACTACTACCGACAGACAACAACAAATTGCTTCTTAGGTGGAAGGGACCATACCCCATAACAGAGGTAGTTAATGAGTGGGACTATAGAGTTGACATGGGAGGGAAGTTGAAAACCTTTCATGCAAACATGTTAAAGAGGTACGAGACTAGGCCTGAGCACCCGGGGAAGGGAATACTCACTGTAATAAATGCGGCCGTGATAGAAGACACAGTAGAGGGGGATCCTAGTCCAAGTGGGTGTAGTGCCGAAGAAAACATGTTATGTCCCAGGGGATTAGAGTCCGATACGGAGAGCAAAGTTGACCTGTCGCCTGATTTAGGCAAGAAACAAAAGACGCAAGTCAAAGAGATCTTACGGGAATTCACCCATGTCCTGAGGGACGCACCAGGACACACCCATATAGAGAAACATGAGATAAAGTTGTCAACGCAAGACCCATTAAGAATTAGGGGGTACCCTATCCCATTAAGGTCAAGGAAACAGTCAGCCAGGAAGTAGAGGATATGCTCAAGCTAGGTGTCATAGAACCTTCAAAATCACCCTACTCGTCCCCAGTAATTCTTGTTAGGAAAAAGGACGGGGGCTCCGATTCTGCATTGATTTCCGGCAACTTAACAAAGTCACTGTGTTTGATGCGGAACCAATGCCAAATATTGAAGAGATGTTCTCTAAGTTGGCGGGACATAGCTACTTTTCAAAGCTGGACCTGAGTAAGGGCTACTGGCAGGTCCCATTGGATGAGAATTCCAGGGAATATTCCGCTTTCGAGGCACCTCAGGGTCTATTTCAGTTCAAGGTCATGCCCTTTGGAATGGTCACGGCACAGGCCACATTCTGTAGACTCATGAGGAAAGTATTAAAGGGGGTCCACAATGCAGACAGCTTTGTTGATGACATCTTGATATTCTCCCATACGTGGCAACAACACCTGGGAGCTCTGAGTGAAGTCCTCTCCCGATTGTCCGATGCAAATCTAACGGCAAAACCCTCCAAGTGCAGCATTGGGTACAGGCAACTTGAGTGCCTGGGACATACTATCAGCAGTAAGAAAGAACTAAGGGCCCATCCCGAAAAGGTCAAGGCAGTTCATGAAGCTAATGTCCCTGAGACAAAGAAGGAGGTCAGGGCTTTCTTGGGGTTAGCCGGGTTCTATAGGAAGTTCATGCCCAACTTCGCAGAGATAGCGAGCCCGCTAACTGACCTTACTAAGAAAGGTCAACCAAACAAGGTCAACTGGGGGGCACCCCAACAGAAAGCTTTCGTTACCCTAAAGGGATTATTGACCAGGGACCCAGTTCTGAAACTGCCCGAACTAGACAAACCTTTCGTGCTCAGGACGGATGCTTCCGACATTGGGTTAGGGGCAATACTGTTACAAGAGCAGGATGGTATCCCACTTCCGATAGCGTATGCCAGCAAAAAGATGTTGCCAAGGGAACGCAATTATTCGGTAGTTGAGAAGGAGTGTCTGGCAGTCGTGTGGGGGGTCGAGAAGTTCCACCGTTATTTGTTTGGGGGGAATTTATCCTAGAAACGGACCACCAACCGTTGGTTTACCTAAACAAAGCCAAGGTTGCAAATTCCCGACTAATGAGGTGGGCCTTGATACTGCAACCTTACCGAATGCGTATTGTTGCGATCAAAGGGGCCGACAATCTGGGGGCAGACTACCTGAGCAGGATATCTGGGTAGATTCAGCTGTGCCAACGTGTCTCGCGATTATGCACGAAAGTGTAAACACTTTTTATTTAGGGGGGAGATATGTCGCGTGACACGTGCATTCTTGTACATTCTGGATTCCGTATAATTGTATATTTGTGATGTGTGGTACTGTGTTGTATTGTTGTGCGTATTATTGATTTCACATCCCTGTGATTCCACATACATGTGGTTTCACACACCTGTGATTTTTACACACCTGTGATTTAGCATGTACATTTGCCATGTACAATGTGCGTGTAATAAGGGGGCTTATGTTGTATTGGTGGAGATACGTTTATGCGTGTCCTATTTGCGGATTTAAATATACGTCTATTTTATGAGCAATGTTTTACTGATGTCACGCCATATTTGCCACAGACTATGCATGTGTGTGGTAGAGAACTCGTTGACTGCGTGTGCTGGTTTCGCTAGGGAAAAGATACCTTTTAGTATTACGGATGTCCACTGTCCGTGCCAGCCGAGTTTGTCCGCGTGTCAGTGTTTCACCATATAAGGGACCTTATGTAGGTGAAGCCAGTATATAGCGCAGACCATACCATGGTCTGCCCTGTTATGTATGCTACGGGTTAGTGTTTCATCATAGCCTGGTACTGGCCAACACGGATATATCAGATCCCATAATGGTGATGTTTTGTGTCGTGATATTTCCGTAAATGACCACGATATTTGAGTTTAGTATGTGCTACACTCTCATTTGAGTGTATAGCCGTAGGACCATTATGGAGGGGTTTGGCGGGGCCAAGAAGCGACCTTCGCATTGTCGAGACCAGTCGAGTAGATTTCGGATTATGAGATCTGGGTCTATAGTGTGCAGATTTATGGTAGTGTGGGGTATACCATGTTGGATGGTATTTATTCCACGAGGGCTGTACACTGGTTTGGTTGAATTTAAGGCGTGGGAACATATATTTATGCCAAATATAACCCACGGGTGAAATGGCAAAAACCATGGTTTTGTAGTATTTATGTGAGATGTCGAACGAGGGGTAGGCATATCCATTATTCCGTGCATGGTTTCACTGGTGCGTATATAAGCGATGTCTCGCTATGTGTTGGCGGGACACATATTTTCTGGTTACAGAAGACTAGTACTGTATTCACCAGTGACACGGAGGATTTTGGTATGTACCTAGAACATTTTATTTCAGCTGTGATTTGCCGTTGTTCGATTCCCGTTTTAGTCTGTTGTGCATCCTGTCTGTCTGTCTGTGCGTATTCGTCCAGTAATTGGAGACTCATTTCATTTTGTAGCCTCTTGAGATCGCTCCAGCGGGCAACATTGGACGTTTTGGTCCACTCGTTGAGGGCAGACCCCAGTCAGTGCAGAGTATCGGGTCGTCCGAGTGTCCGTACGTCTGTCTGGCGCAGTGTGTGTAGCAGCTCCGGGTACAGGCCTGTATAGAGCAGTGTGTGATAGCTACCTCGCGTTCAGCAGACAGTCACAGCCATAGTTTAGTGAAGTGAAACGCCATACACACATATCATATCATTATACTACCACCGAGTTGAATGTCACCTAAGTGAAACTTTTCCCGGCGTCTTAGCCATAGTGATAATCGCCATTTTTGTATTATATCGGAACTTTACATCCGGTCTACCACTTCCGGTATTACAACCCATTGATTCACCATGGATACTTTACATCCGGTCTACCACATCCGGGTTGCTACAGTCGAGTGATACCATAGGAACTTTACATCTGGTCCACCATTTCCGGAAATAATACTACCTTTGGAACTTTACTTCCGGTACCAGCTTCGGGAACATTATCGTATTGACTATCATGTGATGTAACCACATCCGGCTTTGACTTTGACATTCATACTTTGGAAATATATTGCATAGGCAATACATATGTATACTTTGATAGTGTATGGTAATACTCCTATCATGGCATATCATGGCTAAAGGATTGTAGTAAGACTACATATATTGTTTATGGATTAATCCACTTGAAGTTGGATTATAGCCATATTGTTGACTAGACCTCATATTGCGGGTGAGGCAGACCTTGGGACCTAGATACTCAGAGGTTACCACTATATATTGAGATACGTCAGCACTGGGGTAGCTCAGATGATTGTCATTTGTCCTCCAATGTTCGTTATGCCATGTTATACTTGTATGTTATTTCACTTTGATTAGCGATCATCAAAGTACTTGTGCATTCATACTATTGTCCACTACGGGACCATTGAGATACCACATACTGAGTTTATTCGTCTATAGCTTTTAAGTTGCGTTAAAGTATAACAGTCGATTGGCTTTCAACCTTGTAGTAATTGAATAGTATCATGCACAGTACAGTGATGTTCGCATACCAATGTATCATGTATTCCTGTGTGTTCCCCATGTAATATAGTGTACATTATAAATGATTAAGTGACTACGTGTACTTATCTACTCTGGCCTATCCCTTACACTTCAACTGCATTGTTACCACTTTTCGTTCGTCAGATCAAGCTATATTGGCCATAACGTCATAACAATTGAAGTATACTTGGTTCATATGATAATAGGGGAGACAATTTGTCTCGATCATTCCTGACCTTGGTAATGACCTTGACAATACATCTCAATGGGCAAGAAGCTAACACATAGTGTTTGAAATAACAACATGCTTCTATCTCGGAATATTATAAACTGATACACCGGTTTTGGTGACAGGCATGCAACACCGTAGAAACAATATTGCTACCCCGCTACGATATTTCTCCACTACGCATAGATACACATATCGGAGGCAAATGATTGTAGCTAGTAACACCGTAGTTCCCTCGCCGGCGACGCTCGAAAGCGGAATTGTCAATGTGTTGCTATTTCATAACCGTAATTTACGCAGTTTATGAAATCCCAGTCGCAAATACAGATTACACACAATCGTAACGCGTGATACGCAGACCGATCCAGTACAAAGCCATATAAGAGTTGTGTAACGTTGTTGTGATCACCACCTTCTGAAATTTATATAAGACGAACAACAGAGTAGTTCTGCAATCATACAGTTATTGGCACGCAATCTATCATATAATGGCATTAGCCTAAATCTCAGAGTCCCGGGTTAACACCCGTGCCCAAACTTTCAAACAGCGACACCAATGCTATTGCGTCAGAATTATCTGGTTTCAGTCAAACACAACGAGTATTCACTAACAAACACTTACAGTGTAATATCTTGTCAATAATCTATTATAATATACTAAATGCACATGTAAGCTAGATAATCGATTTTGACTGTTACATATCCGATAATGGGTACGTTTTGACCCGATGTTGGGTAAGTTTTGATCCTTTTGTTTTGGGTACGTTTTGACCTGGGTACGTTTTGACCAGTTACATGTATCGCCATTGTGTCATCCTATTAATGTGTTGTGTACATCATGTTGTCATGCCATGTGAACTGAGTGAATAAACAATTATTAATATGTAAAGCAAAATTGAGAATTCTGAGTCCAAAAGGAAGAGATAATCTATGACTGGAGGGTCAAATCAAAAATCTAAATTCACACTGCGGATCGGCAGACCACAAGGAAACCGCACACCAAATATCATGTCTCCAGCTATTACGTGACGGATGGACGAACAGACACTATAAACACTTTTTTTCTTCTAAAAATATTCTAAAGAGCATTGTAAAACGGTAATGTTTCAAAATAAGCTACGGTCAAATCCAACAATTCTTAACCCAGTGTGTTTGGCCAATATCAATTCAGTGAAACTGCGAGTTTTAAAGAAAAAATAAATATTGCTCCACCCGTGAGCCGAACTCCAAAGCCTAATATTGTAAGGCCAGCTTGCTACCGAGTGCGCTATATTGGCAGATCTGCTAATATTAACATTTCTAATGTATGTATGTGATTTAATTTTATACTGCTGTCAATTTCGGCAAATTTTCAAAGCTTTTGGGAACTATTTCGAGATTTGGCTGCAGTCGATGCGCTTTATTTTATCAAAATAGGTGGAATAAGAAGCAACTTATGATAACATTAACAGGCGAGTCGCGAGGAATTCGGCTGTGTACTCATTGAGTCGAGATGAAATCAACCAATCGGAGCCAACCACGTTGGGAGCCTTAGCTTTCTGTAATTATGATCAAACGGAAATCCGTGAACGGTGAAAATTAAATGTCATTGTCTAATTTCAACGAATGTCGCGTTTTTCACTGTAATTATCATTAATTGTAAAATGTAAATATTCATTTGTTGCGACGAATAGTAAATATAGCAGCTTCAGTGGTTACGTTTTGCAAAACATCTGCCGTCTTTGAGAGAATTTGGATGTGTAAAATACGCCACGTGGTGAAGTCGTTTTGTCTTGATTTGGACGGAGATCTCCTATTACCAGATTAGTACATTGCTCATTTGCTACATTGATTATTTGTTATTGTTTTTGCACACGTTGGTGTATTAATTGTTGACAATTAACATGCGTCGTGACATGAGCAATACCATCACGGTAGCATCTCCAGTATGGAGGAGCAAACGTTGTCCCAGCCGGGACATATCTCGTAGTCGCCATTGTTATTTCTACAAAACTTCACTCGCACGTGGTTCCGGAAACACTCCCGTAAGACGGCGTGCATGTCGGTCTCCTGCACGTGCTCGATACAGATGAGCAGCATCGGCTTGTGCAGCTGGTATGCCTGTTGGAGCTCAGCCAGGCACCACTGGCTGTCGCAGTAATTCTGCGACATCACCACCACTAGCAGGCCAGACATCTCCTGACATCGGACAATTTCGTCGAAAATCCATCTACCGGCTCGGAAATGTCGGTCACCGAAGCAAATCAATTCCCTGTCTATTCGACACGTTGCACGTAAGTTCAGGTGGAATTCTGCTAACAAATGGTTTAATACGATATCGTCGTCTAAGCTGCTATACGAAAGAAATATAGGGTATTTGAACTCGTATGTGTCAGTTTCAATCTGTCGCCTTCTCTCCTGAACGCGTGTGTTAGTTCGTTTCCTTCGGATCCGTTTCACTAGATGTCTGATTGTAATCACAAACATCACAACTACAGTCACGGAAGTCACGGTGGCTATTAATAATGTCCTGAGCAGTATCGCCTTCCAGTCACAAATGGTTTGCGTGCTGCGAACGACATTTTCGTCAATGCGCGTTTTTTCACCATTTTCTGATTGACAAAAGTAAGCATTGTCAGCCGAGTCTATAATCGGAGTGCTAGTCATCCATTTAGCAAACGCCAATGCGGCACACGATGTACATGTCAGGATGTTATGGTGTATATTAACTGTCAAGCGGTCTGTACTGGCGAGGTTCTGCTTAAAGTATATGTTGTTGAACATTTGAATAGTGCTATCATCCAAATATTTGATGAGGTTCCTACTAATGTCAATGTATCTCAGATTAATCAGCTTGTCCAATTTAAACATTAGTGTAGCAAATCTATTGTTAGACACGTCTAACCGTTGTATATTTGTGTTTTGTTCGAACATCACACTTGGAATTGTCGACAGGTTGTTAAATGACAAATTCAGAACTTCCAATTTACTAAGATACGACACAAGTATTTCTAATTCTTTAGATTTCATGAGGTTTAACATATTGTGAGAAAGATCCAACCACTTTAATGATGTCGTGACACTCTGCTGAAAGAAGCGTGGTGCCACATACTCCATGTCGTTGTGAGAGATATCCAGTGATTCTAGTCGAATGTAGTCGGAAACCAATATAAGGTCCATACGTTTGATTTTGTTCTGGGAAAGGTATAGATGCTTCCATTCAGCAACTATCGATAAATCAATCACAATGTTATAAAAGTAACTATATGAACCTTCAGTCATTGGGTTGACATTTCGCATATAAAACGTCTTGACGTTTTTGGAAAACAACAAATAGTTAGAATTGTGATAAGTTGCGTTAAAGTTTACATTTGCATAAAATATGTCAGTAGTGTGTGTGATTGTTTGCCATGGAGTACACCCACTCAGATCTATAGTTTCCAGACTGTTGCAAGCTGATTCCCGTATGTGTTCAACAGCACGAGGATTCATTGCATATACATGGGAGACATTCAGAAATTTTAGTGTTTTACAAAGCGGTTCTACATTACTTCCATGAATGTTTGCGAGTTTTGTATTACTTATGTCTAATTCGGAAATGTTTCTACCATATGAAAGTAGTTTGGATATATTAGCAGTAAATGTATTCGTATTACCGTTAATAGTGTTAGTGTTATGCAATACTAGTTTTGATAGCTTTGGCAGAACGTCTTTATCTTGCAGTGCGTTGAACAAGTGTGCAGTAGAGAGACTTATGCAGTCGGACATGTCGAGTGTAGTGACATTGTCCAGGCCAATAAATGTTGTTTCCGGCAGTGACCAGTCCAGTGTTGGCAAGCTGATTCTGAGATTGATAAGGTTGCTCAAATTTTGAAACATGTGACCATAAAGGGAATGTTGATGTGAATTCACACCCGTGCTGAAAACGAACAGTGTTTCTACGCTCGTCCAGGAATAGTCACAGAACAAGCAGTCAGTGTTTATTGCCTCTAACAGGGTTTCATTAGCTTCTTTCAGTTCTACATGTAGGATCCCGCGCGGGACACGACGTGGTATCGTCTGCACGCATGTCATACGTGGTGAGTGGCACGTACATCCGGGAATCGACCACCGTGGATACAGTGGTGACACATCGCTACATCCATTGTCATCTGAAACTGGAAGGTGTAATGCCTTAATATGCAAGGTGAAATGCCTTAATTAAACACTCTCTATACCTGATCATCCTTGATCCAAAGGTAATTGATTCGTAAATGTGATGGAATATATGTATAACATTATACATGTACGTGAACACAGCCTCTTTACTGTATCCTATACGGCAAATGGAAGTGGTCAACTCGGCAATATTTGTGTTTTCCAGCCATCAGCCAGTTTCACCTCTTCTGGCATTTGACAAAGAACTGGAAAATGTAACCAGTCATAGTCAGATATAATACATTTGATATAAGATGAAAGAAACGCATCAGCTAATGAGACAAGCCATGTGATTAAATACCTATAAGAACATGTGGGGTATTTGATAAAAAATATTTACAAAATGTACGATAGTTTCCGCAAATGAAGTCCAAAGTTGTCAAAACGTTCACAGCAAATGCGTCATATACATAAACTATCACATGTTCTGTAAAGGTAATTCATGAAAAATCGTACTAATACCAAATGGAATCGCGTTTTATATAGACTGTATATACTGGTACTTGCATGACACCAATGGAGATTATTATGATAGTACATGTAAACTTCACAGGTGAACAAATCCCGTCACAGTGTATTTTAGTACACTTATAAGGCCAGCAGCGAGGTGAAACACCATCCTTTTCAAATCCGTTAAAATGTACGAAGTAATACTCCATTCAGTGTCCATGTGTTATTTGCCAGGTTCAAAGCGACCATATGCTTTTGATATAACACTAGTATGTAGTCTTGTCACTCATATTGACAGGACGTCGTTGAAATCAACGTCATCCAGAGATATTAAAAGTGTATACGGTCATGTAGACATTTCCGGCAATGGACGTTTTTTTTATCCAATTCTAATTCTTAAATATAACTGTCAGTATTTCATTGTATTGTCAGTCCCCCAGAGCATTGTCCAGAATGTGTGTGAATCTGCTGTATAGATACATCTAGCTAGAATGATATTTGAAACGGGAAAGCTTCATCGTGACCAATATTTATGAATATTTATGAATAATTTATGAATCCGAAAGCCCCCCTCGTAACGAGCCGTCTCATCAGGATCTGCTTTTTTTTAAAAGTAGTTTTCAGCAAACCATTTTGTGACGGATGGATTGGTTGCAAAATTAACATATCAACATCCATTACAGTTACTTAGGGGTGAAAGGGTTAAACACAGCAAGACGCGTGAGTAATGAAAACAAGAAACGAGGCAAAGCCACGAAGGCCAGGTTTTTTCCAAGCATAGACACTTGGATAACATAATTATACCCACTTTTTGTAGACTAGATGGCCGTGGCCTGCATGTCGCGCCTTGGGGCGAGGCATGGACACTAAAAAAATAGATATAGTAGATGGAAAAACTTTAACCAAAAAACTTTAACCGGACACACGGACGAACGGACGGACGTATGCCAAAATGCCGACGATATCGCGCTTTCCGCAAGCAAGTGTGACAATGATGATAAACACCCATGTGAAGTATCACGGTATTGGGTGAAGCAGTTGCAGAGATATAGTACACGAAAAAAACTTTAACAAAAAAATTCAAAGTAATTTGAACTTGACATAGGGCACAGGATCGCGCTTTCCGCAAGCAGGTGCGACAATGATGATAAACACCCATGTGAAGTATCAAGGTATTGGGTGAAGCAGTTGCAGAGATATAGTACACGAAAAAACTTTAACAAAAAAATTCAAAGTAATTTGAACTTGACATAGGGCACAGGATCGCGCTTTCCGCAAGCAGGTGCGACAATGATGATAAACACCCATGTGAAGTATCAAGGTATTTGGTGAAGCAGTTGCAGAGATATAGTACACGAAAAAACTTTAACAAAAAAATTCAAAGTAATTTGACCTTGACATTGGGCACAGGGGCCGCACGGTTGGGGGTTAGAATGAAAATATGGATGATGATAAACACCCATGTGAAGTTTCAAGGTAATGGGCGAAGCAGTTGCCGAGATATAGTATAACGAAAAAGTTTTAACCAAAAAACTCTAACCAGACGTACGTTAAAAAGTTAACGTTGAAAATGGCTAAGTCAATTACGTAGAAATAATAGGTGAAGGTAAAAAAATGGTCACATGTTGGATAGTTGTATGTGGTAGGCACCCCTTGGTTATGAAGCTGTGAAAGTTTGGTGGTCCTAGGTGGTACAGTACCAAAGAAATGGACTTAAACACGAAAACTTAACATTGTAAACGCGAAAACTTAACATTGAAAATGGCTAAGTCGATTGCGCGGAAAAAATGGGTGAAGTTAAAAAAAAAAGTAACATGTTGGATAGTGATATGTGGTGGGTACCCCTTGATTATGAAGCTGTGAAAGTTTGGTGGTCCTAGGTGGTACAGTACGAAAGAAATGGACTTAAACACGAAAACTTAACATTGTAAACGCGAAAACTTAACATTGAAAATGGCTAAGTCGATTGCGCGGAAAAAATGGGTGAAGTTAAAAATAAAGTAACATGTTGGATAGTGATATGTGGTGGGCACCCCTTGATTATGAAGCTGTGAAAGTTTGGTGGTCCTAGGTGGTACAGTGACAAAGAAATGGAATCAAACACGAAAACTTAACATTGATTGTGGACGCCGCCCGCCGCCCGCGCCCGCCCGCCGCCCGCCCGCCCGCCCGGCTTTCGCCAATCCAATAGCCTGGATTTTTTTTCAAAAAACCTGGCTAACAAAATTGGAAAGCGATTCCCTAGGTGCCGTCGATTTCCGCGACATTTATGTGGGAGACGGAGTGTAAAAATAGTGTTCTATCACATGCTCATGATGTTTTTTAAATGGGTAAACGGCACCGTTATGCAGAACGATGTCTTTTTTTTAGATAAATATGCAACGTCAATTGGCATAGTACAATACCGATGTCTACAATTTTAACGGGTTTGAAAAAGGCACGTATTTCAGAACGGTGATAACTATGTCATCAGGCGATTTACATGCATGGTGTATGTTACATGTACCTGTACTTGTAATGCATCCTGAGTTGATGCATAGCTACGCATGGTATTAGTACATGCCACTTTCATCATGAGTGTCAACGTATCATCCGGTGATAGTTTCAGTAACTCGCTATCTATATTGACCGAGTGCATGGCGATAGATCTGATAATACATTATAATTATTATCATGCATTGACTATTTGTTTTACGCATCCAGTAATCCACTGTAAGCGAGACAATGGACGTGCCTTTGGGGCGGGGCGCGTCGACTGACCGATCTACATTACGTTGAACTTCATGACGTGATGATTTTCAATATATTTGTTTATTACCCAACTCCCTATATACGTTGATACTAGTTTTGACTACTGTCTGTTCCACGTTTTGCTACCGTCGAACTTTTGGCTTTTAAACACATTAAATCTAAAAAATATTTAAAAGTAAGTACTTTTTTATCAATAACAAAAAAGTCACCCTCCCCCAATAAATTTATTTGATGAAATTCAATCATATATTGATTTTATTACGAAAAAAAGATTTTATTATATGATAATAGTATTCTTGATCAATATTTATGATACTTGTTTTGATCATTTACACTCCATATTCTGTACCTATCTATTATCTGTTCCACGGTCTGCTGCCGACGGACTTCAGTCCTTTAGCTATCAAACATATTAAATATAAAACATATTCAAATTTCAGCACCTTTTCATCAATAACAAAAATGTCACACCCCCCCCCCCCCCCCGCAAAATGTTTTATTTCATGTAATTCAATCAAATATTTTCCTACGGGAATTTAATATGGGGCTAATGTGTTTTGCGATCTATGTAGATCCAGATCAGCATGTGCATCCGTCGCACAGTCTGATCACGATTTGCACTGTTCGTCATTCCATTAATGAAACATCTGGTGTACTGCTAAAAAGCAATATATGTCATTATCAGGCTGCAAGAATGGTCTATTTGATCAGGAGATACACTGGTCACAAATGCCGTAAGCCCCATTTATCCAGTCACAGCCACATAGTATGTTAATAATTGGCGGTGATTGGTCCTGCTACCATAAACACAATGAACGCAAATAATGAACGTGACACGGCAAATAAATAAAAGCCAGTAACGCCCTTCAAAACAAAGTTTCAGGTGATGGAACATAAGAAAAGAAATGATACATGTAAAATTATGACAAAACTATACTGACATGGAACGGCCAGTAGGCCTACATGTAACACGTTCAGATTGTGGTTGTGAGATCCCTGATTGCAACAGCGTATTATATATCTGTATTGATATTATATGTCACGACAATATCAGAGAAATGATGATGAGACTCCTGGGAAACTTGCATGGAAATAGTGAACATGTTAACTCAGGAGATTGGATATGTTTATCTGGTATTTTGCTCGCATGCAAAGAAGAAATATGTGAAAAAGAAGTTTTTCGTAAATAGGAATACACCAAATTGTGATGTTATCTTAAAGGTACATTCCCAGTCAGTAGGCACCAAATGATCTTTATATCAGAGACATCATCGGAGACTTTTTCTGGCAAAATAAACATTAATTAACCATTACCCCACGTATTTATTGGCATTATTATACATTTTATATCAGACGTAAATTTCCACACTGATATCAGAGGCGATAACCGTGTATCCTTAAAATGTTAACGGACATTACTATTTATTCTCTGTATATATTTTGTGCATACTGAGTGGGCATGTACCTTTAAATATACAAACGACAGTATAGTGTTACAATTGATACATTCGAATATTGGCAACACCTGAATACATGCTGTGGTGAAAGTAAGACATGCGTGGAAAGAAGAATATCGAAAATATCAAATCTGGAAGACATGGGACCATGCTGGCTCTCAGTTTGTATGTGTATACTAGATTGCATGCTATCTTGTTGCAACAATTTCTTTTCTGAATACTAATATCTACATACCTTCTTGAAGACTCTTTGGAAATGCTTCCGATTCATTCCACGCTTCGATGAGCAGCATGGTCACGCTCAGCAAGTATTTGAACCAGTAAAGGGCCATCACTAACGGGCTTCTTTCTGAAGGCAAACAATGACCATTTCATGATGATATATCCGATTGGCGATGTAACAAAGAAGTTTGGCGATGAACAAAGATAACGCTTATGACAAGTTGTGTTTATGTGTGATATGTATAATTAGTGTCATTCAGAAAGTTATATTGGACATGTAAAATAGCAATATATGCCAGGTATTTGTTTAGATGTGTAACCGGAGTTGTTTTATTGTTTTAGACCACGCGATATTTACTTCTCCCAACCCAAAAACACTCTCTAAACATACCCTATAATATCCAATATAGACCTATAGATCCCATACTATCCCATAATAATCTATACCTTACCTATTATATATGCCATATATGTATTATAAGCACATAATAGTATTTGCACTGTTTACTTTTCGCTATTTAGGGCCGTATGTTGTGCCTGGGGCAATTTTATTGTTCTGACTGACGTCTCGTAGAATCTCGATCGGATTTGAATTTCGGGCGCGATCTACGAGATTGCGGCGTATTCCGCCGTGAGACGCCAGTCAGACAAGTTAGAAATTTACATGTGTTCGTAAATTTGTTTCATACCATTGCAGGTAACCTCTTCTATATTTTGCTATTTGATGAACATGTTTCATGTATTATTCCACATAATTTATTCCCTTGCATTGACGTAATGATTGCGTACGACAAAGTAAATGTTGTTTTCATTTATTCTTTGCCGGCCGCGGGCCCGTCTGTTGTCACACACTGACATTGTGCATGAAGACACCCCCGTTCATGAGAGAATAATATTAGTCAGTATTAGCGGTTAGTATTTGTACTATTAGCGGCGGAACATCCTGTGAGTATATTTACCTGTTCCATGCCGTGCCCATGAGTATTCCCCCGGCCTGGTCAAGTTGAGTGCCATATAGAATCCTCTCATTGAGACGAGTCTACATGACCATAACTTGAACCTACCACTAGCGAATTGTAAATACTTGTATCCCATGGTTATTACATGTAGTCCCCGGCTGATAAATACACCTTTGTGGCATACGTCTGCAGTGTTGATCCTGATCATAATGTGCATTCCCACATAATTAGATAGTATTATGCGGGCAGAGATTAAACACATGCACGATATAATATCAGTTAAATATTGACCAACGCAGATCATGATCAGATATGGTGCTACATTGGTCGCACACGTCATAAGGTCTATTTTGTCGGCCGGCGTCATTATTATTGGCAGCTGAACGATTATTATATTCTGTGTCAGACTACGGTTATATTGTTCATGAATATGTATGTATTACCTTACCTGAATATAAATCTACACGTAAATTTGTTTCATACCATTGCAGATCTCAAAATAAACCATACAGCCGTCGATACGGGTCGATTGCAGTTAATCCCCCCATCACACTGTGACAACTTTGGGGCCCAACAAGGGACTGGGCAACGTCGACCGCGACGGACTATACTGGTGATCTGCTGCGCGTCGAAGGCACAGGTGGAAGACTCGGACCTATGACCTGATAAATGGCTCATTTGTAAACCGTTACCCCACCCACCAATTTCCGTACATTAAACACTATAGCGTTTTCAAGGTAGGAAAGGGCTTGGGAAAATGTCGTAATTTCGGACTCGCTCAAACACCACAAATTTCGATTTTTCTGCTAACTTATGTCTCTGGTAATCGGACAAATTAGCTACCAGAGCCAAGGAGATAATTGTGTGTACGAAAGAATGTCACACATTTTTGTGGGCTGTAAAGCATAAATTACGTGTAAAATCTGGCTGAAATCCCATTACAATCTCAACATATTGACGTGAATCACTAAAATAAACATCAGTAAATCCGATGTTAAAATTTGTAACTAATAAGCGTCATTCACTAACCTTGAATGATCTAAAACGTGCGTTTATTTTGATTTGCGTTCCAACATTTCGACATAACCTTCCGTGAATTTTGCTTTCTGATTTCCTTTGTTATATTCGCAGAATGATCAATAATGACGTCACGGGAAAACCTCAACTGGAGTGTTACAAATACTACAGCCAATCTGGTGGCGATGTGTGTGTGGGATTCTTTCGGAAAGGGATATTTCTCTGTAACTTTGGCAGCTAAAACGTGTGTAACTAACAATATACTAAACACAGATGTTTAAAGTGAATATATTTGGGGACCCAAGGCATTTATTATTTGCTAGAGGCGTAAGTCAAACGCGTAAGTTAAACGTTTGGTGTTTGAGCGAGCCCGAAACTAAGCCTGTCTAGGGCATTTTCACAAGCTGTTGCCCACCTTGAAAGGCTATACTGTATACTGTAAGGAAATGGGTGGGTGGGGTAACGTTTTTCAAATGAGCCATTTATTGGGTCATAGGTCCGAGTCTTCCACCTGTGGTCGAAGGAGGTTCCCGTGAGTGGCCTGTCCGGATTGTCCAGCGAGACAATGACGAGAACGACATCGGCGAGCGACCGTTCGCGTTAGTATGAGTGTGTATTCGATAACAAGGTGTATGATCACGTGGTACTAACAACAACAACACGTACTGAAACTTCCAGAATCAATCCGATTGAAAGTACGTATTCTTTTATATTGTCTTTATTACGTAACGGATTTTGATGAAATATGGCGCATCAAACGCGTTGTTTTGTTGAGCTGTATTTGGTGGTCACCAAACTTCTGTCGTGTTTGCGAATAATCGATTTCAGTGTCTCCGACATGGAAATCGATTCTTTGCAAAAACGACACAAGTCTGTGCCGAACTCACTGGACGACCAAACGCAGCTCATGAAGACGCGTATTTGCTGTGCCATATTTCATCAAAATCCGTTGCATATCAAGGAAAATATAAAATAATAATTACTTTGGAGTGGGCGACGTTGTTGTTGTTGTAACCACGTGATCATGCACTTTGGATAATAGTGATGTGAATTTGTGTATTTGTTTCGTGCCAATTATTGGTAGTAATATTTATACATAGAGCTTTATAATTTGTGTGCACACACGATGATATACGCGTACCGGTAAAACTCTTCGCGCGGAAAATGACATGGATGTGATCTACGACGGAGAGCTCCACCGACAGACATCCAGAGTTATGGAACTTTGTTGACATGTGATTGTTTTCATTTGTCGTTCCATTTGTAACTAATTCATCAATTCATCTTGTGGCATGTTTAGCGATATACTGATTGTGTAAATATATGAATGTACTGATAATGTGAGGTACCCGGTTCAGCACAGAGTGGCACTCTTGTCCATCTAAAGCCACCGTTTCATCAGTTATATTTACAGTCGCACTTGTATTTTTCCATACATTTCTGTAGTGTCATTTTTCAAGATGGCCGCCAAGATGGCCGCTGGTTGACACTATTGTACTACATTGGCTATTCATACTTCAATTGTATTTATTTGTATTGCTATTATTATTATCACACTACATGTTATGTGCACTTGTATTGTCCCTCATGTATTATGTAGTCATATAGTCCATATATATTCCTTCTACCTTATTGTAAATTCAGACCAATATAGTGTTTGGGTTGCATGTGTCCACGGCCTGGGTGTGTTGTTTACCAATCCTCCCATGACCTAACCTGAATTTTACTTGCTAATTTATACCCATACATACATGCGTCCGTGACCTGGAGTTGAGTGAATGATAGTGTTGTACAAAACATATGTGTACTGTTATATGCGAGCTATGGAATAAGAGTTATTCTGTGGAAACGTATGCGCAGATGTAATTATAGAACAAAGTGACCACATTGTTGAGTTAAGGATTTTGATCAGACACTGAATCAGATACCAGCGTGGCATAGTGACTTAGTGCGTTTGGACTCACCTGTCGCACCTACATCAGCGTATCACTTGTACTAATTATTTAGACTGATACGGGAATTGTAGTTCATCATACATTATTTAACTAGATTGACGTTTGTGCAAGAGTTCCATGATGTAATTACGGATGACTGTTCTGTTATACAGGAAAATTGTCATATGATTACTGAGTACATGTATTTATTAGCTCTCATACATACATCTGGTGATTATTAGATGCCGTGTGATTGTTAATTGACACTTTAGCTTGCATTTACGTGTACACACAACACTTTTCTACACTGGTACTTGTGGTATAGTATAGTCATGGCGGAGGGTGGTAAACACCAAATGAAGTTGACCGACGCAGCCAATGAACTAACCGATCAGGAATTGACATTCATGGCTAAGTTACTTGCACAATCTGGTACATTTCAGGTTCGTTCGTTAGGTGGAGACGGGAATGAGACTCAACACATTGAGCCACCGAAGGGATTCATTAGTCCAGAGGTTGTGAAACCAAAGCGACCGAGGGATGTACCCACTCTTCGGATAATGACATCCACCCCTGGGTATGGAGCACCTTCGTTTAGTTTCCCCCATTACAGCAGCTACCTCGTATCTCCCCATTTTCTGGTGAGGATCCTACACCTAATGGTGAGGTTGGGTATGAGGTATGGCAGTATGAGGTTAAGTGCATTCAGAGAGATCAGGCGTATACTGACTTCATTATACTGCAAACCATTAGGCGATCATTGAAGGGTACTGCTAGCAGAGTTTTACTCGCAAATGGTGAGCAGGCGTCTGTAGGGCAGATACTGTCACAGTTTGATAGCATATATTGGAACGTGTATACAGGCGAATCTATATTACAACAATTTTACACCGAACGGCAGCGGGAGGGTGAATCCGTTGGTGCATGGGCATGCAGACTAGAGGATCTTTTGCACATATCGGTTGAGAAGGGTCATGTTTCACCTGCGGCTAAAAATGACATGTTAACAAATAAGTTTTGGACTGGTCTTGCAACTGACAAACTTCAAAACTGTACTCGTCATAAATTTGATTCCATTACAGATTTTGACTTGCTATGACGTGAAGTTCGCAAGATTGAACAGGAATCAACCGGATTTGACAGACCACATAGGAAAGCCCAGCAACATGCGTCCATTGTGGAACCACAGTGCTCTCAGACATCTATCAGCGACCTCTGCAACAAACTACAGGGCCTGATGGCGCGGCTGGATACAATGGAGAGGAGACTGGACCAGCAGGCAAGACACACAGAGGCGCCAGGACAGAAGAGTTGGTCCAGAACGAGGACGAAGTCAGGCACGTTATTGGCGCGGTGGAAGCGGTCGGGGCAGACCACATGATGGACGACCGAACCGATACGAGCCGTCTTTAAACTAGATGGTGTCTCTGCTGAGGGGCAGAGCAGAGACACACAGGAACAGACACGCCCCAAGTATAACAACTGTCAGATTGATTCACTCAATGCTGACACAGGCAGTACATCACTCTTGGACAGGATTGTATGCCCAGCTGTGGAGACGGATGTGACCGTTTTCGGAGTACTCGTGGACTCGTCGATTCTGGGAGTGTGGTCACAACCAGTTCAGAGATATTGTGTAGTAACATATGGGACAAAGTTTCACTGAGAATTTTACAAGAATTGGGCCTAGTAGTCAACGTAGCTGATGGGAACGAACTACCATACCGAGGTTACATTGATGCAGAGTTTACCGTGGACAGTATTTCCAGTCGACAGATGTTTATACCGTGTCTTGTAGTTCCAGACACTGAGTACAACAGGGGTGTACCAGTAATCATGGGAACGAATCTGATACAATGTTGTCTGGACAACTGTGGCGATAGGATTGGAGTACCAGATGCGTAGAACATGGCGTTCACATCCATGGAGTCCAGTGGTAGAAGCATCGGCGTGGCAAAGTCTATGATGAAGCGACCCATTACAGTGAAGCCACAGGAATCTGTGATAGTTTCCGGACTAGTACGGAAGGACAACGTATCTGGAACAATTGTGACAGTACAGGGAAACAAGTTACCCGGATGTTTGACGGTCTGCCCACGAGTAATCTCCATCACATAGACGAGCAACACATTTCGGTTTCCAGTGCGAATTTGTGACATCTCTGCCAAGACACTGACTATTTCACCAAAGGCATCCCTTTGCGAAGCACAGGCAGTGAAGGAGCTACGTAGCTGGGACCCGGATGAACACGGACCGAAACCGACGACTGAGATCCCTGTTACAGACCAGGAATTAGATGAACTTGGCATCAAGGTGGATTCAGATTGCCTCATAACGGAACAGAGCCAACAGGCCAAAGATCTCGTCGGGAAGTGGACACATGTTTTTAGTAAAGGCATTACAGACATTGGATGTGCTGATATAGTGGAGCATGGCATCACACTAACTGATGACATACCATTCAAGGACACATACCGTCGCATACCGCCTGGTATGCATGAGGAAGTCCGTGAACACCTCAAAGAGATGCTTACTGCTGGAGCCATACATCCATCACAGAGTCCATTTCCGTCCAACGTCGTACTTGTACGCAAGAAAGATGGGAGACTACGCTTGTGTCTGGATTTTAGGAGGATTAATGCCAGAACCGTCCGGGATGCGTATAGTTTGCCGCGAATTGACGAGACTATAGACGCGTTAGCGGGATCGCGTTTCACCTCGAAATTGGACCTACGCTCTGGATATTGGCAAGTGGCCATGAAGGAAGAAGACAAAGCCAAGACTGCATTCAGCGTGGGACCATTAGGATTCTACGAGGGTAATAAGATGGCCTTTGGATTGATGAACGCTCCAAGTACGTTTTAAAGATTGATGGAGCGTTGCATGGGGGATCAACACTTCAGCAGCACACACTTAAGTTGAAGGGCTCGAAGTGCGAATTATTCAAGTACCGCGTACAGTATCTGGGACATATAGTGTCTGCAGAAGGTTTAGAAACAGATCCCGAGAAGGTGCGAGCGATTAAGAAGTGGCCGGTCCCGACGAAAATCAAAGACGTCCGCAAATTTCTTGTATTCGCCAGGTACTATCGTCGATTTGTCAGGGATTATAAGATTGTAAGACCAATCAACGACCTTCTCATAGGCCACACTACAAATAAGAAGGCCAAGAAGACCAGGAAAGCAGTTCCATGGGTGTGGGCATAGGCACAGCAGGCTGCATTCGAATCACTGATTGAGAAACTGACGACTCCATCCATCCTTGCCTACGCGGATTACACCAAACCGTTCATCGTGCATACAGTTACAAATGGCGATGCGTTGGGCGCTGTCCTCTACCAGAATCACGATGGAGTGGAGAGGTCGTTGCGTATGCCAGTAGGAGCCTCCGGAATGCGGAACAGAATTACCCCACCTACAAGCTTGGATTCCCGGCTTTGAAGTGGGCCATCACAGAGAAGTTTCACGACTTCCTGTATGCAATTCATTTGAAGTAAGGTCCGACAACAATCCGTTAACATACGTGCTGAAGTCGGTCAAACTGGACGCCACTGGTCATCGCAGGATCGCAGCATTCGGCAACTACAATATAAACATTGTTTACCGGAGCGGGAAGAGCAATGCAGCTGCGGATGCACTGTCAAGATTGCCACAGAAGAATCAACATACATCTGAAGTGTTCACTGAGGCGGTCAAGGCCATCTGCAACGCATCTCAGGTCATGTCCCGTGATGTACCACTTGTTGAATGCAACGCTCTGCTCACACCAGCTGATTACTGTGACGTCATTCCCATTGAAGAGACAACGGGGTTCAGCGAGACACCAGACTGGAAACTGGAACAAGAAGTTGACGCTGATATCTAGAAAGTACGGGAACTGGTATCGCGGAAAAGACGCCCCACTAGACCACAGACTCGACAGGAGCACTTAGCTACACAGAAACTGTTGAGACACTGGAACAAGTTCGTACAATACGGTGTACTATACCGAAAGTGCCAACGACAGGATGAGACGGTACTCCAGTTAGTGCTCCCAATGGCATATCGGGAACTTACTTTCCAGGCACTCCATGTAGAGATAGTTCATCAAGGGCGAGATAGGACCATGTCCCTGATAAAATAAATATTTTACTGGCCTGGAATGGATAAGGAGATCGCCGAATGTGTGCAATGCTGCGAGAACTGTATCAGGAGGAAAACACCATCCATGAACAGAACTGCCAAGCTGGTTAACATTGAAACAAGCGCACCAATGGAACTCCTATGCATGGACTACCTCAGTCTGGAAAGGTCCAAAGGCGGCTACGAAAACGTCATTGTGATAACAGATTAGTTCACCAGATTGGCACATGCCATTCCAAACAAGAACCAGACCGCTCACACTACGACCAAGGCACTCTACGACTCATTTTTCCAGTATTATGGTTTTCTTAGCATGCTACACAGCGATCAAGGAAGAAACTTCGAGTCCGAAGTGATCTGAGAACTGTGTAGCATTGCCGGAGTGAAGAAAAGCCGTACAACGCCTTACCATTATATGGGGAATGGAATGACAGAGAGGTTTAACCACACACTCTGCAACATGTTGGGAACGTTAGAGGAGGATCATGTACAAGCTTGGAAGTCTTATTTATCGCCAATGGTCCACGCCTACAACTGTACCCAGCATGAGAGTACATGCTACAGTCCATTCTTCCTCATGTTTGGTTGGCAACCCCGGTTAGCACTCGATGCATTCCTTGGCCTGACAGAGAAGACAGCGGAGTCGAGTACTCATACACCACGTGGTTATGTGGATAACCTGAAGAAGTGAATATCCTTCGCATACAAAAGAGCGACTGAGGAATCCTGGAAACAACAGAGCCGACATAAAGCCCTATACGACCACAAAGTTTGGGAATCAAAATTACAGACATGAGATCGTGTGCTCATCAAAAACGTCAGACGTCCAATGCCCTCAGGTGGTACGAGCTCAGTTCGCAGTGAGGCTCAATACACTGTAGAGCCCAATGCCAGTATCAGTCACCAGAAGAACCAACGGCAGGTGAACCAGAAACTACGATGCAGACAGAACATGATGACAGTACTATAACCAGTACAATAGAAGCAGACGAACATCCGCTGAGCGAACCCAGTACACCGGATCCGGATACGGGACATGCATCGGATGATCCCGTACTTGGACGTTCCGACCCACACGATGGATGCTGATGGGATCATTTGAGCTTTCTTGATACATGTCAATTACTATTTTCTATCTATGTGTCTGGCTGTTACGTGATTGCTATGATATAATAATTTTAATAAATGTCGGGACGATATTTCCCGAAGAGGGCAAGTATGTAACCGGAGTTGTTTCATTGTTTCACACCACGCGATATTTACTTCTCCCAACCTAAAAACACTCTCTAAACACACCCTATAATATCCAATATAGATCCCATAATATCCCATAATATTCTATACCTCACCTACTCTATATCCCATATACATATTATAATTACATAATAGTATTTGCACTGTTTACTTTTCGCTATTTAGGGCCGTATGTGGTGCCTGGGGAAATTTTATTGTTCTGACTGACGTCTCGTAGAATCTCGTTCGGATTTGAATTTCGGGCGCGATCTACGAGATTGAGGCGCATTCCGCCGCGAGACACCAGTCATCTCAGTTAGAAATTTACATGTGTTCGTAAATTTGTTTCATTCCATTGCAGGTAACCACTTCTGTCTTTTGCCATGTTACGAACATGTTTCATGTATTATTTCACATAATTTATTCCCTTGCATTGACGTAATGATTGCGTACGACAAAGTAAATGGTGTTTTCATTTATTCTTTGCCGGCCGCGGGCCCGTCTGTTGTCACACACTGACATTGTGCATGAAGACACCCCCGTTCATGAGAGAATAATATTAGTCAGTATTAGCGGTTAGTATTTGTACTATTAGCGGCGGAACATCCTGTGAGTATATTTACCTGTTCCATGCGTGCCCATGAGTATTCCCCCGGCCTGGTCAAGTTGAGTGCCATATAGAATCCTCTCATTGAGACGATTCTACATGACCATAACTTGAACCTACCACTAGCGAATCGTAAATACTTGTATCCCATGGTTATTACATGTAGTCCCCTGCTGATAAATACACCTTTGTGACATACGTCTGCAGTGTAGATCTTGATCACAATGTGCATTCCCACATAATTAGATAGTATTATGCGGGCAGAGATTAAACACATGCACGATATAATATCAGTTAAATATTGACCAACGCCGATATCATGATCTTTTTTTTAGCTTATATTTAACGGCGGCACTGGCTCTAGGACCTTGCATGCCGTTTCCCAAGAATGGGAGAAAGAACGGAGGTAGAGGTAGAGATTTTTGAGAGAAGCCGGTAATTCGTATTTACAGAGCAACTACGAATTATCGGTGCTCATTTACAGCTGGGTGAACTGGAGCAGTGTGGATAAAGTGTCTTGCTCAAGGACACAACGCACGCCGCTAGTCAGGCTCGAACCCACGACCCTTGGATCAGTAGTCCGACACACTAACCATTACGCCACGGCGCTCCACATCATGATATCATGATCAAACTGCGCGAATGCACAGGCTGATCTGGTGCTAAGTTGGTCGCACACGTCATAATGTCTATTTTGTCGGCCGGCGTCATTATTAGCGGCTGAACTAGTATTATATTCTGGGTCAGCCATTCATGAATTATACAACTACGGATATATTGTACATGAATGTGTATGCATTACCTTACCTGAATACATTACCTACACTGTTTGTGGGATAGGCATTCCGCCGTGAGACGCCAGTCAGACCAGATAGAAATGTACATGTGTTCGTAAATTTGTTTCATACCATTGCAGATCGCAAAATAAACTATACAGCCGTCGATATGGGTCGAGTCCAGTTAATCCCAAATTAAGTGAAATGTGGTAGACCCACAGTTGGGGTGAGTAGATCTACGGATCAAGTGACGTCACCAAGATCAGATTCCTCGGAATCTGACGATGACGTGAATGACAGCGTTTATGTCATTCCTCAGCGTCGGGTGGATAACCGGGGACGTACCAAGACGTCCAATGCCCTCAGGTGGTACGAGCTCAGTTCGCAGTGAGGCTCAATACACTGTAGAGCCCAATGTCAGTATTAGTCACCAGAGGAACCAACGGCAGGTGAACCAGAAACTACGATGCAGACAGAACATGATGACAGTACTATAACCAGTACAATAGAAGCAGACGAACATCCGCTGAGCGGACCCAGTACACCGGATCCGGATAAGGGACATGCATCGGATGATCCCGTACTTGGACGTTCCGACCCCCACGATGGATGCTGACGGGATCATTTGAGCTTTCTTGATACATGTCAATTACTATTTTCTATCTATGTGTCTGGTTGTTACGTAATTGCTATGATATAATAATTTTAATAAATGTCGGGACGATATTTCCCGAAGAGGGCAAGTATGTAACCGGAGCTGTTTCATTGTTTTAGACCACACGATATTTACTTCTCCCTACCTAAAAACACTCTCTAAACATACCCTATACTATCCAATATAGACCTATAGATCCCATACTATCCCATAATAGTCTATACCTCACCTACTCTATATCCCATATACATATTATAATTACATAATAGTATTTGCACTGTTTACTTTTCGCTATTTAGGGCCGTATGTGGTGCCTGGGGAAATTTTATTGTTCGTAGAATCTCGTTCGGATTTGAATTTCGGGCGCGATCTGCGAGATTGCGGCGCATTCCGCCGTGAGACACCAGTTAGACCAGTTAGAAATTTGCATGTGTTCGTAAATTTGTTTCATTCCATTGCAGGTAACCACTTCTGTCTTTTGCCATGTTATGAACATGTTTCATGTATTATTTCACATAATTTATTCCATTGCATTGACGTAATGATTGCGTACGACAAAGTAAATGATGTTTTCATTTATTCTTTGCCGGCCGCGGGCCCGTCTGTTGTCACACACTGACATTGTGCATGAAGACACCCCCGTTCATGAGAGAATAATATTAGTCAATATTAGCGGTTAGTATTTGTACTATTAGCGGCGGAACATCCTGTGAGTATATTTACCTGTTCCATGCGTGCCCATCAGTATTCCCCCGGCCTGGTCAAGTTGAGTGCCATAAATATTGACCAACGCCGATCATGATCAGACTGCGCGAATGCACAGGCTGATCTGGTGCTAAGTTGGTCGCACACGTCATAAGGTCTATTTTGTCGGCCTGCGTTTTTATTATTAGCTGCTGAACGAGTATTATATTCTGTGTCAGTCATTCATGAATTATACAACTACGGATATATTGTACATGAATGTGTATGCATTACCTTACCTGAATACCTTACCTACACTGTTTGTGGGATAGGCATTCCGCCGTGAGACGCCAGTCAGACTTGTTAGAAATGTACATGTGTTCGTAAATTTGTTTCATACCATTGCAGATCGCAAAATAAACTATACAGTCGCCGATACGGTTTCGAGTCCAGTTACCCCCCCCCCCCACCCCCCCCCCCCCCCCCCCCCAATCACACTGTGACACATGCATTGGCTAAGTTTTCCATAACACATACATGATTGAATAACATTTATCATGTTTATATAGTACACCTGTTGATATGTTTGCACTAAATACATGTTTGCGTGATGAATCAACAGTAAAGTATTTAAGGGGCCGTTGAAGGGGTTTTGCAGTTGCTAAATCAACGGAATCAAAATTATTACTTCAAACATAACTGCAGGAGTGTTCGATTCGTTTTAAACATTATTATAGCAAATGATGGCCTCGTAATATTGCAGATATATGTTATTGTCAATCTAATATATTATTATTTTGCAGGACTCAGATTACCTATCGCGAAAGGTTTTTATGAGTTTTTATCAGTGGATGTGATGTAAAACATAGCATTGCGTACAATGGACATAGTGTAATACCACATAGTAAATTTCATAATACAGCATAGTGCAATAACCATGTACATGAGACCGATAGAGAAATACCCTGGATGTCGGTACAGCTTTAATGTTTGGTGCTGTGTATAGAATACATAGAATAGAACATGTATATTGATTTAGTATGAGATTTATTCTAAAGAGGAAGGTGCGGTAAGGCCCTGAAATCACATCCGGTTTTGCCAAAATTTTATTTTCTCAAAAATATATAAATTTTACCCGTTTTGTTAAACACAACATCTCATCTCTTTAAACAATGTAATTTTGATCAGTTTACATCATGCGATGACGTCATGACACAGCGTTCCCTACGTTCATGAATTTAATACCCAGACCACCCGTGTACCAAGTTAATATTTTCAATTTAAATTACCTCTGCAGTCATAAACCTACTGTGCAAATTAAAACTTGGTACACGCGTGGGCTGGTAGCTAACTTTTGATTTGAATAAAAATAATTGGGCCCTATTTCCTTTACCCCACCCACTTGCCAACCACAGGTTTCTGGTTGTTTGGACACTCTTTGGATAGTGTGTTTATTCCGATGTAAGATATATATATATATATATTTCTATACAACAACATACCTTGTGTATTCACTGACATAGTTTATTTCATGCATTAATAGCCAAAAATAAGTAATAGAAATTGAAACATTTGCGCCTTCAAAGTTTGTTTATAAAGGGAAGTAACTTTCATCAACTGAATGTGTGCAATGATATAAATTATCACCATCAAATTCATCCCATGCTAGGTTAACTTACACCAATACATGTATTTGTTTGATTTATCATGTAGACTGACGCATAAAATAACACTGGATAGTGTTATGTAGTTCTAAGTCATTGGATCTATGTTAATTTATTGATGCATTTACAAGTGTGTGAAATTGGTTGGTTATTGGAAAGGGATATACTGTAATAGATATCGGATATTTAAAGGGACATGCGTCTCATATGATCAGGGCCGTAACTACACTGAGGCACGAGGAGGTTGCCTCATTTATTTTTTAGGATTTCATCTTCAAATATTGGCCTATATTCTAGATAGGCTATAATACTGACACAAAGTGTAGCTTTAAATATATACTGTTTTTACAGTTTACACATGAATTATATCGGTATACACCTTACACCTTGTTTGAATAATTTACCCCTGTGCCAAGTCTTGAAGCACTACGATGACTGAACAACAACCAATGTCTCGCGGTATTTGTTCTGAGTTATGTCCCGACGGTTTTGTCTGTTGTTTTTCTCCGGGCCCTCCGGTTTTCCACCCCATTAAAACAAGCTGCAGACTCAATAGCAAATTCACAAAAAGTTAATATCAGGTCAAATACAGCTGCAAGTTTTGTCTGGTGCTAATTATCATACTTGTAGTCTTGTTTGCGTTAATAACCATTATTTTTTGGTCACACTAATTCTCAATAGCACTAAGTCTTATATCTGCTTGTAGATTAGTATGGATGATAACTGAATCGCTACCAGATGTATGAATTGTTGCGTCATCGGCAAACATATCAGTTGTTAATTAATAAAGGCAAATCATTTATAAATAAAAGAAATAGAGTACGTTGGTCCAAGAATTAATCATTGAGGAACACCAGCTATGACATTAGCGAAATCGGAAGAGATACAATCGTTTTGCTTACGGTCAGTTAAATACGATGCCAATCAGTTAAGTGATGCTATTTTGAATTTATAGATTTTAAATTTTTGCAGTGCAATCTACCAGGTCAAAAGCTTTCTGAAGGACCCATTATATACCTGACCATCGTTTGATTCAACGATAATTGCTTCGTAAATGTGATGGAATATATGTATAACATATATGTGAACACTGCCTCGTCACTGTATCCTATACGGCACATGAAATGGTGAACTCGGCATATTGAGTGTTCAAGCCATCAGCCACTTTCACGTCTTCAGGCGTTTGACACAAAGCGCAAAATGTGAGGTAGAACATATCTTATAGTGTAGCTAATCACATGCAGAAGCCCCAAGAGAACGGTCTCATATCAATTATATTACACCAAACTGTTAAATATGTCAGTTTTCTGGACAGGTTTGTGCCTGTGTTGTTAACAACATGAACAACCATTATAAATAGCCTCATACACATAATTTCGCACAGTGTATCACTTTCACCTGGCAAAACACACAACAAATACAATATATACCCACTACTGTACTATGTTATTATCTATCAAATCCAGTGACATGTAAGCAGTTACATGAGTGTATTGCCCCTAATATGCGAGCAAATATGGCTCTACCTATGGATAAAGTGTACACTAACAATAGGCTGTGCACCAGATTGAAAAGTTTACACATCACAATTTATTTTCAGATTGATGGGAGAAATGCTCAGGTATCTCGTCTTTTGTATAGTTATAACATGCCGTATTTATAGCATGCCGTAGTCATATCTGTGTATGACGTATTGCACCAAATTGTATTTGGTTTACTGTCATATTATTTGCTGTATGTGTCAAACGCACGAAGTGGTGAAACTGTACGATGGCTTGTGCATACAAAGAAGGCGGAGATGGCAACTCAATGTACCATTAGCAGTAACAAGACAATATTTACATATGTTATATTCATATATCACATCACATCATATGAAACAATTATCATTGAAGCCAAGTGTATATCTATCTATGACATACTACTTAAAGGTACATGCCCACTCAGTAGGCACACAATGTTCTTTATAGGAATTAAATAAGTGTATAATTGTGTCACTATTCAACCAGTTCTAAAAATTACGAGTGCACGCTATACATATAAATCATTTAGTAATATTTATTTTACTGATAGTGACTCGTGGTGGTATCAGGTTATTTTCATATGCAAATGAGGGATGATATTTTTTTATTATTTATTCTAATTAAATGCGCCACCTGAAAAAAGACTATTTTCGACAGATTATAAAGCATGATCATTGTACATCAAAAAATAAAATACAGAGAATAAATAGAAATGTCCATTAACATTTTAAGGAAACACGGTTATCGCCCCTGATATCATTGTGGAAATTTACGTCGGATATAAAATGTCTAACAATGCCAATCAATACGTGGGGGTAATGGTGAATGAAGGTTTAATTTGCCAGAAAATGTGTCAAATGATGTCTCTGATATAAAGAACATTTTGTGCCTACTGAGTGGACATGTACCTTTGAAGTCCAGAAAGTGTAGCAATAATGAGATTTTCGAAATTTCACGTAGCAGTTTGTACTTGTTTACACGCTCCTTTAGGTGTTTGCTAACATGATTTTCAAATACTTTGTAGTCATGGTCGTGAACATAACCTATGAAAAATAACACAGAAGTGTAGTGTGTCTTATTTTCATGTTAATTTCAACTAAAAATAGTTTCTTCCATTAATATCCGATTAATATTCGATCAGATGTTTTGCTATCCGTATCCCGATCCGGATCCTGTAATGCTGGACGATATTATTCATACAACAACGGATATGTAAATATGTATTTTTTTTTCTTACCCACCAGGTGACCTGAGATAAGGATATCCGTATAGTCACGCGAGGGCTGAATGGTGATGACATTGAACATTAATTTAATAATAATTTGTAAACGATCCATTGAACGAGTATTAGCATCCAATTCGTGGGTTAAAACAAAGTTCAGCGAATATAAAGTTGGGTATTATTCTGGATCAGATAAATAGTTTGAGATTCGCAAATATGTTCTATATAGGGGCGAGAAAAAGTATCCATCATATGCACTGGTATGAGAGAAGGATATTCCACCCTCGTGATCAGAATATGTCGTCAGAAACTCGACAAAGGCTCTGACGACATATTCTGACATTCGGGTGGAATATCCTTGCCCCACACCAGTGCATATGATGGATACTCTTAATATAATCTCAATGTTCCTGGAGGAAACCCTGTTCTCAGTCACGTAGATATTACAGATGAGTTTGCATTTAGGGGTGGCATGATTCCAACATAAATATCGACTTCTGTGCTTATATGTAGGACATTCTAAGAAGTATTAATTATTATGTGGGCATATTGTGTTGCTCTTGAGGTTCCGTACGTCATTCCGTCCGTACGTCCGTCCGTCGAAACTTTTATAATACTTATTCCAACATGTAATATCGTCAATATTACGATAACGCATTGCTTCAATACATGGACACTTGTATCACCTGAACATTTGTCACACACCCGCGCCACCATTAACACGACCTTCACATTTGTCACCTTCAAACTATCACTGAAACACTTAGCCATTTTGTTACGTCGAAAAGTTTGTAAGAGTTTCGCCAACATATAATGTCGTCAATATTACGTAAAGGATTGCTTTAATATTTGGACAGTTCATTCATCTGAATATGTGTGATGCAATCACATCGCCAATGACATGACATGTGTGACCTTCAAAATGGTGTTGAAACAATTAGCCATTTTCTTACGTCAAAAAGTGTGTAGGACTTTCTCAAATGTGTAAATTAAAAAATTCATTTTTGACACACAATTTCTAGTTAGAGCCCATTATGCCATGGGGGCATATCCATGATTTACAAACATAATTTCTAGTTGTGCATACGAAACATAATTCTAGTTGTGTATACATTGAGGTTCCAAATAAATAAATGTATTTATTATTATTTCCTGATTTCGAATTTGCACCATTAGTGGAGTATCAATGTATGGGTTCGATTCCCAATGCAACCTATACTTTTTTATTTCCGAGAAGTGTCTCATTTTCCAAACACAACATTGCCGTATGTATCTTTAACGGTGTGATAGAATAGCACTGAAACAAATATGATTGCGACATCTGTCATTCGAAACTAAGCTTAACTTGAATTTGAACTGGTTTACTCGATTAACCCGAGTTAATTCGAAAGTTTCAACAAAGCCGTGTAGACACAGGTGACCCTCCCATAACGAGCCGTGTCATCCGAATATGCTCTATTTTAAGTATTTTTATGCCCCACCACGACAGTGGAGGGGGCATTTAGTGTTACCCTTGTCCGTCCGTCCGTCCCGTCCGTCCGTCCGTCCCGTCCGTCCGTCCGTCCGTCCGTCACGAAACTTTAACGCTCGGGTAAATGTCTCATAATTCTTTCATTCTTCGACCGATCTGCTTCATATTTCATATACACATTGCTCTAATGCTCCTCTACCGCCTTGTGCCAAATCCACGTTCGTCCTGCCACCGCCAAGCCCAGGGTCAAGGTCACATACTTTGTGCTTCAAAAACTTTAACGCTCAGGTAAATATCTTATAATTTCTGTTCCCTTTCACGGATCAGCTTCATACTTCATATACGCATTGCTCTAATGGTCCTCTACTGTCCTGTGCCAAATCCACATTCGTCCTGCCCCCGCCAAGCCCAGGGTCAAGGTCACATACTTGGTGCTTCAAAAACTTTAACGCTCGGGTAAATATCATATAATTTCTGTTTCCTTTCACGGATCAGCTTCATATTTCATATACGCATTGCTCTAATTGTCCTCTACTGTCCAGTGCCAAATCCACGTTCGTCCTGCCCCCGCCAAGCCCAGGGTCAAGGTCACATACTTAGTGCTTCAAAAACTTTAACGCTCACGTAAATATCTTATATTTTCTGTTTTCTTTCACGGATCAGCTTCATACTTCATATACGCATTGCTCTAATGGTCCTCAACTGTCCTGTGCCAAATCCACGTTCGTCCTGCCCCCGCCAAGCCCAGGGTCAAGGTCACATACTTGGTGCTTCAAAAACTTTAACTCTCGGGTAAATATCTTATAATTTCTGTTTCCTTTCACGGATCAGCTTCATACTTCATATACGCATTGCTCTAATGGTCCTCTACTGTCATGTGCCAAATCCACGTTTGTCCTGCCCCCGCCAAGCCCAGGGTCAAGGGTCAAGGTCACATACTTAGTGCTTCAAAAACTTTAACGCTCAGGTAAAAAAAATTTGACTTGGAATTTGGCCTCATTTATTATCAAAGCGATATGTGGGGCATCCGTGTTCTATGAACACATTTTCTAGTTAGATTTTATAATAAGTACTCGTAATTTACTTTCCGTGTGTGGGTGGATTGGATGGGTGGGGGGAATGACCCCTGCCTCCTCGTTATTGGCTTCCTGGTTACGGCCCTGATGATGTGTCAGGAACTTCTTATCTTTTTTTTTTCTTCCATAATGCAAATTTTCTATTTATATCACAATACACACTATTGTATTTTATCAAAATCCGAGGACTTTGTATTTTATTTTACTTGGTATGTATATTATAATAGACTGATAAACAGGGGAGATACTTCATAAATTAAATGAGTTAAACGCCAGTAATCACACGTTGTGCATGTGTGGATGCGTCAATCCATCCATCCGTCTATGCATGTCCATGACCAACTGCACAGTTAATGCACCAAAAATTTGACATTCCGAAGATTCCTGTGGGTAGGATATTAGATTTCTAAAAAAAAATTCACACTGCTATTTTTTTATTGAAAATGATGCTACAACCTTTGACGAACACTTTCACCCCTAAGTAACTGAAATGAACTGTTTCATGTTAAGTTTGAGACTTCCATTATGCAGTAAAGGGGGTCATTTTGCAAAAAGAAAGTAAAAAAATATGCTCAAGTGGTGCATATCCTGAATGAGACGGCTCATTACGAGTATGTTCATCAGGATATATACACTGTTTGCAGGGCTATAACCAGCGGTAAAAAACAGATGAGGCGAAACAAGCCCCAATATTGGGGTCAGGGAACATTCTGCCCGCCACCTCCCCGGGGATTTGTTTAATTCCTAGCAGCAACAAACAAAGCGGCAAAATAAGTGACGAGGCGACCTCCTCGTCTGCCTCGATACTGATTACGGTACTGAGAGGTCTCTAGTGCTGAAAGGGTCAAACACATAATTTGAGTCGAGAACTTGACTATCACCTTCACTGAACAAAGGACGACAATAATTAATTCTTGTATACATGTTTAATTCTCCGCTGTGGGGCGGGTGGGGGTGGGGTGTACACAGCAAATTAGATTAAAAACAAAATGTGTCGAGGTAAGAATTCGACAGTCAAATAATTATTTGTCATGTAATATTAGATTTGATTAGAGACATGGATTAAGTAGCTTTAATTTACTTAATTTTAATATACACATGTGTCTTTTTGTTTCAGATGTTTGTCTCTGATTTGTTCAAGTAGCCAGATGCATATACATGTATGTTCTATAAAGTTACTATAACATCTTTAGACGTGAAACATCACCAGATGTTCATCAAACATGATTGGATTTAACATAGTGTTGCATGGGCGTGTTTTTTATTGATCATGCGGCGAATGTAAAGTAAAATGTTATTTCTCCATGATGATAAAATGCCCGACGTGCAGGGATGTTTCTGACGCAGCGATATCTGAAAACCAAATAACTTTTTGTATGTCCTTATACATATATATCGTTTATATATATACATACCAAGTTTCAGGTCTGTAGCTATTACGGTTTGCAAGTTTTAGGAGTTACAAGACAAAATAAGTCGAAAAGGGGGCGATAATCTATGACGCCGGGGTCGAATACAAAATCAAAATAAACTTTGCGCATATATTCATCATAACGAATCTACATACCAAGTTTCAGGTGTGTAGCTAGTACGGTTTAAAAGTTACGACTTACTAGGTTGGTGACGGGCGGGACGGACGGGACGGACGGGATGGACGGGACGGGGGACGGGACGGGGAGGGACGGGACGGGACGGGACGGGGACGGACGGACGGACGGACAAGGGTAAAACTAAATGCCCCCTCCATTATCGTGGTGGGGCATAATAATAAGTGCAATAAGGCTAAGTCACTAAAGGTGTCCCATATCTTAAATTAAAACACAATTTATTTCATGTTTAATGTTTCTAGAGTAGATTGGTGCAAAAGGACAGTGGACAATGTTTTCCGAAAATATTTGAAAGGAAATCGGCAAGACCATTTACTTCCAAAATAATACATCATTAGCATACATTACCCAAATATCCGGTTTTAGCAAATCAGATTTCATGCATGTAATTTAAACTTTATTGGGTCGGAAAAAGAGCCGCTAATTTATCGATTGTGTGTATTTTGTGACCTGACACACTATTTATATTTCGTTGCTGGCAGTTGTATGATGTACACGACATGATTTATTTGAGGGGATACCCTCAAACCGCCTGACCCCACAACCCAGACAGCTCTGCCATGACATTATTTTAGGTACAACTATGCGCCTGAATGAAATATATGTACATGTATATACGGCCATGTACTGTAATATTATTTACCGCATTCAAATAAGGATATAATTGTAATTGAACATACTTTATACCAAATATGCATTGTAGTATAAAACTTCAATATAATCATGTTGTAACGCTATTCAAAACATTTACTATGTCTGTACTTGGCAACACGTTTAGTATGTTAGCGCTGCTACGCCGATAAACACAATTAACACTTATTACTACACATACTTACCATAATGATTGTAGCACATTGTTGTTATTGTCACAAATAAAACTGTTTGTTTGACTGCAGCATCATTATGCTATGACCATAATGATAAATACACTACCAGTCTCACAATGTTTAGCATGTTCTATTAACATAAACATGTCATTTGAGATACATTTCAGTACATGGGTGATTTTGTTACCATGGTAACATGTATACATATTGAAATATTGAAGATACATTCAAAGTCATGATGATTTGAAAAAATAAATGTAGTATAAAATGCAATAAAAAATAATGAATTTACATTTCTATCAATACATTATTATTTCTTGGTTGTCATGGTAACATGGAATCATTTCAAATATTCATTGAAAACAAATATTTTGAATTATATGGACAATATGCAATAAATATAATGCCGTGTCTCGAATTTTACCTTTTTACCGTTTTCATAAGCCATGCTCGTATATAGTCATGAAATTGATAAAAATGGTGGCAATTTTGAAAAGATCAGCCATCTCGAAACTGAAAAGATGTTTAGGCACCAGTTATATTGTCTTAAATCATGACAGTCAATTCTTTCCTGCGAGCTTCATGATGTTTGTCTAGAATGCCAATTATATTTCAATCACAAAATCACCCGCTTCCCAGTAACGTAACATCATCTCACATGTTGAACGTCAAATTGACGGTGCAGTCCATTGAAATGTGCTATTGAGTTGTATCATGAAAAACAATATTGTCCGAAAAGTAGTAAAATATATCAAATCCAAATTTTCAATATAGCTTCCTGATATATTGATGTACACTACTACACTGCTATTTTCCAATTTTTGTGTGGGTCGATTTTTGGCCTTATTGCCCCTTGTCCTTTCCACTCCGATATCCGGGGCGATAATCGTGTTTCCTTAAAATGTTAACGGAATTTGCTTTTTATTCTCTGTATTTATTTTTTTATGTGCAATGATCATATTTTATAATCTGTCGAAAATATATTTTTTTCAGGTGACGCATTTAATTAGTATAAATAATTAAAAAATATCATGCCTCATTTGCATATGAAATAGCCTGATACGATACCACCGCGCGTCACTATCAGTAAAATAATAATTACTAAATTGATTAGATCTGTATAGCGAGCACTCGTAACTTTTAGAACTGGTGGAACAGTGACACAATTATACACTTATGTCATTCCTATAAAGAACATTGTGTGACTACTGAGTGTGCATGTACCTTTAATGTCGAATGGAAATTAAAAATTCTCACTGAATACTAGCCAACGGTAGTCAGTAAGTAGATGTGTAAGTCAGTTACAGCCCTAATCGATGTGTTCATGTGTTTAAACAACATACATGTGCCCATGAAACACCTCGCCGCTTCGCGGCTCGGTGTTCCATGGGCACATGTAGGTTGGTCAAACACATGAACACCTCGATTTGGGCAGTAACTATTACTGACCGGCACGCAGTAGGGGATATGGGACAGGTAGTAGGTGAAAATTATCTATGCATTCATGTTGCCCAACCTTAATTATATAGGACTGGTTGGCCCTATAATATCAATGGCGAGTGTACCATTAGTAATATCAGATTTCCCTAGCTCAACAAAATGTTACATTATTGATTAAATCTAAGCTATTCGATATCAGGATTAGTTTGTATATTTGTCATAAATGTTTGAAATGTGTATCACCTTCAAAAGCTGCTAGGTGGCTTTTACATGTAACATACCCGAATACAAACCCGTGGGTATGTACTGGACAATCTACTAATAATAATATTTAAATTGTAGTTAAAAGAGCAAATATACTAGATATGTGGTTATATTGTGTGTAATACTCGCATGATGGCATATACCATCCGACATGTACTCTCTGTCATTCTAAGTTTTATGAATATGGACGGCGTTGTCCAAACTAATGTTGGAATGATGCAAACAAAATGGACATATTGGCAAACATACTAAATAAGTATATAGCTAATTCGTCTAATACCAATCCAGCACAATCAACATATTTAAGTTAACACTGTTAACTGCTATTATATTAATACCATGTGTTTCATATGATGTAATATATATACGTACATGCTAAGCATGTTACGAATTAAGATGTAATAGTTTCTATATTATGACGGCAAATCCGTGTCAATAGTATATGTGACTGCTATGTGATATGCTGCTATAAGTATTGCTATATGTATTAAATGTTGTCTTTGAAGTACACTAAGCAATGCTAATGGATGCTTATAGAACTTACTTGATAGTCGCATTCGCATAACAGTTGTTGGTGTTTAGTTTTATACAATATTAAATCGTTCGATTTACTTCATAAAGCATATTTGAACATTTACAAGCCATAGTGCCACATTTATTTACTATGAACCGTCTCTGGCGGCCATCTTGAGTGCTATTTTGGTTACGAAGCAAAACAAAAAAAAGATTATGACGTTTGATGATTTGGTTGAAAGCAATGCGCAATACAATAAGAGAAAACGGTATATTTACATTATTCAGAGGCAAATACTTTGTTTTGTTGTTTTGGGCACCGATCTAGGACACCATCTTGAATTTTGGAAAATGTTCAAGGATGACAGAGGAGTGTCATCCGCCGGTTTCTAATAATATGATGCAAAATCACAAAACAACCATTGTATATACGCCAGGTCCGGGTTCGGCCCAAAATGGCCAAATATCGTCAAAACAAGTTGTTCAACGACCCACAGAAACGGTGAAGTAGCTTCCGAAATAGCTAAGTTAATTTACCCGGCTTACTCATACACGTGAACGATATTCGTCGATAAACAATAGCTGGCTCTAACATCAACGACTATTGTCGACGACTAATGTTCACCCCAAGTGTAATTTCTTGAGAAGTTGTTCAACGACGCACAGTAAAGGTTAAATAGCTTTAGAAATGCCTAAAACAGAATCCCAAATAGAAAGGGGTTTTCCCAAGGAAATCCCTTTTTCGCTCACTTTTTTGCTCTCTCGACACAACCGATTTCCACGTTTGAGCAGTTTTGGGGTCTAAATGTGGTCAAACTCGCAAATTGGAAGCTCATCAAATTCACCTAATTTTCTAATCATTTCCAGGTTTGAGCAGTTTTGACTGGGCATTGTAGGAAATTTCCTACATTGGAAACTCTCCAATTTACAGGTTTTCATAATTATTGAACGCAAGCACAAAAATATTGTTCATTAACAATTTATTTAATAAATATAAACTCGATTGTGGGAAATTTCCCACAATTGAAATACAGAATATACAATTTAACAAAATAATTACAAATTGGACACTGAAATGCCAAAAAATACAACTCCGACAATATCCGAATACAATGAACTAAACATGATGATTAATCAGTTTTCATTCTAGGAAATTTCCTACGTTCGATTTAGGTGTTTTACTTTTATCTAGGAAATATTGTCAAACTTCTCTAAATAAATTTCAACACTGAAATTCAAAACGTACAACTTTGACAATATCCAAATGTACATCAATTTAATTGAACGTAGGAAATTTCCCACAATTAAACCTCATTTACAGAAAAGTCCTACGTTCCATTCAAGTGACTTACTTTTGTGCAGGATATATTGTCAAATACATGTAACTTTTCAACACCGAGATTCAAAACATAAAACTTTCACAAAACTGTGATCAGTCGTATTTGTTTTACAGAAACAACAGAAACCGATCGTAGAAAATTTCCTACGTTCGATTCAAGTGATTTACATTTGTCAAGGATATATTGCCGAAGTTCTCGAAGTTAATAAATTTCAGCACTGAAATTCAAAACATACAACTTTGACAATATCAAAATGTACATCACTTGAATTAAACGTAGGAAATTTCCCACAATTAAACCTAAAAATCATTCATTTTATATCAGTCGTATTTCTTTTACAGAAAAGTCAGAAACCGATCGTAGGAAATTTCTACGTTCGATTCAAGTGATTTAAAGTATCTAGGATATATTAACAAAGTTCTCTATGTTAATGAATTTCAATAATTTAAAACACAACTTCGACAATATCCAAGTACATGTATAACTCACTTGAATTGAACGTAGGCAATTTCCCACAATTAAACCTAAAAAATAATTTATTTATTCATTTTAGATTAGTCGTATTTGTTCTACAGACAAGTCAGAAACCGATCGTAGGAAATTTCCTACGTTTGATTCAAGGATTTACATTTGTCTAGGATATATTGACAAAGTTCTCTAAGTTAATAAAGTTCAACACTGAAATTCAAAACATACAACTTTGACAATATCCAAATGTACATCACTTGAATTGAACGTAGGAAATTTTCCACAATTAAACCTAAAAATAATTCATTTTATATCAGTCGTATTTCTTTTACAGAAAACTTAGAAACCAATCGCAGGAAATTTCCTACGTTCGATTAAAGTGATTTACTTTTGTCCAGGATATATTGACGAAGTTCTCTAAGTTAATAAATTTAACACTGAAATTCAAAACATACAACTTTGACAATATCCAAAAGTAAATCACTTGAATGGAACGGAGGAAATTTCGAACAATTAAACCTAAAAAATCATTCATTTTAGATCAGTCATATTTGTTTTACAGATAAGTCAGAAACTGATCGTAGGACATTTCCTACGTTCGATTAAAACAATAATTCATTTTAGATCGGTCGTATTTCTTTTACAGAAAAGTCAGAAACCAATCGTAGCAAATTTCCTACGTTCGATTCAAGTGATTTACTTTTGTCTAGGATATCCGTCAATCAATCGGTCAAGTAATATTAAAGTTATACCATGATGAAGAAAATTGTACAAACTTTTTTTTACGAAAGAAAAGTGTGTTTCCACAAAAATATGAAGGTAAAACAGGCCATAGTCATGTTAATGGCGGCATGAGTGTGTTCCCAATGTTCACATGCATCAAGTGTCCAAACATTGAAGCAATCCGTCAAGTAATATTAAAGTTATACCATGATGACGAGTGATGTGACGCGGGATCTCACATGTGATGTGACACATAATTTCACATTTGGTGTGACGCAGGATCTCAGAAGTGTTGTCACACAGGATCTGACAAGTGATGTGATCATGGGGACGCTGCGGATCTCAGAAATTATTAACACAGGATCTCAGCAACTCGTGAGTAATGTGACACAGGATGCCACAAGTGATATGGTGCAGGATGTCACAGATGCTTTAACACAGTATTTCACAAGTATTGTGACACATGCAGGTTTTCACACCTGATGTGACGCAGGTTGTCTCGCTACGTGCTACAGCATTTCACAAATGTTGTGATGCAAGATTTCACACTCGATGTCAGATATTTGCATGCCACAGAGTTTCTGTGTATGAGTTTGACTGTGACGAAAGTGTTCCAACAAGGTGATGACATTGATGCACAGTGGCAGGTCATACTGAAGATATTCATTGTCCGGGTTCAACAAAACATCTACGTCAAACTGAAACAGATATAGAAAAGTATACAGTATTACCGTATGTTTGATCAAATTCATTAGCGAACAGTGTATGCCCTGAACAGACTACAAACGCCCAGACTGATCAGGGACTACACTGGTTGCAAACTCATTAAGTGATGATGTCTTTTAAGGGACGTCTGCAATACAAAATAATGTTCTCCCGCTTTTAATGAATTTATGTAGTGAATAATCGCCATTTGCTGGAAGAAAATGTTCCAGGTCCCTTAAAGGTACATGTACATGCCCACTCAGTAGGCACAGAATGTTCTTTATATCAGAGACATTTCCTGGCAAAATAAACATTCATTCACAATTTCCCCACATAATGATTGGCATTATTATACATTTTATATCAGGTAAATATCCATACTGATATCAGGGGCGATAACCGTGTTTCCTTAAATTGTTAACGGACATTACTAATTATTCTCTGTATTTATATTTTGATGTGCAATGATCATACTTTATAATCTGTCGAAAATACTATTTTTTCAGGTGAGACATTTAATTTGTATAAATAATTAAACCAGAGCTCCGCGGACTAAGATGTCCCGCCTGGCGCAGTTTGATAGTACATAAGGAGCTTGTAATAACCTCGGTCAGCCGCAATAGCTCAGTGGTAGAGCATCGGACTACGGATCGAAAGGTCCTGAGTTCCAATCCCGACACTGGCCGATTCGGCGTGTCCTTGGGCAAGACACCTTCGTGATAGCCTAATCCTATCGAATGGGAACGTAAATAGTCGGTCCCGACATGCAAGGTCATCATCGAACCAGTGCCGTCGTTAAATCGAAGCATTTACATTTACCTTGGGGTTAGTGAGCACCATGCGCTTTCTGTAGAATGATGCGGGATGTTGTTACAAATGCATGTATGGAATATCAAAGCATAAACTGAGCGTTAACTTTTACAAACACGGAAATTTCTAAGTCAGTGACCTTGACCTTTGGGATTTGCGGGCACCATAGGCTTTCTGTAGAATGATGCGGGATGTTGTTACAAATGCATGTATGGAATATTAAAGCATAAACTAAGCGTTAACTTTTGCAAACACGGACATTTCTAATTCAGTGACCTTGACCTTTGGGATTAGCGGGCACCATGGGCTTTCTGTAGAATGATGCGGGATGTTGTTACAAATGCATGTATGAAATATTAAAGCATAAACTGAGCGTTAACTTTTCCAAACACGGAAATGTGTATGTCAGTGACCATGCTTGACCTTTGGGGTTAGCGGGCAACATGGGCTTTCTGTAGAATGATGCGGGATGTTGTTACAAATGCATGTATGGAATATTAAAGCATAAACTGAGCGTTAACTTTTCCAAACACAGACATTTCTAAGTCAGCGATCTTGACCTTTGGGGTTAGTGGGCACCATGGGCTTTGTGGAATGATGCGGATTGTTGTTACAAATGCATGTATGGAATATTAAAGCATTCCATTGAGGGAAACAGAAGTTACAAAAAATTAACCTGAGCGTTAAGTTTTAGAAACAGAGCTAAACGCAAAAACTTAACTTAACTGAGAGGAAGCCTACGAGTTGAATCGTAACTCTGGCTACAAACAGTACGCGAGTACATGGCAAGAGTTACAGTTCGCAATTATACTGCTTCAAACAGAGCTCCAGATAAGCTGCGTATTTACTTAAATAACCAATTACAATTGTCAAAAAACCCAATTGAAATAAGAAGTAGCGAGTATCAAAAAGCAATACAAATTGTGTGGTACCTTTATCATGCTGCAGAAAACAATAAACAGACCACAAATATAGCATATTTTTCTTATTTTCCACGAAAACATAACTTGGTATTTCATTAGAATTGTCTCCATGTTTTCATTTTGAAGCAAACTACCGTAATTACCCTATGTTTTGGACACCCTAAATATTAGGACACCCTTATTTTTCAAGAAAATAATTATTTTTTGTGTCTCTAAAATTCCGGACAGGTGAAAAATGTGGACGTTTTGTTAACCCTAAACAATAGTGTTGAATTCAAATTTGCAATAATTAATATCCGTATATGTAAGAATGTTACGGTACCACAACTTGCCCAGGTCCCTTCGTTGAAACAAGTAAGAAACAGCAAATTAATCCATACCGGTGTTATTGTAAACACAAATACATTCAAGTATTTCGTCCAATAATTTATGCAACCAATGAAAATGTATTTCCTTCCTACCACGAATCCGCGATTATAAATCTTCCAAATGCTTTGAACTGTAACGTCAAATAATACTACAAGGTCCGGATTGTCTTTTGAAGTATGCCAGAAACCAGAGCGCACACATCATCAGACGATTACGCCGCGACCCAACATTCCTTTCATAGCTAAAGTCACCGACAATTCCACATGAATTTTGTGTCAACTTTTCAACACCATTTACGGAAAATATGTTTGAAATCAATATCGGCGAATATGGCGACAGCTCTGCGTATAATCGAGAGTGTATCTTTAACCAATTTCTTTTCGGAATAGTTCAATACACCTTTATGGGTGAGAATTTTTTATTATTATTATTTCTCAACGAAAGTACATGTTGTCTTGTGAACACGCATTTGAACCGTCTCGACTAGACGGTTCAAATGGTGATCGCGAAGTATACTTCTGAGCGCATAGAAGGAAAATATTTAGTATTTTCCGCAAATATAATAGCGTCTCGTCAGTATATAATTTGTTATTTTGCCCCTTGATGCGATGTTAAAAGTCGCATGTTCCCGACGTCTGTGGCACAGATCAAACGACGTATTGACCAATCATTTCAATTTCAAAACATAGCCTAAAGGTCACACAGTTTACAGCCTCGCGCTGAATGATGTCCTCACATAAACACCAGGCATTTGACACTGCTGAGCGTTATCAATTTGTATTGGTCACATATTCCATAAGCCCCATTTCTCCAGTCACAGCCACATATTATCAATCAATCACACCATTTTATTTCATCACATTCCCCAAAACATGTGTTACATTCTCAAGTACATGCCATCAGAACCTGTGATAAAGCAGGGCAGATAATTTGGTATGGCATAATTTGGTATATTTTTTACACAAAGCAACACACGAATTTCGTCTGTGTAATAATAATATGTGTCCGGGTGTAAGTGAGTCTCGGATTAGGAATTCAAATTCGTGGCAGATATTAAAATACAATCGACTTCTGTAAATTACGTTGAAAACTGACATAAATTTCGGAGCAGACATTATCGTATTTTGCTGATATTGATTTTCAAAATTTGTCCTATCAGTATCTTCCGTAAATGACGTTGAAAGTTGACATACATTTCAGAGCAGATCTGGAATTGTCAGTTTAATACGTAAAATCATTATCGAAAAGACGACGATGCAATATGGGTGGTAGTACCACAGGTGATTCTAGCGTATCTTGGATGGTCAATTATTGTTTGTATATTTCTAAACAATGTACAAAATAATTCAAATGCGCCTGGGTGTAATAATAATAGTACTTTTAATATTACACCCACGCGCATATGAATTGCTTTGTACATTGTTTAGAAAGGTATTTCATGTACATATAAACAATAATTGACCATCCAAGCCACGCTAGAATCACCTGCGGGTAGTACCAGTGGCAGACCCGCGTTTACGCACATATAATAATGTAAATCTGTGAATGGATTATTGGTTTCGATTCGATTCTTACGTGTGGCAAAAAAAGGTGATTTTGTATAAAGTTGTAAGCAGATTTCAAACGTACGGATGGACAGGGCAGACAGTCGCTCGTCATCGTGATAACAATGACCCGCGTGTGTCTGTCTGACCGCTCGTCCGAAATCTGTGTCACAGTTAAAAACACGATGTCTCACCAAGCGGACACGTCTACTGGCAAGACGGTGTTACGTCGGCTGAGCAGTGATCGATACTTCTGTTTACCCGTCCGAAAACATAGGGTTATTACGGTATTCAATAATTGCTGTCTGTTGATGTGTAAACAGTAGTGTGATTTCATTTTACCCAATTAAAATTTTGAAATACCCAATTGCTTCAGAAATGATGGAGTGACAATACTCAATTACTAATTCCTTATCTGGAGCCCTGTCAAGTTTAGAAACAATTTTGCTATGCTGATGTGGTATCCAGTACGCTGTTCATTTTGTTTACACTGCGAGATGCGCAGAATTATCAGAAAAAAATATGACATTGCAAACAGACAGAAGTGTTTCATATTGTTGCCGTTGCTCTCAATAAATTGATAATGTCACCAAGAGTGGGAGAAATATATTTTTTCTATCTATCTATCTATACATAATGCTTGCACGCCCCTTGCGGGTATTATGAGCATGAGAAAGTGCACGTCGGATGTTTTAGTAGAATAAAAGGGTGACAAGTAAAAACATGTTGGTGGCTAAGAGTAAGAGGAAATAAAGTGATAGTTGGTTAGTGAAGCATGAAAAAGACAAAAGAGAGATAACAGCAACCGGTTCTGGTCTCCCAGCAATGGGCCAGCTGACCGACTGCCTGTTTAAATTGAACAGAGTCGGTCATTATGGCAATATTGTGAGGCAAGGAGTTCCAGAGAACAACAGAGGGCGGAAAAAAAGGAAAAGTTGTAGTAATTTACAGTAGTATGAATTTATCTGATGGAGAAAGGGTGCATATTTCTAGTCAGTCTCATGGGCTGCTGCAGGTACGAGGGCAGTGTGACAGCTACCTGATGGTGGTAGATGTTTTGGAACATTGCCAATCTTGAGTCAGTATGCCTGTCAGTTAATGTACGCTATCCAAGACTGGTCTGCATGCTGGTTACACTGTCGTATGTAGAATAAGTATGCTTAACCCACCGAACTGCCGATCTCAATTGTATTTGTATTGTATTGTGTGTAGGACGACCACACCGTAGATGCATATTCAAGCTGAGGCCGAACTAAAGTTTTATATGCAAGTTCCCTGACTTTTTCATTTTTAGTTTCAATGTTACGTTTTAGAAATCCCAGAGTTCTGTTTGCCGAATTGCTAATACGATTTATGTGAGTGTTCCATGTTAAATTTTGAGAAATGTCAACTCCAAGATATTTAGCATCATTTACTGTTGAAATAATTTGTCCATGAAGTATATAATTATGTTTTATCGGATTTTTGTTTCTTGTAATGTTCATGACTTGGCATTTCAGTGGGTTAAACTCCATATCCCATTTAGTGTCCCATATGACGAGGCGATCAAGGTCGTCTTGGAGAGATTTACATGCATATTTGTTATCAAGTGTTAGGTAAACTGCTGTATCATCGGCGAATAAACGGACTTGTGATGTAATTGTGTCTGGAAGGTCATTTAAGTAGAGAAGGAAAAGCAATGGGCCGAGAACAGAGCCTTGTGGGACACCGGAGGTAACAGGGACTTCATATGAGGTTTCACCTTCTAGGACAACGGTCTGAGATCTACCAATTAGGAAAGAATGTATCCAGTTTAAAGTCAAGTCTGAAACACCATGTTCTTGAAGTTTGAAAAGCAGTTTTAGATGGGTCACCTTATCAAATGCCTTACTAAAATCTAGTAGGACAATATCAGCTTATTTGCCTTGTGTTAGGGTGCGGGCCAAGTCATCAATAAGCTGGATTAGTTGTATCTCACAAGAACGCATTTCCCTGAACCCATGCTGTAAGTCATACAAGATGTTATACTTATTGAAATGAGAGGTGAGGTTAGAGGCTACAATGTGTTCCATGAGTTTGCATAGGATACAGGTCAAGGAGATATGTCTGTAGTTAGCTGGGTTACTGGCGTCGCCTTTTTTGTACAAAGGGGCGACATTTGCATTGGTCCAGTCTGAAGGTACTTTGCCATTGCAGAGTGATTTCTGAAAGATCAGTTGTATTATATCAAAAATCTCATCTTTCAGTTCTTTAAGTATTAATGGTTTGATGTTGTCGGGTCCAGCTGCTTTGTCTGTTTTTAGACCGCCAAGAAGTTTGTAGACACCAGCTGCACTAATGTGTATGAGAGGCATTTTGGGGTACTTACTGGTGTGCGATGTTTCTTTCGATATACCTAGGCGTCTAATGGTGCTGAGGCATGACTGACCAAGTGAGAGTGGTGCAAGGGGGGAAAAGACAGACTGAAATTGCCGGTTTAAAATATTTGCTTTGTCACTGTTGCCTGACAGGACATTTCCAGTGATTTGGTATTTTAGTGGTGCAATACCTTGAGAGTCTTGTTTTGCATTTTTTTATCATACTGTATAATTGTTTTGAGTTAAAGTATGTTGAGTTTTCCTCCTGGTTTAATTCAAGTATATTTTCGAGGTAGTTATTATATGCATTTTTTATCTCTTGTTTTATTATTTGTTTAATTTCAGTAAATTTCTTCTTAAGATCATTTGTCTTGTTACCTTTTAGTTGTTTGAAAAGTTTATCTCTCTTCCTGATTAGCCTTTTGACCTCTTGTGTTACCCATGGTAGTGATCGTTGACTGCTGCATCGCTTCATTGGTACAAACTTTGTTATGCCAGAGTGTAGTGTGTTTTTAAACTTCGACCAAACTTCATCTACGGAAAGAATCTCATGGTTTGATAAGATATCTGCTTTATTTTCATTTATAAATTGTTTGAAACCATCCCAATTTGTTTTTCTGTAAAGTGGTATATCTCTAGGAGTCTGTTTACTGGAAATGGGTTTTAGTTGTGCTGTAGCGATAACAATATTATGAGATATGCCAGAGTGAACCTGGGTATCATCCACTAGGCTCTCATTTGATGTCAGGAATAGGTCAATAATGTTCTCAAATCTCGTGCTTTCATTTACCATCTGAACTAGGCTGTGGTCATTTAATATACCAATGGAATGCTCATAAATATGTTGCAAGCCACAGCCTGTCTGTATAGAGTGTATGTGCTCAGAATCCCAAGTGAATTTTGGATAGTTAATGTCCCCAAGAACCCATTTAGTCCCTTTACATGATCTCACCAGCTCCAGTGATTTACCAAACTCTACTGCGCTTTCGAGATCTGATTCTTTTGGTCTACAATACGCCCCAACATACAAAGGTTTACTTCCAATAATTTCAACTTTAACCCATACAATTTCACAATCAGTTTTTAGTTGTGTTTGCTGGGTGGCTATCATGTCATTACGGATCAAGATAAATGCCCCACCACCCTTTTTTCCTGATGCTCTATCCTGTCGAAAAGGTATATAACCTAAAGAATTTGGAAACATTTCACTATCCAAATGTTCCTTCATCAGCCAAGACTCCGTGCCCACAACTATGTCAGGTCTGTGATCGTCTAAAAGTGAATACAATTCATGTTTCTTGTTCACTATAGATTGGCAATTTATGTGCATAACCTTTAGCGGTGAATGTGGAGATTTTGACTGACGGCGACCTGGCCTGGATGGATTCGGTGGTGTAGTTTCGGGTTCTAAGTCTAAGACCGAAAAACTGTGTTGTGATGACACAAAACTAGCAGATGATTGGCTTGTGTAATTTAAGTTGTCACAGACTGTGCAGGCCCAAGAAGAGGACACGTCATTTTGCATTAGGCTGTTATATCTGCCTAAACTGATACCTCGACAGTCAATATGGAACCATTGGCTGCAGCCATCACACTGAACTGCTTGATCAGTGTCCAGAACCTCCATCTGGCAGGTGCCACACGGAAATCCTGGCCCTGGGTTCTATCGCAAAGATAAAAAAATCACCATCACCAAAGTTAAACTTAATATATGCAAATGAGAGATAATATTCATCGAAATAGTGTAAAAGCAAAAATATCAGGCCAACATACAGCGGTAAATGAATAAAACTTATAATCCTTCCACAAACAAGTCGAAAACACATCTCACGATCTGTCCGAAATTAGGTTACTTTCTAACCATGAATGCAAAGATCCATATATCAGGTTGCGGAATAGACTGGCCAAATTACCATAAAAGGAACATAAATAAATATAAGTGACAATTACCTCTGTGCAACTTTGAAGCATCACCTTCCCAAAAACGGTGGAAATTTGCACTTCAAAACGCACTTTAAAAACTGTACAAACTGTGCAAATGGCGGAAAACTGATGGGGTGTGACTAAATAGCGCAATGGTCCAATTTCGGCGCAAGTGATATGAAATTTAGGTGGGAAGTCCTAACAAGGCTCGAATCAAGAATCATTTCATCTACTAAAAATGGCATTGTTGCTATACATGTACCGGTAAGTTTTTTTTCTTTTTTGCTGTGAAATGATTATACTATAGCACAGTGAGAAAGAAATGCCCATCATCTTCATACTAGGGAAATTAAGTTTTAAATACATTAATTAGTAACCATCCATTGCAACACATGTTTATAATACTGAACAATAACTAACACTAACAGTGTACGTATGCCCTGTGCTGGTCCACCTGGGTCACAATCTTATGATAAACCCGCATCATCAAATACGGTCGCTAAATATGTTAATGTTCTACACTGTTCGTCATTTGTTTATACATGCATACTAATAATGGTGATGTATGTCAGCATGTCATGTTTTAATTATATCGACAACTATATTACACATGACTATCGGTATCTACATGGGTAAAAACAGGAAGTGCTAATTATAACCCTCATCTTCAGCAGGTATAATAATATTCAGGGTCTTCAGTTAGTAACTCATTGTAGGAAATCGTCTTGCAGCACGTACATGTCCCAAATGCTCTGGTCTGAGCTTAACCCGAATGTTCTGTCTGTAACTCTGGACGACTTACGACACAGACAGAACATTCGGGTTAGTCTGAGCTATGAAAATGTATTACAATTTCTTACCAATTCATTCTCATACTGTTTCTATAAAAATAAGCCAAATATACATTTGCTTTATATTGTGCAATATTTGACTTTTACACATGTTGTTAATCCCTTAATTACCTGCTGGCGCGTGACTTTGATTAGCCTGAGGCTGCTGTGTATTTTCCAATTCAGTGCACACGGGACCAGTCAGGGACCATGCATACCATTTATCCAGCCACAGCTACATTAGTATAAGACCAATCTATGTTTACATCAACGTAACCGCAATTTGACAAAACAAATAATTTCTTCTGGAAAACATATAAGCACGTTTACTATGTCCAATCATTTTCTTTTTATTTGAAATAGTAAAGAAGTTAATTTGTGTTCATTAACGTAATACTACGGTACCCATGTGAAAATTTAATATTAATATACATGTCTATAATTTTAATTATGTTTATCTGTATATTGTATGTCTTTTATTAAAGGTACATGCCCGCTCAGTAGGCACAGAATGTACTTTATATCGGAGACATCACCGGAGACATTTTCTGGCAAAATAAACATTAATTCACCATTATCCCACGTATTGATTGGCATTATTATACATGTTGCATCAGACAATTATTTCCACACTGATATCGGGGGGGTGGGGGGGGGGGGGGACCGTGTTTCCTTAAAATGTATACGGACATTACTACGGACAGTACTATTTATTTTCTGTATTTATTTTCAGTGGCACATTTAATTAGTATAAATAATTAAAACATATCATGCCTCATTTGCATATGAAAAAGCCTGATACCACCACGCGTCAATATCAGTAAAATAAACATTATTAAATCATTAAATCTGCAATGCGGGCACTCGTAATTTTTAGAACTGGTGGAATAGTGACACAATTATACACTTATTTACTTCCTATAAAGAACATTGTGTGCCTTCTGAGTGGGCATGTACCTTTAACAAGGCCCCAATTTCGGGGGAAGTGGCGAAATTGACATGAACAAAATAATCTAGTTATCCTTATTTCTGGTGTTATGCAATAAATGAGCTTTATTGTATGTATTGTTCCATTAATACATCATATCTAAACTACGTATTTATAAAAAACAACTATTTCGAAAAGATCGTTTTCGTAAAAAAAATACCATTCAAAACATATTTGTTTCCTTGATTTTGCATGCATGTAAACGGCATTCGGCCATTTATTACAATATTTGAATTTTATTGCGATAAATGCCATCCATGGTCATGATGTTGGTGCTTGTTAATGACGTATAAACATGCTGATCAGGGGCTGCATTCCAGCAAATACCATAAATAACTGTTATAATAACATATGAGTTTATAATTAATAAAACATGCTTTCTTCCATCGTCTAAAATATGTTTAGAATGGCAATGTAATAATTAATCGCATTATTAGAAGTGAAATTGTAATTTGTGGCTTTGACTGGCTAAATGACGCTGGTGGGCTGGGGACATCACTGTATTCCCAGATCATTCATCGCATTCATATGCATGCAGTCGGATCAGGACCGGCACTGTTCGCCTTTCAATCAATGAAACACACGTAATGCTTTAAAATTATAATTTTGATCCTTATGAAAACTTTAACAAAAACATCGATAGCAATATCGGCTGAAGCTAAATATAATTAAGAAAATCAGACAGCTAGACTAAGAGTAATGCAATTATATGGGATGGTGTGAAATTCATAGTTTGATTTTATGGTGATTTTCCGACATGAAATGCAGCTCTGATTTGAGAAATGTTGTTTTTTTGTGGACAGTCAAACTTCTGATAAAGTTCCAGATTCAACTGTAACATACAAAATGCCGAATATGTGTGAGGGCCAAACCAGGTCTCCAGTCGGAATTCCGGGAAGGATGAACCCCGATCATTAAATTACCCATCGCATGCTCCAACCTACCACCCACTGAAAATCACAGACAAAAACAAACACTTTAAAGGTACATTCAGTAGGTACACTCAGTAGGCACAAAATGTCAAAGACATAATCTGAGACATTTTTTGGTAAAATAAACATTAATTCACCATTACCCCACGTATTGATTGACATTAGTAAACATTTTATATTAGACGTAAATTTCCAAACTGATATCAGGGGCGATAACCGTGTTTGCTTTTTGCGATATTACTGTTTATTCGCAGTATTTATGTTTTGATGTGCAATGATCGTACCTTATAATCTGTCGAAAATATAATTTGTTTAGGTGACGCATTTGCATATGAAAATAGCCCGATACCACCGCGAGTCAATATCTGTAAAATATATGTTACTAAATGATTATATCTGTATAGCGGGCACTCGTAACTTTTACAACTGGTGGAATAGTGACACAATCATACACTTATTTAATTCCTATAAAGAACACATTGTGCCTACTGAGTGGGGATGTACCTTTAAATACAAAACGCCAAGCTCGACAATACACCAACATACACATAAACTGGGTCGGGTTGCCCGCATTTTAACATTTTTGGGTATACATGTATGAGGTTTTGAGCTGACGTCATGCAGGGTGTATTCCTGTTACTAAAAATAGCTGGCCGTCAGCTTCCTGCTTCGGCGAAGCCATTGTTCCAGAGCGTATTTACATTGCTCTGTGTGTATCAGTAATAATTATTATCGGGATTTACTGACAATATCTGATGGGGAAAGAATGTGTGGTATTTGGTTGTACACTAACAGAGATACTGACAAACAAGTAGCCTTAAAGCGCTGGAAACCAAAATATGTGTCTGTTGATTTGGTATTTTAATCTCGCTTCGTCTCAAAATCGTGTTTTGGCAGCACAGTAGGATTGTCTCAAGCTGAGACGATTCTAATGTGCTTCCAAAACATGATTTTAAATAGAAAAATATTTAAAATCAGCAGAGGACAATTTTCTTTTTCAGCGTTCTAAGGGTTAAAAGTCTTCGGGCTACGATACAACGTATTGAATATAAGAGTAGTGTAACAGCAGGTGTTGGCCAAATGGGAAACACAGAATATATAAAGTCATGTATAATGTTGATATGCATGTTTAATAAAGAATCGAAAACTGTGATGTCCACGGTGTCAGTGAAAGTAAGAAAATAGTCTGATTTACTGTGTCGTTGACATTCTCAAGGTGTGTGACCCAAGAACACCAAGAAAAAGGTCTGTGGTGTGGAAAGGGTTAATAGTGATGACCAGGCAGAACCAGTACCTCACCTGTATTGGGAGAGGGTGGCGGGATCATAAAAAAAGCTCTACATTTAATTGCACTTACAATAGCCTGATCTGGTACCAGATTCATTGTTAGCTGGATGTGCTATACGAAACAATAACTATTTCTGGTAATATACATGTGCTTATCATTGTATTTATGAGGTGTCAAATTAAAATATATATATCAACACTCAGACCTGTTACCTGGGTGTGTTATAATGAACAGTAACTATTTTGGTACCACACAGGGGCCCGTTTCTCAAAGCTTCATACGACTAAACTGTTCGTAAGTGCAAATTTTGAATAGTCTGGAAATTTCAATTGATGAATTTACATTTATTGAGCATAGGCTGGCTGCATAGCAGCCTATGCTCAATAAATGTAAATCCAATAATTGTTTACAAGAAAACAGTGTTAATGTGAAATTGACAGACTATCATAATTCTGCACTTACGAACATTTTAGTCGTACAAAGTTTAGTGAAACGGCCCCCTGGAACGGGTCTGGTAGCGATCTAGAGTTTTTTTCATACATAAGCTTTGATAGTTTTCCGCGTTTTGGTAATATAGCGGTAAACGCATTTCTATGGTCGGACGGGTGATATTAACGCGATGAGAACATGCGCGTACATATTCCAAATATGGGATTGATTGTTATGATCATGTGATAAAGTATGCACCAATGAGGTGAGGTTACGTTTATGACGTATTGGCGGGAATCAAGTGTGAAAATCAGTTTCTAGCGACCTCTCGACAGAGAAACACCAAATTTTTCGTGTATCATGGACGCAGAAATTCAAAACGAAATCCAACAGCAGGTGAAGAAGGCGGTTGAGGCGACTCAGACGTCATTGTTATCCAGCATGGAGTCGCTCATTTCGTGTAACCTCCAATTGTTCCAGAAAAAGATTTCTTCCCAGCAGAAAGAACTGGCGGACGTTCAGTTGAGCAAAATAAACGTGCTCTCGAGTGACAATTACAAATTCACAAAGCGGAGTTGCGAGGATCAGTTTCGTTTCAACAGCAAGGTGGCGGAGAAGATAGACTGTGCGGAGTATAAACTGAGTGCGGACAGTATCACCCAGGACCATATACAGTCGGCGGCCGCCAGTCTCCGTGAAGGTATGACTTTGCTAAAACATCGACAAAAGGTCATAAAACTCGCGGATTCGAGTGAACTCGGTTGGAAGGTTGTTAAAGAGTATGAATCCAATCCGATAGCAGACGATTCCGATGACGAACGGCGTATCGTGAAGGCGCAGAGCGCTGCCTTCAGGAACGACAAGCGAGATCAGATTAAGCCGCAACGCAAACGCAGTTATTTCCCCTGGGTAAAACCGACCGAGGTCAGAGCACGCAGCACGACGATACCTGTCATTTCTACACGACAAACAACGACGAGGCCAGGCGATTGTTTCGCGTGTCGGAGATCGGGACATTGGCGATCTGAGTGTCCAGACCTCGCCGTTGTCAGAGCGCAGACATCACAAAATAAGATAAGTCATGTTTATATTGATAACCCGTCCATGGAGACAGGTAAGCGGGCTGATATTGTATTACAGCCTGGCGAATCGGCGCTGCCCGTGTCGACCAATGGTCACTGTGTCACGGGCACAGCGAATAACAATGGTTCACCTATAGGTAAGCTACAAAGGAAATACGAGAAATGGGACTCTATGGCAGAAAGCGGGTATGTAAACAACATTCAATCGGGCGATAATAGCACGGTGAAGTCTCCAGTGGGTAGGTTACGGAGGTGTTACGAGAAATGGGATGCAGTTGGGGCGAGCAGGTACATTTTGGATGTTATTAAAAACGGCTAAAAGATACCGATGAAGGAGAATCCCGTGAGTATTGATTTACAGAATAATAAAACGGCTCGGGATAATTCAGAATTTGTTGTGTCCGAAATCCGTAGTTTATTGGGTAAACACTGTATACATGAAGTTGACACGGCTCCTTATGTTGTCAATCCTCTGACCGTGGCTTATAACAGCAAGGGTAAACCTAGACTGGTGCTGGATTGCAGACACATACACTCGTGTTTATTCAAATATAAATACAAATGCGAAGACGTGTCGGTGGCTAAGCACATGTTCAAACAAAACGAGTTTATTTTTTGTTACGACTTGAAATCCGCGTATCATCATATTCAAATTTTTGAGCCGGATATGAGATTTCTGGTGTTCAAATATGAAATAGAGGGACGGCTTAGATATTTTGTGTTCCGCTGTTTGCCGTTTGGAATATCGACGGCTGGATTTATATTTTCTAAAGTTGTCCGGGAAATGATTAAATATTGGAGATCTCAAGGACACAGGGTTGTAATGTTTCTAGATGATGGGCTGGGTGGGGCCGCAACACAAAAGCGGGCGAGCATTCTCAGCTCATATATAAGGAGCAGCATACAGGAATTTGGTTTCCTTTTAGCAGACGACAAATGCAGCTGGGAGCCAGCACATGTAGCAGTATGGCTGGGGTATGTATGGAATATGACAGAAGCCATGTTATGTGCCACAGAGGACAGAATACGGAGGGTCGAAGTCTGTATCGATTCTATGCTGGGCATACTCAGACACGGGTGTGTTTTGGTAAGTGCGAAATTTCTCGCATCAGTGAATGGTCAAATTGGATCATTGCAAACGTCTGTTGGTGGCCTAGTTAGACTACTTTTGGAAACAACATGTTAGACATCTGAATAGCAAAGGAATGCCTTTTGACAGTATATCTGATTGTGACATGATCATGTACAGTGACGCCTCGGGCGAAGGTTTTGGCGGTTATTTGGCATGCCCCGAACATCCTCAATTGGAGGTAGACATTGATGCTCTCTGTGCGAGCAGCCCTATGGTGGGATCTGAGGTTCTTGGAACCTGGACTCTATCTGAAAGAGTAGAAAATTCCACATGGCGGGAACTGGAATCCGTCCGAAGGCTGGTATACAATTGTTCGGAGACATTGGCGGATAAAAAGTTAAAGATTGTTTCGGACAATCAAAATGTTTGCACCATACTGAAGGTAGGAGTAGAAAGCGGAAGCTGCAGTGCATCGCAGACGAAGTCGGCGACCATTGTCGGGCAGGTAATATTTCGATTATACCCAAGTGGGTGCCAAGGACAGACAACCAGGAGGCGGACAGGTTGAGTAAGTCTTATGATTGTGATGACTGGCAAATACATGGCCGTATTTTTGCCGGTTTCGATGCTGAATGAGGTCCATTCGATGCCGATAGATTTGCATCAAACCAGAATAACAAGTGTGCTTATTTTAATTCGAAATGGTGGTGCCCAGGCACCGCTGGTGTAGACGCTATGGGCCAAAACTGGCATGTAAAGAACAATTGGGTGGTTCCGCCACCAAACATGATTTTGTTGGTGTTAGATAAAGTTGTACGTGACGGAGCAAAAGGTGCGCTTGTCGTACCGGAATGGAAATCTAGTCCATATTGGCCAGCTATTTCACAAACTGGTGGATTTGCACGGTTTATTGTTTAAATTAGAAATCTGGGGTGCTCAGATGTCATAATAGCAGGAAGGGGCAAAAATGGCATATTCGGTGGTCAATATTTACAATCATAATGCAATCATGTTGAAAAGTAATGTGCTAAGGTAAGGGTTACATGTATCAATTAGCATGCACTTACTGTTAACTTATATTTTGACAGAGCGGACAGATGAGCCGTTAGAAGAGACGATACAGGCCGATGTACGGGCGGCCGGCCTTCCACTGACGGCGAAAAACAATCGGTTATGTGGGCAGATGAGTGACTATTTGCTGCATTCCAGAGGTACACAAACTGTGAAAAAATACACTTATTCATTTAACAAGTGGAAATTATATTGCATTGGAAATAACATCGAGAGTCTACCAGCACAGCCTGTGTGTATAGCTTTATATTTGACTGAGCTGTTGGTATCGGGTGCATCTTCAGGAACAATCGAAGCAGTTGTATACAGTTTAAAATGGCATCACGGAATTCGTGGATTGAGCGATCCCACCACAAACACATACGTGACTAACATTCTAGAAGCAGCGAAGCGTCAACCGAAAGATCATGTTCGTAGGAAAGATCCAGTTTCTACACCTGGGTTCGCTAACCGGTAAATTAGTGTTGTGTTGATAATTAGTCGGAACATAGAATGAGAAATATCTGTCTCTCGTGTCCCTATCCAACCCTTTGACGTAGAGCGACACACTTGACATATTTTGCTGAGTTTTCAAATCCATTGTAACACTCCGTGAAGAAAAACAATGGGCCACTGGCCGATCGATTGACGGCCAGCTATTTACGCATGCGCGCACAAACATTTTAAATACAAAATGTCAAGGTCGACAATTCACGCACATACACATAACTGGGTTGGGTTACCCGCACTTTAACATGTTTAGGTCTATTTATATATTTATATACATGTGTATTTCACAATAGACTATTATAGGTGTAATTGACTTGGGTCATGGTATATATGTTAACCATATGTTCACCTACATAATTCAGCTACACTGTACTCCTGATTTATATAAACCACACACGGTAAGTTCTAACTTTTATTTTAAATATATGTACTATGTTAAATATAATAAATCATAGTAGAAAACTAGAAAATGTGTTCATAGAACACGGATACCCCACATACCGCTTTGATAATAAACAAGGCAAAATTCCAAGTGCAAAAGGGGAGATAATCCATGTCCCGGGGGCCGAAACAAAAATCGAAATAAGCTTTGCGCCTCTACTCATCATATATACCATGTTTCAGGTCTTACAGTTTAAACGTTTTACGAGTTACAAGACAAAATTGTCAAATTCTAAGTCGAAAAGGGAGAGATAATCCATGACCCGGGGGTCAAATCAAAATAGACTTTGTGTATCTACTCATCATATTAAGGAAGCTACTTATCAAGTTTTAGGTCTGTAGCTAGTATGGCTTAAAAGTTGTACAACTTACAAGATTGGTGACGGACGGACTGACGGATGTTCTTAAAAATTGTGTTTATGTGTCTACGAGCCACATAAGGCCCCTCTGAGTACTACGGAATAAGCCAAATTTAGGTGGCTATTATAACTAACCCTATTCTTTACTAAGTCCATCCCTGTGGGGGCTAGCCACATATACCCTATATATTGATGCGGACGGACAAGGGTAACATTAAAGGCCCCCTCCACTATCGTGGTGCCGGTGGGGCATAAACAATCTATTTAATGTTACTGGGTCTCAGATATGTGCAGAAAGCTATGTATCTGTTAAAAATACTTCAGTTGTAGATTTGTATCTTATTCTGAACCCAAAAGGAAACATGTGTTGCCTGAAACAATTGGATTTTGATAAAATGTTTGTTTGTGATAACTAGTAACTGTGCTAGTTTTGTGCAATTGAGCTAATTTAATTTGTATTTTCCTTTCTACACTACAGGCCTGTATAGTGGTATTGGCAAAAAGTGTAGATCCAGATGAACCGGCTCGTGACGAGCCGTCTCATCAGGATCTGCACTTTTTGCAAGTAAATAATGTTCATATATTTGAGAACAAAAACACCCCCTTTTCATAAATTGACTAGTCGGAAAATCATTTTGTGACGATTGGATTGGATTGGCTGCAAAATTAACATATCAAAATCCATTCCAGTTGCTTAGGGGTGGATCAGCCAGTGTCATCTTGTAAATTGAATGCAAATTGATGTTTTGTACAAGCTTACTGATTTCATAAATGCCAAGTTTCTTGTGAAATCAGTCAACAAGTTTAATAAATCTCATATTAAATCATACACAAATGTTTGATTATATTCATTGCATATGCACATCACAATACACCGAAGCTGTAAATGACCACCTAGCTTGTTTTCTGTACGGGCCACATTTGTATATTTATTACACTAGTGTATTATGTTTTGTATTACACTATGCAATAAAATAGTTTACATAATCCAAGTTGTGCACACCCTTGAACTAGCTCTATCAAACCGTAAATTAGTAAAAATCTGTGACATACAGAATACGATGCGAGTATCTTTTGATATCATGTTTATCAGGCAATGCTAGGAACAATGTAGGAATTCCGAGGCTCGCTGTTTCCGAGACGAATCTGATAACCATGGTATCAATACACACTAGCATGGTATTCTGTATTCTATTGATCAGGTAACATTTTATGCTATAGAATGTGGAAATATGGCGCGGATTTCATTGAAAGGAACGCAGACTTGTTTACATTGTGTCATTACACTGACGTCAATCGGTAAAATCATGTGACGCTGTTCGTCCAATGAAACATCAGATATCAATTAGTTGTATACAATATATTAGTATCAGGTGAATGCCTAATACGACATGATGTTATCAGTCAGTACGTATTCGGCCAATACAAAACTGGTTACCTGATAAATGATGATACACATGTTATTTAGGACATTTGCAAACAACATATATGTTTGTTTGTTGGGTTTTAACGGCCTATCAACAGCTAAGGTCATTTAACTCCGGGACAATGGGTTAGTACTAAATCCCATATATTACCTGTACAAGTACAAGTACATGTTCAAGTACATGTACAAATGGAGGGAAAATCTCAAGATGAAAACTGAATATTTACAGCAAACAAACTATATATTCAGTCCTGAGATCAGAATAATCCTGATCGGATGTCAGGTCCTCGCCACATCAGAATCACTTGGCCCCTCCCAAAAGCAGTAGGATCAGTAATAATCTTGCTACTTTTCTAATGGGAAATAACACAATTCAACTCCCAGGTAACAAAAGAGCCCAAGATAAAAAATATACATGAGGGCCAAACCAGGCAAATCGTGATTCCTATAAGGAGGAACCCCTACCGTTAATTTACGCCTTCACGTTCACCCGACCAACTATCCACTCTAACAACATGTAATCTCACTCTACAACTTACACTAATACATTACTGAGACACATATTTGTTGCTGCGACTCCAGAAATGGGTCTTATGTGTTTTGCAACCAGTATAGATCCAGATCAGCCTGCACATACGCGCAGTCTGATCAGGATCTGCACTGTTTGCCATTCCATCATTATAGATCATTATCATGCTACAGGAGTGTGCTATTTGATCAAGAGCTACACTGGTCACAAAACCCATAAGTCTCATTTCTCCAGTCACATGTGATTCACCATAATAAAAATGGGGCTATCGAGTTTTTAACCTATGTAGCTCCAGATCAGGTAACAAAATCAAGTAGTCTAACATGGATCTTCTCTTTTTGTTAGTAGCATCAAAATTAGATTTTCTTTAATGGTGGTTAACGGCCTTTCAACAGCTAAGGTCATTTTAGGCCGGGTTAGCGGGGTTAAATCCCATATGATACCGATTGTGATGGGGGATAAATCCCAAAATCAGAACTGAATATTTACAGAGAAATATATATAGTCAGCCCTGGAATTAGAATAACCTGACCTGGTGCCAGGTCCATACCACACCAGAGTCACTTAACCTCTTCCCCTAAAAGTAATAGGATTAGGAATAATCATATTACTCTTATAAAGGGCATAACCATATTTAATTGTCACATAAAAAAATGCCGATGACGTACCTGAGGGCCAAATCATGAGTAGCATCAAGAACTTTACGTTAACTGTACAATGAACAATATAGACCCTGATCACACTGAACACATGAGCAGTTGGATGCAGGGCGCTACACTAGTCGCAACAAATAGTAGCACATTATTTTCACTTGTACAGTTACACATGTATAACTTAAATCTACTGATAATTTGATAACCCGAGCGTTCAGGTTTTGAACGCACCCAGTCTGTGACCTTGACCCTGGGCTTAGCGGAGGCGGGATGAATTTGGATTTGCGGTAGAGGACCATTGGAGCAATGCGTGTGTGAAATGTGAAGCAGATCCGAACAAGGAAACATACATTATAAGCCATTTACCCGAGCGTTAAGGTTTCAAACGCACCAAGTCTGTGCCATTGACGACACTGGGCTTAGTGGGGGCGGGACGAATGTGGATTAGTCACAGAGCGGTAGAGGACCATTGGTGCAATGCATGTGTGAAATGTGAAGCAGATCCGAGCAAGGAAATATAAATTATAAGCCATTTACCCGAGCGTTAAGGTTTCGAACGCACCAAGTCTGTGACCTTGACTCTGGGCATAGCGGGGTTGGGACGAATGTGGATTTGTCACAGGGCGGTAGAGGACCATTGGAGCAATGCGTGTGTGAAATGTAAAGCAGATCCGAGTAAGGAAACATATATTATAAGCCATTTACACGAGTGTAATGGTTTCGGGGGGGGGGGGGATAAAAACATGAAGGGAAATAACTCTAAAATTATGAAAGTGAGAGTTGTATTTCTTGCGCGCGACACACCTTTGACCTGATATATATGCATGTGCGAAGTTTCGTAAATATATCCCAATCGGTAACCATATACGACCCATGCTTTGACAAGAAAGCATGTAAAGAAAATGCGAAGGAAAGCTGGAGGATACAATCGGGCATGATGAGTGGTGTGTGCAATGGAGCAGTGGTTTAATATAAAAAAATCTCCACTTGATATGGTGATCAAACACACAACCTTTGGTTCGACATCGTAACCATTCGACCACTGCTGCTCCCAGATAAACTAGAATATGTGTTCATGGAACACGGATGCCCCACCCGAGGCCTTGTCAGAAAAACTCATATAGAAACTTGTAAAATCTTCTTGACAAAAATGGGACGGACGGACAAGGGTAACACTATATGCCCCTCCACTATCGTGGTCAGCTTCCAGAAGAATTAAAATATTAGTGAGGAAACGCACAAGCAAAATAATCGATCGCGATGGTTTCTGTAAAATGGTGCCAAAAATGTAGAGTAGTCTTTCACCTTGACCTTGGGGTTAACGGGCACCATTGGGTTTCTGTAGAATGATGCTGGCTGTTGTACAAATGCATCAATGACATATTAAAGCATTCCATCAAGGGAAACAGAAGTTACAATGAATTAAGCCAAGCCTTAAGTTTTCGAAACTGAGCATTTTCTGAGTATGTGACCTTGACCTTGTGGTTAGCGGGCACCATGGGTATTCTGTACAATGATGTGGGATGCCGTTACGAATGCATCTATGACATATGAAAGCATTCCATCAAGGCAAACAGAAGTTATAATGAATTAACTACAGAGTTAAGTTTTCGAAACAGAGTGTTTTCTAAGTTTGTGACCTTGACCTTGGGGTGAGCGGCATACACTTTCCGTAGAATGATGCGGGATGATATTTCAAATGCATCCATGAAATATTAAATAATTCCATGAAAGAAAACGGACGGACGGACGGACGGACGGACCGGACCGGACGGACGGACGGACGGACGGACGGACGGACGGACCGGACACGGACGGACGGACGGACGGACAACTTTTGTATCCCTATATCGCCTTTTTGCTACGCGAGGGGATAATAAAATTGAAACGAAACAAGAGACTTTAATGGGATTTAAAGTGGCCATAACCATTATTCGGCCAGCATATCAAGGCACCGCGTGCGTAACATAAGCGCCGCGGTCGGACTTATAGCGCCGCGGCACACTGACAACTGAAATTATAGCGCCGCGGTCCCACGGCGCTATAACCGGCTGGGGAAAGGCCTGATGCCCACGCAGTAGGCACAAACTGTTCTTTATAAGAATTAAAAAGTTGTATAATTGTGTCACTAATACACCAGTTCTAAAAATTACAAGTGCCCGATATACAGATATAATCATTTAGTAATGTTTATTTTACTGATAGTGACGTGCGGTGGTATCAGGCTATTTTCATATGCAAATGAGGCATGATATTTTTTAATTATTTTAATATACTAATTATACACCTGAAAAAATAATATTTTCGACAGATTATAAAGTATGATCATTGCACATCAACAAATAAATACAGAGAATAAATAGTAATGTCCGTTAACATTCTAAGGAAACACGGTTATCGCCCCTGATATCAGTGCGTAAATTTATGGCTAATATAAAATTTATAATAATGCCAATCAATACGTGGAATAATGGTGAATGAATGTTTATTTTGCCAGAAAATGTGTAGGATGATGTCTCTGATTTATGCCTACTGAGTGGGCATGTACCTTTAATGACATATAAATTTGTTTGGAAAGCCTTAGGTGTGCATATTTAGCCGACACCATTGTACCTATCTATGAAGTAGGACAAAGAACTATTCAAACACAATCGAAACAAATTTAAATGTCAGTATCATGCCCATATTTAGTCCAAATTCCAGCAGCATACAAGCCGAGGCAGTTCAAAGAAGTTTGTGCATGTTAAAAGTCTTATAACATTCGGACGTCAGTAAATTACATCAATTTATTGTGATGTCTGATGCCACCTCTGTGTGTTTGCAACATCATGTTTATTTCTGATAATTCTGCTCATCTCGCAGTGTAAAAAAAAATGAACAGCGTACTGGATAACACATCAGCATAGCAAAATTGGTACTAAACTTGAAACAGTATACATGTAGTTGCGAACTGTAACTCTTGCAATGTACTACCGTACCGTTCGCAGCCATAGTTACTATTCCACTCATGGCTTCCTCTCAGTCTGAATAGCGAATCTGATCTAATTTGCACTTTAGTAGTTAAATGTGACTCACTGACATATTTTATATTGTTTACTGAAACAAAAAATTAACATTATAAAATTAATATGACAAGTACAAACTAATAATTCCGAAACAAATTTTACAGTACAATACTTTTCAGTATTATAGCTGTTTTATGATTGAAGGTTACTAAATTGTTTCATATATATTAATTACACTAGCGTCTATACTGGGAACTATTTTCTAAATGTGGTATAGTATTATCATTTCACAACGTACTGGTACATGTATAGCGAAAATGCCAAATTATGCCATACAAAAGTATCTGCCCTGCTTATCACAGGTTCTGAAGGCATGTACTTGAATGTAGCGCATGTTTTGGGGAATGTGATGAAATAAAATGGTGTGATTGATTGATAATATGTGGCTGTGACTGGAGAAATGTGGCTTATGGGATAAGTGACCAGTGTAGCTTCTTCACACTCGTGTAGCCTGATAATGATCTATATTGATTGTTAGAAGCATGACGGGTGTTTCATTGATGGAACGGCGAGCAGTGTAGATCCTGAACAGCCTGCGGATGCGCAGGCCGGTCTGGATCTACATTGGTTGCAAAACCCATAAGCCCAATTTCTCCAGTCACAGCCACATACATGTCATTTACTGCCCATGAATTGGAATTATTGGATATTACCGTTGTATCTGAGGCACAGTCGGTACTCACAGTTTTAAGGGACATTGCACATTTCCTACCAGCAAATGGCGGTTATTCATTACATAAATTCATTAAAAGCGAGAGTACATTATTTTGTATTGCAGACGTCCCTTAAAAGACACGCATCACCTAATGAGTTTGCAACCAGTGTAGTCCCTGATCAACCTATGCATTTGTAGTCTGTTCAGGGCATACACTGTTCGCTAATGAATTTTATCAAACATAATACTGTATAACCGGCGAACGACCCCAGACATGTACGAACAAACGCTGACGTATATTTGTTGGAACGCGTTGAGACTCGTTCAAAGAAGCGTACCTCTCCAAAAGGACTTTAAATGGTGAGACAACATCCGCAAATCTATTATTATTACCCTCTAGTGGGGTTTTAACTCGAGTGCCGGTGTTCTAACGCGAGGCAGGCCATTTAGATAGGGCAGACAGAGACTGGGTTGGACCGAGTGTAATCGCTTGTAGCTAGGCTCTACCTACATAAAACTAAAGGGCTTGAAATACATGTTCTGTTATGTCCCTCTACTATATAACACCGTGACTCCTCATAATTTCGCGAGTTTTCCGAATCTCTTCACTATCAGAGACTGTGATATTTCTGCCAACGTTGGACATCATTTACGGAAAATATTACACACTGGTATCAGTTCGCGTTAATCCGCTTTCTACACCATTTACGGAAAATATCACACATTTAATTTGCATCCTAACCCGAAGATAAAGCGATAATCAACACACCCTCGCGTTGACATCCACATACATATACAAAGGCGTAGCGTGACGTTCGTTTGAATAGATTATGCATACATGTATCTGACCCAAATGCATACTGGTGTTTAAAAATAACAAAAAACACAGAGTTATAGAACCATTCACCCCTAAGTATCTTAACATGGACTGTTCCATTTAGCGAAAAACTTTAAAATATAATAATTCTAAAGCTACTCGTCTTATGAACGGCAAATTTGGAATTGAAATAGTGTTCAGCATGTACTATCGTATAAGAGGAAAAAGAATACCCAATATTAAACACACGTGTTTAGTAAGCAAAAACAATAGAAAACCTTAATTAGGCCATAACTTTGTAATTTTTTGTCCTATGGTCGTCAGATTTGGTATGCAAATAGTGTTCGAAATGTACTATCGTATGGGAGGGAAAAGAATACCCATTATTTCACATACGCTAATTAGATGACGAAAACAATATCATTTGTAATGAGGCTATAACTATTGACTGTTTGGTCTGATCGTTCTCAAATTTGGTATGTAAATAGTGTTCAACATATATTATCTATCGTATGAGAGGTAAAGAGAATACCCAATATTACACACACGTAATTAGTAAACAAAAACAATAGAAAACCGTAATTAGGCCATGTGATCGTTTGTCCTATAGTCGTCAAATTTGGTATGTAAATAGTGGTCAACATGTACTATCGAATGGGAGGCAAAAGACTGCAAAGTATTACACACACGCTAATTAGAAATACAATTTGTAATTAGGCCATAACTTTTGAAGATCCAAAAACTCGTGAGCTACTTGACCGATTGGCTTCACATTTTCTAGGATGCTAGAGTGGACGGACGGCTACCGTTTAAAGATAGTCGGTAGCTCTTCGAGGACGGTTTTATGAGTTAAAGCGAAAGAGGGGCATAACTCGTGATCTACTCGACCGATTTCCCTCACATTTTGTAGACGGCTAGAGTGGTTGGACGGCTACCGGTTAAACAGTCGTTAGCTCTTCGAGAACAATTCTAATGAGCTACAGCGAAGAATGGGCATAACTACTGAACGACTTCACCTCAAATTTGGTAGGCGGTTAGAGTGGACCAGTGGCTTTCTATCCTATACGGATTCCACGCGCATATTGTGCCGCCGCCACCCCCGTCCCGTGGAGGGCTTTCTGGGCAGAACCAGTACACTAGATTGCGTGTGCTGCCGCAGCCGACCCGATAGTCCTTTCTGGATAGAACCAGTACCAGTACAATTGGAGCGTCAAACTACCAATTACGTACGAATGAGTCAAGTACGGATGTGTGAGGAGAAGCTGCGGATTTATGAGGAGGAAATGAGGAGGTGTATATTTAGCTACGTCAAGTGGCAAGCAGGCGGATGAGTTATATGAGGAGGTAGTTTTTCCATTCTAGAAATCAGCAAACTTTGATAGAATGTGTATGTACATGATAGCTACGTCGTGTTCCGAATTAATATTTCAAGGTCAATGTCACCAATGCTATCATGGCTTAACGCAGATACGCTCAAGCGGATCATTTCGGATTTATCAACTATCAACATGTGCCAATAATGGTCATGACGTCGCTATTCAGGAGTCGATAAGGAACAGTAAGGAGTGGGTGAGGAGTCGATAAAGAACAGTGAAGAACAGTGAGCAGTCACTAAGGAACAGTGTGGAGTCGGTGAGGAACAATGGGTCGATGGGGAACAGTCAGGAGGGATGAAGAGGCAATGCGTATGCGATTGCAAGAGTGTAAGATCGTATACACGGAACATATAACGCCCACAAACAATAATACATATCTATTTATTCATGAAATAGGCAACTTGTTGATATGCTAGCTAATAATAATATCGAAGTGGTACACACACTCGTCAATGCTCTATAAAATCCATTTACAGATTAACACGAAAATCTATATCATTTACACTGTTTAGTATCCAGCTCCATATCTCTCCACTGGTGCACTCTGGTGAGGAGTTAATCAAAACACAATGTTGTGTACAGATAATCCATTTATACATTCGCAACGAAACTCTATCCAATTTTATATAGTTTAGCGTCTCTGTCCATCAGTGACGCCGCCCTCTTCCTACTCTTTCTTTCCAGTTCACTTCTCGCCATTTCCACTTCGCTGCGTCGGGTAAACTAGGGAGATTGCGGGCGTCTTAACGCCTGTCCCTCCTCCTCCACTTTGTGAGTCTTCCGCATCCATGCGTCCGTCTTCTTCCAGTTCCGGCGCTTCGTAACATTTCAAGATGAGATCGAACAAGTATTTCCAGGCTTCCTCATCATCGAAATCTTCGTCCATTTTGAGATTGGAAACAGTTTTCTTTATAGTCGTGTAGACGGGTTCTTTACGCAGCGAGTTAAACCATAACATTTTGTTCACGAAACTGTTCATCAGCGCCTTTCTGTATTTGGCTTGCATTTGTTCATATACGTGCTCACGGGCATCGGACTGATCGCCAGCTTCACGAAACAACAAAGGGAGATAAGTAAACAAGAATTCCGCGGAATCAGATGTCTCGCCTTGTCCCGCCTTGACCTCGAGCCTGGGCCCGAAAGCAATTTTCACTGGCCCGAACATATTATACAATTATTGACTAGTGAGCCATAGAATATCAGATTATATTCTATGGCTCACTAGTCAATAATTGTTTTATTATATGATAACAGTCTGTATATAGCACTTACGACCTTATGCTACTAGATAAAAATTGAAAAAGAATTTGAAGAAAAAAAATGAAGAAAAAAAAATGGAAAAAAAAAGTTTAAAAATTAAAAATAATAATGCTTGCTACTGGAGCCCAGAATTGTTTTTTGATAGTCCTATATTTATCTACATATATCTGCACAGGTCCACATACTGCCACAATTTTGTCAACACAGTCTACGGAAATGTAATAATGTACCTGTATAAATTACCTGTAATAAGTTAAAAAATTGAAAAAGAATGTAAAAAAAAAAATGTAAAAAAAAAATTAAATTTAAAAAAAAATAAAAGAATAATGCTCCCTACTGGAGCCCAGAATGTTTTTTAATAGTCCTATATTTATCTACATATCATATATACACAGGTCCACATATTGCCACAATATTTTCAACACAGTTTACGGAAATGTAATATAATCATTTACCTGTATAAATTACCTGTAAGTGGTCAGTGGTCAGTTGCACATGCTAGCACATGCACAGGTGAATAGTCTGTATATAGCACTTACGACCTTATGCTACTAGACGAAAATTGAAAAATAATTTGAAAAAAAAAATGAAAAAAAACAAATGGAAAAAAAAAGTTTAAAAATAATAATGCTTGCTACTGGAGCCCAGATTTTTTTTTTAATAGTCCTATATTTATCTACATATATCTGCACAGGTCCACATAATGCGACAATATTTTCAACACAGTTTACGGAAATGTAATATCCAATGTAGTAATTTACCTGTATAAATTACCTGTGGTCAACAGTGGTCAAGCACTGGACATTTGCACATGCTAGCCCATGCTAGCACATGGTTCTCCCAGTCTCTATTGTTCTCTCTACAGGTAAGGTGTACAGAGCACACGAGAAAAGGTGTACAGAGCAGACGAGAAAACGGGTCTTCATGCATTATTGTCCAGTTTGTAGAGTGCGCACAACAAAAAAGGGAGATAACTGAAAAATTAGCTACGCAAGAGTTGTCATTCTTGTGCGCGACACACCTCCGGGTCGTGGTCTATGCATGTGTGGAGTTTCATGAAAATATTCCAAAGGGTGGTCGAGTTATGCTCCGGACAGGAAATCAGTGCTCGAAAACAAAAAAGGGAGATAACTAAAAAATTAGCTATGCAAGAGTTGTCATTCTTGTGCACGACACACCTTCGGTTCGTGGTCTAATTGAATGTGTTAAGTTTCATAAAAATATTCCAAAGGGTGGTCGAGTTATGGTCAATCAGTGCGCGAAACAAAAAAGGGAGATAACTAAAAAATTAGCTATGCAAGAGTTGTCATTCTTGTGCGCGACACACCTTCGGGTCGTGGTCTATGCATGTGTGAAGTTTCATGAAAATATTCCAAAGGGTGGTGGAGTTATGCTCCGAACACGAAATCAGTGCGAGAAAAAAAAAAGGGAGATAACTAAAAAAAAAAGCTATGCAAGAGTTGTCATTCTTGTGCGCGACACACCTTCGGGTCGTGGTCTATGCATGTGTGAAGTTTCATGAAAATATTCCAAAGGGTGTTCGAGTTATGCTCCGGACAAGAAGTGTCTGCGGCGGACNGGCGGACGCGGACCCGGAAGCGGAAGCGGACGCGGGCGGGACGCGGACGCGGTCGGAGCGGACGCGGACGCAGCGCGCTGTCAAATCCATAGTATCCCCCGACGGAGTCCGGGGGATACAATTATTTTGTTAATCGAACGTCGGAAATTTCCTACGATCCGTTTCTGACTTTTATGTAAAACAAAAATGACTGATATAAAATGAATTATTTTTTAGGTTTAATTGTGGGAAATTTCCTACGTTCAATTCAAGTGATGTATGTACATTTGGATATTGTCAAAGTTGTATGTTTTGAATTTCAGTGTTGAAATTTATTAACTTCGAGAACTTCGGCAATATATCCTAGACAAATGTAAATCCTTGAATTGAACGTAGGAAATTTCCTACGATCGGTTTCTGACTTGTCTGTAAAACAAATACGACTAATCTAAAATTAATTATTTTTTAGGTTTAATTGTGGGAAATTTCCTACGTTCAATTCAAGTGAGTTATACTTTTTTTTTCTTTTTTGTTTTGTTATTATTATTATTTTCAAACATAGTCATGTATAAACACAAATCAATTACAACATGTAAACAGACAGAAACATACCATAAACTATACCAATTTGCATACACAAATGTATGTACCTAATCATGTGCATGTATCACTATGAATCAATATGCATTGATAAATGATTATGTCAGAGAGAGAGAGAGAGAGAGAGAGAGAGGAGAGAGAGAGAGAGAGAGAGAGAGAGAGAGAGAGAGAGAGAGAGAGAGAGAAATATAGAGATAGTTGAATGTTTGAGTTGAGCAACATCGCAATGAACAGATATATATATATATGTTTTTTTCAACTTCAGTTCTGCATATAATTTAATCTATGAAAAAATATTAAATTAAAACTGTATCAGCAGTCAGTGAAAAATCAAAACAAACAACGATATTACTCTAATTGAATGCCATCCCATTTTCGTTCATGAAAAGTAACATTATTTTTATTAATTGCTATTTCTCTTTCAATATCTCTTGTTTTTTCTTAAATATACTTTAAATTCACAGTATTTCGGTTCCATATTTCTTAATTTGCAAGAATAGATGAAATATTTTCCTAATAAGGCCACCGGCCCACAATATAACATGGTGAATTACACATTAGAGGAGTGATACACCGTCTTAAGGTACATGTATGTCTAACAATGTAGATAAGCATTATACGAGCAAGCACATGTATACTAGTGCACATCGTTACTCAGCTTGTATAATGGATTGTCTTTTCTCCAATGCTAGAAATATAAACTTAGCAATGCAGGGCTCTCAATAAGGGCCGGGGGCCGGGGATTTCCCCCGGCAACTTCCTCATTCGGCACCGGCTACTTTATCAGTAAAAAAAAAAAAAAAAATAGTTACAAATTTTTTAAAAAAAAATCGAACTTTGATCGTGTGCGAATAATGAATCAATCAATATAATCATTAATTGTTCTGTATGCAAAGCTGCCTGATTCACCGTAAGAAATTCTGCAGAAAATAAGTTTTGTGAGGTATTTCCTTAAACTTAAAGGAGTGATTGCACATTTCAATGTGGAATAAACGGTTAACTAGGTAACCGTAACATGTCAATAAATACTAGTTTCTCCATAAATAATTATTGGCCCGGACACCAACATCCAAACTGTGATTCAACCTATGTGCCTGGAAATCGCGACTGAGTGGTTCTGGTTTTAAAAATGTTCTTCTTTGGTAGACCCCCAAAACCATGCACAATTCTTGTTTTTTAAAAATCCAAAATGAAGTTTTTGCAGGTGAAATAATTAGCGTTGAGCCAGGAAATAGTGTGCGAGGCGTTCTGGTTTAAAAAAATTTCCACCCCCCGCATACATTTGATTTTGGTTGACGCCCCCCTCCCCAACTGGAAATCCTATACCCATGCCTGGATATCTACATTCACTTTCCTGCATTTTTATGTCGTTTAGAACCAATATTCTCAATTTCTATCACCAAAAATGGCAGAATTAATGAACATGTAATTTACTTCTGGCAAAAGTTGACTAAATATAGGTGCAAATATTGATTCTAAAAGACACCAGAATGCAGGAAATTGAGTATAGAGGTCAAAAAAATTCCGGGGGGGGGGGGGGGGCATGCCCCCGGACACCCCTAGCCATCTCGTAAGCTTCGCTTACTCGACCAATAACCTGACTACTTTTAGATTTGACCCTGCTACTTGGATACTTATTGAGAGCCCTGCAATGTTGTGAATATGTGGTATATGTGAACTCGCCATCATTCTATTAAACGAATCATGATTATGGTTTCTAATAGTTTCGAAATTTAAGAACTGTAGGCGTAGTTGTTCATAAGAGCTACATTCTACCAAGAAATGGTATTCGGTCTCAACCACATGTCTATTATTTTGTCGACAAATTGGACAATGCCGTAGATTCCTGTCAATGCCAATATGACGACCAGTTTCAATTAGTAAATTATGAGTTGAGCATCTGAACTTAGCTAGCGCTTGTTTATACGGAAACGATAAGTCTACAGTAAATATAGGTTTCAGGTGTTAGTGCGGATTTGAACCCACTATATGTATCTGCTTTACTAATTGTTTGTAATAAATCATGCCATTTCTGTGTATAACAGTCCAAGATTCTCTGCTTAAAAACATCGAGAAAATAATCTAGGTCGCCTACATCTTGTGAAAGCCAAATGTAACCGAATCCAAACGAATACAGGAGTAAACTAATACAAGTAGCCCAAGTTTTGCGGCCACTATCGTCCAACTGCTTGAGCATAATATAACATTGACGCGGATATCTGTCACGATCCATACGTAAAATAGTCTACCAATATTTGATGCATCGTGGCATATATGTAGTACAGAGTGGTAAACGGCCACATTCACCGTATGCAAATACATTTGCCGTCTGCTGGGGTAATCCACAATATTGTTTACAAAAAGCTATGTGACCCTTTCAATATGTTCAATGCATTGAAACCCCCATAATTCGGCACCGTAACAAAGAATCGGTTTCACCATCGAATCGAATAATTTAAAAATATCAGCATGGTGAAATTGTCCAAATGAGCGCTGATATCGAAATATGCATGCTATTGACTTTTGTGCTTGCTTAGATGCATATTCGTGTGTTTTCGACCATACTAGTTTTGGCGTCATGTACATACCTAAATATTTATATGACACAGTTTCAATTGGGTTGTGTCTATAATACCATTTTTCATAGCAAAATACCACCATTTCTAAAAACAATTATTTTAGTTTTATTTAGGTTAATTTTCATATTTACTGCATCATACACTTTTGAAATACAATCAATTTGTTTCTGCAATTGGATGGCGGTTTCACTAAAACTAGAAACATCATCAGCATACATCAATGCAAGTAGGTCACATATATCTTCTGTCACAAATATACCTCTATCAAATGTACTTCGTAAGTAAGCAACAAGATCATTTATAAAAAGACAAAATATAACCGGGCTACATATACAACCCAGGCACGTGCCGATATTACACAAAAAGAAGTCAGATAACTCATTTCCAACACGTACACACGATTTTAACTTATTGTACATTGATTGAAAGACTGTAAAAATTTTCCTAACTGTGACCAAAAATGTTGACTTGTATTGCATTCCCAAAACAGATGTTTATTGGTTTCCTGAGCCATGGCACAAAAATCACACAAATTAGAGCTGACAATATTACATTTGTATTAGTAATCATTTGTTGCGACAATTTTCATTAGAAATTTATATTGAAAATTTCGAAGTTTAGAACTGATTGTGCTTTTATAATAATGTGTATTTACCACCTTCCAATTTATATGCTTATCTACGAATTCTGTATTCCATTTATCTCTAGCTTCATAAACGATATTCTTTTGATTATTAAGAAACATATTATATAACATTTTGTTACATTCTTTTGTAGATTTTATTCTTTCTAATAATGGTGTGTTTGTGATTACTGCGTTTATTTCTTCATTCCTAATCCGCCTTCGCCAGTCTTGGGTGATGCTTGTAATTACTTTGAAATATTTTAAATAGTCGTTATTACTGATATCATATAACTGCCTTATATGCGAGAAATAAAAAAATGCTTTACTTCTATAGTCGTATAACTGTTCTATATATTTAATCCCATGAGCATACCAATCATTATAGAAAAACATTCTGCCATTTCCTTTTAGTTTCGAATTGTTCCATATAATTTGCTTTGATATATTTTCTGGATTGTCTATGAAATTTAATTTACTCCAGACTTCAAGAATTTCCGTTAAAGATTTGATTTTTACCATTTCTTTTGCATCTTTTTTGTTAAAATTTCTTTCAAACACATCAACACCGCCAAAATGATTTAACAATTTTAAATACAATATTTTCCACTGTGCATGAGATTGTACATTTGTAAGACGTTTGACCCATGTAGCTTTTAATGCATTAATGAATGATTCCAGTTCAATCATTTTAAGTCCACCTTTTTGTCTGGTTTCGAATCCCAGAGAAAGTCAAATATAATATTTATCATTTCTTTTAAAGTATCTTTTCCTGGATTATCTAATACTGTTAGAGGAAATAATAGTTTAGGAAATGCAAAACTCTTAATGACTGTTATTTTCCCCATTGTCGTAAGTTTTCTACGGTTCCATATATCTAAGCATTGTTTGAATTCCCTTATTTTTGGGATTAGGTTCAATTCATGCACTCTGTTTTTGTCATTTGAAAAATAAATACCTAAAGTTTTAGCCTTGTCTGCAGTCCACGATAATTGTTTTTCATCACAGTATGTAGTAATTGAATGCTTAATTGATCCAGTTCTAAATATTATTGATTTAGAGTAATTTAAGCGTAGACCCGAAATGTTTCCGAAATTATAAATTGTAGTGATTAGTTCTTCTAATGATTCTTTAGAGCCATCCATACAAAAAGTGGCATCATCTGCAAACATAGTATTTTTAATTTCTTCTTCATTGATAACTATTCCTTTTATCATATTATTATTTCTAACACTGTGGGAAAGTAGTTCTATTGCTATAATGAATAAGTATGGGGACAGAGGACAACTTTGTCTTACTCCTCTTCCTAGATTAAAAAAAATCTGAGAGATATCCATTATTTGTTACACAACTTGAAATATTACTATAAAACAAATCAATCCATTTTATAATATCAGGTCCGAAATTCAGGAATTGTAATACTTGTATTAAATATTCATGATTTATGCTATCAAAGGCTTTTTCAAAATCGGCGAAAAACAGGAGACCAGGAATTTCCTTTTCATTTACGTAATCAAGAGTTTCATTTAACAGCCTTATATTTTCTCCAATATATCTACCTTTAATAAAACCAGTTTGAGATGAGTCAATTAATGTATTTAAAACACGTTTCATTCGATTTGCGATTGATTTAGCAGCAATTTTATAATCTACGTTTAGTAAACTTATTGGTCGCCAATTTGTGAGATTAGTTGTATCTTTTCCTTTTTTTGGAATTAAGTTTATTACACTTTGTTTTTGGAGAGCCGTTAACTCGCCTTTTTGAAAGGATAAATTAAGGGACTTTACTAGATACGTTTTTATATCATTCCAAAAGAGTTTATAGAATTCAACATTTATTCCATCAGACCCTGGACTTTTGTTATTATTCATTTCCTTTAGTGCATTAAAACATTCGTCTTCAGATAATAATCCCTCGCAATTAAGTTGCTCTTCGTTATTCAATTTATTATTATAAACGTCTGGAAAGAAATTTATATCTGAATCTAAACTATCTTTTTCCTTATATGGCTTTTCATAATATTGTTTTTGTTCCACCAAAATGATTTCTTCTTTATCTGTTATAGTTTTCCCATTTACATTTAATTGCGAGACAATTTTCCTTTCGAATTTTCTTTTCTCTAGATCCGCAAAGAATTTTGTATTTTGTTATCCCCCTTCTACCCAGTTTACTTTTGATGTAAAAATGATGCTTTCTGCTCTTCTTCTATAAATATCTTCTAAACTAGTTTTATTGTTATTTATCTCATTAATCACTTCTGGTGTTTGTACATTTAGCTTCATTAATTTATCAATATTTTCCTGTAGTTATATCTCATCTGTCTTATCTTTTTTGTTACGTTTAGCAGTATATGTTATCGTTTCATTTCTAATGGTTCCTTTAACTAATTCCCATAATGTATCAGGACTCGCTTCATTATTGATGGTTGCAATTTCAGAAATGCTATCCTTAATGACTGTTTTGTAATCATTTTCAAAGAGTACAGAGTTATTTAACTTAAAGTATCCTGGTCCTCTCTTCTGGTTTGGAAATAGTATTTGAAATATTATCCGATACCAAAAAATAGTCCAGTCTACAGAAAATTGGCGGTTTTGAATTAGAATGCCATGTGAATCTTTGCTGTGTTCCGTGTTTTATTCTCCATATATCAGCTAAATTATATTTTTCCATGATATTAATAATCTGATCTCTGTTATTCTTATTTGTTCCCTGCAGCCCACACCTCTTATCTAGTTCAACATTGAATACTGTATTGAAGTCACCACCTATAATAATACGCGAATATTCGTTGTTAGAAATAAAATCATCAATTTGTTTAAAAAAAATAATTGTTTTCTACATTTGGCCCATATACATTCAGTAAGATTATATCTCTATTATTTATTTCTATGTGTAGTGCTTGAATTCTACCGGTAATCAGTTCTGTATAATTCTTGATTGCATATGATAATTTTGAGTTTAAAAGTATACATATTCTTGCACTGTTGCTACTGTTTCCGCTAAAAAATGCGTCAGCCCCCCAATCAGCTTCCCATTCTTTCACATTAGTTAAAGTGGAATGAATTTCCTGTAAGAAACAAATAGAAAAATCATTATCCTTGAGCCATTGAAAAACTTGCGTACGTTTTAGCTTTGCTCCTATTCCTCTGACGTGTAATGTGCATACATTAGTGTCCATCATGTATACTGGTATACTTGTCTGATGTACTGGTCAAGAAGAAGTTTATTGCTCGATAGGAAGAAGTACATATCATACAGTAGAAGGAAATGCATATCATAGAAGAGAAGACAGAAGGAAGGGAAATAAGATATACTATAGACATAGAATACAAGGATCGTTATAAATACCCTCTCGTTTATGTTGTTTCAATTTTACCTAATTGAGTGATGTCAGAGGTAAACAGGAGAATTTAATACATACTTGCGCGTATGTGATTCATGTTCCGATAAAACACTTCTAATTTGGATGAATACTTTCGTAATCACAAATGCCGACTCATGTCAATTCACGAAGAGGCATCTAGGACAGACGAAATACATATACTTGCAAACACTATTGCATTAACTAACATGAATGACATGTGTCGACATGTTCACTGAACAGTTGATTTGCGTTCAGAACTAACACATGGGTGGCCGTGACTGGAGAAACGGCGCCCTTAGGTCCGCGATCAACGTTGCCACCGACCAAACAGCACACTCATGTAGCCCGTTAGCGATCTGTATTACTTGTTAGATGCATGGCGGGTGTTTCGTTGATGGAATGGCGAACAGTGCATATCCCGATCAGACAGTGCGGATGCGCAGGCTGATCTGGATCTACACCGGTCGCAAATCATATATTCTCTATCTTTGCAGCCACAGCCACTTTTAAGACTGAGTAATTGTGTAAATGGCAAACATGCATGCACAAGCAATTGATTTTCCAAAAATAGTGATACTGCAAATATTACACAGTGTTTTGATATTGATAGGACATGATGCTAAAACCAAAGCTGCTGTAAATGTGTAAATTGCTTGAATATTAAACAATATATAACATGAATGGGCAATGGAACAGACCGTATTCAGAACAGACACAGTTGATGTAAAGTATATAAAGTAGATTGTAAACAGCGTATACACTTAACCCTTTCGACCCGACATACCATATATATATGTATACATTTGTAAACACTGTAGATCCAGATGAGCCGGCTCGTAACGAGCCATCTCATCAGGATTTGCAGTAGTTGTCAATATTGTTCAATTCTAAAAAATATCAGCATTTTCTCATTAATTGGCATAAAGATTCCATGGTCGATATTTAGGGGAGAAAGGGTTAATATGCGTATATCGTTGCACTAATTATAGTGTTAACTCAACTAAAATAGCTGGGATGTTCAGAAGGAAAATCTATTTCTTAAATATGTAGATTATGAAGATAGTACGCCGTATAACTATTGAACAAATTATGGTTGACATATAAAATGTTTAACAATATCGACTTGGTAACACAGCAGGACGGGTTCAAACTAAACCAGCGCTGTTCTCTATGTGTTAGGCCCGACAGCTGAGAAGTGGCATGTTACGATGTTTGTGACCAGCATAGTCTCAGATCAGATTGCACATCGGTGCAGTCCGATCAGGGGCTACGCCGCTCACCATTCATATGTTGCTGAATCTAGATAGCTGCCACCATCATGATTCTGATCTTGCTTTTGTAAATGTGCAACCCGACTTCTGTCTTCAATTGTGTCAACTGTTGTAAAGCACATGTTTGGATTGTGTAGGCAGTAAACAGTGTAGACAAAATGAGATAAGACTTATTGTCTAAATAGTGAACAGTGTGGATCTAGGCAAGAGGAAACATCTGTACAGTGTTTTAGATTAAGTGTGTTTTAAACAATGGAGACACATAATGGCAGTATATTGATCGACTGAATAGTGATTGGTGTAGACCTGTAGAGTAGATCAAGCTTTACTAAGTGGGAATAAAAGTTACTTTTAATTTTTCCACTTTAGCTATCACTAATATTATACCGCATGCATGTACTGTTGGCGATCCCACCGACGCGCCGGATATAAACTGAAGGCTGACCACGATCAGTCTGTGCAAAGGCACTGACCAATTGTGGTCTACACTGTCCGCAATGCTGATGTTGGTTTTTTAAAAAATTATACTGATTCACTGATAATGTCAATCTTACGTCCGTGCGTCGTTAAGTTCGCCGACAGGACAGATCTGTGGAATATGAATATAGTATATGTATAACGATAAACAAAGACCGTTTCAATAAATATTGAAAATATGTCGGCACATCTCATATTATAAACGTATTTTGCAAACAATACTAATAATCATTGCTATTACAAATGGTGGACACTGCGGACCGGAATCAGACTTTAAACAAACAGTTGCTGAGTAGAGCGGGACGGGATGGGGCTGTTTATTTAACTGTCTTGTATATGGTGTTGCGACTGGTTAGCATGAACAAAATATAGCTTGAAAAAGGAAACTAGTAATTTCTCATTTCCCGGCATTTCCCGGCAGTGTGTCGATCTATCAAAAACGGGGAAAAATAAACATATCTAGCCCATCGTGTCCAATCTCCCTCAATCGCTTTTCATAGTGGACAGGCATTACCAAATATCATGCCGTATATATGCACATATATACACACTTATATACACACACATATTCACCCACGATGAGGTAATGATAGTACTAAGATTTCTGCAGCAATTGTTTTAAATGTATACGAATTTGGAGATTGGTGCCTGGGTAGCTTTATCTAAGGAGATTGACAATGCATATACATACTCCCCTCATATGTAAAAACGAAATGCGAAAGTATACGAGGGTAGTACATAGATTGTTGTTTGAACCTACTAAACAGCAGATGGATGAGCTGGTCTGTAAAATACACACATTATTATACTACGTAACAGCTAATTTATCGGTTACAATAAATGTGTATCGATTGACAAAAAGAGGTACCGCTATATACATACATGCATACTGATACATATACATTATACATACACATACTCACACGTACGAAAACACACACATATACACATCTACATATAAGCATGCATATATATATATGAACACGTGGACCCTATACGGAGAAATGGTCCCACACGTCTGACCAGTGTAAACCGAGCTCAGTCTGCGCATCCGCGCAGTCTGATCCGAGTCTACCCTGATTGCTAATATGTTTTACCCTGTTTAACAATTTCAATGACTGAATGTCTATCACCCGTGATTAACTTGCATTCTTACTGATAGCAGTAAATAAGCTATTGTCCATTAGCACAAGAAAACGATCCCAGTCATACCCTTGCTCAGTGTAGTCACATAGTGGCCGCCTTACGGCAGTCAACGTTCGTGATCCGTCTGATAGACGCTCCCAACATATCTAACGAAACGTTTAGACCAGTACCTAGCCGATCAATGCCTACACTGGTCGAAAACCACCAAGGGTGCCCATCGCTGTGGCAGTGTTACTGTTCTAAATACTATCGGACATATGTATATGTCGGATTACTTTCTTAACGGCCCTTGTGAATGGACGCACGTGTTGGACCAAAACAGCGTTCACCCGCATGTGTAAATTACTTGCATGTTTGCGAGAAGTATACTTGCTAAAAAAGATAGGGCTGTGTATTGCTTGTTTGCTTCAGTATATTGTGCACGAGCATCAACTACAATGCATATGTACGAACGGCGTACGAGAACGAGTTTGCGACACCGTGGCCAGTGCAGATCCTGACCATCATGTACTTTCGCCCAGACGACTAAGTACCGAAGGGCTTTACTGGTTGTTCAGTATCTAAATGTGTGAGAAATGTATACCGTTGTCAGAATTGGCGAATGTACAAACAGATCCGGGACTACACCGGCTATGACTGCGTGTACCGCACAGTCCAATTCGTAAGCAGACAATCTATTGTGGCATATTTCTACATTTGTTGTATAAATATGGATATAATTTCAGTTTATTTACTATTGTTTGTAGACGGAAATTCTCTATACGTTCCCAGTCCAATAGTTGTAGTCTTTATATTCAACTTGTTCTATCCTGTGAGATGCTTTCCATTTTACCACAATACGTCCATTGCGCGTCCAACACGATTCTAACTCTGTATTCCTCCTCGCTGCTGCGAACACCATTTGGTTCTCTCTGGCTAAATCTTCAGAAATATAGATCCCTGTCCCGTTTAATTTGGTCTTCCTGTCTTTCAAACTTTGGAATTGATGTCGACGTGATAGAAATTTGATGATCACTGGTCTTGGCTTATTTAGTGCTTTCTTACCGATTCTGTGAGCAATGTCTATGTCTCTTACCTCGACCTTTGTTTTCATCTTCTCATTTAAAAAAGTTACCACCTTTTTTGTAGTTTCTTCCATGGTTTCTAATCTTTCCTCATTGTCTTCTGGTAGATTTATGATTCTTATGTTGTTACTCCTACTATATTGTTCAATGTCGTTTCCTTTCTGTGCTTGGATCGCGTTTTTCTTTTCTGCAGTGAGTTATACTTGGATATTGTCGAAGTTGTGTTTTGAGTTATTGAAATTCATTAACACAGGGAACTTTGTCGATATATCCTAGATACTTTAAATCACTTGAATCGAACGTTGGAAATTTCCTACGATCAGTTTCTGACTTTTCTGTAAATCAAATATTACTGATCTAAAATGAATTATTTTCTAGGTTTAATTGTGGGAAATTTCCTACGTTCAATTCAAGTAATGTACATTTGGTTGTTTTGAATTTCTGTGTTAAATTTATTAACTTTGAGAACTTCGTCACTATATCCTGGACAAAATTAAATCGCTTGAATCGAACGTAGGAAATTTCCTACGATTGGTTTCTGACTTTTTGGTTTAACTGTGGGAATCCTACGTTCAATTCAAGTGATGTAATTTTGGATATTGTCAAAGTTGTATGTTTTTAATTTCAGTGTTGAAATTTATTAACTTCGAGAACTTCGGCAATATATCTAGACAAATGTAAATCCTTGAATCGAACGTAGGAAATTTCCTACGATCGGTTTCTGACTTGTCTGTAAAACAAATACGACTAATCTAAAATTAATTATTTTTTTGGTTTAATTGTGGGAAATTTCCTACGTTCAATTCAAGTGAGTTATACTTGAATATTGTCGAAGTTGTGTTTTGAGTTATTGAAATTCATTAACACAGGGAACTTTGTCAAGATATCCTAGATACTTTAAATCACTTGAATCGAACGTAGGAAATTTCCTACGATCAGTTTCTGACTTTTCTGTAAATCAATATTACTGATCTAAAATGAATTATTTTCTAGGTTTAATTGTGGGAAATTTCCTACGTTCAATTCAAGTGATGTACATTTGGATGTTTTGAATTTCTGTGTTAAATTTATTTACTTTGAGAACTTCGTCACTATATCCTGGACAAAATTAAATCGCTTGAATCGAACGTAGGGCATTTCCTACGATTGATTTCTGACTTTTTGGTTTAATTGTGGGAAACCTACGTTCAATTCAAGTGATGTAATTATGGATATTGTCAAAGTTGTATGTTTGAATTTCAGTGTTGAAATTTATTAACTTCGAGAACACTCGGCAGTATATCCTAGACAAATGTAAATCACTTGAATCGAACGTCGATTTAATACGATCGGTTTCTGACTTGTCTGTAAAACAAATGCGACTAAATAAATTATTTTTTAGGTTTAATTGTGGGAAATTTCCTACGTTCAATTCAAGTGAGTTATACTTGAATATTGTCGAAGTTGTGTTTTGAATTATTGAAATTCATTAACATATAGAGAACTTTGTCAATATATCCTAGATACTTTAAATCACTTGAATCGAACGTAGGAAATTTCTTACGATCGGTTTCTGACTTTTCTGTAAAACAAATATGACCGATCTAAAATGAATGATTTTTTAGGTTTAATTGTGGGAAATTTCCTACGTTCAATTCAAGTGATGTACATTTGGATATTGTCAAAGTTGCATGTTTTGAATTTCAGTGTTAAATTTATTAACATAGAGAACTTCGTCAATATATCCTGGACAAAAGCAAATCACTTGAATCGAACGTAGGAAATTTCCTACGATTGGTTTCTGACATTTCTGTAAAAGAAATACGACTGATATAAAATGAAAAAAAAATTAGGTTTAATTGTGGGAAATTTCCTACGTTCTATTCAAGTGAGTTATACTTGGATATTGTCGAAGTTGTGTTTTGAATTTTTGAAATTCATTAACATAGAGAACTTTGTCAATATATCCTAGATACTTTAAATCACTTGAATCCAACGTAGGACATTTCCTACGATCGGTTTCTGACTTTTCTGTAAAAGAAATACGACTGATATAAAATGAATGATTTTTAGGTTTAATTCTGGGAAATTTCCTACGTTCAATTCAAGTGATGTACATTTGGATATTGTCAAAGTTGTATGTTTTGAATTTCATTGTTGAAATTTATTAACTTTGAGAACTTCGGCAATATATCCTTGACAATGTAAATCACTTGAATCGAACGTAGGAAATTTCCTACGATCGGTTTCTGTTGTTTCTGTAAAACAAATACGACTGATCACAGTTTTGTGAAAGTTTTATGTTTTGAATCTCGGTGTTACATGTATTGGACAATATATCCTGCACAAAAGTAAGTCACTTGAATGGAACGTAGGAAATTTCCTATGATCGGTTTCTGACATTTTCTGTAAATGAGGTTTAATTGTGGGAAATTTCCTACGTTCAATTAAATTGATGTACATTTGGATATTGTCAAAGTTGTATGTTTTGAATTTCAGTGTTGAAATTTATTTAGAGAAGTTTGACAATATTTCCTAGACAAAAGTAAAACACCTATATCGAACGTAGGAAATTTCCTACAATGAAAACTGATTAATCATCATGTTTAGTTCATAGTATTTGGATATTTTCGGAGTTGTATTTTTTGGCATTTCAGTGTCCAATTTGTAATTATTTTGTTAAATTGTATATTCTGTATTTCAATTGTGGGAAATTTCCCACAATCGAGTTTAAATTTATTAAATAAATTGTTAATGAACAATATTTTTGTGTTTGCGTTCAATAATTATGAAAACCTGTAAATGGAGAGTTTCCAATGTAGGAAATTTCCTATAATGCCCAGTCAAAACTGCTCAAACCTGGAAATGATCAGAAAATTAGGTGAATTTGATGAGCTTCCAATTTGCGAGTTTGACCACATTTCGACCCCAAAACTGCTCAAACGTGGAAATCGGTTGTGTCGAGAGAGCAAACAAGTGAGCGAAAAAGGGATTTGGGATTCTGTTCTAAGTTATTTCCTCGGCTGAATTATACACGTGAGCGATAGTCGTCGATGAACAATAGTCGGCTCGAACATCATCGACTATTGTCGACGACTAATGTTCATCGATAGTGAAGTTTCTTAAAAATTGTCTAAGATGTTCAACGACGCACATTAATGGTGAAATAGCTTTAGAAATGGTAGTTGTCGATGAACAATAGTCGGCTCCAACATCATCGACTATTGTCGACGACTAATGTTCATCGATAGTGAAGTTCTTAAAAATTGTCTAAGATGTTCAATGGCGCACATTAATGGTGAAATAGCTTTAGAAATGGTAGTTGTCGATGAACAATAGTCGGCTCTAACATCAACGACTATTGTCGACGACTAATGTTCACCGGTAGTGAAGTTTCTTAAAAGTTGCCTAAGTTGTTCAACGACGCACAGTAACTGTGAAATGGCTTCAGAAATGGCTAAGTTATTTCCCTCCGCTTAAATATACACGTGAACGATAGTCGTCGATGAACGATAGTCGTCGATGAACAATAGTCGGCTCTACAATGCAGATTTTCGACTTTAAAATCTGTGAAAAATAAAATAATTTTCGCAATTCTTTGAATAAAAGTTCAATATTATCCCCGACTTGGAAATAAATACAATATTCAAAATCCATGTAAAATAACAAAAATTCTGATATGAATATTGTTAAATGATTGTCTCTTAAATAACACAACTGTTTTGCGACCTGTGAAGACCCAGATTAGCCTGCACATCCGCGCAGTCTCATCATGACCTACACCGCTCGCTACTGTATGGGGCGGTCAAAATTCCAGTTCATAACTGTACATCGACTTTCTTACATCATTGCTAGCAGCCGTCTGTGTCTCTGAATATGAGGTGTCTTCCTGATTCCCACACTTTTATAAAAACTGGTCACTTGTTGTGTGGGGGAAACAGGAATTTGTCCAGGTGGTTGATTAGTAGTAACATAGCATTGGGCGTGAAAACCTTATATTGTTACATGGTAAACATATAGCGCGTGCTGTTTGCATATGGCTTTAGGCAATGCTCATTCCGGGGCCGCGCGTAATGGAAGTGCCTTCATGACGTCACTACGCGGAAATGCCTTCATGACGTCACTACTTCATGACATTCATGACGTTCATGACGCGGCCCCGGAATATGAATACCGAAAATTATCTACGTGAATGGGACGATTTATAAAAGTGCTGAAAATACTGAATATAATGCTTTTTATGGAAATGTAGCAATAACGTTTGGTCATGTCCAGCCGTGTGCAAACGTTTGCTGTGGCCCGAGGGAACTGTTTGAACCCGCGGCCTGCGGCCTTGGGTTCAAACAGTTCCCTCGGGACACAACAAACGTTTGCACACGGCTGGACATGATCAAACCTTATATTCTGTTTCAAATTTTGAAATAGCAAACATTGATGGAAACTACTATTTAAGCAGGTTACTACGGCAAACTTGTCGCGTTTTTCTTATGTTCCCACTAAAACATCAATAGTAATGCCTGATTAGTGGAGAAATGAGGACAAAACATAAGGAATAGTATTACTTTCCCACTGTTTAAGCAGGTTACTACTAGAAAAAGACGTACGGACATATATTATATAAAAGAAGCTCAATGATAGTGTATTTTATTTCATAGTTTCTTATTTTCAACACAAATACACAATTTACAGCACATTGATACGTTCATAAACATTTGACAGAAAAATAGTATAATTTCCTACAATGAGTAGACCGAAATAAATTAACACACACATTCAACAATAGTTTATTGAAACATATTATAGCTTTTCTGATTTACCTGTAAAAATAAACTGGTGGAATCAGGAATGCTGAAAATCAAAAGTTAGGGAATCAGGCATAAACCATACGACAATACTGGCACACTGGGTGACACAAATGCACAAGCGCAATAAGACAACATTCGAGCTAGGCAATTATCAATTTGTCCTGTAATAATATTCACTGAATATAACGAGTGTAGCATAGTATTAGCATTTGGCATATTGCAGCATGTACATACATGTAAGGTATGTCAAATTACTTGGATGGTGAATTTACCACAAATATGTCACACACAACCTTCTATACACTGTGTATAATGGATTTGTCAGTAATTTCATGGTCCGTTGTGGGCGAAAAACGAAATATAGCCGACCTACTTACCTATTCCGTAAAGTGTCCTTTGTGACAATAAGAACTAACATAGGAAGTGAAATAAATTGACATGTGTCTGAATGATTAGCTCATGAAATACAATATACTAAGCGACAAAAGAAGCAAGATCTGGTAAAATAATAACAAGTACGGGTATACAGTATTTGTGCGCTTCAAATTATTTCAAATTCATCACTGGAATATATAGCTGTGAGTAAAGTGTAAACACAACACTGTCTATGTAAATTATGCGAAACATGCTTCGAGAAAAATAATATAGATCTAATAATAGGTACTAGCATAGTAAAATACCTTTGGGAAGTAGGTGAGCTCGATCATTCCAGTTGAGGTGATCCCCACTACGTGTCACGTGTGCCATAACATGCGAAGATAACGATTTATATTACTGCGTATTTCAAGAAATAATTCTTATCAAAATGTGCATAAAATATAACATATGTACGCAGCAATATGTTAGGAAAAGTCGATTTTTACCAGCGTATTTGGACGAATATCTAACATTGAATAACTTGGGGGAGATATTTCATAATGATATAGTGATATGTCGGATGAGTACCTACACCACTATCAAGATCGATGACTGACTATGGCAGAGCTCCAGATAAGTTCTGTATCTAAAGAGTATTATACCCGGATATTTCAAATTCAATGCGTATTTTACTTTTACAAATGTATTATTATTGATTTTCTTCCTTATTAAATAGGGAAAAAATGATACAAAATAAAACAAACTTAACAATTCACTGCTTTTTACAGATCAAGTAAGTAAATTTTCAACTTTATTACAATATTTTCACTACTCAATTTGAAAATCCATGCGTATTTTCACATTGCTGTGAGTATTTTGTACTCCCACTTTTGATAATCAATACATATTCTGCGATGGTGAAGCAGGTACAGTTACCGGCCGTAGACAGAGTGCCATATCAGATAGGGCACAAAGGTACAGTTAATGATGACCATATGGACGGAAATGCAGAAGCCCAACAAAAGAAAAAAACGGTTGTATACACTACATACAATCAAATATAGCTTGTATAGTGGAACCCCTCCAAACCGAACACCCTGGGGATTCCATTGTGTCTTATTTAGATGGGTTTCAATGTAAGTTATGTCATTGTTCTGTCTGTTCATAACATAAATTGATAAAAAGTGGCCATCGAGTGATTAATTAATTACAATGGAAATCTCTCTAAACCGGACACCGTGGGTACCTCCCTGGGTGTCCGGTTTAGAGAGGTTCCAATGTATAGACCAGATAAAGAATTAGAGGCAATGGACACCAGTATAAAGGAAGAGTGTCACCAGAGCAGAAAAAAGCACAGCATGATAACTCACTAGCTACATGTAACTGTAATAACTACATCATTATTTATGTGATATCTATAATGTATATACATGTACATTGTCTAAAATTTAACTTTTGTTTTCTTACAGACAGTAATCGTGTTCTGGCGATTCTAGAAACAAAATTGCTACCTCTCTATGATCCCTCTCATAGATATCAAAACATATCTGAGGCGAATGACTGTAGCTATGTTCATTCCTCAAGGTGTATGCTCACTTGGTTACAACAACAACAACGGCTGAAAGTGTTGAAAGCTCGCCCACTCCAAAGTAAGTATTATTTGATATTTTCCTTAATATGCAACGTATTTAGATGAAATATGGCGCAGCAAAAGCGTCTTCATGAGCTGCATTTGGTGATCCAGGGAGTTCGGCACAGACTTATCTCGTTTTTGCGAAGAATCGATTTTCGTGCCGGTAGACACGGAAATCGATTCTTCGTAAAAACGACAGACGCTTAGGCGAAAATACAGAGACCACCAAATGCAGCTTAACAAGACGCGTTTGATGCGCCATATTTCATAAAAATCCGTTACGTAATAAGGACAATATAAAAGAATACTTACTTTGAATCGGATGGATTCTGGAAGTTTCATTACTTGTTGTTGTTGTTAGTACCACGTGATCATATACCTTGTTCCTGCTGAACTTGATATCACATGACACTAGCCTCCTACAATTATTATTTATTTATCAGCGGGCCGTTTTACGAAACTTCGTATGGCTAAAATGTTCGTAAGTGCAAACTAATGATAGTCTGTAAATTTCACATTAACAATGTCTTCTTGTAAACACTTATTGGATTTACATTTATTGAACATAGGCTGCATATGTAGCCCAGCCTATGTTCAATAAATGCAAATCCATCAATTGAAATTTCCAGACGATCCTAAATTTGCTCTTACGAACATTTTAGTGGTACGAAGTTTAGTGAAACGGGTCCCAGGTACCCAGCTAAGCAGTCCGTATTCGAAAACTACTTTTGCTAACGCTTCGTTGGTCGAATGACGTAAAATGACGTGATGTCTGACGTAACGTGAACAAATCCGCGTTTCTTTCAATGAAAGCCACTACACGTTGTTATAATTATTTGCCAAATCTGTAGCATACAACTAACATACATTGATAAGACGCTAGACTCATATTCTCTATTTAGAACTTTGGAAATAATGATGTTTTGCCTGCTCATAATGTGTCCATAATATTTGTTACGTAACCGTAATATTCTTGTCGGTTTCTTTTACTGTCTGTATATTCTAGCTGGTCCACTATACAATCAGTATGCAGTTGATCCACAAAAACATATTTCTACCCTGATATGGATCATTACCATGCTATTGTGAAACACGAGACATTGTTCAACGACTACTGTGTGAATATCGTGTGCCATGAATAAACTTTATTGGCGTATTGCCTTTGTGACAAGTGTAGACGCTGAGTAACCTGCACGGTCTGGAAAGTGCCTACACCGATCGCTATCATACGGAACGAATTGTTATTTCGTGGGAATTAATTGTTAAATTGAGAGAATTAATTGTTAATTTGTGGGAACGAATTGTTAATTCCTGGGAACGAATTGTTAAATTAAGGGAACGAATTGTTATTTCGTGGGAACGAATTGTTAAATTGTGGGAACGAATTGTTAATTCGTGGGAACTAATTGTTTATTCGTACGAACGAATTGTTTATTCGTACGAACGAATTGCTAAATTGAGTGAACGAATTGTTATTTTGTGGGAACGAATTAATGAAAAAATGAATTATACGTCTCCTGCAGGGCTCCGTTATATCAGAACCGTACGCAGGAATTAATTTATGTTAGGGGGTGCGTTATCGACGGCGCGAAGGGCTAGAGTTAAAAAAAAAATGTTTACACATACGCGGACTGACCTCGGTTGATTAAGGGGGGGGGGGGAAAGGGGTTGTGGGGGGGGGGGGGGGCTGCGCACCCCTCTGCACAAGGGCCTGGCTCTTGGAGAAGTATTCCTGATGCTTATAACTAAAACGTTTTATCAGAAGGGTATGGGATCAAGTGGTCTATTGTTCACATTGCAGTAAACGCGGCGTCCATGTCTGTCAGGTTTCATCTTATTTTTTCATCAGTACGACTGCGGTTTCTTCCTTTTAATGATGTCCATGTTGCAGCCGTTAACACTACGAGTCCGCCAATACCAAATTTAGCATCATTACGTGTGTAGTTAGTCTGAACGTGCTGCAGAGAAATTTTAATCGGACCAAGTTTAAACAACGTTCGATTCCTTCCTATTCAAATTTCTCTGCAGAATGTTCAGACTAACTAAATAAGTGCGCCTGTCACACTGTCCCGACTTGCGCTACGACATGCGGTGAGTTTATAACTCACCACATGTCGAGGGAATGTGGAAGAGATGTCGCCATATTTCGTCTGAAGTCGAACACATGTCGTCATATCTCGCATATTGTCGCATATCGCATACCCTCGATGAGTAGTTGGCAACATATGAGCATACGGGGACGTAATACGGATATTCCCGGACTATCCACCAAACTGTATACCACACATGAATATTTCACAGCTGGAAAACGCAGACATGTAACATAATCAAAGTACTGAAAGTACTGTACTATGTTATCTCCACTAAAACGTATCACTTGCGGAACTAGAGATTGAACGTTGCATATTTTCTCAATCATCATTCAGAGGCAAATATACTGCGATGGAGCAAACCCTTTCCCATTCATACGTGTTCTCTAGAATAGATTACTGTTTGAAGTTCCCAGAAAAAACTGTTGTTTTGATTATTCTGTTGTCAAAGCTTACACTCAATTCGTATTTGCCCCTTTCTGACCAATGTGAACAGGTCAGGTGGCCCTAAAATTAGATTTGGAGCGGTATGTGGGAGGTTTTATGGTCTGTGAATCAGTTTTACGGCGACGCGTCAGCGGAGCCATAAAACTGATTCACAGACCATAAAACCTCACACATACCGCTCCAAATCGAAAAACAAAGCATGGTTATCCCCATTCTAATGCACCTAGTGTGCTCCCCGCTTTCTATAAACGTCGTAGCATATCACGAACAGTGATCTTTTTCATTACGTCAGCAGGTTGTTGTCGTCATATCGATAACCGCCTCATACCAAATGAATTTGAAGAAATTTAACTCCGCCGAAGAATATTCCCATTTCAAATAGAGATTAACGGGACTTTTTCTAAGACATCTATACATTTATTCAACTGTAATGTTTATATTAACTATTGTATTGCTTTTGTATGTGTAGTTGCAACAGTTATTTGCTTTTTTTTATTCATTTAAAGAAATGCCAACAATTCTGCATTGGGTTCGTGTGATTTTACAAAGGAAATGTCAGCAACAACTTGTGTCAACAGGCCTAGGATTTCCCTGGATTTACGCCTAATACAGGTGAATACCCATCTACAATACAGTTTATTATGTATAGTCATGTATGTGCACATTGGAATTCGTAAAGTTATAGGCTGGTACTGGCATATTGAGTTTGCATTTGAGCACTTTATTAAATTCTTCTGCATTTTGGGCGGGTGGGGTAATATTTTTAGGAATTTGTTGAAGGGCCACCACACTGAAGCCACATTTGTCAGCCGTTGGTAGATTCTCTTTTCCGCTTTCGGTTGTACATGTCAATATGGCCGAATGGATAACCGAAAATGTACCGAAATTAATTTGGAAATATTTGCATTCACCGCCGCGCTGGCATTGTTTACAAAAGCGCGTAGGGTTACATAAATTGTAAAACACAGGCTGGTAAAACGGAGATTTTATATGCTGTGATTTTTCATATTTTATAGGCTCTGATTTCAATTGACCAATCAGATGCGTGCTTTCTAGTTTCGGTGCATTAGAATGAGCATTCATCAATTACTATGATGTGAAATTTGATTAAAATAAAAAATCAAAGTAGAAAATAATAATTAAACACAATCAAAGTGAATTTTAATCAGCAGAAATTGTAATGAATGTAATGAAATTGTAATGAATGTATTTATAAATTTCACCGGTGTCATTGTATGAAACTGGCGGCTAGTATATGTAGAGTTTTAGATACAAAGCAAGAGAGACCAACACTATTTTCTTGGTCGTAATCGCCATTTAGGCGTAGCACGACAATACGACTGCCCCCATAGAAAATTTGTGTGGCATAATATGCTATCTCAAGGGAGATAACTTATAAAAAATGCCCAATGAAAAATTCTCATTACCCCACCCACATGGTGTTGTACGGTGCGGGTCTCAGAGACATAAATAGTGACCCAGAGCTCCAGATAAGGTGCGTATTCGAGTATTTTACGCACTTATTTTAGCATTGATTATCAAAAGTGGGAGCACAAAGTACTCACAGCAATGTGAAAATACGCATTGATCTTTCAAATTGAGTAGTGAAAATATGTAATAAAGTATCAAATTTACCTAGTTGAGCTGCAAAAAGCAAAGCTCAAATAAGTTAATTTTTTAATTTGTTTTATTTTTGTATCGTTTGTTCCCTATTTAATAAGGAAGACAATCTATAATACATTTGTAAAAGTAATATACGCATTGAATTTACAATCATGGGGTATAATGAAACGTATCTTGAGCTCTGTAAATACTATACAAATTCCTTTGTTATTTTATAAACCAATGCCCATTGAAAAAAAATCACATTATCCCACCCACCTGGTATGGTGTCTGATTTTACGCTACGTTTTCTATAAATAACGTAGCATAGAGTAAGACACCGGGTGGGTGGGGTAATGAGATTGTGTCGATGTATAGATAACGTAACGTATAGTACGAAACCATGTGTCTGGTGTAATCAGGCGCGGAGCCAGGATTTTGCGTTAGCGGGAGGGGCGGAACCTATTAATTGAAATAGTTGATTATATTTTGGACCATACCTACACGTATGTATGTGTTTAGTTCTCCTGGGGTTCACTGTAATTTATATCCAACGATACAGATGCTACATTGTACAGACTGCAGATGGTGCATCATATCGCCGTAATAGAGAATTTCTCATGAAAACTAGGGAGAAAATGATTATTTACATTTTCAATCCAATATACACGGCATGGATATAATGGATGACATATGCAGCCTATGTTCAATAAATGTAAATCCAATAAGTGTTTACAAGAAGACAATGGATGACTTGCCATATTATTTATATTATTATCTTAATTAAAGGAAAACGCATGTGCTGACCAATATATCATTTGAAGGAACATAACTAAAATCCACAACAATACTAACATATGTACATATAATGTAAATCTTTGAAGTGGAAATGTATGTGATACTTATTTTCAGCGGCTAATCTGAAAATAATGATGGTTGAAACCACAGTACTACTTAGCAATAATCCCAACAGTTTATGTTAATTGTATTATGATTTTAATCAGAATAAACATACAAAATATCACCACTGCATTAAAATGTGAATCCAAATTGCTACGCCGCTCCATAACTCTTCGTAGATAACACATCGGAGGCGAATTATTGTAGCTACATTAAAATGTACAATATTAGATTGAAAAGTTAAAAATGGCGGCCATGTTGAAAATAAAATGGCCGCCATTTCAAAATGTATTGAAATCATTATGCTAATATTTCTTATCCATAATAATGTGTTTCGCTGAAAGAAAAGCACACCACATATAATGATGTTAACGTGAAATATATATTAATTTCAAGGGCAGCCATTTTTAAATTCAAAATGGCGGCCATACGGATCTTACAAAAAATAGAACCAAATCCAGTTTTGTTGTATGTGCTATATACATATATTTTCAAACAAACACACATGTGCCAATCACAATATCATTTGAAAAAAACATAACTACAGCACAGAAATACTTGAATGTGTAAATACATCTTTCATGTGGGTGGATGTAATTAATACACTTAGTTTCGGCGGCCATTTTGAAATAGAGATTACTGGTAGCACAGCATTAGTTCGTAATAACCTCAGCAGTCTGTGTCCAAAGAAATATAAGCATAACCAGAAGGAAACTACCAAGTTTTACCACAACATTAAAAATGTACAATAAATACTGGATTTCCAAGTTTATAATGGCGGCCATTTTAAAAACCAAAATGGCTGGAATCTTAAAATGTATTAAACTCATTCTGCCAATATGTATTGTCCATACTAATGTGTTTTAGCTGCAAAAACACCAAAGATGATGATTTTGACGTCGATATAAATTTCAATGGTGGCCATTTTGAATTTCAATATGGTGGCCATACGGCTTAAATAAATGGTCAAAACGGCCCAAAAAAAAATCAGGTATAATTTTTATTTTATGTATTGATAAGAGTTTTTGATAGTATATAGTTTGTATAATGTAGTATGATGAATAATAATGATAATTAATATAATTTAATAAAACAAGACAAACATTGTATTATATTATCGTATTTTATCCGTATTCGTTACAAAATATTTTCATATTTTTCGTGAAAATCGCTACGCTATGTCACTAGCATGATGGTCAATTATTGTTAATTGATTGCATAGCAGGATTAACCCAATTATCGAATGGTGGGATAGTATTGCAACATAGACCCTGATCAGTGGATGTACAGGCTGATATGGGGCTATACTGAATCAGTGTATCAGTCAGGGCCTTGTACATATGGAAAACTATTGACACATAATTATACTATGTTTATACAATTTGTAACGGAACAATTATGCTTGTAGTCGGTGACATAAATAATAACCCACATGCAGATAATTACTTAACAAAACCCGAAGGAATGTAACCAGTAAATAATTACTGCATTTAAAGCAATTAAATAATTTTCCAAAAATATAAATGCTCTAAATGTTAAAAAAAGTGACAAAGCAAACAAAAACGTTTCAGTCAAAAAAAGAGGCCTTATGGGAATCAAGACCAGGCTATATCATGCGATAAAACAAAGTCTGAACAACTTAACAAGTGTCAATGTTGATCAATTATCTAGATAAATACTACTGTATTTCAGACAATGACCAATCATGGTCACACTCAGCCCTTTTCACGGTCTTACATACCGGCTTCGTGCGAGAGGAGAATTAACTAGCTAGGTTAAATTAACCGCCCCATTGCCTCCTTCATTTAATGCACATATTTCGACTGTATGGCAGATATTAGTAAATTCGGAAACAAACGGGCCAACGGTCATTGGCTTGCATTTTTGGGCTCAAATACCCGGGTACTTTATAGGAATTAAATAAGTGTATAAGTAATGTGTGTTAATATTTGATTACAAGCCATTTAACCGAGTACGGACGGACGCCGGTAACACTATATGCCCCACTCACCATTCGGTTGCGGGAGCATAATAAGCCATTTACCCGATTGTTTGTGACCTCGACCCTGGGCTTAGCGGGAGCGGGACGAATGTGGATTTGTCACAGGGTGGCAGAGGACCATTGGAGCAATGTGTGTGTGAAATGTACAGCAGATCCAAGCAAGGAAACGGAAATGATAAACCATTTACCCGAGCGTTAAGGTTTCGAACGCACCAAGTCTGTGACCATTGACTCTGGGCTTAGCGGGGGCGGGACGAATGTGGATTTGTCACAGGGTGGCAGAGGACCATTGGAGCAATGCGTGTGTGAAATGTGAAGCAGATCCGAGCAAGGAAGCTTGGGGTTATAAAGAAAGGGAATCAACCCCAGTTTTTTTTATCTGGTCTATAGATGAAAAGAAAACATTCAAACAATGTAGCAAAACAATTCATAATGCCTCTGAAATAACGACATAGCAGTATTTATCCCGTCAACACAGTCCGTGAAACACGGTGACGTGAAACATTTTGTATACCCTGTCATTACGACCTAATCACTGCGTATGAATATGTCCGGTTGTCATACTAGTCTATTCTCCGATTTTGAGGATGCGGCTGTGGTTACATTTTGCATTTTAAAGCTATTTACAGGTGTTGACGGGATAAATAGAATAGTAGGTTAGTGCCGTGAATGGGAAAACATATCTGGCGCGGCACGGAAACGGGAGAGCCTCGCTTGTCACGTTTCCTACGCCTTGTCAGCTATTTTTCCCCATTCACGGCACTAACCTACTATTATCTATGCACTAGATATTGTTTACCATTGTTGGTTTATTATTGCATAGCAGACAAAGGTATATTGGATTGCTAATATGTCGATGTGACTGGAGAAATTGGGCTTATGGTATCTGTGTGACCAGTGTAGCTCCTGATCAATTACCACACTTATTCAGTCTGGTAACGGTATATATCGCTTGTATATTTCATTGAATGAATGGCGAACAGTGCAGATCCTGGTCAGACTGTGCGGATGCATAGGCTGATTTGGATCTACATAGGTCGCAAAGCCCATAAGCCCCATGTCGATAGTGACAGACACATACAATATCTGAATATCATTGAAACGCACATACGCGACCTTGCAGAGGGTTTGGTTTCAGGAACCCCCTATGATTTATGACTAACGTGTTAACACTATAAGTACATGTAGGTGTATTCCCTTTGTACATTCTATTATTCGCGCATAGAAAACTTATACCTAATAACACACATAATGTATACATGTATATGTGAAATGGGCGTTCTGAACCACCTCACTTCGTTCGGTCTTGGTCCAGAACTTCCCATTTCACATATATATAAACACCTTAACGTAGCATGTGTTTTTCATTAATCACATAGTATAGTATAGTAATACACCACCACATGAGCCACATATTTGATATCTCTGTTTGTACCTGTAAATACCACGAGATACCATCGCATTTACCTATATATAGATAAACACTCGTGTGTCGAATGATTTTACACCGCTGCATTGTATGGGGTGGATCATATTATCTACAGTTAACCGACCTATTATGTTCATGGGAAACATGGTCTAATGTTCCAATTAGTAGTGTAGAAGCAAAGCCCACAAGATGCCAATCACTATATCACACACATCCCAGGAAGCCTCAAAGTCCGTGCATATAAGTTCTCACCAGTGAGAAATCCTACACGTATAATGAAAGATAACTAGATAAACGGCTGTCATTAAAATGCAATAGATAGTCTCCCTTTATATCTAATATTTCAGAGTTTCGTACAATGGCACCTGGGAAATGTATCAATATTACAATTTCTGCTGACTAAAATTCACTTTTATTGTTTAATTATTATTTTCTACTGCTCATTCCATGACAATTTTGCTCATTAGAATCGTCTCTAGGAGACATCACTATGTAGGTTTGTAATATATCATTTCATATGTTTTCGGGCATGCCGCATTGAATGGAACACCTTACAAACGCGCAACTGTTTTACAAAATAGGGGTTCCCGACCATCCAACACAAAGTTTAAAAAAAACAATGCAAACATGATTTTCTTGATATATATGCGGTGGCGCCAGCATTAAAATTAAGCCAATCTATATGCAATGAACCCCATAACCGTCATTCCGCCAACAATAAACACAATTTCTCTATCTTTTTGACTTTGTGATGGTGTATAAAAATCACTCAATGATGGCTCTCTCTCAAATGATTGTAATTTTTCTTTACTCCCATACTCGGAGCAGTAACAGCATTATACTCTATACTAGCTCTCTAATAGCTTCATCCACATCTTCAAACGTTTGCGCTGCATGATTTTGTTGTTTGATTAAAGTATAACTCGCAGCAAGTCGTAGTTGGAGCGTGTTCAACAAACGGGTCATTCTCCAAGGCCGATACTAACTTGCTTTGAATTTCTTAAGGTGTAGGTAGAACTTTACCAGCTACCATATAGCATATACATTTGATATAGTTTTGTCATTGAAGCACCTAGCCTAGCTTCATATATGTTGTACAGTTTTAGAACTTGTTCATTTGGCATATCGTCTAACTGCGAAATACTTATATCTTTACCCAAATACTGAACAGATTTCCCCCCTGACATAATTGAAGATAACCATTGTTTTAGGTGGTCTATACTGGCCTCGTTTTCACTATCAGTACTCCCGTCATCAATTCCTTTCTCAATCAGCTCGTCACATTCCAGTTTCATTTTATATAATATGTTTTTAATTTTAAAATAAACCCAAACACAGCCAAATATAATGATCAATAATTCTATAAATATCAATATAACAAAATTTCTTTATATATTGCTACTATTTAAATTAAAATTTAGCTTAAGATTACTCAGCATTACTTATTTGCTAAGGAGTTTTCAACAAGTTTAGCTATGCCATTACTCAGCAAAGCTAAACTAAAAATAAGCTAAAACAAGCTAAAACAAGCAGAATGAGCAATACTAAGTAATACTAAGCAATCTTCAGCATTATTTAAGCAATGTATAACCAGTCGGTTGATCAGTTCTAATAAGCAATTTAGAATGTTTTGTTTTCGATAACTCTTTCAGTATTTTGTTACTTTCCTCCAGTGTTGGAATAACATACTTTTCTCTCAAACAGTCCTCAAAACTATCTCTATTGTTCGTATAAAACATACACAGCCATTGTGTATGTTCTCTTAAGTCTTGTAACCCAAACGCTTGGCTCTGCATGTCGCCCAGAGAATTCGAGCAGTGACATCATATCTTTTTTCTTTGTTATTTGCTTTGTAGCTGAACAGTCATCAATGATATATAGTGTAGGACTTCCAGCATATTTATAAAAAAATAATCTTAACAGCATGACCATTACTACTAACATGATTAACAATCGTTATTTCTTTTATCGCTCGGGTGTCGTACATCACTTTCTTTTATAAGCCTTGTTCCATGTTAAAGTTGGACAAAGTATAACTATGTTCTCAAATACTCCAGCATTTCAACCTTGTTGCTGTGAAAGCTCAAGTAGGTCAAGGACAAATTCCGTTTTACCACATCCGGTTTGATCGCAGATAATAGCACTATGCGCATACTTTGACAAATCAATACTGTCACGCCAGGGTGACACTGAGATAGTGTATTGCTTGGTTGGAACACCAAGCACGTTGTAGAAAGAGACAACAAGGTATGCAGTTACAATGATGATATATTCACAAATTAGTTATACAGACAAAACGAATGTTCAAGACAGTATGGACAACGGCCTCTATAGGGTAGACAGCAATCAAGGCACAGAACAATTCCCAGTGAAAACCTTGTGTCGCCAAGTGATCACAAGAATGGTTGAATGTCCGACTCATGGAATATGGAATGGAATGGAATGGAATGGTGCTTAACGGCCCATCAACACAAAAGAGTATCATTTAGGGCCAAGCAATGTAGATGAAGAATAAAAAGAATAGTAAAATAGTATGTTACATGTGATAATCAATCAGATGATAAGGTAAAAATATTAATATGATAAACAATATAAAAGAACAACGTGTATAGAATTATAAAAGTATAATAATGAGAAACATGTATACAATGATAAAATTAAATTTTCCGATACAAGTTAGTTTCATGTAGAAAATGAAGCAAACCTTCAATGTTCTCCACCCGGAATAGCTCCGCAAGTGAAGTAACATTGAAGTGTTTGCCTCGAATATCGGCAAAATCGATACAGTCCAGTAGGATGTGTTGCACGGTAAATGCGCTGTGGCATGGAATACACCATGGACGCGGCTCACCTTTGAGCATATACGAATGCGTTAGTCGTGTATGTCCAATGCGCAATCGACTAAGGACAACTTCATCCCGGCGTACATGTCTGTAGCCAGGAGTCCATTCGCCCAGAGTCGGTTTCACAGCATGAAGTTTATTATCTGTGAGCAGATCCCACTGGATCTGCATTGTATCGGAGATGAATGAGTTGATGGATGATTTAAAATCATGATAGCAAACAGGAAAATGAGAAGTTGGTAGATCCAGGGCGGCCTTGGCAGCACTATCTGCCCTGTCATTGCCCTTGATACCAGTATGACTGGGTAGCCAACAAAAAATAATGTCCTTGCCAGACGAAAGTAAAATATGGTGTAGCTCCATGATTTGGCGGATAAGTGGATGTTCAAGCTCCATGTTGTACAAAGCTTGTAGTGAAGATAATGAATCGGAAAATAAAATGAATTGCTTTCTCCAAGATATTTTCGCGAAATCAAGAGCAAGTAAAATCGCCCTCAATTCCGCAGAAAATATCGAAGATTTGTCAGGGAGTCTGGATTGAAGATCTCCCTCAGGGACAGCGGCAGCAGATGCTACCCGGTCCCCGATCTTTGAGCCATCAGTAAAAAGCGGAGTGTATGTATTGTATCTGTCTTTTACCTCAAGAAAAAGTGATTTAAAAATGGATGGATCAGTTGCTGCTTTCGTGTGCTGACTAAGATCGAAGATCACCTTGGGCTGCTCCAACTGCCACGGTGGAGTATCTGGAACAGCGTATTTGGCAATGTGATCCAGATCCAAACCAGCATCGTGTATCAAAGGATCCATTCTCTTGCCGAATGGTGGTTTGAAGCTTGGTTTCTTATCGAATACAGCATCTGTAGTTCGATGAAAGACAGTGTTATAAGCTGGATTAGATGGATTGGATTGTAGTTTAGTGGCGTATTGCAAAGATAATTTGGTGCGTCTGTCGTGGAGAGAAGGTTCATTTGCTTCGGCATATAAGCTCTGTGCGTTAGACGTACGGAATGCACCCAGGCAGAGTCGTAAGCCTTGGTGATGTATTGGATCGAGCGTCCGATCAAGATCAGGATTTACTGGCAGACCCATATACAGTGCATCCGTAGTCCAGTTTTGAGCGAACATGTGCGATGTAAAGGCGGTGTAGCACCTTTCGGTCTGCACCCCAGTCATGATTTGCTACCACTCGCATTACATTGAGTGCTTTCTGGCATTTAGCTTTCAAGTATCGTAAATGGGGTTTAAAAGTGAGTTTAGGATCAAAGATAAGACCAAGAAATTTCTGCTCCCGAACAACTGGGATGGGATGTGTTCCCAGTTTAAGTTCTGGATCAGGGTGAAGACCGCGTCTTTTGCAAAAATGCATGCAGTTAGTTTTAGATTTCGAAAACTTAAAGCCGTTTTCTGTGGTCCACTTGTTTATTCTATTGAGGCTCAGTTGTAATTGGCGCTCAATAGTATGCATGTTCTTTGATTTGTAACATATTAAAAAATCATCGACATATAAAGAACAGTCAACACCTGGTTGCAGGCATTTTACAATATTATTCAGTTTAATGCTAAAAAGGGTAACAGACAATATACTTCCCTGCGGTACACCCATTTCCTGTTCATGGGGATCAGAAAGGGTTGTACCGACTCGGACTTGGAATTGTCTGTCTTTCAAAAAATTAGAAATAAAATCAGGAAGATGACCCTTCAGATCGAGGTCATGAAGGTCCTTCATAATCCCATACTTCCACGTCGTGTCATATGCCTTTTCTAGGTAAAAAAATATGGCAACTATATGTTCATTGTTAACAAACCCGTCTCGAATGAATGCTTCGAGTCTAATCAGATTATCGGCAGTGCTTCTCTGGCGACGGAATCCAGACTGATACTCAGATATCAGTCCATTGGATTCCAGAAACCAGACAAGCCTGTCGTTAATCATTCGTTCCATGGTTTTACAGACGCAGCTAGTAAGTGCGATGGGACGGTAACTTGATGGGTCGGTGTGATCCTTGCCCGGTTTGGGAACAGGTATGATTGTAGCTTCCCGCCATGAAGGCGGAAATACGCCTTGTTCCCAAATGGTATTAAATATTTCAAGGAGGTTGTCTAAAGAGTGTTCAGGTAAATGTTTAAGCAGTTGGTAGTGGATATCATCAGGGCCTGCTGATGTATCATGTGCTTTCTCGAGGGAAGCTTTTAATTCCCTCATAGAGAAAGGAGCGTTGTAATGTTCTGAATTGTCCGAATTAAAATTAAGTTTAGTTTTCTCTTGCTCAGATTTCACCTTCAAGAACTCCTCAGAATAGTTATTACATGAGGAGTTCTTGGAGAAGGTATCTGCTAATGTGTTTGAAATGTCTGTTTTGGAAGATACTTTATGTCCTGCTTTGTTGAGGTGATTGATAGAAGTTGATTTACCTTTACCGTTTATCTTACGAATCATGTCCCATGTGGTTTTCATTTTAGATCGCGAATTCAACTTGGAGACAAAAGATCTCCAAGTCCTTCTCTTGCTAGCTTTAATTGTGCGTCGAGCTTTCGCTCTAAAAATTCTATGAGCATTTAAATTATCTGGTGTTGCGTTGTTATTGATTTGACGAATAGACTGCTTACGAGCAGTCATTGCCTCTTTGCATTCTTCGTCAAACCATGGTTTATTGACACGTTTGGGCTTTGCCGAGGTTTTTGGTATTGTCTTTTCTGCAATATCGTGTAAAAGGGAAACGTAGTGTTCTAGTGGATCTTCCGCATCTCGAAAGCGATCAAAATCTAGTTCAATCATGCACATATTACGAAATGTGTCCCAATCGGCTTTATGTAATTTCCACCTCTGGACTCTGTCAGTGGATGGTGGTCCATTACTCTGCAAGAAGACAGGAAAGTGGTCACTCCCACATAGGTCGTCACCAACTTTCCACGTAAAGTCTAAATACAGAGAAGGATGACACAGAGTTAAATCCAGAGAGGAATATGAACCGGTTGCGGGATGTAAATATGTGCTCGATTTATCATTAAAAATGCTGAGATTGTGATCGGAAAGAAAATTTTCAATAAGTTCCCCCTTTTTGTTTGTGTCTTTACAACCCCAAAGCATGTTATGTCCATTAAAATCGCCAAGGAGAATGAAAGGCGAAGGGAGCTGAGAGACAAGATTATCTAGTTCTGATTTTAACAGGACTGCAGATGGTGGAATGTAGATAGAACATAATGTAATAGTCTTGTGAATCGTAACACTAACGGCCACAGCCTGAAGATTAGTGTTAAGATTCACGAGACTATGTGGGGTGCTCAAATTAACAAGGATTGAGACTCCACCAGATGCGCGTTCAGCGTTATCTGAACACTTACTGTATAGTGCATGTGATTTAAAAGAAAATGTATCGTCAACTTTCAGGAATGTTTCCTGAAGACAAACAGCAATGGGGTTGTGTTGAGTTAATAAAATTGTTAATTCATCACGATTTGCTTTAATTCCTCGACAGTTCCATTGGATAATAGTATCCATGTTTTATGTAGGTGGGAGTATGGGTTTGCGGGGTGGAACAGGTTTGGCCGTTGGAGTGTCAGAAGACTCTTCAGTCTCCATCGAGTCCAACGACTCAAACCTGTTCTTCAGTGGAATGGGGCCGTCTGTCCCTTTCTGCGATCCAGGGTCATCAGACCCTTTCTGCGATCCAGGGTCATCAGACCCTTTCCTGGGCGGTTTTGTAGGGATCCTCTCCATAGCCGTGGGCCTACCCCTGAGTGGTAGTGGAGAGGCCGACCTGTCACCCGGCCCTTGCCGTGATCGCAGACGAGACACGGCCGTGATTTGTTTTAAGGTCTTTTTAGCCCGACCTTTAGGGCTTTTGGAAGGCGTGACCTTTGAGGTTTTGCCTTCCGAAGAAGGTTTTGATGTTGAGGCCTTTGGGCTCCGGCCTCGGGGAGATTGTGTAGATGAGTTAGATGTGGAAGGCTTGTAGTGTGGCGTATTATAGGTCCACGTTATAGTGGGGTGTTCAGCTGGTTTCCAAGAAACGTCCGTTTGGGTTTAAATACTTCTGCTGGGCTTGCGAGAGACTGCAGCCGAAGCGTAAGAAAAGCCAGGGATAGGAGTTGTTGGTATTTCAACAATCTTCCTGGCTTCAGGGAATGATATGTTGCGTGTATGTTTCACGCGAACTATCTCCTTCTCGATCTTCCACTTCGGGCAATCTTTCGAATATGCCGAATGGTTACCATTACAGTTGACACAATGTTCGGCCTCCACACAGTTTTCATTACTGTGCTTGGCAATGCCACAGCGTGCACATGCAAGATCTCTCTTACATCTGTCTTTGTGGTGACCGTACAGTTGGCAGTTGTAACAGCGCAACGGGTTTGGTATGTATGGGTCAACTGTGACAAGTAACCATCTGGTTAGTTTAAGTTCTTTTGGTAGTTCAGTCAGGTTGAAAGTTAGAATGAAGGTATTAGTCGGGACTAGTTGTCCGTTCACTTTTCTATTAATTCTTCGAGCATCAGCAACTCCTTGTGGCTCGAGTTGTTCGATCACTTCTTGCTCACTTACATGAGCAAACTCCGGTGATCGGACAACTCCCTTGCAACTGTTCAAAGATTTATGCGGCTGGATGTCGACAGGGGTATCCAAGAACTTGGTACAAAGCAGTAGATTCTCTGCATGACTCTTTCTGTCAACTTCAATAAGAAGGTCACCAGAGCGCAACCGTTTCAAGTTCTTGGGCTCCCCTGCCACACTATTCAGTATCTTTGATAAAAAAACAAAGACAGACAATTTGTCAAGAGGCTTGTCAGTGTCAGTTGCATGGACCACAAGGAATCGAGGCCAAGTGGCTACATGCTGTAGTTCTGTTTGATGTTGTAGTGGTCGTTGAGGGAAATCAGATGGAGTAGACAGAAAATTGAATTCTGCAGGTCGTGTCCGTTTCTTAGATGGGCCAGCTGAACAAGGTTGGCTAGACGACTTTGTGAAGTCCGAAGCCTTCCAATCAATTGGGTTTGTGGATAATTGTGACGAGGTTTGTTTTTTGTTTTTTTGGCGATTCATATCAGTAGGCCGGTATATTCATCACTATGTTCCCCACCCTCCATGGAGCCCTACAAGGGGATGTGCTAATGGTGCGGGTCTCCGCACCGCACACCGAGGATACATAGTGATATACTCGAGCAAGACAAATAACTCACTCGTGTAGCACTAAACCGTGACACCTACTAGAGCCGCGGACTGGTCGCACAATGTAAAAGGAAACAAGATAATGTACTCACGTATATATGAAATAATCAGAAAACAAAGCAAAAATAAAAAATATATATGCTCCAGTCACGACTCCAGCACCGGGTGCCACAGAAGCCGATTAATCCCATTGGGCGTGCTCACCCAAGGACCTCCCGTTTGCCTTGAAGTCAGGGCCGAAGTGGTGTATTGTAGTAATGCGTGACATCTTGGCCAGAAATTCTGCCAGCCACGCAAGACACTCACCCACCAGGATCCCTTCCTCCAAAACGTCCGGGTCGCAGGCCACGGCAAACGGCCAGCCAGGTTCCCCTACACACACACGCCCAAAGGCAAGTGTACCTACCTTTGTGCGGGAATGCATAGAGTACCTACGAGTCACCAAGGGGTGTTTAGGTAATATGTGCATGCACCAATAGCTAGTGCATGCATATAACCCAGTTAGTCCTTAGGAAACCCACCCCTTGTTAGTTCTCTGGGAATTGCAATCGCAATCCCTAGGAATTGCGATGGCAATTCCAAGATTAAGCCCGCAGACCGCGTCAAGGTCAGGGGTGACCTGCGGGCATGGAATATGGATACGATAGTTTATATACATACACTAGTGCATAAGATTCATATGAGTGTCCGCTTGTCAATATAAGAACTCCGTGCCAACATCTGGCTTACGATCCTGCGTAACTGGACAAATGTTCTAACAGTCAGTCTAGCTCATAAGATATCTGGCGAATTAATCTGAAATAATTCAGTCATCAGTAGATATGACCTACTCGGTATTCAGGCTAACATCCAAGTCTGCATAAACAGTGTAAATCGATCAGATATAACCGATGAAAAATTCAATACTGGCGGTTCGGATAAAGCGTTATTCAATACAGCGGAGTATTCCATGGGAGCGATATTTCACACACGAATACCTATTCGATAGTCGTTACAAGGCTATTCGAGTATTGTGTTCGAGTATTGTGTTACAAATAATCGATGACAAAGAAGACAGTCGGCTACAATTCGTGACAAATACAACGCCGATACATATCTTCCATTTTCTATATTTAGTTGCGCATCTTGAATTATAAATAAATATATATTTACGGCACCAGCCGCTTTGGCTGCTTTAGTGATCTGAATCGTGATACCCTCACTAGTATTTTCTATTCTCTGTCCATTTCATGTAAACTATTATCGTCTGTCGTTCTTAAGTCAAGCCAGATGCCAGATAGCCCCGAATTTCTACACTGGACACATGCAATTCTTTACTAATAACGTTCACTATTGAATCATTAATATGTCCGCCAGCAAACTGTTTGCGTATTTCATCCAACATATTATATTCTATCATCCCTGGACTGTATAGCTGATTAGGCACACCCTCGATAGTAACTTTCTTTTTATTTTCGGATTATATAATTTTTCACTTTCTCTTGCAAAATCTGCTGGTGGTTCTTCAAATAACATTAACATTCCCTTCATAGAACGAGCGGGTGTATTCCATATATTCCATAAAGTATCACTCGTATATTTCACAATCGTTCTGTGGCGAAGCGAAGAATTTATCATATAATATTGACATTTGTCCCATATATTGATTTCTCACCATTGTTGCCAGATTAGGCTCCGTGACTTTATCAAATTGTAAACTTACATTGTTATTTTCATAGTTAGCATTCAAATCACCTGTAGCTAGTATTACCCTTGAATAATCATTAAATGTAAGTTCATATACGAGTATGTCACCTAAACCTGATTGATAATATGGCATATGAGCTTCAAGAAATTCAAAATCTAATGGTTTATAGGACCGGTCACGATAAATGTAATAAACATCTGAATCCTCAATCGACATAGGTTCAATACCATATATTTTAATAGTTGTTTTCTTGACTATTGCACGGCCAAGATTTAGAACAACTTGTCATCGGTTGATGTTAATGCAATTGTAAAAGCTAAACGAACTGTCCCAGGCACAATCAAATCGTTTGGTCATAAATTTGGAAAACCAACTAAAAGCTGTTGATTTTGATCAATTGTAGATGGATTATTTGTTATTGTAATTGATTGTCTTATACCATTCACTCCCAGCGGTTCTCTTAAATGTATGTTGTCACGAATCGTAGCCGACTATTTTCTTTATTTAATTTAATTCTCTACTGATCTGGATATACGCTGGTCGCAAAATCCCATAAACCAAATTTATCCAGCCACAGCCACATACATATACAAGTATACATACATGTACACATATTGGGCTGATTGATTGAGTGGGTTGGTGGGGTTAGGTTGTCGACTGATTGAGTGGAGTTTCTGCCGGGTAATGGGCTCCACGGAGGCTGCTTGTCTAGCTAATTGGCAGCCAATCGCCTCCTTTTGAGGCTTTTGTTTTGGAGCTTTACTACATGGACTCCGGAGCTATCGGGGGAAACTGGAGGTTTCCTCCACCAGGAGTAATTGCTTTTCACGTCGAAATTGACTATCTGCATTACTCCAATATGGACAAAGATCAAACGATTTAATGTTTATTAGTGTAATTTCGGCCACAAACTGACGATGTGGTAGGTGACTCGAACGAAAATTAAATAAATACTAGTAAATAACAAATAAAATAAAAAGTAAATAAAACCCAATTAGCAACATAAAATCAGCAATCACGGGTATCACCATAGGCTAATATAGCATTCTGATGCAGCACCCTAGGAGAGAGTGAAAGTGGCAAGTCAAATACCATACCGTTTGAAATCAATTTCTTCTTCTCTTCACTTTTCTCGATGGTGATTATGTAGGATTATGACTGAATGTAACTGTAAGTTAATTATGTAGAGCACACTCGCTAGACAGTAATGACCCAGGTAGTACAATCGCCACATAATTTCATTTGACCAATCCGAAATGTATTACTCAAAACGCAAAATAAACTAGTTTCTATTCCCTTCAATCATCTCAAATCGCTACCCAGCCATACTATATCACAATCCGATAAGCTGATGGGTGCTATAGGAGGCCTCAACTTATAGGTTCACATACCTGCATAGATTCTCCTATATTTGGCCCACATTTTTGGATCCTGAATAAATGCAACATGTATCATAATTCGGAAATATACTGAGCAAAACTAGAAACGTCCCTCCATGTTTAAGGAAAGATTCATCAAAAACCAAAAGGGTTACTTTTAAAAATCAAAATGGAAAAACAAGTTCATTCATTTCTGTATCAAAGCCAATAAATTGCATTTGGATATCTTGTTAAATATTCGAGAGATAACCGGCCAAGGGCGGTAGGGGTCAAAATCAAAAATCACAAAAACTCAGAAATGTGTTACTTAATGTTTAGAGATGGAATTTCAATAAGTAATGTGGCAAATTCAGTAAATCTCGTTAGTACCGAGTGTGGCCACCATTTGCATGAATGCATGCAATGATCCTACGCCGCATCGAAGTGACGTAACGCAATACCAGAGCGTTGGGCAAATTCCTCCATTCCCGTTGTAACGCCCATGTAAGATCGCGAACATTGTCAATCTGATGGTTAGCTCGTGCTTTGCGGCCCAGCTCATCCCATATGTGCTCAATGGGATTGAGATCCGGGGAGACCGCGGGCCATGGCATGACGTCGACGTTGTTTTGCTATAAGTATTGAGTGGTGACCCTGGCTACGTGAGGGCGGGCATTGTCGTGCATCAATGTCACACCAGGACCATGCTGACGGATAAATGGTAAGGCATGTGCATTTAGCACATCTGCAACATAACGTTGTGCATTGATGTTGCCCTGTACAACAACCAAATCTGTCTTCCGGTTTCCCATGATCCCACCCCAGACCATTACGCTCCCTCCCCCAAACCTGTTCTTCTCAACAATGCAACAATCGGTGAATCTTTCATTTTTACGCCTGTATACCCGTAAGCTTCCGTCAGCATGACTAACTGTGAACCGAGATTCATCGGTGAACAAAACTCGGTTCCAGTCAGCCCTTCTCCAGTTCAGATGAAGTCGCGCCCATAACAGTCTGGCAGCACGGTGACGTTGGGTCATTATCTGACCAGTGTACGGGCGGCGTGCCCGGATTGGTTGGGCGTTACGACGTAACCGGTTGCAAATGGTCTGCCCTGAGACACCGTATCGCCTAGCAGTGACTGTGGCTGCCAATCGACGTTGACGTAAGTGCGTCAACGTAATGTAACGATCGGCTCTAGCCGTCGTTACACGAGGCCTACCAGGTCGCTGCCGGTCGTGAACAGCCCCATCTGCTGGTACCTGGCTGCAAGACGATCAATCGTCTTCCGACAGCAACCAATCCGAGGCGCGACCGCCCTGGCGGCCATCCCACCCGCAAGCATCCCAATTGCCTGATTTCGCTCGTTTTCGAAAAGCCGTGGCATATCGAAAACAGTGAAAAATTAAAAAAGTTTTTTAATTTTCCGAATAGCCCCTATCGCATGAAAGGTACGACATGAACTGAATCACCTTATCGATGACAAGTATAGCGTGCACGTGCAAAAAGTGGAAATCAACGTTCCGGTCACTGGCCGCTATGTAAACCGTGTGTATCGGCTAAACTCTACACGATCGTATTCTGAACATCGCCACGGTTTAAAATACATGTACTTTGAACATGTGGTACATACATAGACAGAGCTACACCGGCTATAAAACAGGGACGTTTCTAGTTTTGTTGAGTATATAAACCAGGACATCGGCCTGCTTCTTTACTGGGCTATATCCCGGGTATGGAAGGTGTTCGAGCCAATCCCCACCATTAAATATAAGCCGAACGAACGAATGTATTTCATTAACAGTCAACAGTTCATTAATGAACAAATATGTGGTTGTGGCTGGAGAAATGGAGCTTATGACATTTGTAGCCAGTGTAGCTCGTGATCAAATAGCAGTGTAGCATGACACTGGTCAATACTGCTCGCTAGAAGCATGGCGGGTGTTTCAGTGATGGAACGATGAACAGTGCAGATCCAAAACGCATAAGCTCCATTCAACTAGTCGAAGCCACATACCAGTAGCCTATTTCACCAACATTGCAAGGTATACTTTTCTAGCAAAGTATACTTTGAGGGAGAAATTTTCAATTTTATGATAAATTTATTATTTTTTATTATACTGAATTTATTACATTATCACAGCCATTTTGGCTGTGATAAAGTAATTAATTCAGTATAATAATTCTGCATACTTTTAATCATCAAATATATGCAGTTGTTAGTTCTATATGAAATAATGCATTTCGGGAAAAATTTCGGGAAAAATAAATGATTACTCCCTCAAAGAATCAACACAGTGACTTGACCCAGCAAATTGACCACACGCCAACACATACACAGTATGTGCAAACAATTATTAATACACATACCCAGTGTAGTCAGCGCCTGTAAATATGTGTCATATACTTCCCTATCCGTGCTGTTAGTTTCATTATTTCACAATGAAATGTGTGGATGTGACTGGAGAGGTGGGGCTTATGACCAGTGTAGATCCAGATCAGCCTGTGCATCCGCCCAGTCTGGTCAGGATCTGCACTGTTTCGCCACTCAATCAATGAAGCACCTGTGATACTGCTGTCAAACAATATAGATCGCCAATATGCTACTGCAGTGCGACATGTGATCAGGGGCTACACTGGTCATAGCATAGGTCCCGTGGATCCCAATTCTCCAGTCATGGCCACACATGGTCATACAGCCTGGCAAAACCAATGTCACTCATACCATATATATAGCAAACAGTGTAGAACCAGATCATAGTGCGTCAGGAACAGGCAGTTTATGACATTACTGTACTTATCGACACCAATCTATAAGCAATCCTATAATCGGCGTATGCCATGAACAGACTGTGCCTGCCGCACGAAGATCATGCCAATATAACTATGTGTTTAATCCCTAATAATTAACCATACGGAAAAGTAGACTCTGATAATAGATTGTTTTTGCCACCTTGCTTTCGTTGTGTATTAACTCAGTGACTTATGACTGACTTAATAAGAAACTCGGCACAGCCTCGTATTCACTGATCTACACATATTTTGTTGCCACCTTTGCTGGAACTATGCCAGAATACTCCAATGTATAATAATCATTGCATAATATGTGATTTCGGTGTGTATTAACTCAGTGACTTATGACGGACTTAATAAGAAACTCGGCACAGCCTCGTATTCACTGATCTACACATATTGTGTTGCCACTTTTGCTGGAACTATGCCAGAATACTCCAATGTATAATAATCATTGCATAATATGTGATTTCGTTGTGTATTAACTCAGTGACTTATGACTGACTTAAATAAGAAACTCGGCACAGCCTCGTATTCACTGATCTACACATATTTTGTTGCCATCTTTGCTGGAACTATGCCAGAATACTCCAATGTATAATAATCATTGCATAATATGTGCTTTCGGTGTGTATTAACTCAGTGACTTATGACTGACTTAATAAGAAACTCGGCACAGCCTCGTATTCACTGATCTACACATATTTTGTTGCCACCTTTGCTGGAACTATGCCAGAATACTCCAATGTATAATAATCATTGCATACTATGTGCTTTCGTTGTGTATTAACTCAGTGACTTATGACTGACTTGATAAGAAACTCGGCACAGCCTCGTATTCACTGATCTACACATATGTTGTTGCCACCTTTGCTGGAACTATCCCAGAATACTCAAATGTATAATAATCATTGCATAATATGTGATTTCGTTGTGTATTAACTCAATGACTTATGACTGACTTAATAAGAAACTCGGCACAGCCTCGTATTCACTGATCTACACATATTGTGTTGCCACCTTTGCTGGAAACTATGCCAGAATACTCCAATGTATAATACTCATTGCATAATATGTGCTTTCGGTGTGTATTAACTCAGTGACTTATGACTGACTTAATAAGAAACTACACATATTTTGTTGCCACCTTTTTTGTATTGTTACTATCCCAAAATACCCCCATTGTATGTACAATAATCATTGCATAATATGTGCTTTCGCATTGCATTGTATTAACACAGTGACTTATGACTGATACCATAAGAAACTCGGCACAGCCTCGTACTAACTGATCTACACAGAGTTTTACCACTGTTTTTGACACTATCTCAAAATACCCCCATTATATGTATAAAATCAGTGCAAAATGTGTGTTTTCGCAGTGTATCATCACAGTGATTGTTGACTGATCTCTTAAGAAACTCGGTACAGCCTCGTTCCTTGCGAAATCAGAACACTTGATGGCTGCGAAAACCAAAATGTATTACTTGTTTAATTATAAAATTAAATTAGAATCGTGCAATCCATGTTAGACCCAGATCAGACTGCACAGTCACAGATAGAAGTAGCTTTGTCTGCGTATGGAATGCGAGATGAATCTCGTCACGCTTACTGAATTACATGCATATACATTGTAGGGAAATAACTCGATTTGATTTTGCTCATGTCGATACCGATCCATAAAGTGTACGATCGACTATGGTGAACAGTAATATAACTATTATGTTTCTCTAAATAATTACATTTTGTAATATATGTACATACTGTGCTGGCTTATCTGTGCCAAACCTGGATTGGTGTGTACAAATGCATGGAGCAGCATGATCGCATATGTCGCATATCAAACTTACCAAGTTACTTGCTTCCACAGACGACGAAATATGAGTATAGTTCTCCGGTACTTATCGTTCTTGTATACACTATTATATATTCAATGACAGCTCCCACTTGTAGAGCTGTTTTGCAAACAACTGAACTGGTTAGTCAGCCAGCAGGTGACATATCCAGGTATACTAGCACAAATCCATGCCGTCTGTCATCGACTGCCCACTAACACATTGCTCATATACATGTATGCATGTACAAAATAACGTGTATATATTCACGGACTGTTGATTTAGTCTGGCGAATCGGTATACACGGAATGTTAGTCTGTCGAACGGTAAGGGAGATAACTACGTTACCAGATAATAGTATTTCATCAGTTGCGTACCCTATACTTCACAAAAAACTTGTTTTATCAGCACTGACTCCCTAGCGTGTTCAATTAATATACATATATACACGTGTAGAAGCCAACCTGGAATTTCTATGGTATCAAAATACATACCACATACCAATATTTGTACTGTCAATAACCTGAAACTTGGTTAAATGCACAGGGTATAGCAACCTCGCACGACATATTAATTTGACACAACCCTAACTTGATACGCAAAACGGCTCGACACAATCAGATGGTTTAACATAACTAGATAACAATTTAATAGTTCAATCAGTTTACTACCGATCTTGTACATTTACATCAGCTGATGTACATGTATTTTTGTTTTTACATGCATGCGCTTGTTTTAACAAGTACAGTATGTATAGTCTTAACCCCAACATGCACTACGAACCTTTGCTACCTTAACTTTGTTCTCCACCAATTAGCAGGCCTGCTTCCGTCATGCAGCGTAGTAGGTTGGCGTACAGGGCCGTCATTTAATCGCACAAATACTGCTTTTTCGACATTTCTTCTACACTTTCCTGCATACAAGTTTGCATAGGATATATAGTTTATGTAAGCAACTCATTTGACAGCAGTGTGGGTGTGATTGTGACAGCATTTCCTTTCAGGTACACCAACAAGATGGAGACCAATGCATATGGTGTTGGAACTGATTGAAAGCACTGTATCCATAATTGAGAAAATTCCTGCATACACACAGCGGCCATTTTGAAATCGAACATGTTTGTCACAAACAGTGACTTGAAATTGACTTTAGTCAAAAATAATTTCTTTTCAATAATGATCATAGTCTGGGGGAAAAAATCAGATTAAACGATTTGTACATGCTTATATCCGAATTATATGATTTTCACGGCAGCCATTTTGAAAATGAGAATAAAATAGGAACAACTCGTGTTGCTTTTGGATGATACAAATAACTTTTGTTCCATGGACGTACCAAAACATTCAACATAACCTAACTATACATACACTATACTAACGGCAATACGTAGTGAATACACAATAAATAATATTTTCATACAGGTGTCCTGTCTGTCTGTCTGTCTGTCTGTCTGCCTGCCTGCATGCCTGTGCCTGCCTGCATACCTGTGCCTGCCTTCCTGCCTGCCTGCATGCCTGCCTGCGTTGCCTGCCTCTGCCTGCCTGTCTGTCTATCTGTCTTTCGGTCACTGAGCGAAAAACTGTATTTTATCACATTTAAACAAAACTTTACATACTATGTCATATACTAAATTAAATATTCTTCTGCAGATTCGCTGGAATATAAAGTGTGTCAAACTATTGAACCATGCACGTCTGCATATAGTTTACAGTCAATGAATACATGCTTCTTATCCTCTATAACCTCAATGACCTCATGTAATACTAGTAAACAGTACTGTCAAAATGGTAAATGACTGTCGACACCCATTGACGTATATGAACCAGTGCAATAACACTGCACATATATTGTATACTATTTAATTAGTCGTGTTCGGCAATGACCATGAATGCATGACTGTCTTTGTCGTATTTTCGTTGCTTACGTGTAGTTTTTGTTGTCAACGTGCATCTGGGAAATATAGCACATACTGTTTGTTTCACGTTTGTCTGCGACCTGCTTTTGAACACATTAAATTTAAAAATTCTTTATTTAAAAGTACTTGAATACGAAAACATCATGTTCTAATTAAAAACAAATAAAACGATGACAAAACGATGCATTTAAATAAACAACAGGCGTTTAAATAGTTGACAGCCGGGTATTTAAACGAAACTGTCGTTTTCACGTATATAACAAACAAACTCGTTGCTATGCATATCGTCCAACTGATGGTAAACTGTGATCTATATAAACTCCGTGGCTGAACAGGGGGGGGGGGGGGGGGGGGGCAACCTCGGACCCCCCCCCCCCTCCCTAGATTCGCCCCTGCACAAGCATGTTGACATCGGCTGTCACATGGATGGCGATTACGTAGAGATGACTGAGCCAGATAAATGTGATTACATAATATCTTAAATCACCTATAATTTCTGTTTGCCTTCATATTGCACACATGCGTTACTAAGTAACTATACATCATTTCACACTAATACAATTACCCTCGCTACTGATCGTACGTCTGTCTGACTATTTGTTTGAAAGTTCAATTTTTGTAAGAGTTTCTCAAATCACCTATAATTTCTGTTTGCCTTCAGCTAATATCTTCATATTGCACACATGCATTACTTAGTAACGATACATCCTTCCACACTAATACAATTACCCTCGCTATTGATCGTACGTCCGTCTGTCTGTTTACTTTTTTGAAAGTTGTAAGAGTTTCTCAAATAGGGGCCCTAAGTGCGTCGAATTACCACATTTCCTTGTTTTTTTTTAGTTGATGAAATTCCTTCCATCAACTATTGATTTTATTGTGAAAACACAATTTTCCTATTGGAGTTTAACATGGGGCAAAAAGGAGCTGTACACCGACCAGGGGGTCGAAAAACGAAACACATTGGAAATTGACTTCGAAACCTGGCTAGATGGCTTGAAAATGATGTAAGTGAGAAAACAAAAGTTAGGTTATGCAATGCTGTCCACAAATTCCAAAATTAATGTAAATTATTTTAGCACCCATGTTATATTTCCATAGCGAAATTGTTTTATCGCAATAATATCAATATTTGATGGAATTCAATTACCATTGCATGTACGTATATGGAAACATAATTATATTGTTTATATTACCAACTGATTTTATTAATTAATAACATAATTAAAGAAATGTATTGGCAAGTTCTCGTTCACGTATCGCCGCCATGGAATGGCCTAGCCAACAATAACCCCAGCTCCACCTGTGAAAAGAAACGTACAATACATTGACCACCGGGAGACACAAATGATACCTTAGGCCAAACTCGTCTACCAGAAAAGAATGTCCATGGCAAGTGCGATTTTATTGAGATCTAATATGTTTTGCTGGTGATGGACATACCTACATTCGTCGATGTGATTGCGTACACTATATGTATGTGCTGGCCGTTACCTTCTGGTAGCATCGCCAGAAGAAATTAATGAGCCTCGGATTGTGTGTGACAGTTTCGACATTTGTGGATGTGACTGGAGAAATGGGGCTCGTGGATTTTGTGACCATTTTAGCTCCTGATCAAATAGCATGCTCAAGCAGCCTGATGACGATCTATGTTGCGTGTTAGAAGCATGTAGGGTGTCTCATTGATGGAATGACGAACAGTGCAGATTATGATCAGACTGTACGGATGCACAGGCTGATCTGGATATACGCTGGTCGCAAAACCCCATAAACCCAATTTCTCCAGTCACAGCCACATACATATACAAGTATACATACATGTACACATATTGGGCTGATTGATTGAGTGGGTTGGTGGGGTTAGGTGGTCGACTGATTGAGTGGAGTTTTTGCCGGGTGATGGGCTCCACGGAGTCTGCTTGTCTAGCTAATTGGCAGCCAATCGCCTCCTTTCGAGGATTTTGTTTTGGAGCTTTACTACATGGACTCCGGAGCTACGGGGGAAACTGGAGGTTTCCTCCACCAGGAGTAATTGCTTTTCACGTCGAAATTGACCATCTGCATTACTCCAATATGGACAAAGATCAAACAATTTAATGTTTAGTAGTGTAATTTCGGCCACAAACTGACGATGTGGTAGGTGACTCGAACGAAAATTAAATAAATACTAGTAAATAACAAATAAAAAGTAAATAAAACCCAATTAGCAACATAAAATCAGCAATCACGGTTATCACCATAGGCTAATATAGCATTCTGATGCAGCACCCTAGGAGAGAGTGAAAGTGGCAAGTCAAATACCATACCGTTTGAAATCAATTTCTTCTTCTCTTCTCTTTTCTCGATGATGATTATGTAGGATTATGACTGAATGTAACTATAAGTTAATTATGTAGAGCACACTCCCTAGACATTAGTGACCCAGGTAGTACAATCGCCACTTAATTGCATTTGACCAATCCGTAATGTGTCACTCAAAACGCAAAATAAACTAGTTTCGGTTCCCTTCAATCATCTCTAATCGCTACCCAGCCATACTATATCACAATCCGATAAGCTGATGGGTGCTATAGGAGGCCTCAACTCATAGGTTAACCTACCTGCATAGATTCTCCTATATTTGGCCCACATTTTTGGAGCGTGAATAAATGCAACATGTATCATAATTCGGAAATATAAACCAGGCCATCGGCCTGCTTCTTTACTGGGCTATATCCCGGGTATGGAAGGTGTTCGAGCCAATCCCCACCCTTAAATATAAGCAGAACGAAGGAATATATTTCATTAACAGTCAACAGTGCATTAATGAACAAATATGTGGCTGTGGTTAGATAAATGGAGCTTATGATATTTGTAGCCAGTGCAGCTCCTGATCAAATAGCAGTGTAGCCTGATAATGGTCAATACTGCTCGCTAGAAGCATGGCGGGTGTTTCAGTGATGGAACGATGACCAGTGCAGATCCAAAACGCATAAGCTCCATTCAACTAGTCAAAGCCACATACCAGGGGGCCGTTTCACTAAGCTCCGTACGACTAAAATGTTCGTAAGTGCAAAATTGTGATAATCTGTAAATTCCACATTAACAATGTTTTGTTGTAAACAATTATTGGATTTACATTTAATGAACATAGGCTGCTGCAGCCTATGCTCAATAAATGTAAATCCATCAATTGAAATTTCCAGACGATCCTGAATTTGCACTTACGAATATTTTAGTCGTACGAAGTTTAGTGAAACGGGCCCCTGTATATACAATTATAGTCACACATACCTTGTCCGTCCATATGTATTTGCAGAATCTTTCCACTACTGCCCAATGAAAACTGTTCTGTTTGAACCACGTGACCATTTTGTGTGATCTTCATAGTGTATCCCCCTTTAAAACCACGAACTGTGATCGGCTCGTGTCCATGAAACACGTGTGTCACGTGTGTCCGCCACGTTTTCTTGAACAGCGTCTGATAAGCGCGACCTGCTGCATTCGGCTGAAAGCAATCAATGGATACTGTGAACATATGTAGCCTATTTCACCAACTTTATACATTTTATTATACTGAATTTATTACGTTATCACAGCCATTTAGCCATTGTGATAATGTAATAAAGTCAGTACAATAAATTCAGTATAATAGTTCTGCATACTTTTAATCATCAAATATATGCAGTCGTTAGTTCTATATGAAATAACGCATTTCGGGAAAAATAAATGATTACTCCCTCAAAGTATACTTTACTAGATAAATGTACTTTGCAATTTTGATGAAATCGGCTACTGACCCGTGTTTATGCTGCTAACGTATTTGTTACATAAGGTCATTGAGTTGGTGTTCAGGAGACAGAAAAAGCAAAACAATACTACATTTCGTTTAGCAAATCATATTCCTGTTGTGAATTTGTCACGCGAATGTGAATTATAGAAGATGTAATGCCAAGAGAATACGACTTGGAACGGTCAATGACTAATACTTCCCGTGGGTGGGCTAACCCATGGTGTCATACCAAACCTGAACATCATGACAAATAGACGCCACGCGCACATTCGTGGTCAATGTGCATATAAAGGCGGCACGTCACGCGACGGTAATGGAAATTAGCGAGCGAGAAATTAGTTTATTAAAAATTCAATATGTAAACTATAACTAACGTATTGGTTGCCCAGCCCCATCGCGGGCATCTGTCTATTAGAATGGAATTAAATGGTGCTGAACGGCCCATCAACACAAAGGAGTATCATTTAGGGCCAAGCAATGTAGATGAAGAATACAAATACTAGCAAAATATTATGTCGGATGTGGTAGGCAATCAGATGATTAGGGTAAAAATATTAATATGAGGAACAGTATAAATGAGCAACATGTATACAATGATAACATTATAGAAATGAGAAACATAAGCAAACATTCAATGTTCTCCACCTGGAATAACTCCGCAAGTGAAGTAACTTTGCAGTGTTTGCGTCGGCAGTCGATGCAGTCCAGTGGGATGTGTTGCACGGTAAATGCGCTGTGGCATGGAATACACTATGGACGCAGCTCACCTTTGAACATATACGAATGCGTTAGTCGTGTATGTCCAATGCGCAATCGACTAAGGACAACTTCATCCCGGCGTACATGTCTGTAGCCATGAGTCCATTCGCCCAGAGTCGGTTTCACAGCATGAAGTTTATTATCTGTGAGCAGATCCCACCGGGTCTGCATTGTATCGGAGATGAATAAGTTGATGGATGTTTTAAAATCATGATAGCAAACAGGAAAATTAGAACTCGGTAGCTCCATGGCGGAATTGGCAGCACAATACGCCCATGTCATTGCCCTTGATACCAGTATGACTGGGGAGCCAACACAAAATAATGTCCTTGCCAGACGAAATTAAAAGATGGTGTAGCTCCATGATTTGGCGGATAAGTGAATGCTCAAGTTTAATGTTGTACAACGCTTGTAGTGAAGATAGTGAATCGGAAAATAAAATTGATTTCTTTTTCCAAGATATTTTCGCAAAATCAAGGGCGAGTAAAATTGCCCTTAATTCCTCAGAAAATATCGAAAATTTATCTGAGAGTCTGGATTGAAGATCTCCATCGGGGACAGTGGCAGCAGCAGCTACCCGGTCCCCGCCATTTGGGCAATCAGTGAAAAGTGGGGTGTAGGTATAGGTATATAGTTTATTTATAGTGCAACCTGTTACATATATACATATTACAAGAAGTTACAACTGATGATAACAGCCAGCCTACAGAAGCTCATGATGCACTAGCATATACATATTCTCTGTTTCGTAATAATGTTGATATATAATACTTCTCGTTCTAAAGTAATGGTTTTGGTGTTCATTTAGAATATAACGTAATATAAAAGAAAGGAAGATAGCACAATGGAGCATACAACGACTTCATACGCCGTGAGAATGTGATCGTGCTTGATCCGAAAACCAGAAACGATCAATTGTCAGTGCGTCACACAGTAGCATTCAATATTGATTGAAAACAAGACTTTATTATGCAAACTGATTTGACAACGTGTTAAATATCAGATTGACAAGCAACATTGTTTGATCCGGAAACCAATATGTGTATGTGTTGTACCTGTCTTTAACTTCAAGAAAAAGTGATTTAAAAATGGATATCTATTAGAATGGAGCGCTGCCCATAAACAATGTTAAACGTGTTTTCAACCACAATACTATTACGTGATTGGCGGTGTGACACTGAATCGATCGTACACATGGTGCGCGTCACGGGAAATTACATCAACAAGGCGGAGCCTGTGCTTATAAATATAACTGCTGAATTATTGCAACATGTAATGATTAATTTAATAGCTATTGGCCAAAGCGTCGCAACATGCGACAGGTTGATACGAAACGCTCTGCTTTCATTGGTCGAACACATTACATTAAACCTCACACTTTTCTTTGCCGTACTGAGACAAGTACGTAATACAGACCAAGACACGATACTTTAATGGATGAATGTGCTATTTTATGAGAACATTCATCATTGTCTTATTCGTACCGTCACGCTTGGTCCTTCAAATAGTTTGCTGTTCTGATCAAAGATCTTTCCGTCCCAGAATCCCCACAACAGGACACCTTCGACATCCGGATGACTGAAGTATAAGGTGAGAAGATCCGTCAGCCCTTTGGCCTTCAATGTATCGTTGGCTTCGGACAATGACAGTTCAGTTATCCAGATGGGCAGTCCGGCTTGGGCAACGGTGTCTAGACGACCCTGTGTGGAAATACGACGCATTCAACGTTGAATCATGTACACCAACACCAGCGATAATCTTGTCAACAGTTGTCAATTGTTTTCTTTCAGAATATTGTGCTCTATATCAAGCAGACTGATGGGCCGAGACTGAGGTGTGCTACAGCTCATGCTCAGCCAATCAAACTATTCGATTACTAGTCGCATGGAGACTGTTCAAATGATGAGTGGTAACAGTATACAATTATGTGCAGAAAAGACAGTATTTACAATTTTCTGCTAAAAAACAAAAATGTGTATTTCAAAATGAAAAAGGCAGGGCCGTAACTACACAGAGGCACGAGGAGGCAGTTGCCTCCTCGTTTTTTGGCCATATATTTTAGGATTGAATCTTCAAATATTGGTCTATAGTCTAGATATGAATGGACCGGAGAGCGGAAATGATACAGTTTTGTCATAAAAGTAGCAAACAAAAGAAGGAGATAATGAAAATGCATGAGAATGTTTCTCTGATTATTTTTTTTCTGGGGGGTGGGGTTGGGGGGGGGGTGCACTCAGACCACCCTAGCGTACTCCCTCCCTCCGCTCATTCAAATGTTTTGCCTCCTCGTTTTTGGCTGGTTACGGTACAGAAAGGGTTAATAAATAAACTACTGTACATTATTATCTCCTCGCCGTGCGTACATACATGTACGTGAAACACATGAAACACGTGTCACGTTTCTAACAAGCAATACATATCGTTATCAGGATATAAGAGTGCGTTATCAATAGCTACACTGGTCACAAAACCCATGTCCAGTTATCCAGTCATATCCACATACGTATGCATGTACCTTGATGGCTGTTAGATCGAGATACGAATATGTGTGCATATGACTCTGTATGCCGACAGCGTATATAGGCACTCCGGATTCCTTGAATAGCATGGCTTGGTTTTTCAAGGCCTGAAAATAATAACACATACGTATAGGTAGGAATGGGTAATAAATATGATGCAATCTATACATATTATGTTTTAAGCAAAACTATGTAATAATTATCACATCTTTGACACATTTCCGGGTATTGTTTCTGTATTAAAACAGCTGTGCATGACGATGTGATAACTAAGTTAGATCACGTTTGTCCGCATGTACGAGCGATAATCCGCTCGCTAAAGCTCGCGGATTATCTCCTCGTACATGCGGACGAACCGTGATCTAACTTATACTTTGAATAACCGCCACGTAATTCTGCTGACTAACTCGAGCTGCACACTCGTTAGTCAACCGAATTTACTTGTCCTCGATTATATGCTCTATACACTAAAGGCTTGCGGTAATTCTCTATGTACTACCGCAAATTGTGAGAAACTGAGGAAATAATTTGATAGTACAGTGTCGCTATAGTAAACGATAGAACTGCAATGCAGTTTTGCCGGCTCGTTTCATCATTTACCACATACCATACGTGGTTACAACAACAACAAGTGCTGAAATTTCCAGAAGCCCTCCGATTCAAAGTACGTATTATTTTATTGTGTCCTTATTATGTAACGGATTTTGATGAAATATGGCGCAGCAAACGCGTCTTGTTAAGCTGCATTTCGTGGTCTCGGCACTTTGGCCCAAACCTCTGTCTTTTTTTGCGAAGAATCGATTTCCGTGTCTACTGACACGGAAATCGATTCTTCACAATAACGACATAATGATGTGCCGAACTCCCGGGACCACCAAATGCAGCTCATGAAGACGCGTTTGCTGCGCCATATTTCATCAAATTCCGTTGCATATTACGGAAAATATAAAATAATACTTACTTTGGAGTGGGCGCGCTTTCAACACTTTCAGCCATTGTTGTTGTTTTCGTAATCAGGTAATCATGCACCTTGTATCTGGGAACCGCTTCCATTAACATAAACGAACGGACAGACGATGGGATGACTACAGTACCGTAGCACTATATAAACTGACAACAGAAAAGTACATGAAACGTACCATTGCAGAGTTACAGTGTGACACTACACTGTATTCGTTTAGGAACAACTTGACCTGTGGGTCCGCTGTGTGTGCCATTTGGAACATTGACAACGTAATGTTGGGATCGTGCGTGCGTTGTTCGTACCAGTCCCCATGGAGATTCTCATTGTTCACGTCCCAGTGCAACACCCTGTAACAAATAGTGGAGAATAGCTTCTTATGCTAAACAAACGAGTGGGCGTAGGACCCGATGGCGATCGCGTGCGCATTATTTGAAGTCAATCAGCTCACCTGGTTAATAAAGAGCATTACATAAGAGCCTGCGTTAATCTTGCCCAGCCGTCACCAGTTTCATTTTCTGAGCATGAGCTGTAACACAACTCAGGCTCAGCCATATCAAGCTGCTTGATTGCAATCATGATGTTCAAGTAGACAATTTACAACTATTGGCAAGATTAGCGCAGGCGGTGGTGTATAGACAGATACCTCTAACATGTGGCTGTGACTGGAGAAATAGGCTTAATCAAATACCACACCTACGAAGCCTGACAACGATATATATTCCTTGTTAAACGTATGGCCAGTGTTTCCTGATGGAATGGCGAATAGTGGAGATCCTGATCAGACTGTGGGGGATGCAGATGCTTATATGGATACCCACTGGTCGCAAAAAGCATAAGCCCCATTTCGCCAGTAACAGTCACACATATAATATGTGTATCTATATTTACCAGCAATGTTAGGTCATGATTTTTTAAAACCTGTATCACAGATATACATACAACAATGAAAAGGGTGATGTATCACCAAAGGAATGGAAAGGTGCTTTACGGCCCATCAACACAAAGGAGTATCATTTAGGGCCAAGCAATGTAGATACAGAATAACAAATAATAGAAAAATAGTATGCGGTAGGCAATCAGACGATTATGGTAAATATAGTAATATGATGAACAATATAAATGAGCGACATGTATACAATGATAAAATTATAGAAATGAGAAACATGTATATTACAATGATAAAATCAGATTTTTCGATACAAGTGAAGTAACATTGAAGTGTTTGCGTCGAATATCGGCAAAGTCGATACAGTCCAGTAGGATGTGTTGCACGGTAAATGCGCTGCGGCTCCTTTGAGCATATACGAATGCGTTAGTCGTGTATGTCGAATGCGAAATCGACTAAGGACAACTTCGTCCAGGCGTACATGTCTGTAGCCAGGAGTCCATTCGCCAAAAGTCGCCAAACAAATGTTACAATTGTGCACGTTACGGTTGTAATGGCAACTTGGAAACATTGAAGTCATGTTGTTGCTTGTATAACACTCATTACCATGTGATACGGCATACTTCCCTACCGCCGTATGCATACTGCAACTACTTACAACTATATACGCATTGCGATATGCTATTATTAATGTACTCACTTGCCTTTCGTGGCGGAGACAACGTCGTGAACATGTTTGGCGACCTCCAATCTTAGCTCCGATGAGTTCATGGCTCTCACCCAGTCCTGAACGTGCCTCTGTACTCCCCATACGATGTTATGGCCCCGTACGTTTATTCTGAAGGAATGATCCAATATCGAACTAACATGCAACACTTCGTCTTCAACTAGCCAGTTGGTATATTTATTCATACATCGATTCATTTGAGCAATTACACATGCAGTGGTTGAAAACCATATTCTAGTATGATAGTAAGCCCTCAGAAGTTACAGGTACATGCCCACTCAGTAGGCATAACATGTTCTTTATATCATCATTTGAGACATTTTCTGGCAAAATAAACATTAATTCACCATTACCGCACATATTGATTGGCATTATTATACATTTTATATCAGACGTAAATTTCCACATTGAGATCAGGGGCGATAACCGTGTTTCCTTAAAATGTTAACGGACATTACTATTTATTCTCTGTATTTATTTTTGATGTGCAATGATCATACTTTATAATCTGTCGAAAATAAATAAAATTCAATAATTTAATTAGTATAAACAATTAAAAACTATCTAATACCACCGCGAGTCGCTATCAGAAAAAAATAAATATTACTAAATGATTATATCTGCATAGCGAGCACTCGTACTTTTTTGAACTGGTGGAATAGTGACACAACTATACACTTATTTAATTCCTATAAAGAACATTGTGTAACCTACTGAGTGATTGTGTACCTTTAGTTGTCGCGTGACACGGGAATTCTTATACATATTGATTCGCGTATAACTGTGTGTTTGTGGTGTATTGTACTGAATTGTAGTGTGTTGTATTGTGTCCGTTCTAGCGGTGTTCATCGGTAACATGTTGGATGTCTCGCACAAGTGCATTCACCTTATTCATATTACCTGCGATAACCGGGTGTATGGTGTATTTGTGGAAATACCCTCGTTCGTGTCCCATGCGGAGGAGTTAATTATGTGTCCACTTTATTAGAGGTGTAATATCGGTTTAGAAACATGTTGGTCATAAGAACACCATGTAGATACTGCGCAGAGCCGTCGGAAAATGCAGGATTGGTACCAATTGGGATAAACCGATTTCTATGCGAGACGACAACTATCAGTACTACTATCGTTCAACCTTGGTGGCAGGCTTGGTGTGTTTTCCCCAGGAGATAAAGGTACTTGTGTGTTTGAGGCCAGTGTATATATAATGTGTTGGCGTATTCGGTGCTGTTCTAGATGTTGTGTCCTAATGTTCAATGTAGTCCGGACAGTTGTGCAAGATAATAGCACGTGCATTTCGTTTCAGTGCGTCGATGTGGGTTGTTTGCGGTGTCGAATAGCGATCCTTTAGTTCCGACAGCTGTGTCATTCAGTGCTTCGTAATCTGGATCTACGTCTTTCCAGTGTAGGTAGTGTTGTATCTCTAGGTGGATTAATTCCGCGCGTACTAAACTTGTTTGGAATGGTAGCCGAATCTAGGGAGGAGGCAGAATATAGCCAGGTGTATAGTTGTGTAAAGCGCATTTAGTTGACCATTGTTCCGGCATGTCACACGATGTATGCATATCATGTGTACGTACTTTTACGTGGGCTTTTTCACATAATTGGTATATAAGCCCATGTCCAAAATTCCCTAGAGTGGATTCTGATTTCTGGAAACTGGAAGAACAGTATTGTGGTTCCAGCATTCATAGAGGAGTTTGGTATGTACCATACGCTATTTGTTTCAGCTGTGATTTGCCACTGTCCGGTTGATATTTTCCGTTTATGTCCGTTTTATACGTCGTTGTGCACCCTGTTTGTCCGCCTGTTCGTATATGTCCAGTTATGGAGGCTCTATTTCATGTTAAGCCTCTCGAGCCCCAGCGAAAAGCAGTGAATAATTGATCCACTCGTTGAGGGTATCCCCAGTGCAGACTTCACTGGGTCGTCCTAGTGTCCGTACGTCTGTCTGACGCAAAGGAATCTAACAGCTCCGGGTTCGTGCCTGTGTAGAGCAGTGCGATATAGCTACGTCGCGTACGTCACAACCACGATGTATTACAGATGTGACACACCATATATATATTATATTACACTGAGTTGAAGGTCATACCTTTCGGCGTCTTAGCTAGATGTTTCCCAATGATGCTGAACATGGAGCAGAAGGCCGGGCGAGTTACCGCTTTTGCTTGAATTTTATGATAGTGTACAGGGGGCGTATGTACATTTATCCAATCAAGTGGTTACAGTCGAATAATATATTGTCGTGGATTAGAGCTGTTATTCCACCCTCAATATTCTCCTAAGTATGTATCTTGTTATTCCCCGTTTTAAAATCCCGTACACGCAAATACACAAGAAGAGAACCCACGTCGACGACGTCAGCAGTCAATAATGTTACTGCCGTATTCCCGTAACCGATTTCATCAAAATTGCAAAATATACTTATATATCTAGCAAAGTATACTTTGAGGGAGTAATCAATTATTTTTCCCGAAATGCATTATTTCATATAGAACTAACGACAACATATATTTGATGATTAAAAGTAATTACTATACTACATTTATTACATTATCACAGCCAAAATGGCTGTGATAATGTAATAAATTCAGTATAATAAAAATTCATAAATTTATCCTTAAATTGAATGTTTTCCCTCAAAGTATACTTTGCTAGATAAGTATACTTGCAATGTTGGTGAAATAGGCTAAATGTGCTATATTTGAACAAAGGTAAATGTCATGGCTTGGCAGCTGCGGGTAGTGCATACAGTACCGTTGTGTTTATTTTGAAACTAATAACTCATTATGCTAGCACAACATAATATCATGGACATGTTCTTCTTCTGTTTAACTATCATAAGGAGCATAACATTTACGTAGCGTCATTTTGACGGTGGGCTGCATGTTGCGTGATGACGTGGCGTTGGTAACGAGAAGAATGTGAATGATATATTAATGACGAGTTGTGAATATGAACTCGAATTAGCATTTATCAATCATCATGTATGTGACTCGTCAGACAGGTGACCCAACACACATGTATTGTACAAAACGTGTCCGGGTATTTTATGAACACCCTTCGTACGTATCTTTAAACAAGGTAGTTAGAATAATGTAACACAGTCTACTTCCTACCTGTAACCACATGTCATTGCGATGTAAATGTTCAAAATTGAATGTATATAGACATCAAGCGGTAGACAATGGTTATTGTTACATGGCTGCCTTTTTTCGACACCGCTCATACCCGTGTTCAAACGGACAGCGCGTGCTGTTTGACCATGGCTGTGGTCAATGCTCATTCCGGGGCCTAGCCAACACCTACGTATTGTATGTCTAGAACGCGCCATTACGTCACCAGTCCAGTTCACAACGGTCGCACTGAGATTTTGATATTGATGCGGCTGCATCACACGACGTATACTGCGGCCCCGGAATATGTATGTGTAAATCAACTGTTTGGATGAAGCAGGTTATCAAAGTACCGAAAGTAACTGCGGATGTGCTCAGATTACACGATATTTCCGACACAAATGATACAATAACGTTCGACTATGTCCAGCCGTGGGTAAACGTTCGCCGTGGCACTCGGAAACTGTTTGAACCCGAGGCTATTGTCGAACCATATGTTTAATCAAAATATGCACATCAACATTGTGTACACTTCCTACAGAGAGACATATACAGTTAATGGTGATTTAAACAGAGTCGGTTCACGAATCTTGTGTACAATTCCTTCAGTGAGATCGAAGCAGATAATGATGTTATTGAATCAGTTTAGTTAAACCAATATGAATACAATTCCTACAGGCAGCTCAGGCTGATGATGGCGATTTCATCAGACTAGTTACACCAATGCTTGGTGCAATTCCAACAGAGAGCTCATTGTAGATACTGGCGATTTAATCCGAGTATGTACAACACTATTGGTTACAAATCCTACTGTAGGTACACTAAAAGTGGATACAATTCTTACAGAGCGCTCGAGTCAGATACTGCTGATTTAGTCAGAGTACATGCGCATGCATAGGTAACTATGCAAATATTGGACACACTATGGTCCGTCTTACCCACGCGATTGCAAAGCGCTCAACGCGGTAACTGCTGTGTCGTAGTTTATGTGACCCTGAAATAGTGAAAGTGAAATGGTTTTATATTCCAGCAACAGTTAAGGACATGCACAGACCGGGCCTCGATTTCAAGTCTCGTCCGAAAGACCATTGGAGAAGAAATACTATGAAAGTATTCGTCGTGCATATGACGGGAATTGAACCCAATGCTACACAATCAATAGCAACTGAAAACATTCTTTAAAGTAAACACAACATCAAGTGTCGCTTGATATATATATATATGCCATCAATGTGCCGCAAAGCTGTCAAAATGATTTCAGTTGTAATGTTGATGTATTACGTGTTTGATAAACAATAATAATGCAAAGGACAATAGTGCACAACTGTCGAATCGAATGACTTGTAAACGTACAGTGGTGTCGAGAGCCCTCAGCAGACAATGAGGCACATACTGAGACCAGTTGTAAACGGTCCCCCAATAAAGTAAGCATGTAGTTAATAGGTAAAGCCCGACACTAAGGTAGCATGAGATGAAATAACAACGAATACTGCAACATCAACAGGCTATACAAGTAAAGGCAAAGCCAATGGTACGCATTTGTTAATGTCTCATGGAAAGTTTATTTGCATAAAGCAACTGGTCCATGATGAGCATGTACAACATATCCGTAACTATTTACAATATGTTGCGACGAACAGTATGGTGAAAATGTAATCTAACGTTGGCAATGCACACAAATGTATCTACATTTACAATTACCATATGAATATGTAATAGACAATAATACATGCCCAATACGACTTGTAATATGGTACATACACAATGGCTGTGAGTACATCTAAGCCAAATTAGAATGGAATTGAATCATACCCGGGTTTGCTAATGAGCATACTCACAACACATGTATCATATCGACCAAGGTGGTTTGTCAATGGGTAGACGTGCAACACATCCACCATGTCGACTACGATGGTATATGTGGTGTACGTCCATGGATTGACAAATCTTGGTATGATTAATCCATTTCTAATTTGGCTCAGATGTGCTCACTGACATTGTATATGTAGAACAACCTTGTGGCGCTCCAAATTCTTCCATTTCAACGCGTTTTCAAGGACCGCCCACTCGAAGTTGTCATAGAAACAGTCCTGGTAGTTTTTTAGGTTCGGGTCAACGATCTGTGAGGCCCCAACTGCGGTGCCGAATGCGAATTCGTGACTTGTTTGAATGAGCTGGACAATATAAATGTGACTGTTACTGGAGCAATGGGGCTGGTGGGATTTGTGATGTGTGTAGGTTCTGGTCAAATTGCACACTCGTTGAGTCTGATACCGTTCAATATTGCTTGTTAGCAGCATTAAGCGTTTTTCATTGACGGAATGGCAAACTGTGCAGATCCGGATCAGACTGTCCGGATGCACAGAGTGATCTGGATCTACACTGGTTGCAAAACACGTAAGCCCCAGTTCTCTTGTCACAGCCACATATTCTGATGAAATGATACATTTGTTCCATGTTCCACTTTGGACAAGTACATATAGACATACAACACTCAATCCGAGTATATGGCAAATTTAGTGTGCCAAATAGTGATAAATATCACGTATGCATTATGTTTGTTTGAGAAACGTAGGGAATGTCCTCGATATACCTGTATTAAAGGTACATGCCCACTCAGTAGGCACAAAATGTTCTTTATAGGAATTAAATAAGTGTATAATTGTTTCACTATTTCCACCAGTTCTAAAAACTACGAGTGCCCGCTATACAGATATAATCATTAATAATATTTATATTACTGATAGTGACTCGCAGTGGTATAAGGCAAATTTTCATATGCAAATGAGGCATACTATGTTTTAAGTATTTATACTATTTAAATGCGTCAGCTGAAAAAATAATATTTTCGACAGATTATAAAGTATGATCATTACACATCAAAAATAAATACAGAGAATAAATTGTAATGTCCGTTAACATTTTAAGGAAACACGGTTATCGCTCCTGAAAATTGACGTCTGATATAAAATGTATAATAATGCCAATCAATACGTGTGGCAATGGTGAATGAATGTATATTTTTCCAGAAAATGTCTCAGATGATGTCTCTAATATAACGAACATGTTGTGCCTTCCGAGTGAGCATGTACCTTTAAAACCGCGACAGGAAATGGAGATTATTGGTTAATAAATGCAAAACATATATGCTCCGTTTTGGAAATAGTTATTGGCCCCTTGTATATTAACTTTGATTTAAACACAGGGGCTTATCCAGCATTTGGGGAACGGGGGGTGTCTAGTTGCGAAGGTAATTCTTGCAATCTACTCCCGTACCGTCCGTAGCTAGCTACGGACGGTACGGGAGTAATTGCAAGAGTTACCGTTCGCAACTAGGTGTTTGTCCTATATTTTAGCTCTTCGAAATGCACTTTCCTGTGTTTTACGGCATTTAAATTCAGACTCTAACTGGTGGTAAACTGTGATCTATGTAAACTCCGTGGCTGAACGGGAGGGGGTGCAACCCCGGACCCCCCCCCCCCACCACCTCCAGATCCGCCCCTGAATTCGTTTCCTCAATTTAACAATTCGTTCCCTCGAATTAACAATTCGTTCCCACGATATAACAATTCGTACCCTCAATTGCGTTCCCTCGAATTAACAATTCGTTTCCACGATATAACAATTATTTCCCATGAATTAACAATTCATTCCCGTTGGAACGAATTGTTATTTCGTGGGAACAAATTTTTAAATCGTGGGAACAATATAATAACAAATAATTATACGTCCTCTGCGGCGCTCCGTAACAAACCGGTGATCTTGTGGTGCATTTCACACCTTTGTGGAGCATTGATCCTCGCTGCACAATAGTTACTCTACCGCCTGCGCTAATATTGACAATATTTATAAATGTCTATATTTCTTTATTTCAATATACTCGAATAGTGTGCTTAAAATCAAACAGCTTGATTGGCTGAGCCTGAGCTGTGCGAGTTGACATTGTAAATAGAAGGTTAGAACGAAGCTAACCATGGCAAGATCAACACAGCGGCTGTGTATGTATGGTCGTAATGTCTAATAATAGTAGAAGTTTACATTGGCTTTGTGATGCTGTTTACGTATTCATTTTCATTCCAATATGTTTATATACGATATAGCGTAGCTGCACACTTTCCGCTTTATATGCAAATAAGTTGCGTTATATCGCTACACCACAGTCATTGGTATAACGTTTCCATGTCGTGCTCTAAAATATGGAAATACTATGCATGGCATGGCGTTGACGTTCATACTTCGCAATATAGTTATTCAGAGACAGTAGAAAGTAAACAAAGAATGCTTCAAACGCAAAATTGGAAATACTACGTCATAACGGTTATGTAATTCGGTGCAATGTAATGTACTTAGGAGTATGTACTCAGAACTAGGTATAGCGTACCTCTACTTCCGTGCCATTGTTATTTGTAGGCACCGTCCCGGCAAGCCTGAAATTGATAATGCGCATTGCAATAACTAACACGTCGCTATACAGTGTATGTGCTTGTGACTGGAGACATGTCACTTATGGGTCTTGTCACCACCGTAGCTCCTGTTCCAATAGCACAGTCATGAGGCCAGATAACGATCTATATTTTGTATTGGAAGCGCCACGGGTGTTTCATTGATGTAATGGCGAGCAGTGATCGCAAAACCAGTAAGCCCAATTCCTTCAATCAAAGCCACATATTTGTTTGACACTGACTATTTTATATTTTCAGCAGATTGATACGTTATTACCATGATTACTAATTATAATATGAAACATAATATCAGAACGTTGTTAGCAACACGAAACTACCTGATACGAGCAACCGTGATGCACGCAAGACTCGCATTCTGACAACTATAGAAAAAAGTTAATACAAGAAGCAATGCTTAAACCTTTTGCAATTTATTTAAATAGATATATCTCGGCTACCTATCCAATTGATCGAACGGCGTCATAAGACGATTACGGATTAGGCCAGTGTAGTGTTCATATGTTTGATTTACAGTGGTTCCCAGAGTGTCCGGTTGATACAGTTTTCACTGTGTCGCTATTTAAACTAGCTTAACCAAAAGTGTGGTGCTTTCATCCAGTAGGTCACAATTCGGGTTTTGCGTAGAGTAACCTTGAAAGAGAAATACAAGTAATTTACACTTATTCCGTAAATATTCTTTTTACACGAGCTTTAGCGAGCTGATTATCGATTGTACATGCGGATAAACGTGCTCTAAGTATTACGTGTACCTGATAGTTATGTCGGCTTTCCGTATCCGATCTATCGCGGCGGCTGTGTCTGTATCGTGAAGGTCCGGCACCATTTGAAGACTAGTGTGGTCCACAAGGTAGTCCACTGATGCCCCAAACACCCGGATGTTCACGCGACACGCATGATTTCCTGCAGTCAATGCAACAGCCGATGTGGCGGTCATGAAAGATCGAGAAATGTGGCCACAATATATTGCACTTGATTGACTGACTGCGTCGTTGGTTGATTGATTGATCGATTGCTTGATTGAATCCATGAATTAATTATATATTGTTAGATTGATTAGTTGATAAATTGATTGATTGAATGGATGCATGAATTAATTATTTATTGATTGATTGAGTGATTGATTGGCTGGTTGATATAATGATTGATTTATTTGGCTGTTGGTTGGGTGATTGATTGATATGCTGGTTAATTGATTGACTGATTCATATATTGATTGATTGTTTGATTGATTGAATCATGTAATCAATACATTTATTGGTTATTTGCTTCGTCGAATGTTTGCGCGATTGGTTTGTTGGTTGCTTGATTGATCGACGGATTGATTGATTGATTGACATATTGGTTGGTTGGTTGGTTGGTTGGTTGGTTGGTTGGTTGGTTGGTTGGTTGGTGGTTGGTTGGTTGGTTGGTTGGTGGTGGGTGGGTGGGTGGTGGGTGGGTTAGATTGTTTGATTGACTTGAATTCAATCAATGTATTGATTTATTTTTTAGGGTCTTGTTTGCATGTTTGCCTGATTGATTGATTACTTGCGGATTGATTGATTGGTGCTTAACGTCCGTTCACTAGCCAGTTCTCCAACTCGACAAGGCTGTCAGAATTTGTCCTGTCAGTTACCTAAACATGTTACAGAGCTATCGTACCTGCCGGAATATTGGTTATTCCTCCAAGCTCAGTCCACCTACCAAGTCTAACATACGGCTCGTGTCCAAACTTCGTGTTGTGGCGACGGCCTGTAACATTATATGTAGATATGACAGGAGAAATGGGTCCTATGGGCTTTGCGACCAATGTAGATCCATATCTGCCCATATCTGCCCGTGCAATCGCAGGTCTGTAGCTATTACGGTTTAAAGGTTTTACGACTTACAAGGCAAAATTGCCAAACTATAAGTCGAAAACGGGGAGATAATCCGTGATCCGGGGATCAAATAAAATATCGAAATAAACTTTTCGCATCTACTCATCATAAGGAAGCCACATAACAAGTTTCATGTGTGTATCTAGTATGGTTTAAAAGTGAAAAGTGTACAAAGAAAAATTGCCAAATTCTAAGTCGAAAAGAGGGAGATAACCCATGACCCGGGGGTCACAAACAAGTGAAATAAACTTTGCGTATCTAGTACGGTTTAACAGTTTTACGACTTACAAGGTTGGCGACGGACGGACGGAAGGACGGACGGACAAGGTGGGACATACAAACGCTTCATGCTTCTAACAAACAATATATATCGGTACCAATTCTAACATACAGCTCATGCCAAATCTTCGTGTTGTGGCGATGGCCTGTAACATTATATGTGGCTCTGACGGGAGAAATGTGGCTTATGGGCTTTGCGATCGCACGGTCTGATCAGCGTCTGCACTGTACATCATTCCATCAATGAAACACCCATGGTGCTTCTAATATGGAATATAGATCGCTATCGGGCTGCAGTAGACTGATATTTGATCAGGAGGTACAGTTGTCACAAATCGTATAAGCCCGATTTCTCCATGTGTCACCCACGAAGGAAAGGTCACCAATAACAACTTCAAGAACGCTGTGTAGATAGCTGTCAATGGGAGGCAGCTATTGAATGATGAAGTTGATGATGATCCAACTAACAGATTCAGGCTATGTCTCCCTTTCCACTAAGTTAAACGTGGATGAGAAAACAATGGCATCATAACAACATTCTAGAACCATATTGACATTTCCCTCCATATACATGTACAGTGGAACATCCCCGAACGGCCACCTCTCTACAACGACACCCTCTCTGTAACAGCCGCTATTTTATATCCCAAATGGATGATTTCCTCTATATCTAACCCTTAGACTGCTGAACACGAACATTGTCGTCTGCTGTTGCTTTTGCCTTCTTTCTCAATAAAAACATGTTTTGACAGCACTTTAGAATCATTTCCATTGGAATGGTGCTTAACGGCCCATCAATACAAAATAGTATCATTTAGGGCCTAGCAATGTAGATGAAGATAAAATATAATAGTAAAATAGTATGTTAGATATGGTAGGTAATCAGATGATCAGGGCAAAACTATTAATATGATGAACAATAAAAATGAACGTGTATAGAATTATAAAATTATAGAAATGAGAAACATGTATACAATGATAACAAGAAACGAGGCAAAGCCACGAAGGCCAGGTTTTTTCCAAGCATTGACACTTTGATAACATAATTATACCCACTTTTTGTAGACTAGATGGCCGTGGCCTGCATGTCGCGCCTTGGGGCGAGGCATGGACACTAAAAAAATAGATATAGTAGATGGAAAAACTTTAACGAAAAAACTTTAACCGGACACACGGACGGACGGACGGACGGACGGACGTATGCCAAAATGCCGACGATATCGCGCTTTCCGCAAGCGGGTGCGACAATGATGATAAACACCCATGTGAAGTATGAAGGTAATGGGTGAAGCAGTTGCAGAGATATAGTACACGAAAAAACTTTAACAAATAAATTCAAAGTAATTTGACCTTGACATTGCGCACAGGGGCCGCACGGTTGGGGGTTAGAATGAAAATATGGACGATGATAAACACCCATGTGAAGTTTCAAGGTAATGGGCGAAGCAGTTGCAAAGATATAGTATAACAAAAAAGTTTTAATCAAAAAATTTAACCAGACGTACGTTAAAAAGTTAACGTTGAAAATGGCTAAGTCAATTACGTAGAAATAATAGGTGAAGGTAAAGAAATGGTCACATGTTGGATAGTTGTATGTGGTAGGCACCCCTTGGTTATGAAGATGTGAAAGTTTGGTGGTCCTAGGTGGTACAGTACCAAAGAAAGAAATAGACTTAAACACGAAAACTTAACATTGTAAACGCGAAAACTTAACATTGAAAATGGCAAAGTCGACTGCGCGGAAAAAATGGGTCAAGTTAAAAAAAAGTAACATGTTGGATAGTGATATGTGGTGGGCACCCCTTGATTATCAAGCTGTGAAAGTTTGGTGTTCCTAGGTGGTACAGTACCAAAGAAATGGACTTAACACGAAAACTTAACAGTGAAAACGCGAAAACTTAACATTGAAAATGGCCAAGTCGACTGCGCTGAAAAAATGGGTCAATTTAAAAAAGAAGTAACATGTTGGATAGTGATACGTGGTGGGCACCCCTTGATTATGAAGCTGTGAAAGTTTGGTGGTCCTAGGTGGTACAGTAACAAAGAAATGGACTCAAACACGAAAACTTAACATTGATTGTGGGGGCCGCCCGCCGCCCGCCCGCCGCCCGCCCGCCGCCCGCCCGCCCGGCTTTCGCCAATCCAATAGCCTGGATTTTTTTTAAAAAAACCTGGCTAAAAATTAACATTGTAAACGCGAAAACTTAACATTGAAAATGGCTAAGTCGACTGCGCGGAAAAAATGGGTCAAGTTAAACAAAAAGTAACATGTTGGATAGTGATATGTGGTGGGCACCCCTTGATTATGAAGCTGTGAAAGTTCGGTGGTCCTAGGTGGTACAGTACCAAAGAAATGGACTTAAACACGAAAACTTAACATTGTAAACGCGAAAACTTAACATTGATTGTGGACGCCGCCCGCCCGCCCGCCCGGCTTTCGCCAATCCAATAGCCTGGATTTTTTTTCTCAAAAAACCTGGCTAAAAATCATATCTTCCGATACAAGTTGGTTTCATGCAGAAAGCTAAGCAAACCTTCAATGTTCTCCACCTGGAATAACTCCGCAAGTGAAGTAACATTGAAGTGCTTGCAACGAATATCGGCAAAGTTGATACAGTCCAGTAGGATGTGTTGCACGGTAAATGCGCTATGGCATGGAATACACCATAGACGCGTCTCACACTTGAGCATATACGAATGCGTTAGTCGTGTATGTCCAATGCGCAAACCATTGGAAATTATTATAAAATGCTATAAAATCATGTTTTTGATGAGAATTATCGAAGAAAATAAATAAACAGCAGACCACAAAATTTAATTCAGCGTTAACCTCCCTACAACAGCCAGTTTTGCGTATTCCCATGAGTGGCTGTTGTAGAGGTTGCACTGCAGCAAAAATGGAAATTAAAGGTAATAGCATTATACATTGACGAGTGTTAACCCATTACAATCGGAATACATGCGGGTCTATGAAAATAATGAATATTTTCATTTCGATTTTTCGTATTACTCAATGAAAGTATATGTTGTAACCACTCATCGACGGTTCAAATGGTGGTCACAATATATATTTGCGACGACGAATACAGAAAGTATTTACAATTTTCCAAAAGAAACTGACGCCGCCTACCATGTTCGTCCGTACAGCCAATAAGAAGCTCCGCAGCATGGTACATGTGACCGGGATCCAGGTTCAGTATTTTGATAAATGCCGTGAAATTATATCGCGCAGGCGCAGTGAGGCTTACATCTTGGATAGGTCCATCAGAGTTGTGATGTCTGAAAAGAAGAAAACGGACGGTACTACCGTTCAGCCAACCGTAATATCGCTATCGGGTCTGTACTACGATAACGCAATGTTACGATAGTACGATATCACGATGACGATACTACGATGACGATAGGGCGATACTGTTATGACGGTACTATATTACGACAGTACTAACGCTATATTGGATCGTATATGTATATGTAGTACCACCATCGTACGACGATGGTGGTACTACATGTACATGTACGACGATGGTGGTACTACATGTACATGTACGATCTAATATAGCGTAGTACTGTCGTAATATCATAGCATCGTCATAACATTATCGCCCTATCGTCATCGTAGTATTGTACTATCCTTGCTTATATCTTTGAAATATATTCTTTTCACATACATTGTAGTTATTTCCCTCTGAGAAAACTTGAAATGCACACTTGACCAATGTCTAGGGGGTACGTTCGCAACCCTTGAACCCCTGGCTACGCCACAGAACATCAATGTAAACGCTTAAAATGGCAGGGAATGTGATATACATGTATATGGAGTAATTGGGCACATTTAGTATGTCTGTTTTCTAACCTACCAGATGTCCCGCCTGGCGCAGATTGACAGTATATAAAGAAATTGTAATAACGTTGGGGTTAGTGAGCACCATGGGCTTTCTGTAGAATGATGTGAGATGTTGTTAAAATACACCTATGAAATATTAAAGCATTCCATTGAGGGAAAGAGAAGTTATAATGAAGTGTAAAGTTTTCGACACAAAACATTTTCTAAGTCCTTGACCTTGGGGTGCGGGCACCATACGCTTTCTGTAGAATGATGCAGGATGATGTTACAAATTCACCTACGAAATATTAAAGCATTCCAACAATGGAATGGAATGGTGATTAACGGCCCATCAACACAAAAGAGTATAATTTGGGGCCAAGCAATGTAGATGAAGAATAACAATAATACTAAAATAGTATGTTAGATGTGGTAGGTAATCAGATGATCAGGGTAAAAATATTAATACATGTATGATGAAAAATATAAATGAACAACATGTATAGAATTATAAAATTATAGAAATGAGAAACATGTATACAATGATAAAAATCAGATCTTCCCATACAAGCTGGTTTTGTGGAGAAAGCTAAACAAACCTTCAATGTTCTCCACCTGGAATAAATGCGCTGTGGCATGGAATACACCATGGACGCGGCTCATCCTTGAGCATATACGAATGCGTTAGTCGTGTATGTCCAATGCGCAATCGAATACGGACAACTTCATCCCGGCGTACATGTCTGTAGCCAGGAGTCCATTCGCCCAGAGTCGGTTACAACACAGTGTTGATGTGTACCGAAGCATTCCATCAAGGGAAACAAAAGTTGTAATAAATTAAACCGAGTGTTAAGTTTTCCAAACCCGGAAAATTCTAAATCAGTGACCTTGACCTTTAGGGTTAGCGGGCACCAAGGGCTTTCGGTAGAATGATGCGGGATGTTGTTACAAATGCATTTATGGAATATTAAAGCATTCCATTGAGGGAAACAGAAGTTTCAATGAATTAACCTGAGCGTTAAGTTTTAGAAACAGAGCTAAACGCGAAAACGTAACGTTGAATGCATGTAAAAAGTAGGTCAATGAACCATGAACACTAGGTCAAGGTCACATGGACTCCCTCTGTCTGAGATGGTTACACCACAGTGTTGATGTATACCAAGTATGAAGATCGTAGGACTTATAGTTTTCTGGAAACTGAGCTAATGGAATGGAATGGTGCTTAACGGCCCATCAACACAAAAGAGTATCATTTAGGGCCAAGCAATGTAGATGAAGAATAAAAATAATAGTAAAATAGTGTGTTAGATGTGGTAGGCAATCAGATGATTAGGGTAAACAATAGTAATATGATGAATAATATAAATGAACAACATGTATAGAATTATAAAATTATAGAATGAGAACACATGTATACAATGATAAAAATCAGATCTTCCGATACAAATTGGTTTCATGAAGAAAGTTAAGCAAACCTTCAATGTTCTCCACCTGGAATGGAATGGAATGGTGCTTAACGTCTCATCAACACAAAATAGTATCATTTAGGGCCAAGCAATGTAGATCAAGAATAAAAATAATAGTAAAATAGTATGTTCTCCACCTGGAATAACTCCGCAAGTGAAGTAACGGAAACTGAGCTAAACGCAAAAACTTAACGTGAAATGTTGCCGCCGCCTACGCCGACGGAAAAGACATGCATATGTCCCACGTCTGTGCTAGCAGGCGGGACAAAAAGGATACAAGATACCTGGTACATTTACATGTATGTAGGTAACATATTACAAAATATTCGAGCATATCATCTAAATATAATTGCAAACGATACCACGATGTCTGGAGCTCTAGGCCGATTATTATCACACAGTGAATCTTTGTTTATTGCTCGATGTAAAGGTCCCAATTGGCTCTTAGGCATTGAATTGAATGGAATGGTGCTTAACGGCCCATAAACACAAAAGAGTATCATTTAGGGCCTAGCAATGTAGATGAAGAATAACAATAATAGTAAAATAGTATGTTAGATGTGGTAGGTAATCAGATGATCGGGGTAAAAATATTAATATGATGAAAAATATAAATGAACAACATGTATAGAATTATAAAATTATAGAAATGAGAAACATGTATACAATGATAACAAGAATTCCGCGGAATCAAATGTCTCGCCTTGTCCCGCGAGAAGGCAATTTTCACTGGCCCGAACATATATACAATTATTGACTAGTGAGCCATAGAATATCAGATTATATGCTATGGCTCACTAGTCAATAATTGTTTTAGTATATGATAATAGTCGGTATATCGCACTTACGACCTTATGCTACTAGACAAAAATGGAAAAAGAATTTGAAAAAAAAACAAGAAACGAGGCCACTTTTTGTAGACTAGATGGCCGTGGCCTGCATGTCGCGCATTAGGGCGAGGCTAACAAAAAAGAGACATAGTAGATGGAAAAACTTTAACCGGACAAACGGACGGACGGAATGGAATGGAATGGACAGACGGACGTATGCCAAAATGCCGACTATTATCGCGCTTTCCGCAAGCGGGCGCGACAATGATGATAAACACCCATGTGAAGTATCAAGGTAATGGGTGAAGCAGTTGCAGAGATATAGTACACAAAAAAATCAAAGTAATTTGACCTTGACATTGGGCACAGGGGCCGCACGGTTGGGGGGTAGAATGAAAATATGGATGATAATAAACACCCATGTAAAGTTTGAAGGTAATGGGCGAAGCAGTTGCAGAGATATAGTATAACCAAAAACTTTAACCAAACAACTTTAACCAGACGTACGTTAAAACGTTAACGTTGAAAATGGCTAAGTCAATTACGTAGAAATAATAGGTGAAGGTAAACAAAATGGTCACATGTTGGATAGTTGTATGTGGTGGGCACCCCTTGGTTATGAAGCTGTGAAAGTTTGGTAGTCCTAGGTGGTACAGTACCAAAGAAATTGACTTAAACACAAAAACTTAAGATTGTAAACGCGAAAAGTTAACATTGACTGCGCGGAAAAAATGGGTCAAGTTCAAAAAGGTAACATGTTGGATAGTGATATGTGGTGGGCACCCCTTGGTTATGAAGCTGTGAAAGTTTGTTGGTCCAATGTGTTACAGTAAGAAAGAAATGGACTGAAACACGAAAACTTAACATTGATTGTGGACGCCGCCCGCCCGCCTGGCTTTGTGGATTTTTTTCCCAAAAAAACCTGGCTAAAAATGGAAAAAATGTTTAAAAAAAAAGAAGTTTAAAATGATTTTTTTTCCAAAAAAATCTGGCTAAAAATGGAAAAAAAAGTAAAAAAACCTGGCTAAAAATGGAAAAAAAGTTTAAAAAAAAAAAGTTTAAAAATTAACAAAAAAATAATGCTCGCTACTGGAGCCCAGAATTTTTATAATAGTCCTATATTTATCAACATATCATATCTGCACAGGTCCACATATTGCCACAATATTGTCAACACAGTTTACGGAAATGTAATACCCAGGTATAATAATTTACCTGTATAAATTACCTGTAATAATTTAGCTGGACATTTAGTGGTCAAGCTGGAAATTTGCACATGCTTGCACATGCAGAAGTGTTTAACTGGAGAAGGCTATTGTTCTCTCTACAGGTAAGGTGTACAGAGCGCACGAGAAAACGGGTCTTCATGCATTAATGTTCAGTTTGTAGCATAGAAAGAAATAGAGTTTGACCTTGACCCTGGAGCCGGGAATTTCTTTTAATAGTCATATATTCATCTACATATCATAGTAAAGGTATGTATCAAGTTTGATGACTGTAGCTGATAAGGTGTTGAAGTAATGACCGTAACACGAAAACTTAACATTGAATGATGACGACGACGACGACGACGACGACGACGACGACGCCGCCGACGACGACGGAAAAGCAAAACCTATGTCTCGCTTTCCGCTTCGCGGGCGAGACAAAAATCAGATCTTCCGATATAATCTGGTTTCATGGAGAAAGCTAAGCAAACCTTCAATGTTCTCCACCTGGAATAACTCCGCAAGTGAAGTAACATTGAAGTGTTTGCGTCGAATATCGGTAAAGTCCATACAGTCCAGTAGGATGTGTTACACGGTACTCTTAGGCATTGAATACCCGCGAATCAAGCCGTTATATGGCACACCGGGGTAGCACCAGCTGGTAGAGCGGGAACTACAATTATTTTTCATAAACTCCAGTGCCGGGATCGGGGATCGAACCCGGGCCGCTGGAGTGACAGTCGGAGGTCGTAACGTCTCGGCTACAATTTCACTCTAAAAAGGCATGGGATGGAGGAGTTTATTAGCAATGCATTGAACGCAGATTACAAACCCGAATCGGAATCAAAGCCGTGCCGTGTTGGATCGCCGTTTCACAGAGGACGCATTTTAATTAAGGGACCGCGGGATTGCAGTTGTTGGCACGCTGGAGTGCCACTTAGCATCGTGCATTTTGACATACATCACTTGTGTCAGTCTCAGCTCAGAAAATTCACATTGCCTCGCCACACAAACTGCAAAACTCAATAGCTTGGCACACATCCTACATGCGTTATTATATACCGTAATTCGGCAGACAGACAGATGTGCATGTTTGTATTGTTCGAGGTCCGCGGCATTTCCTACTAGCCTTATTTAAACGTGATACAAAAATATCAGTCAGGAAAACATATACATACCTATATATACGTTTTCCGCTTTATATATGCAATAGGTTGCACTATATCGCTACACCACAGTCAACGGCGAACAGATGGCGCACTAAAATATAGAAATAATCTGAAGGCCGTTGGCGTTTATACTTTGATATATTGTTATTGAGAGAACATTCTACAATATGAGACAAAGATATCATAAACTCACCAAATAAAGCGCGATTTAGCAAAGAGGTCATTCTCCACAAGGTGGAACGTAAACAAACAACGCTTCAAACGCAAGTTTTGGTAATCCTACTCGGTCATAACGCCTATGTAATTAGAGTTATGTACTCAGAATTAATACATACCTGTTAGTTACCTCGGCGCTGTGGAAGCCGCTGTATTTGTCCTTGTTAGTTGATGTCAAGTTACATGCCTGGCACCTCCAATTGTTTGTGAAAGTAACCGTCTCCAGATCATGATTTTTCAACAGCTGCATGGCCCCACAACAAGCATTCAGAGTACATATAAATAGGAAGCATTGTTTATCCATCTTTGAGTCACTTGTCCGTTTGCGATGGCAGGCACATAAAACTGCCGCGATAACAGACATATACAATTGCCGCTGTTTTTGGCGAATACAATGAGCATGTGTGGCTGTGACTGTAGAAAACGGGCTTATTCGCGATCAGTGTAGATCCATATCAGTCTGATCAGGATCTACACTGACCGACATACAGGCAGTGAAATACCTGTGATGATTTTAACAATCGATAGAAGATATGCTGCTGGAGTGAGCTAATAGATCAGGAGCCACACGTGCCATGAATCCTATATTAAAGCACCATTTCTCCAGCCATAGTCACATTTATGTAGTTCTTATCAGGGGCCAGATAAGGTGTCCATAAGAATTCCATTGGCTCATGTGATAGCTATGACTCGTAACATAGTTAAAGGTACACGCCCACTCAGTAGGCACAAACTGTTCTTTATAGGAATTAAATAAGTGTATAATTGTGTCACTAATCCACCAGTTCTAAAAATTACGAATGGAATGGAATGGAATGGAATGGAATGGTGCTTAACGGCCCATCAACACAAAATAGTATCATTTAGGGCCAAGCAATGTAGAGATGAAGAATAAAAATAATAGTAAAATAGTATGCTATATGTGATTAGGGTAAACTATTAATATGAATATTAATCTGTCGTGGAGAGAAGGTTCATTTGCTTCGGCATATAAGCTTTGTGCGTTAGACGTACGGAATGCACCCAGGCAGAGTCTTAAGCCTTGGTGATGTATTGGATCGAATGGAATGGTGCTTAACGGCCCATCAACACAAAAGAGTATCATTTAGGGCCAAGCAATGTAGATGAAGAATAAAAATAATAGTAAAATAGTATGTTACATGTGGTAATCAATCAGATGATAAGGTAAAAATATTAATATAATAAACAATATAAATGAAAAACGTGTATGAAATGAGAAACATGTATACAATGATAAAATTATATTTTCCGATACAAGTTAGTTTCATGTAGAAACTGAAGCAAACCTTCAATGTTCTCCACCTGGAATGGAATGGAATGGAATGGTGCTTAACGGCCCATCAACACAAAAGAGTATCATTTAGGGCCAAGCAATGTAGATGAAGAAATAAAAAAGAATAGTAAAATAGTATGTTACATGTAATAATCAATCAGATGATAAGGTAAAAATATTAATATGATAAATAATATAAATGAACAACGTGTATAGAATTATAAAAGTATAATAATGAGAAACATGTATACAATGATAAAATTAAATTTTCCGATACAAGTTAGTTTCATGTAGAAAGTGAAGCAAACCTTCAATGTTCTCCACCGGAATAGCTCCGCAAGTGAAGTAACATTGAAGTGTTTGCCTCGAATATCGGCAAAATCGATACAGTCCAGTAGGATGTGTTGCACGGTAAATGCGCTGTGGCATGGAATACACCATGGACGCGGCTCACCTTTGAGCATATACGAATGCGTTAGTCGTGTATGTCCAATGCGCAATCGACTAAGGACAACTTCATCCCGGCGTACATGTCTGTAGCCAGGAGTCCATTCGCCCAGAGTCGGTTTCACAGCATGAAGTTTATTATCTGTGAGCAGATCCCACTGGATCTGCATTGTATCGGAGATGAATGAGTTGATGGATGATTTAAAATCATGATAGCAAACAGGAAAATGAGAAGTTGGTAGATCCAGGGCGGCCTTGGCAGCACTATCTGCCCTGTCATTGCCCTTGATACCAGTATGACTGGGTAGCCAACAAAAAATAATGTCCTTGCCAGACGAAAGTAAAATATGGTGTAGCTCCATGATTTGGCGGATAAGTGGATGTTCAAGCTTCATGTTGTACAAAGTTGTAGTGAAGATAATGAATCGGAAAATAAAATGAATTGCTTTCTCCAAGATATTTTCGCGAAATCAAGAGCAAGTAAAATCGCCCTCAATTCCGCAGAAAATATCGAAGATTTGTCTGGGAGTCTGGATTGAAGATCTCCCTCAGGGGACAGCGGCAGCAGATGCTACCCGGTCCCCGATCTTTGAGCCATCAGTAAAAAGCGGAGTGTATGTATTGTATCTGTCTTTTACCTCAAGAAAAAGTGATTTAAAAATGGATGGATCAGTTGCTGCTTTCGTGTGCTGACTAAGATCGAAGATCACCTTGGGCCTGCTCCAAAACTGCCACGGTGGAGTATTTCTGGAACAGCGTATTTGGCAATGTGATCCAGTTCCAAACCCAGCAATGTGTATCAAAGGATCCATTCTCTTGCCGAATGGTGGTTTGAAGCTTGGTTTCTTATCGAATACAGCATCTGTAGTTCGATGAAAGACAGTGTTATAAGCTGGATTAGATGGATTGGAATGTAGTTTAGTGGCGTATTGCAAAGATAATTTGGTGCGTCTGTCGTGGAGAGAAGGCTCATTTGCTTCGGCATATAGCTCTGTGCGTTAGACGTACGGAATGCACCCAGGCAGAGTCGTAAGCCTTGGTGATGTATTGGATCGAGCGTCCGAAGATCGGATTTACTGGCAGACCCATATACAGTGCATCCATAGTCTAGTTATGAGCGAACATGTGCGATGTAAAGGCGGTGCAGCACCTTTCGGTCTGCACCCCAGTCATGATTTGCTACCACTCGCATTAAGTTGAGTGCTTTCTGGCATTTAGCTTTCAAGTATCGTAAATGGGGTTTAAAAGTGAGTTTAGGATCAAAGATAAGACCAAGAAACTTCTGCTCCCGAACAACTGGGATGGGATGTGTTCCCAGTTTAAGTTCGGGATCAGGGTGAAGACAGCGTCTTTTGCAAAAATGCATGCAGTTAGTTTTAGATTTCGAAAACTTAAAGCCGTTTTCTGTGGTCCACTTGTTTATTCTATTGAGGCTCAGTTGTAATTGGCGCTCAATAGTATGCATGTTCTTTGATTTGTAACATATTAAAAAATCATCGACATATAAAGAACAGTCAACACCTGGTTGCAGGCATTTAACAATATTATTCAGTTTAATTCTAAAAAGGGTAACAGACAATATACTTCCCTGCGGTACACCCATTTCCTGTTCATGGGGATCAGAAAGGGTTGTACCGACTCGGACTTGGAATTGTCTGTCTTTCAAAAAATTAGAAATAAAATCAGGGAGATGACCCTTCAGACCGAGGTCATGAAGGTCCTTCATAATCCCATACTTCCACGTCGTGTCATATGCCTTTTCTAGGTCAAAAAATATGGCAACTATATGTTCATTGTTAACAAACCCGTCTCGAATGAATGCTTCGAGTCTAATCAGATTATCGGCAGTGCTTCTCTGGCGACGGAATCCAGACTGATACTCAGCTATCAGTCCATTGGATTCCAGAAACCAGACAAGCCTGTCGTCAATCATTCGTTCCATGGTTTTACAGACGCAGCTAGTAAGTGCGATGGGACGGTAACTTGATGGGTCGGTGTGATCCTTGCCCGGTTTTGGAACAGGTATGATTGTAGCTTCCCGCCATGAAGGCGGAAATACGCCTTGTTCCCAAATGGTATTAAATATTTCAAGGAGGTTGTCTAATGAGTGTTCAGGTAAATGTTTAAGCAGTTGGTAGTGGATATCATCAGGGCCTGCTGATGTATCATGTGCTTTTTTCTCGAGGGAAGCTTTTAATTCCCTCATAGAGAAAGGAGCGTTGTAATGTTCTGAATTGTCTGAATTAAAATTAAGTTTAGTTTTCTCTTGCTCAGATTTCACCTTCAAGAACTCCTCAGAATAGTTATTACATGAGGAGTTCTTGGAGAAGGTATCTGCTAATGTGTTTGAAATGTCTGTTTTGGAAGATACTTTATGTCCTGCTTTGTTGAGGTGATTGATAGAAGTTGATTTACCTTTACCGTTTATCTTACGAATCATGTCCCATGTGGTTTTCATTTTAGATCGCGAATTCAACTTGGAGACAAAAGATCTCCAAGTCCTTCTCTTGCTAGCTTTAATTGTGCGTCGAGCTTTCGCTCTAAAAATTCTATGAGCATTTAAATTATTATCTGGTGTTGCGTTGTTATTGATTTGACGAATAGACTGCTTACGAGCAGTCATTGCCTCTTTGCATTCTTCGTCAAACCATGGTTTATTGACACGTTTGGGCTTTGCCGAGGTTTTTGGTATTGTCTTTTCTGCAATATCGTGTAAAAGGGAAACGTAGTGTTCTAGTGGATCTTCCGCATCTCGAAAGCGATCAAAATCTAGTTCAATCATGCACATATTACGAAATGTGTCCCAATCGGCTTTAGTAATTTCCACCATCTGGACTCTGTCAGTGGATGGTGGTCCATTACTCTGCAAGAAGACAGGAAAAGTGGTCACTCCCACATAGGTCGTCACCAACTTTCCACGTAAAGTCCAAAATACAGAGAAGGATGACACAGAGTTAAATCCAGAGAGGAATATGAACCGGTTGCGGGATGTAAATATGTGCTCGATTTATCATTAAAAATGCTGAGATTGTGATCGGAAAGAAAATTTTCAATAAGTTCCCCCTTTTTGTTTGTGTCTTTACAACCCCAAAGCATGTTATGTCCATTAAAATCGCCAAGGAGAATGAAAGGCGAAGGGAGCTGAGAGACAAGATTATCTAGTTCTGATTTTAACAGGACTGCAGATGGTGGAATGTAGATAGAACATAATGTAATAGTCCTGTGAATCGTAACACTAACGGCCACAGCCTGAAGATTAGTGTTAAGATTCACGAGACTATGTGGGTGCTCAAATTAACAAGGATTGAGACTCCACCAGATGCGCGTTCAGCGTTATCTGAACACTTACTGTATAGTGCATGTGATTTAAAAGAAAATTGTATCGTCAACTTTCAGGAATGTTTCCTGAAGACAAACAGCAATGGGGTTGTGTTGAGTTAATAAAATTGTTAATTCATCACGATTTGCTTTAATTCCTTCGACAGTTCCATTGGATAATAGTATCCATGTTTTATGTAGGTGGGAGTATGGGTTTGCGGGGTGGAACAGGTTTGGCCGTTGGAGTGTCAGAAGACTCTTCAGTCTCCATCGAGTCCAACGACTCAAACCTGGTCTTCAGTGGAATGGGGCCGTCTGTCCCTTTCTGCGATCCAGGGTCATCAGACCCTTTCTGCGATCCAGGGTCATCAGACCCTTTCCTGGGTGGTTTTGTAGGGATCCTCTCCATGGCAGTGGGCCTACCCCTGAGTGGTAGTGGAGAGGCCGACCTGTCATCCGGCCCTTGCCGTGATCGCAGAGGAGACACGGCCGTGATTTGTTTCAAGGTCTTTTTAGCCCGACCTTTAGGGCTTTTGGAAGGCGCGACCTTTGAGGTTTTGCCTTCCGAAGGTTTTGATGTTGAGGCCTTTGGGCTCCGGCCTCCGGGAGATTGTGTAGATGAGTTAGATGTGGAAGGCTTGTAGTGTAGCGTATTATAGGTCCACGTTATAGTGGGTTGTTCAGCTGGTTTCCAAGAAACGTCCGTTTGGGTTGAAATACTTCTGCTGGGCTTGCGAGAGACTGCAGCCGAAGCGTAAGAAAAGCCAGGGATAGGAGTTGTTGGTATTTCAACAATCTTCCTGGCTTCAGGGAATGATATGTTGCGTGTATGTTTCACGCGAACTATCTCCTTCTCGATCTTCCACTTCGGGCAGTCTTTCGAATATGCCGAATGGTTACCATTACAGTTGACACAATGTTCGGCCTCCACACAGTTTTCATTACTGTGCTTGGCAATGCCACAGCGTGCACATGCAAGATCTCTCTTACATCTGTCTTTGTGGTGACCGTACAGTTGGCAGTTAGTTGTAACAGCGCAACGGGTTTGGTATGTATGGGTCAACTGTGACGAGTAACCATCTGGTTAGTTTAAGTTCTTTTGGTAGTTCAGTCAGGTTGAAAGTTAGAATGAATGTATTAGTCGGGACTAGTTGTCCGTTCACTTTTCTATTAATCCTTCGAGCATCAGCAACTCCTTGTGGCTCGAGTTGTTCGATCACTTCTTGCTCACTTACATGAGCAAACTCCGGTGATCGGACAACTCCCTTGCAACTGTTCAAAGATTTATGCGGCTGGATGTCGACAGGGGTACCCAAGAACTTGGTACAAAGCAGTAGATTCTCTGCATGACTCTTTCTGTCAACTTCAATAAGAAGGTCACCAGAGCGCAACCGTTTCAAGTTCTTGGGCTCCCCTGCCACACTATTCAGTATCTTTGATAAAACAAAGACAGACAATTTGTCAAGAGGCTTGTCAGTGTCAGTTGCATGGACCACAAGGAATCGAGGCCAAGTGGCTACATGCTGTAGTTCTGTTTGATGTTGTTGTAGTGGTCGTTGAGGGAAATCAGATGGAGTAGACAGAAAATTGAATTCTGCAGGTCGTGTCCGTTTCTTAGATGGGCCAGCTGAACAAGGTTGGCTAGACGACTTTGTGAAGTCCGAAGCCTTCCAATCAATTGGGTTTGTGGATAATTGTGATGAGGTTTGTTTTTTGTTTTTTTTGGCGATTCATATCAGTAGGCCGGTATATTCATCACTATGTTCCCCACCCTCCATAGAGCCCTACAAGGGGATGTGCTAATGGTGCGGGTCTCCGCACCGCACACCGAGGATACATAGTGATATACTCGAGCAAGACAAATAACTCACTCGTGTAGCACTAAACCGTGACACCTACTAGAGCCGCGGACTGGTCACACAATGTAAAAGGGAACAAGATAATGTACTCACGTATATATGAAATAATCACAAAACAAAGCAAAACTAAAAAAAATATATGCTCCAGTCACGACTCCAGCACCGGGTGCCACAGAAGCCGATTAATCCCATTGGGCGTGCTCACCCAAGGACCTCCCGTTTGTCTTGAAGTCAGGGCCGAAGTGGTGTATTGTAGTAATGCGTGACATCTTGGCCAGGAATTCTGCCAGCCACGCAAGACACTCACCCACCAGGATCCCTTCCTCCAAAACGTCCGGGTCGCAGGCCACGGCAAACGGCCAGCCAGGTTCCCCTACACACACACGCCCAAAGGTAAGTGTACCTACCTTTGTGCGGGAATGCATAGAGTACCTACGAGTCGCCAAGGGGTGTTTTGGTAATATGTGCATGCACCAATAGCTAGTGCATGCATATAACCCAGTTAGTCCTTAGGAAACCCACCCCTTGTTAGTTCTCTGGGAATTGCAACCGCAATCCCTAGGAATTGCGATTGCAATTCCAAGATTAAGCCCGCAGACCGCGTCAAGGTCAGGGGTGACCTGCGGGCATTTAGGAATGGAATGGAATGGAATGGTGCTTAACGGCCCATCAACACAAAATAGTATCATTTAGGGCCAAGCAATGTAGATGAAGAATAAAAATAATAGTAAAATAGTATGTTACATGTGGTAATCAATCAGATGATAAGGTAACAAATATTAATATGATAAACAATATAAATGAACAACGTGTATAGAATTATAAAATTATAGAGATGAGAAACATGTATACAATGATAAAATTAAATCTTCCGATACAAGTTAGTTACATGTAGAAAGTGAAGCAAACCTTCAATGTTCTCCACCTGGAATAGCTCCGCAAGTGAAGTAACATTGAAGTGTTTGCCTCGAATATCGGCGAAATCGATACAGTCCAGTAGGATGTGTTGCACAGTAAATGCGCTGTGGCATGGAATACACCATGGACGCGGCTCACCTTTGAGCATATACGAATGCGTTAGTCGTGTATGTCCAATGCGCAATCGACTAAGGACAACTTCATCCCGGCGTACATGTCTGTAGCCAGGAGTCCATTCGCCCAGAGTCGGTTTCACAGCATGAAGTTTATTATCTGTGAGCAGATCCCACTGGATCTGCATTGTATCGGAGATGAATGAGTTGATGGATTATTTAAAATCACGATAGCAAACAGGAATGGAATGGAATGGTGCTTAACGGGCCCATCAACACAAAAGAGTATCATTTAGGGCCAAGCAATGTAAATGAAGAATAAAAATAATAGTAAAATAGTATGCTAGATGTGATTAAGGTAAAAATATTAATATGATGAACAATATAAAAGATAAACGTGTATAGAATTATAAAATTAGAGAAATGAGAGACATGTATACAATGATAAAATTAAATTTTCCGATACAAGTTAGTTTCATGTAGAAAGTGAAGCAAACCTTCAATGTTCTCCACCTGGAATAGCTCCGCAAGTGAAGTAGCATTGAAGTGTTTGCCTCGAATATCGGCAAAATCGATACAGTCCAGTAGGATGTGTTGCACGGTAAATGCGCTGTGGCATGGAATACACCATGGACGCGGCTCACCTTTGAATGGAATGGTGCTTAACGGCCCATCAACACAAAAGAGTATCATTTAGGGCCAAGCAATGTAGATGAAGAATAAAAATAATAGTAAAATAGTATGTTACATGTGGTAATCAATCAGATAAGGTAAAAATATAAATATGATAAACAATATAAATGAAAAACGTGTATAGAATACACAAAAGAGTATATTTAGGGCCAAGCAATGTAGATGAAGAATAGTAAAATAGTATGTTACATGTGGTAATCAATCAGATAAGGTAAAAATATAAATATGATAAACAATATAAATGAAAAACGTGTATAGAATTATAAAACTAGAAATGGACGCTTGTCGACAAACGCATGTGTATCCCCCTCCCCAGATACACAAGTAGTTTGAAAAAAGGGTGTTCGAGTTATGCTCCGGAGACAAAATCAGTGACGGAAAAAACAAAGGGAGATAACTAAAAAAAATAGTGATGCAAGAGTTGTCATTCTTGCGTGACACACCTTTAGGGTTGTGATCTATGCATGTGTGAAGTTTCATGAAAATATTCCAAAGAGTGTTCGAGTTATGCTCCAGACACGAAATCAGTGCACAAAACAACAAAGGGAGATAACTAAGAAATTAACGACGCAAGAGTTGTCATTCTTACGTGCGACACACCTTTGGGTCGTCTTCTATGCATGTGTGAAGTTTAATAAACTAGAAAATGTGTTCATAGAACACGGATGTCCCACATATCGCTTTGATAATAAATAAGGCCAAATTGCAAGTCAAAATTTTCTTTTACCTGAGCGTTAAAGTTTTTGAAGCACCAAGTATGTGACCTTGACCCTGGGCTTGGCGGGGGCAGGACAAACGTGGATTTAGCACAGGGCGGTAGAGGACCATTAGAGCAATGCATATATGAAATATGAAGCCGATCCGTGAAAGAAAACAGAAATTATAAGATATTTACCTGAGCGTTAAAGTTTTTGAAGCACTAAGTATGTGATGTTAACCCTGGGCTTGGCGGGGCGGGACGAACGTGGATTTGGCACAGGGCGGTAGAGGACCATTAGAGCAACGCATATATGAAATATGAAGTTGATCCGTGAATGGGAAGAAAAATTATAAGATATTTACCTGAGCATTAAAGTTTTTGAAGCACCAAGTATGTGACCTTGACCCTGGGATTGGCGGGGGCAGGACGACCGTGGATTTGGCACAGGGCGGTAGAGGACCATTAGAGCAATGCGTATATGAAATATGAAGAAATGAGAAACATGTATACAATGATAAAATTAAATTTTCCGATACAAGTTAGTTTCATGTAGAAAGTGAAGCAAACCTTCAATGTTCTCCACCTGGAATAGCTCCGCAAGTGAAGTAACATTGAAGTGTTTGCCTCGAATATCGGCAAAATCGATACAGTCCAGTAGGATGTGTTGCATGGTAAATGCGCTGTGGCATGGAATACACCATGGACACAAGAAAGTAAAAGTTTCGATATGGAAGGACCTATTTTGGAGGACTTATTTAGCATAGACAAGTATTTGATAAACGGCGTGAACATTTCTGTGAAGCTTTATAGATCATCTCCTGCGTTTATGTTGATGTCAGGGGAAGCAGCACCGGGATACAAGTTAATTTTGAATGATGTATACATTAAAGCATGCAAGGTCAGAGTAGATCCGGGGGTAATTATTGGACATTCACAAGAACTGGAGAAGCATCCTGCACAATATTATTTTATTAGAAGCGAAGTAAAAATGCAAACAATTGCAATGCATTCAAAGGAATTTTTATACGATCAGGTATTCGCTAATTCAGTTCCTACAAAGTTGATTGTTGCTTTTGTTTCACAAAATGCTGTCAATGGTGATTACACTAAAAATCCGTTTAATTTTCAAAACATTTCCATAACTGACGTTGGGGTTTTTATTAATGGACAAAGTTTCCCAGGGCGCCCTTTAAAATTAGACTTTGGGAACAATAAACAATATTCGTCGGCGTGTGTTAATATGTTTGAAGGTGCTGACATTTGGAATAAGGACAGCGGTATAAATATAAATAGAGCTAAGTTTGAAAATGGATACAGTATTTTTGTTTTCACCTTAGAACCTAATAGCTTAGATTACGAGTATATGAATCTTATTCATAGTGGAAACGTAAGGTTGGAAATTAAATTCCAAACAGCACTTGCATTTCCTGTTAATTGCGTAGACTATGGAGAGTTTCCGTCTATATTATAGATTGACAGCACTAGAGATGTGCAGTATATACAATCATGAATACAATACAGTTACTTAGTATTATTAAATTTGATTTTAAATTAACTCAAATTGTAAGAGGTGTTTTTGCATCAAACGAAATACCTACCAATGTGTTTACTTTTCCTTTTGCATATATAATTAATACCCAACCGTCGTATATGAAAGGTGAACATTGGATATGTGTTTGGTTTGATAGTAATATGTATGCTGATTTCTTTGATAGTTTTGGTAATGATCCTAGCAGGTTTGGTATAAGTATTCGTGCATTTTTGCAGTTAAATGCTAGGTTTATTCGACGCAATAACATTGTATTGCAGGAAGATACTTCAGATGTTTGTGGAGACTATGTATTACTGTATTTACTATTGAAATCCACGGGACACTCTCTTAATGATAAAATATCTATTTTTGGAAACGATAAACAAATGAATGATCGTTTGGCAGTTCATTTAGTGAATCAATTAGTTATGTATGTGTGTTATATGATAATATGTTAGTTGATGTGTGTCGTCCATGAACTGTGTTACTTTTATGAATGCATGTACATGTAATTATGTCGAAAAGAGTGAACAAAAGATATACGTTAACTGAATGGTGGGAAAATAATTCAGTAGTTACGTTTCTAGGTTTATTCGACGCAATAACATTGTATTGCAGGAAGATACTTCAGATGTTTGTGGATACTATGTATTACTGTATTTACTATTGAAATCCACGGGACACTCTCTTAATGATACAATGTACAATATCTATTTTTGGAAACGATAAACGAATGAATGATCGTTTGGCAGTTCATTTAGTGAATCAATTAGTTAGTGTATAGAAATGTGTGGTATGTTATGTTTATATATGTAAGTGTGTTATATGATAATATGTTAGTTGATGTGTGTTGTCCATGAACCGTATTACTTTTATGAATTTATGTGCATGTACTTATGTCAAAAAGAGTGAACAAAAGAGATACGTTAACTGAATGGTGGGAAAATAATTCAGTAGTTACGTTTGAATGGCCTACTACAATTGCTATATGTGGTATGACCGGTGTTGGAAAATCCGTATTTACATTGAAATTAATTCAGAATGTTAAAGGGATGTTTAGTTATGTACCACAGAAAGTGATATATTGCTACGGAAAATGGCAAAGCGCTTTCGCTGATTTCGAAAGAAACCATGAAAATGTGTGTTTTCATAATGGTGTACCTTCATCAGAATATCTTTCGGATTGTAAAGAGTTTATCTGCCCTGTCATTGCCCTTGATACCAGTATGACTGGGTAGCCAACACAAAATAATGTCCTTGCCAGACGAAAGTAAAATATGGTGTAGCTCCATGATTTGGCGGATAAGTGGATGTTCAAGCTTCATGTTGCACAAAGCTTGTAGCGAAGATAATGAATCGGAAAATAAAATGAATTGCTTTCTCCAAGATATTTTCGCGAAATCAAGAGCAAGTAAAATCGCCCTCAATTCCGCAGAAAATATCGAAGATTTGTCTGGGAGTCTGGATTGAAGATCTCCCTCGGGGACAGCGGCAGCAGATGCTACCCGGTCCCCGATCTTTGAGCCATCAGTAAAAAGCGGAGTGTATGTATTGTATCTGTCTTTAACCTCAAGAAAAAGTGATTTAAAAATGGATGTATCAGTTGTTGCTTTCGTGTGCTGACTAAGATCGAAGATCACCTTGGGCTGCTTCAACTGCCACGGTGGAGTATCTGGAACAGCGTAATTGGCAATGTGATCCAGATCCAAGCCAGCATCGTGTATCAAAGGATCCATTCTCTTCCGCGAATGGTGGCTTGAAGCTTGGTTTCTTATCGAATACAGCATCTGTAGTTCGATGAAAGACAGTGTTATAAGCCGGATTAGATGGATTGGAATGTAGTTTAGTGGCGTATTGCAAAGATAATTTGGTGCGTCTGTCGTGGAGAGAAGGCTCATTTGCTTCGGCATATAAGCTCTGTGAGTTCGACGTACGGAATGCACCCAGGCAGAGTCGTAAGCCTTGGTGATGTATTGGATCGAGCGTTCGAAGATCGGATTTACTGGCAGGCCCATATACAGTGCATCCGTAGTCTAGTTTTGTGCGATGTAAAGGCGGTGCAGCACCTTTCAGTCTGCACCCCAGTCATGATTTGCTACCACTCGCATTAAGTTGAGTGCTTTCTGGCATTTAGCTTTCAAGTATCGTAAATGGGGTTTAAAAGTGAGTTTAGGATCAAAGATAAGACCAAGAAATTTCTGCTCCAGAACAACTGGGATGGGATGTGTTCCCAGTTTAAGTTCGGGATCAGGGTGAAGACCGCGTCTTTTGCAAAAATGCATGCAGTTAGTTTTAGATTTCGAAAACTTAAAGCCGTTTTCTGTGGTCCACTTGTTTATTCTATTGAGGCTCAGTTGTAATTGGCGCTCAATAATATGCATGTTCTTTGATTTGTAACATATTAAAAAATCATCGACATATAAAGAACAGTCAACACCTGGTTGCAAGGCATTTTTACAAATTTATTCAGTTTAATGCTAAAAAGGGTAACAGACAATATACTTCCCTGCGGTACACCAATTTCCTGTTCATGGGGATCAGAAAGGGTTGTACCGACTCGTACTTCGAATTGTCTGTCTTTCAAAAAATTAGAAATAAAATCAGGGAGATGACCCTTCAGACCGAGGTCATGAAGGTCCTTCATAATCCCATACTTCCACGTCGTGTCATATGCCTTTTCTAGGTCAAAAAATATGGCAACTATATGTTCATTGTTAACAAACCCGTATCGAATGAATGCTTCGAGTCTAATCAGATTATCGGCAGTGCTTCTCTGGCGACGGAATCCAGATTGATACTCGGATATCAGTCCATTGGATTCCAGAAACCTGACAAGCCTGTCGTTAATCATTCGTTCCATGGTTTTACAGACGCAGCTAGTAAGTGCGATGGGACGGTAACTTGATGGGTCGGTGTGATCCTTGCCCGGTTTGGGAACAGGTATTATTGTATCTTCTCGCCATGAAGGCGGAAAGACGCCTTGTTCCCAAATGGTATTAAATATTTCAAGAAGGTTGTCTAAAGAGTGTTCAGGTAAATGTTTAAGCAGTTGGTAGTGGATATCATCAGGGCCTGCTGATGTATTGTGTGCTTTCTCGAGGGAAGCTTTTAATTCCCTCATAGAGAAAGGAGCGTTGTAATGTTCTGAATTGTCTGAATTAAAATTAAGTTTAGTTTTCTCTTGCTCAGATTTCACCTTCAAGAACTCCTCAGAATAGTTATTATATGAGGAGTTCTTGGAGAAGATATCTGCTAATGTGCTTGAAATGTCTGTTTTGGAAGATACTTTATGTCCTGCTTTGTTGAGGTGATTGATATAAGTTGATTTACCTTTACCGTTTATCTTACGAATCATGTCCCATGTTGTTTTCATTTTAGATCGCGAATTCAACTTGGAGACAAAAGATCTCCAAGTCTTTCTCTTGCTAGCTTTGATAGTGCGTCGAGCTTTAGCTCTAAAAATTCTATGAGCATTTAAGTTTGCTGGTGTTGCGTTATTATTGATTTGACGAATAGACTGCTTACGAGCAGTCATTGCCTCTGCATTCTTCGTCAAACCATGGTTTATTGACACGTTTGGGCTTTGCCGAGGTTTTTGGTATTGTCTTTTCTGCAATATCGTGTAAAAGGGAAACGTAGTGTTCTAGTGGATCTTCCGCATCTCGAAAGCGATCAAAATCTAGTTCAATCATGCACATATTACGAAATGTGTCCCAATCGGCTTTATGTAATTTCCACCTCTGGACTCTGACAGTGGATGGTGGTCCATTACTCTGCAAGAAGACAGGAAAGTGGTCACTCCCACATAGGTCGTCATCAACGTTCCACGTAAAGTCTAAATACAGAGAAGGATGACACAGAGTTAAATCCAGAGAGGAATATGAACCGGTTGCGGGATGTAAATATGTGCTCGATTTATTATTAAAAATGCTGAGATTGTGATCGGAAAGAAAATTTTCAATAAGTTCCCCCTTTTTGTTTGTGTCTTTACAACCCCAAAGCATGTTATGTCCGTTAAAATCGCCAAGGAGAATGAAAGGCGAAGGGAGCTGAGAGACAAGATTATCTAGTTCTGATTTCAACAGGACTGCAGATGGTGGAATGTAGATAGAACATAACGTAATAGTCTTGTGCATCGTAACACTAACGGCCACAGCCTGAAGATTAGTGTCAAGATCCACGAGACTATATGTGGGGTGCTCAAATTAACGAGGATTGAGACTCCACCAGATGCGCGTTTAGCGTTATCTGAACACTTACTGTATAATGCATGTGATTTAAAAGAAAATGTATTGTCAACTTTCAGGAATGTTTCCTGAAGACAAACAGCAATGGGGTTGTGTCGAGTTAATAAAATTGTCAATTCATCACGATTTGGTTTAATTCCTCGACAGTTCCATTGGATAATAGTATCCATGTTTTATGTAGGTGGAAGTATGGGTTTGCGGGGTGGAACAGGCTTGGGAGTTGGTAGGTCAGAAGACTCTTCAGTCTCCATCGAGTCCAACGACTCAAACCTGTTCTTAAGTGGAATGGGGCCGTCTGCCCCCTTCTGTGATCCAGGGTCATCAGACCCTTTCTGCGATCCAGGGTCATCAGACCCTTTCTGCGATCCAGGGTCATCAGACCCTTTCCTGGGTGGTTTTGTAGGGATCCTCTCCATGGCAGTGGGCCTACCCCTGAGTGGTAGTGGAGAGGCCGACCTGTCATCCGGCCCTTGCCGTGATCGCAGAGGAGACACGGCCGTGATTTGTTGCAAGGTCTTTTTAGCCCGACCTTTAGGGCTCTTGGAAGGCGCGACCTTTGAGGTTTTGCCTTCCGAAGGTTTTGATGTTGAGGCCTTTGGGCTCCGGCCTCCGGGAGATTGTGTAGATGAGTTAGATGTGGAAGGCTTGTAGTGTAGCGTATTATAGGTCCACGTTATAGTGGGTTGTTCAGCTGGTTTCCAAGAAACGTCCCGTTGGGTTGAAATACTTCTGCTGGGCTTGCGAGAGACTGCTGCAGCCGAAGCGTAAGAAAAGCCAGGGATAGGAGTTGTTGGTATTTCAACAATCTTCCTGGCTTCAGGGAATGATATGTTGCGTGTATGTTTCACGCGAACTATCTCCTTCTCGATCTTCCACTTCGGGCAGTCTTTCGAATATGCCGAATGGTTACCATTACAGTTGACACAATGTTCAGCCTCCACACAGTTTTCATTACTGTGCTTGGCAATGCCACAGCGTGCACATGCAAGATCTCTCTTACATCTGTCTTTGTGGTGGCCGTTACAATTGGCAGTTGTAACATCGCAACGGGTTTGGTATATATGGATCAACTGTAATCAGTAACCATCTGGTGAGTTTGAGTTCTTTCGGTAGTACAGTGAGGTTGAAAGTCAGAACGAAGGTATTGGTAGGGACTAATTGTCCATTGACTTTTCTACTAATCCTTCTGGCATCAGCGACTCCTTGCGGTTTGAGTTGCTCGATCACCTCTTGCTCAGTTACATGAGCAAACTCCGGTGATCGGACAACCCCCTTGCAACTGTTCAATGATTTATGTGGCTGAATGTCGACAGGAGTGTCCAAGAATTTGTTGTTGCAGAGAAGTAAATTCTCTGCATGGCTCTTCCTCTCAACTTCTATGAGAAGGTCACCAAAGCGTAAACGCTTCAAATTCTTTGGCTCTCCTGCCACACTATTCAGGATCTTTGACAAAACAAAGACAGACAATTTGGTGAGGGGTTTGTCTGAATCAGTTGCATGGACCACAAGGAATCGAGGCCATGTGGCTACATGTTCTTGTTCTGACTGTTGTTGGGTTGGTCGTGTTAGAAAAACAATTGAATTCTGCAGGTCGCGTCCGTTTCTTGGACGGACCGGACCAGCTGAACACGGTTGGCTGGACGACTTTGTGAAGTCCGAAGCCTTCCAATCGACTGGATTGATCGATAATTGTGATGAGGTTTGTTTTTTGTTTTTTTGGCGATTCATATCAGTAGGCCGGTATATTCATCACTATGTTCCCCACCCTCCATGGAGCCCTACAAGGGGATGTGCTAATGGTGCGGGTCTCCGCACCGCACACCGAGGATACATAGTGATATACTCGAGCAAGACAAATAACTCACTCGTGTAGCACTAAACCGTGACACCTACTAGAGCCGCGGACTGGTCACACAATGTAAAAGGGAACAAGATAATGTACTCACGTTCACGTATATATGAAATAATCAGAAAACAAAGCAAAAATAAAAAATATATATACTCCAGTCACGACTCCAGCCACAGAAGCCGATTAATCCCATTGGGCGTGCTCACCCAAGGACCTCCCGTTTGCCTTGAAGTCAGGGCCGAAGTGGTGTATTGTAGTAATGCGTGACATCTTGGCCAGAAAGTCTGCCAGCCACGCAAGACACTCACCCACCAGGATCCCTTCCTCCAAAACGTCCGGGTCGCAGGCCACGGTAAACGGCCAGCCAGGTTCCCCTACACACACACGCCCAAAGGTAAGTGTACCTACCTTTGTGCGGGAATGCATAGAGTACCTACGAGTCACCAAGGGGTGTTTAGGTAATATGTGCATGCACCAATAGCTAGTGCATGCACATAACCCAGTTAGTCCTTAGGAAACCCACCCCTTCTTAGTTCTCTGGGAATTACAACCGCAATCCCTAGGAATTGCGATGGCAATTCCAAGATTAAGCCCGCAGACTACGTCAAGGTCAGGGGTGACCTGCGGGAATATAAATGATGAACGTGTATAGAATTATAAAATTATAGAAATGATAAAATTGTCGTAGGCTCAACACAACGAGATAGTGGGTCAAAATAGTATTTAGTACACGCCCCACGGCCGGCGCGTAACATTTTATGGTGGCAGCGGTGGGATAAAATGTTACGCGCCGGCCGTGGGGCGTGTACTAAATACTATTTTGACCCGCTATCTCGTTGTGTTGAGCCTACGACACTTAGCACCAGCTTCTCTAGATATGCCCACCTTGGCTACTAGACTATGGACCTTCTGGAGGGGTTTGTTCTTGCGGATCTGCCAGCAAGGCACGCGTTGTGGGCTCTGTGTGTCTGTTTGCTATACTATGTGTAGGTAGCGTGCATATTCTGTCTAGCAATCAGACTCTAGCCTGCAACCTGTGCGTTGAATAACTCAGATTATCACCACTGTGGTTCTCTACGAGATGAACACAGGATGAGACACCACTCTGTAGACTTCAGGGAATGTAGAAGTAGCCAGTTCAATTTAAGAATTTAATTAGCAGTTAACCGATGGTGTACGACAAATGTACAATAATAATGGTTCACATGAGTGGTCACAGCACATCATAAACTGTATTACTGCCAACTTGTTATATAAACATGTTAAGATAGTTAAAATGCGAGCTTAAAATGCTGTATTAAAGCAATATAATTAATTGCTCCGCTTAAATGAGGGCGAAATTGTCAAACGATGACAATGCGTGGTGTTAACATAACATCACTAAATAGGCATGTAAACACTTAATTTGTAGTTACCGAACGAAGTCACATAATACGTCACGATAAGGTAATGTCGACAATTATAACTTCCAATAGTCTTCCGATTTAAACGAAAAGTTTAACAGGCTACTACCGTTGTTCGTGGCTCATACACGTATCGATAATTTACTTGCAGGCTGCTCCCGTCTGAAAGGAGCGAGGCTGCTTCGCGACGTTTCGGCAACTAACCATGCATGCAGCACTGCCTCTTCGTCCTGCTGGTCGAAAATTGAGTCATCCTCGAGGTCCTCTACGATGTCCTCGGAGCATCGCACCAGCGGTCTGACGTAGTCATCCCCCTGGTGTCACGGAAGCCGGACCAGGGGGATGACTACGTCAGACCGCTGGTGCGATGCTCCGAGGACATCATAGAGGACCTCGAGGATGACTCAATTTTCGACCAGCAGGACGAAGAGGCAGTGCTGCCTGCATGGTTAGTTGCCGAAACGTCGCGAAGCAGCCTCGCTCCTTTCAGACGGGAGCAGCCTGCAAGTGCCACAGGTATGCCAGTGATGGGGGTACCACCGCCTAGCCAGGCAGTGAAGATGGGCCTGCACAAGGTGTCACGGAAGCCGGACCAGAGGACCACCCCTCAGCTGACAGGCACTGAGGGTCCGTCAGCTCCTAAGTTCATGAGGTGCGCGCCAGATGTCGGGAGCCAGTTCGATGAACTGACGGAACTGCTGTTCCCGGCGACGCAGCCAGCGGCGCAGCCAGCGGCGCAGCCAGCGGCCCAACCAACCGGAATGTCGACGCCCCGCGGTCCAACGAAGAAGAAGCAGTACACCACGCCGCTACAAGACGAGTACATCTTACCCGGTCTTCTGCGGGCTGTAGAGGCCACCGACCCTCTGGCAGTAGAGACAGGCTGTGCAGCAGAGACGCCTGCGCCAGCGGACCTCACCTCCTTGATTGCCTCCACAATCAAGGACGCAGCCGCTGCGATCGTAACTGCAATCGAGTCCAGCGCGAGGGTCACGAGGGAACAGGTAAAGGCCACCGACCGGATGACATGTGAGATGGCCCGCATGGAACGACGGTTGGCTGGCATCGAGAGGTCCCGGCCAGTTCCTCCACCAGCCAAGGGTTCCGGACGGTCACACTCCCCAGCCGTCCGCAGTACCGTGACCAAGATGAAGTGAAAGTGACTGTGACGCATATAATTTGGCAACAGGAGTTTTGCCAAAAATAACGGGGGGATAATGATATGCCCCGGCACACAGGCAATACTGAATATTACCTCACCCACTTTAATTCATTGCATAACACTATTATCTATTCAGATTGAAAATGATGGCAATAGTTTCGTAGCCCTGTGCCCTGGCATATCTGACTTGCCTCCCATGATCATGTACCTTAGGATTCGAGGAACTTTTAACACTATTGACTGTTGTTAATTATCAACATTTATGTTGATATGACTAGCAGTGAGGTGTAAGCATGTGTGTGTGCCTGGAATTAATACTCAGACCCAGCACACAACTTAAAACATCACGGTCTTGTCTGAATTAATTGTCACTATCGCATGCCTCCATTTCGCGCACCTGTTATATCCATGCTCGATTTTCAGCCGTTTGAAAGTCCATCATTTTAGCTTTATATGTAAAATCACGCTTGCTATTAGCTGGTTTAGTTTTAACCACATCATTTCGTCAAATGGCTCACGCCTAACTATCCCAGAGAGCAAATTAATAGTGAAAACGTGACTGCATTCTCAGCGACAGAAATAGTCCATTCCTCGTCAGCCATCTTGTTCTTTGAATTCTGGGATTGTTAATTTGACGAAACGAAGTGATTTGTGGAACGCAGCGATGAAGCGAAACTTCTATAATGCATTTCTGGTATATAAATCATAACTTTATTGAACTTTCTTAAAAGGTTTACTTGCTCATTATCTGTCTTTATCGACGGGAATGCGCCTTGTGGCGTTTCATAACAGGCAAATTGTGTATTTTGTCATAGTTTTAGACCGCGCGAGATGTTGTGGCCACTTTTGGAGTCACTCACGAGACGTGACGTTATAGTTGTAGTGATGACGCAATAAGTGGCCACTGTGACCCACAATTATTGTCAACTGTGGACAGAAACTGGTCACTGTGACCCGGAATGGGTCACTGTGACCCGAAACTGTCCACTGTGACCAGGAATTGGTGATCACTGGCCACTGTGACCAGAAACGGGTCACTGGCCACCTCATAAAGGTATAAAGGACCCAATATTTTCTTTGGAAGCATTCTGATTTTAGACTTTTACAGACGTAACCTCCACACAAATTTCGTGAGAAATGTACTCTTCTACAAATTACCTTGTAAGATCTTCCAAAAGTTATTGTAACAATCTCATAGAAAGAATAGTTTATCTTTAGGCCAACAAAACTTCTGTCAGAATCATTTTGGACATTATTTACTTACACAGCGTATATTCGCGGATATTATAATGCTAGCGAAGTCTAGTTTACATGTACTTAGTATAAACCTCACTGGTATAACCCGGTGTTATTCTATATCGTAAATTATCGATACGTGTATGAGCCACGAACAACGTTAGTAGCCTGTTAAACTTTTCGTTTAAATCGGAAGACTATTGGAAGTTATAATTGTCGACATTACCTTATCGTGACGTATTATGTGACTTCGTTCGGTAACTACAAATTAAGTGTTTACATGCCTATTTAGTGATGTTATGTTAACACCACGCATTGTCATCGTCTGACAATTTCGCCTTCATTTGAGCGGAGCAATTAATTATATTGCTTTAATACAGCATTTTAAGCTCGCATTTTAACCATCTTAACATGTTTATATAACAAGTTGACAGTAATACAGGTTATGATGTGCTGTGACCACTCATGTGAACCATTATTATTGTACATTTGTCGTACACCATCGGTTAACTGCTAATTAAATTGTTAAATTGAACTGGCTACTTCTACATTCCCTGAAGTCTACAGAGTGGTGTCTCATCATGTGTTCATCCCGTAGAGAACCACAGTGGCGATAATCTGAGTATAGCTAACAGACACGACACATAGAGCCCACAACGCGTGCCTTGCAGGCAGATCCGCAAGACCAAACCCCTCCAGAAGGTCCATAGTCTAGTAGCCAAGGTGGGCATTCTAGAGAAGCTGGTGCTAAGGGTCGTAGGCTCAACACAACGAGATAGCGGGTCAAAATAGTATTTAGTACACGCCCCACGGCCGGCGCGTAACAATATTTTACCAAGTACTGGTGAACACACATTTGAACAGACACATGCCCGTGACTACAGATGACAAGGACGACCAGAAGAGAGACACACACTATAATCCACAAAAAACCAATAGTACAGATACAATCGATACAATTACACCCAAAGCGACAACAAAGCAGCCGAAGAGTAGAAAACGTGTTGTGAAAAAAGAAGCTCGTTTTGGAGAAGCAGCAATGTTGAATCAATCTGGGGGACGGCTGAATCGAAAGTTCTCCACAAAGACTTTGAAACAAATAGTTGTATCACCAAAGTATCGTTTACCGCATAATAGTTCGACAAACACTGGCGAAACATCAATTAAAATAAAATGGTTGAAATGGTGAAAGTACATTGATATATGCATCATGTATTATTCTGTACAAGTTATTGTGTTAATACAATGTTTAGTTATATATGTAAAATGTATTATTTGTATGTGTTTATTCAGCAAATGTGTTAGCATTTAGTAATACAAAATAATTAATTAGCCCTTTGTTACATGTTATGTGTTAATATCCAGTCTAGATATTTTCAGATATCTACCGAGTAAGTACAATCTGCTATAAAAAAGTGTACCACATTCTGTACAAGTTTGTGTGTTAATACAATGTTTACAGTTATATATGTAAATGTATATTTGTATGTTTGTATGCGTTGATTCCGCAAATGTGTTAGCATTTAGTAAATACAAAATAATTAATTAGCCCTTTGTTACATGTTATTTGTTAATATCCAGTTTAGATATTTTTAAGATATCTACCGAGTAAGTAGAATCTTCGCTTTTCGTATAAAAAAGTGTACCACACCGCAGACAATGGCGCTACACTGGTCCGTAGTACGTTCAGTTCCCAAGTTTCGTCATTGTTTTAATGTGACATGCTAATGGTGTTTTACGTAACACTATATGTGTTTTTCGCTACTAGACTGTACTTCGTCAGTCTTTTCCGGCGTCTTTGCACTAATTGAAGTTAAGAACTAGTGCGCGTCTTTGCACTATTGAAGTTAAGAACTCGTGCGGTGTGGTAATATTATAAACCATATATTTTTCTTCGATCCGCCATTTTGTGAACTTAACAGTGATAAGAAATCGAGATGACAAAATTAACTTTGTCCATTATTACGGTAATGTGTTGTTGGTTGGGTTGTGAAAGTGATATAGTTCAGTGGTGCCCGCGTGCTAGCCTGTGTACACCCAACTGGGATTGTCGGCGATCAAAACAACGATGCATCGCTTGCCTGAAAGGCGCGAATGGAATGGTGCTTAACGGCCCATCAACACAAAAGAGTATCATTTAGGGCCAAGCAATGTAGATGAAGAATAAAAATAATAGTAAAATAGTATGCAATATGTGATCAGGGTAAAAATATTAATATGATGAACAATATATATATAGAAATATAAAACGTGTATAGAAATATAAAAATTATAGAAATATGAGACATGTATGCAATGATAAAATTAAATCCGATACAAGTTAGTTTCATGGAGAAAGCGAAGCAAACCTTCAATGTTCTCCACCTGGAATAGCTCCGCAAGTAAAGTAACACTGAAGTGTTTGCCTCGAATATCGGCAAAATCGATACAGTCCAGTAGGATGTGTTGCACGGTAAATGCGCTGTGGCATGGAATACACCATGGACGCGGCTCACCTTTGAGCATATACGAATGCGTTATAGTCTATCACTTGAGGCAGCAAAAACGTGGTTTCGTAGGGCCCGAGGGGTGGCTTATGTTTTATTATTGTTTCCTATGGAAAAATACCTCCTAAAACCGATAAGCGATGTTTCCAGCTCGAAAAAGTGTCCAAAATTAGTCTAATTTGCATATATTCAAAATAGCTGCCAATTGTCATATGGAGTTAAATAATCGTTTGTGGATATTGTATTTGATCATTCTAACAGCTCGTAAGCGTTTTTTTGAAACCCATTGAAGTTGTCTGAATGTGAAAATATTATTGGTCAAATTACTCATTTGCATAAATCCAAGATGGCGGCCAAATACAAATTTTAACCAAAATGTACTAGGTTTGATTCATTCTGATGAATTATTAAATACTATATTTTATGCAATGTTGTTATACAATATGTTCAACATGTTATAGCATATATACTGCGATGTAACACCTACTCATAGCTGTATATCGGATAGAATATTACCCCACAGGTAAGTACATATTTTACTTCTTGAATTCAGAAGTTGTTCATTTTAGGTACGGTATGCTCTTATTATTAGAACATGTGTTTTAAAACAAACTGGTGTCTGTAAAATATTGTTCTCAACATAATTATACCAGTTGGTTGTTTATACATGTTGAATGATGAAACCGAATTTAATGTAACGAAATTCACGTTTTGCGTGTTGCTTATAGGACACCATACTTGTTAATTCCTGCAAATAATGTAAACAAAGAGCAGAACCACATCGCTTTGACGTAATGAAACTATAAACGTACAACGATTAGTTGATTATTGTAAGTGGTTTCACTATATTATGATAATACCACGTTATTATTAACCCAGTAGCGGATAAGTATGCTTCCGCAGTATATTTATTTACAGTTGCAGACGCCGTATCACTAGTGTCATGGGTTTTCGCATTTTGTTATGCTTGTCTTGTAAATGACGCAAAAAAGCGTGTCAAACACAATTAAATGGCGTTAGTCTATTTATTTTATTATGTAGTGTTACTAGATAACGAATACATAATAATAAAATTACTGATTTATTGGTCGTAGAAAACTTCTGTCCAAATTTTAAATGTATGGAAGGCAATACTTGCCATTCAATAAAACATTACGCCGTATAGTATTTTTACACTTTAATCTGATAATTACAAAATTATCACTAGCTCGATCACGACCTGTCTGTCTGATATGTATGTGTGTTTCTCTCAGAGGGTGTGACTACTCATGCAATCATTTCTTGTCTACTTTCAGATGATTGAGGGAACTGCGTCTATCAGCAGAACAGAGAATCGTCACCTACATGATTCGTTGCCATCCGCCTGAATAACCGTCAAGTTGTATAAATTCGCGCTTCTTCGATAGGAGCATGCTATATTTTGGACATGTGACTAACAGCTACTAATTATGAAACAGCAAATACTAACAAATGTTTACTAACATTGAGCAAATTGTCTTGTTGTCATTGACAATTATGTCACAGTTTTCTCCATCAAGTAAGCGTGGTGCAGGATCGGACGCCATCGACTGGGAGAAATGCCTTTGCCACATGCCCGGAATAACTGGGGATTTGACTCCTTTCAGTGACATAAGCTGGGCTACATTTACACATGCAGTACGCCAGAGAACTGACAGCATTCATGATGCTCTAGTTGATAGTTTGGTGTCTGGTCCAAAAGGCGTATACCACAGAATTTGTTACCAAAGATTCACAAATTCTGAACATATGCAACGGCATAAGCGTAAACTAGAAGATGACACATGCAAACCTACAGGACTACCGCCCGCAAAACGTATGCTACGCTCACAGTTTCCGGACTTTGACGTTTTAAAATGTGTAATATGTCAGGCGGATAAGCGGTCAATTAAAAACAGAAGGCTCATTGAACCAGTTGTTAAGTGTACGCTAGACAGTGCCGCAGATACTTTGAAAGAAGCCGCCGAAACTCGGAAGGATGATCACTTGCTTTGTATAATTGGTGGTGAAGCAGACCTATTTGCCCTAGAAGTAAAGTATCACAAATCATGTTATCGGTTGTACACAAATCAAAAGAAACTCAAACAATTTAGTGAGTGTGCTACCGGGAAAGACCCATCTGTACCAGTTGACATATTTGACGAAGCTTTCCATGTTCTGGCAGCAGATATTGAACACAATGTAATTAACGGTCATGGCATTGTAAGCATGTCTGAACTGCTTCAGAGATACATACAGTTGCTTGCTGAAAAAATGATGGAGTCTAAGTCATTTCAGTCTAAACGTCTTAAAAGCAAAATTGCGCAGCGATTTGGGGACACAATATCATTTTGGCATCCCAAACACAGATGTGAGTCAGAGCTAGTATACTCAGATGTCGTTCTTAAGGGGAAATATGTAGAGGCGGCTGTAGCCTCAACATCATTTGCTAATGATGATGAAGATACATCTGCAGAACAATCGTCTAGGAACAGTCTTGATGAAAGTGTTATTCATGTATACCACACAGCTAAGATAATCCGCAGGCTGTTACTATCTGTAAGTTCTGTTCCCTGGCCACCCACACCTGATGATATAGCTCTTGACATTCATAGTATTCCGGATTTGGTATACAACTTGCTTGCATGGGTATTTGTTGATGATCCTACTAGTAACACCACAGTATGTTCTACAAAGGTTGAAGTGAATAGTCAGGTTAATCGATTAATCATGTCATGTGCCCAGGACTTGGTACATGCAACGAGTCGTGGGCGTATTAAAACCCCTAAACACATTGCATTACCAATGACTGTAAAGACAAAGACCGGATCTTCTGATATGGTTAAACTTCTCAACCGGTTTGGTCATGGCCTGTCTTGTACACAAATTAAGGAACTTGAAACATGCATGGCTCGTAAACAGTTAGCCAACCAGGCAGATGGCATATTTATCCCCAGCACAATTCAAGCAGGTGTGTTCACAACGTTTTGCTGGGACAATAATTATATACTGGAGGAAACTATGTCTGGGGCTGATACAACGCATTGTACAAATGGCATTATGATTCAGCGAACTGTTGATACATGTGCAACAAAACCATTGAATGAGCATGTTAGCACTGATGGCAATTCACGACAACTAGAACTTAATAGTTCAAATGTAGCTCATACATTCCATGCTGGTAAGCGATGTCTGCCGGACAATGCTATATGCTACTCTACATCATTGGATGAGCATACGGATATCAGCACTTTGTCAGCAAAGTACAAGGACTTTGGATGGTTTTTGTGTCGAAGGAATATAGGAGATGGTATATTCAACACTTCAAGCACGAATGACAATGCCTAAATAATACCGGCTTGGTCAGCATTCAATACAGTGGCAGATAACAATGTTCCAAGGCAGAGGACAGTAGGTTATTGTCCGGTAATTGACGCGAGCCCCACTGAACTTAGCACCGTGTATACGGTTCTGAAACGGTCTCTGAACATGGCAGATCAGCTTGACCAGCATGATGTAGTAGTGGTATTTGATCAAGCCATATATGCAAAAGCGTTGGAAATCCAGTGGCAGCAAAAAGATGAGCTTGAAAGGGTTGTTCTCCGTTTGGGAGCCTTTCATACAATATGTTCATTCCTTTCAGTGATAGGCAAACGGTTTTCGGATGCTGGTCTACGCGATTTGTTTAGAATCTGGTGTAATTGGTACCGGATCCGTTGCGGGTGTATTAGAAGGTCGCCATTACAACAGAGGTGTTCGTATGCACAAAGTTGCGATGGAAGCATTGGAACGTATTCGTTGGAATGCTTTTGGGAGTTGGCTTGAAGATCAGGGCTTGGAGATGGAATGTTGCGATGTTCTGCTTGACAATGTGGCAGCTGTTAGAGAATCCCTTACACCAGAGACATGTCAATCGCTTATGAACTCCCAAGAGTTTTTGAAAGCATTTGAGCTATATCAGCAGTTCATTTCCATCCCAATGGGACCAATGAAGGAGTTCTGGAATTCGTACATTGAGATGGTTGGTTTACTCCTTCGATTTATCAGGGCTACCCGGGAAGGAGATTGGCAGTTGCATCTAGAATGTGTGCGTGCACTCATTCCATGGATGTTTGCATACGATCATGTAAACTATTCAAGATACCTACCAGTATATTATTGTCAGATGATGTCGTTAGAGAAGACACACCCGGATGCAGCCAAACACCTTGCGATGGGAGAATTTGCAGTTCAGCGTAATGCCTCACATGGATTTTCCCCAGTTTGCCTGTGGATCAAACCATAGAGCAAACAATCAACAGAGATAGCAAGACTAAGGGTGGTATCATCGGATTTAGTCTACGCAAGAATACTGTCCAGCGATGGGTTATTACAGCGCATGAAAGAGCTGCAATAGTCGGAAAATGTCAGCAGATGGCGGGAATATCCACTGAGACGGCTCATGGCTCACATAAAGAGATGGGCAAAGCACGTATTGTACGCGACGAGAAAGATGTCCAGAAAGTACAAGAATGTGTTGAGTCATGGGTTAACCCATTCGAACATACCGAACATCTGACATCTGTATCTACAGGTCAGACAGCATCAGCTGCTCAGATGATTGACCTCCTTTGTGCACACGCCAAAGGAAAAGAGGCGATGACTGCCTTCATGCATCGGCGATTACGCGATCGAGATACTGACTTCTTCTCTCCAATCAGTAAGCAGAAACTCGCGATCGAGATACTGACTTCTTCTCTCCAATCAGTAAGCAGAAACTAAAGACATTTAGTGATACTGTGAAACGAAGGTCTGTGAAGGTACAGGGGAAACAGATGATGATTGCACATGATCGGAATCTTTTTGCAAGACTTTTGCTCATAGCACAAACCAGGAAAATGGATCTCAAACAAGTTCTTTCGTTTGAACTTGGACCTATCCCATGGTCATTAGTATCATCCGATGGGTCTGCCAACAAGATACAGAAATCCGTCTTGCCCACACTAGTGGAGAAAGATACCGTTCCATTGACTGCAGTTCCGGATCGGTCTGCATGGGTTTTCGATGCCATGGCCGTTATCAGAGCACAGACACACATTCCAGATACATTCGATCAGTTGGCAGCTGTGGTTTTAAATAGTCTGTTGGGAACCGCTGTAACAGCACCTCGGATAGATTTCGTTGGTGATCAATACCCAATAATTTCCATAAAGAATGCAGAGAGAACGCATCGTGCAAATGAATGGCAGATAAGTGTTCAAATTGCATCTGGAACGCAACACCTTCCACGACAATGGAAGAAGTATCTCGCAGCTGGGAGTAATAAAACTGACCTGATGAAGTTTTTGCTGAAGGCATGGTCATCACCACGATATGTGTCCAAACTTCACAATCGACTTTTGTATGTCAGCCATGGTGAATCGTGCCACAAACTGGAAGTTTACAGTGATACAATTACCTGCACTGATGTTCCAGAGCTAGGGAGCACACAAGAGGAGGCAGATACAAAAATGTTCCTCCATGCAAAACATGCTGCAGATCAGGGACACGAAACTGTCGTCATCAAGTCGTCTGATACTGATGTAGAAGTACTAGCGTGCTATTTCCAGTCACAACTATCAAGCAAGTTGATAATATGTTCTGGGACGAAACAGCGAGAACGTCTCATTAGTATATCAGACGTCACTAGTACACTAGGCATGTCAGTATGTAAGCATTGCCAGGAATGCATGCACTGACTGGTTGCGACTCAGTGAGTGCTTTCTCCGGTAAGGGTAAATTGAAAGCGTTCAATATGATACGGAGCGACGATGGTAGTGTTGAAAGCAATACAAAGCTGGGTGATAGCATAGTTCCCCACCCGACAGTATTCAAGGGCTTAGAAAGATTTTGTGTGTTTGCTATATCAGAACAAATCACAAGTGATAAATACGGATGACCTTAGATATGACATGTTTTGTAAGATGAAAACTCCACTGTCATATCTTTTGCCGCCAACATCTGATTGTCTCTCAAAGCATATTTTGCGAGCAAACTACCAGACGCTGATTTGGAAATCAGCACTGATTGCTAAGCCGAGCATTCCAACACCTGTGGGTAACGGCTGGAAAATGACGGATGGAGAGCTGACGATAGACTGGTGTGACAATGTTCCAGCACCCCAAGCTGTCATGGACTTGTTGATATGTGGTTGCGGGGGAACATGTTCGACGCGGCAATGTTCTTACGTTGCTAATAAATTGCAATGCACACGTGGTTGTAAATGCAGCCAGAGTTGTACCAATCAGTGCACAGAACAGAAACTACATTGTGATTCAGATGAGGACAGCGATTGAAACTAACACAAGACTACGTGATCTGATTTTTTTTTTAAATATTTTAATATGCAAATGTTGTAGAGCATGTGAATTGCCGTCAGTGTTAGTTATTTCGTGGAATACGTACTAGTTGACAAACTAGTATGTGCATTACAATAATCAATTCAGAAATCAATAAACATGTTCATGTTCTTATAATATGCTCAGTTTTAAATTCCACAGTACTTTGGAGTTTGTCCGACTACTGGTCATGGCCGATATTTGGTATGTCGATCAATTTAACCACATCACATGCGCGTTTAGAACATAAGATATACATATAAATATATATCCGTATATAGTTGAACATGTAGCAATCACATGATATAGGATCCTCAGTACGGCAAATACAACTCAAAACTTTGCATTAATATTGTTGTTTAGTTGTGCAAACGTGCCCAAATTATTTATAATTATAATGTCTCAGTTTGATAGCATGCAACGTCGACACGTCCATTATATCTGCCAAGAGCCATACATAATTGATTCAATAGTAATGTACTATGAATCATTTTAATGCGACACAAAGGTTTTTCTGGGTATATTATTTGACTTGAAGCATAAAACAAAGCCAGAAATCGTTGAGGGCTGAAATAAAATAATTTTGGCGGCCATTTTGAATTATCTAGTACAGGCGATTTAGCTAAATAATAATGATGTACACTAGAACTACCGTGCTATGCCAGAAAATACACATAGCAACCATTTAGAACACGCCACGTGGTCTATCAGACCGACAATATAGAATATTACAGAAAGTGGCGGCCATCTTGAATTTATGCAAATTAAACTGATTTTGGACACTTTTTCGAGCTGGAAACATCGCTTATCGGTTTTAGGAGGTATTTTTCCATAGGAAACAATAATAAAACATAAGCCACCCCTCGGGCCCTACCAACTCAATTTTTAGAGCCCTTTTGAGATTTAAGTGATGGACTATTAGTCGTGTATGTCCAATGCGCAATCGACTAAGGACAACTTCATCCCGGCGTACATGTCTGTAGCCAGGAGTCCATTCGCCCAGAGTCGGTTTCACAGCATGAAGTTTATTATCTGTGAGCAGATTCCACCGGATCTGCATTGTATCGGAGATGAATGAGTTGATGGATGATTTAAAATCATGATAGCAAACAGGAAAATGAGAAGTTGATAGATCCAGGGCGGCCTTGGCAGCACTATCTGCCCTGTCATTGCCCTTGATACCAGTATGACTGGGTAGCCAACAAAAAATAATGTCCTTGCCAGACGAAAGTAAAATATGGTGTAGCTCCATGATTTGGCGGATAAGTGGATGTTCAAGCTTCATGTTGTACAAAGCTTGTAGTGAAGATAATGAATCGGAAAATAAAATGAATTGCTTTCTCGAAGATATTTTCGCGAAATCAAGAGCAAGTAAAATCGCCCTCAATTCCGCAGAAAATATCGAAGATTTGTCTGGGAGTCTGGATTGAAGATCTCCCTCGGGGACAGCGGCAGCAGATGCTACCCGCCCGTCCCCGATCTTTGAGCCATCAGTAAAAAGCGGAGTGTATGTATTGTATCTGTCTTTAACCTCAAGAAAAAGTGATTTAAAAATGGATGGATCAGTTGCTGCTTTCGTGTGCTGACTAAGATCGAAGATCACCTTGGGCTGCTCCAACTGCCACGGTGGAGTATCTGGAACAGCGTATTTGGCAATGTGATCCAGATCCAAGCCAGCATCGTGTATCAAAGGATCCATTCTCTTGCAGAATGGTGGCTTGAAGCTTTGTTTCTTATCGAATACAGCATCTGTAGTTCGATGAAAGACAGTGTTATAAGCTGGATTAGATGGATTGGAATGTAGTTTAGTGGCGTATTGCAAAGATAATTTGGTGCGTCTGTCGTGGAGAGAAGGCTCATTTGCTTCGGCATATAAGCTCTGTGCGTTAGACGTACGGAATGCACCCAGGCAGAGTCGTAAGCCTTGGTGATGTATTGGATCGAGCATCCGAAGATCGGATTTACTGGCAGACCCATACACAGTGCATCCGTAGTTTAGTTTTGAGCGAACATGTGCGATGTAAAGGCGGTGCAGCACCTTTCGGTCTGCACCCCAGTCATGATTTGCTACCACTCGCATTAAGTTGAGTGCTTTCTGGCATTTAGCTTTCAAGTATCGTAAATGGGGTTTAAAAGTGAGTTTAGGATCAAAGATAAGACAAAGAAATTTCTGCTCCCGAAGGTCATATGTCTAGAAGTACTGGGGGTCATACGTCTAGATCTACTCACGCAAGAAGTACGGCGGGTCATATGTCTAGATCTACACACACTACAAGTGCGGCGGGTGATACATCTACACTTGCTACTAGAATGCCGGAGATTGTAGGCACAACTGACCAAGAAACACAGAGTAAGCCCCCCCCCCCCCCCCATGCTTATGATTGTTCTTGTGACCATTGTTTCTATTTTTTCTTTTGGTTGGTATTGTATTCGTAATATTGAAAATGTATAAGTCGCATCATGCACATAGAGAAAACCACAGTCCTCATGATGTTGAAATGACACCAACAACATCAACAATGTTATTGTGGGATGAACTGAATTATGATAGAATTTTGTTTCCTACTACACACCAGACATATTACGGACCTATATTAACCCTTTCAACCCCACAGGTCTGTACAGTGGTATTGGCAAAAACAGTGTTCATCCGGATGAGCCGGTTCGTGACAAGCCATCTCATCAGGAATGGAATGGTGCTTAGCACCATCAACACAAAAGAGTATCATTTAGGGCCAAGCAATGTAGATGAAGAATAAGAATGGAATGGAATGGTGCTTAACGGCCCATCAACACAAAAGAGTATCATTTAGGGCTAAACAATGTAGATGAATAATAAAAATAATAGTAAAATAGTATGTTACATGTGGTAATCAATCAGATGATAAGGTAAAAATATTAATATGATAAACAACATAAATGAACAAGAGCTGTAGGAGAACAGCATAGCTCAACTACGAGGGTTGTCGATGTACACATAGATGACAAAGAAGGTGGCTGCGGCCTGCATAAAAACCTTAACCAAGGTTGACTAAAAACATTAACCAAGGGATTATTGATGTACGTCACAAGGAGATAAAGTTTTCCAAGAATGGTTGCTGTAGGCACAGGAGTATACCATATACAAGCTTGACTAAAAACCGTAACCAAGGAGAGATAACTAAGTAATCCAAGGATAAAAGTAGGTCAAGGTCAAATATAGGTCAGGGATTATTGATGTACATCATTAGGAGATGCAGTTGTCCAAGTATGGTTGATGTAGGACTATAAACATTAACCAAGAAATTGAAGGTTAAATGTAGGTGAAGGTAAAATAAAGGTCAGGGGTTATTGATGTATACTCAACAAAACTAGAAACGTCCCTGTTTTATAGCCGGTGTAGCTCTGTCTATGTATGTACCACATGTTCAAAGTACATGTATTTTAAACCGTGGCGATGTTCAGAATACGATCGTGTAGAGTTTAGCCGATACACACGGTTTACATAGCGGCCAGTGACCGGAACGTTGATTTCCACTTTTTGCACGTGCACGCTATACTTGTCATCGATAAGGTGATTCAGTTCATGTCGTACCATTCATGCGATAGGGGCTATTCGGAAAATTAAAAAACTTTTTTAATTTTTCACTGTTTTCGATATGCCACGGCTTTCCGAAAACGAGCGAAATCAGGCAATTGGGATGCTTGCGGGTGGGATGGCCGCCAGGGCGGTCGCGCCTCGGTTTGGTTGCTGTCGGAAGACGATTGATCGTCTTGCAGCCCGGTACCAGCAGACTGGGGCTGTTCACGACCGGCAGCGACCTGGTAGGCCTCGTGTAACGACGGCTAGAGCCGATCGTTACATTACGTTGACGCACTTACGTCAACGTCGATTGGCAGCCACAGTCACTGCTAGGCGATACGGTGTCTCAGGGCAGACCATTCGCAACCGGTTACGTCGTAACGCCCAACCAATCCGGGCACGCCGCCCGTACACTGGTCAGATAATGACCCAACGTCACCGTGCTGCCAGACTGTTATGGGCGCGACGTCATCTGAACTGGAGAAGGGCTGACTGGAACCGAGTTTTGTTCACCGATGAATCTCGGTTCACAGTTAGTCATGCTGACGGAAGATTACGGGCATACAGCGTAAAAATGAAAGATTCACCGATTGTTTGCATTGTTGAGAAGAACAGGTTTGGGGGAGGGAGCGTAATGGTCTGGGTGGGATCATGGGAAACCGGAAGACAGATTTGGTTGTTGTACAGGGCAACATCAATGCACAACGTTATGTTGCAGATGTGCTAAATGCACATGCCTTACCATTTATCCGTCAGCATGGTCCTGGTGTGACATTGATGCACGACAATGCCCGCCCTCAGGTAGCCAGGGTCACCACTCAATACTTACAGCAAAACAACGTCGACGTCATGCCATGGCCCGCGGTCTCCCCGGATCTCAATCCCATTGAGCACATATGGGATGAGCTGGGCTGCAAAGCACGAGCTAACAACCATCAGATTGACAATGTTCGCGATCTTACACGGGCGTTACAACGGGAATGGAGGAATTTGCCCAACGCACTGGTATTGCGTTACGTCACGTCGATGCGGCGTAGGATCATTGCATGCATTCATGCAAATGGTGGCCACACTCGGTACTAACGAGATTTACTGAATTTGCCACATTACTTATTGAAATTCCATCTCTAAACATTAAGTAACACATTTCTGAGTTTTTGTGATTTTTGATTTTGACCCCTACCGCCCTTGGCCGGTTATCTCTCGAATATTTAACAAGATATCCAAATGCAATTTATTGGCTTTGATACAGAAATGAATGAACTTGTTTTTCCATTTTGATTTTTAAAAGTAACCCTTTTGGTTTTTGATGAATCTTTCCTTAAACATGGAGGGACGTTTCTAGTTTTGCTCAGTATAGATGGCCGCGACCTGCATGTCGCGACGCCTTGTGGCGAGGCATGGACACTAAACAAAAATATATAGTATAACGAAAAACTTTAACCAAAAAACTTAAGCAAAAACTTTAACCGGACACACGTACGTACGTGTATGTACGTACGACAAAGTGCCGACTATATCGCGCTTTCCGCAAGCGGGCGTGAAAAAAACTTTAACCAAAAACTTCAAAGTAATTTGACCTTGACATTGGGCACAGGGACCGCACGGGAGACGGGTAGAATGAAAATATAGATGATGATAAACAAATGGGCAAAGCAGTTGCAGAGATATAGTATAACGAAAAAAATTAACCAAAAAACTCAACCAAAAACTTTAACCAAAAACTTTAACCAAAAAACTTAACCAAAAACTTTTAACCAAAAACTTCAAAGTAATTTGACCTTGACATTGGACACAGGGGCCACACGGGAGGGGGGGGGGGAGGTAGAATTAAAATATAGATGATGATAAACACCCATGTGAAGTTTTGAAGGTAATGGGCAAAGCAGTTGCAGAGATATAGTATAACCAAAAACTTTAACCAAAAAACTTAACCAAAAACTTTTAACCAAAAAACTTAACCAAAAACTTCAAAGTAATTTGACCTTGACATTGGGCACAGGGGTCGCACGGGAGGGGGGTAGAATAAAAAAAATATAGATGATGATAAACACCCATGTGAAGTTTTCAAGGTAATGGGCAAAGCAGTTGCAGAGGTATAGTATAACGAAAAACTTTAACCAAAAAACTTAACCAAAAACTTTAACCAAAAAACTTAACCAAAAACTTCAAAGTAATTTGACCTTGACATTGGGCACAGGGGCCGCACGGGAGGGGGGTAGAATAAAAATATAGATGATGATAAACACCCATGTGAAGTTTTCAAGGTAATGGGCAAATAGTAGGGGATCTGATATGCAATAAGTGGCCTAGAAACACATTTTTGTAGTCCCCCAGAGGGGGCCAAGGTTTTATGGTATCGTTGGAAAGGGTATCATGTGAGCTTCCATTTAAAAGATGTTAGCAAGGAAAAAAAGTGTCCGTTGCTATGGAAACGCACATTAAAGACCACGCCCTAAAATTTTCCATATATCTACAAATTCGTCCCTGCAGTGCTCAGTTATCCTGTAATGTACATTAATGTGCATTATATAAGTACTGTTGTGGGTTATCAAGATCTGTATCACTGATTCATTACCATAGATAGTGAGAAAAGTGTAAAATTTCAGAGTTATTCCCCTTTTTTGCTATTTTTTGTAATCAGCAATAGCACGTTTTGAAATGTCAATATATCCATGTTGCTAGACAATCAGGTGTTAAACCTACCATATGAACTGGTACTGTACATATATAATTATTCAGGATGTTAGCAAGGTCAATTAATGCTAGTTTCCATAGAAACAGTACTTAAAAACACACTAATATACCGATAACTTGGACGATTTTGCTATTTTGCACATTTAGTTGCTAATGTATCACTCATATAATTAAACGTATATCTGGTGTAGCAACTACCATGGGAAAGAGAAAGGTATACAAATATGTATTTAGTATGTTATTAATATCAAATAGATATTTGTTACCATAGAAACAGCCTTAACAACCTTACCCAGCTGTTTTGCAAATTATTGAACAATAATGCTCATTGTGCATGTGAATCACCCCAAATTAGTGACTTTAAGCACAATTACTAAGTTGGTTACACCACAAAGGTTGAAGTTGAATATTCAAACTGGTTCATGTATTCTCATGAATGTATGACATCTAATATCAACTGTTAATATATCTAGCAAGTGGTGAAAGTTATTCCCCTTAGTTGTAAATTTAGCCATTTGTCTAAATTAAGTTCTGATGCCATTATTATTGATTGTTCCATAAACAAACAAAAACAATCCTATTCACATCTGAAACACTGAATCTAGTTGGATCCCCCACCAAAAAGTATCACCAAAAAGTATCATGATTGATGTATATAATGGTATGGTATTACAAATGTATCATTTAAATGAAGGTGTCTGTTTTTAACATAAATGCATTGATCTAAATGCCATTCTCTGATGAAATTATTGGTTAGCAAATTATCATGAGTCAGTCCATGTCAGTTACTTGACGTTGACAATATTAAACGGTTTTAATTGTTTTAGCTTATATTTACGGCAGCACTGGCTCAGTGACCTTGAATGTCGTCTCCCAAGAATGGGAGAAAGAACGGATCTACACTTTTTTTTGTGAGAAGCTGGTAATTCGTATTTACAGAGCAACTACGAATTATCGGTACACATTCACGGCTGAATGAACTGGAACAGTGTGGATAAAGTGTCTTGTCCAGTTTCAATAAGTAGGCACTAGGCAGTAACTTTTATACACTGGAGTCGGGTTACTGTTGTCAGTCCAGTTCATACCCGGTTTGGCCATTTCCTATCCATAGGTACGGAACATTTGGTCATTTCGTACCTATAGGTACGAATTTACCAACATGTTGGTCATTTCGTACCCGGTTTGGTCATTTCGTACCCAGTACCTTGCTCAATGGGCCCCTTAGGGTTTATTACTCTATTTTGTATATATGTGTTCGACTAAATAATATTTAAGATGGAATATCGAGTTAAAACTGAAATTCTAAATATGGGTAGAAAAATGGTAAGGTATGGGTACGAAAAGACCAAAATGTGGGTACGAAATGACCAAATCTGACTTCATTTCTATCTGCATTTCAGGTAACATGAGAAGCATGCCATTGAAGACACATCACATCGTTTAGAGGCTTTACTGACGAATATCTGCAGTATATAATGCTACCTGTGCACTAACATACTAGTTTACATACAATAAGTTAATAACCAGTCAATTACGTAACATTACCTAACTTGAATGTATAATAGTATACACGTAGATGGAATGCAAACATGGACTGTAACACAAACCCAACAACAGTGATCAGCTGGGATAATTTGCAATCAATATGCTACTTACCTGTACTAACATAATACATTGTAGTTTGTATACATTTCTACTAACAGTCCAGTGCCTGATATATACTAGTGCATGCAGATGGAATATAACTATGGACCGTGACACAAAGCCGACAAAAACACAGATCAACTTTGATAAGTGTTTGTGCCATAAGGATGGTGTTAGTGGAACCCTATCTTCATTCACTGCAATCAGTTGGGCAACTTTTAGAAATGCGGCAGAGATACGAGATGATTACATATTCAAATATGTGGGTGACCTGTGGGAATCTGGTCCACATGGCATGTACTATCGCACATGCTACCAGTACTACACATTGAAGAGAGATCTGAATGCCATTCAATTAAAACGTTCACATGCCGATGATCCAAATGATGCTAGCACATCAGCTTCCAAGAAAACATGCACCACAACAACCAGGCTATCATGTGTTCCATTGCCGAAGTTATTGTCGTGTGTAATATGTCAAACAGCAAAAGTTGATAAAGATGATCGCCGTAAAATAGAACCCTTGGTACAGTGTCGAACGTTTGAGGCTGGGGACACACTACGCAAATGTGCTGAGAGTAAGAAGGACGAACGCATAAGTATACTTTTGAAAGATACTGACCCCATCGCTGTTGAGGTTAAATACCACAAAACATGTTACAGAAACTATACACGTTCCAAGACAAGTGACAACCTTAACTGTGAAACTGATATTCCAACCACTGTACCGTATGCAGAGTATGATGATGCATTTTCCACACTAGCTTCAGAAATTAGAACTAGGGTTATAGAATGGAATGGAATGGTGCTTAACGGCCCATCAACACAAAAGAGTATCATTTAGGGCCAAGCAATGTAGATGAAGAATAAAAAGAATAGTAAAATAGTATGTTACATGTAATAATCAATCAGATGATAAGGTAAAAATATTAATATGATAAATAATATAAATGAACAACGTGTATTAGAATAAAATATAATAATGAGAAACATGTATACAATGATAAATTAAATTTTCCGATACAAGTTAGTTTTCATGTAGAAAGTGAAGCAAACCTTCAATGCTCTCCCACCTGGAATAGCTCCGCAAGTGAAGTTAACATTGAAGTGTTTGCCTCGAATATCGGCAAAATCGATACAGTCCAGTAGGATGTGTTGCACGGTAAATGCGCTGTGGCATGGAATACACCATGGACGCGGCTCACCTTTGAGCATATACGAATGCGTTAGTCGTGATGTCCAATGCGCAATCGACTAAGGACAACTTCATCCCGGCGTACATGTCTGTAGCCAGGAGTCCATTCGCCCAGAGTCGGTTTCACAGCATGAAGTTTATTATCTGTGAGCAGATCCCACTGGATCTGCATTGTATCGGAGATGAATGAGTTGATGGATGATTTAAAATCATGATAGCAAACAGGAAAATGAGAGAAGTTGGTAGATCCAGGGCGGCCTTGGCAGCACTATCTGCCCTGTCATTGCCCTTGATACCAGTATGACTGGGTAGCCAACAAAAAATAATGTCCTTGCCAGACGAAAGTAAAATATGGTGTAGCTCTATGATTTGGCGGATAAGTGGATGTTCAAGCTTCATATTGTACAAAGCATGTAGTGAAGATAATGAATCAGTGAAGATAATGAATCGGAAAATAAAATGAATTGCTTTCTCCAAGATATTTTCGCGAAATCAAGAGCAAGTAAAATCGCCATCAATTCCGCAGAAAATATCGAAGATTTGTCTGGGAGTCTGGATTGAAGATCTCCCTCGGGGACAGCGGCAGCAGATGCTACCCGGTCCCCGATCTTTGAGCCATCAGTAAAAATCGGAGTGTACGTATTGTATCTGTCTTTAATCTCAAGAAAAATTGATTTAAAAATGGATGGATCAGTTGTTGCTTTCGTGCGCTGACTAAGATCGAAGATCACCTTGGGCTGCTCCAACTGCCACGGTGGAGTATCTGGAACAGCGTATTTGGCAATGTGATCCAGATCCAAGCCAGCATCGTGTATAAAAGGATCCATTCTCTTGCCGAATGGTGGCTTGAAGCTTGGTTTCTTATCGAATACAGCATCTGTAGTTCGATGAAAGACAGTGTTATAAGCTGGATTAGATGGATTGGAATGTAGTTTAGTGGCGTATTGCAAAGATAATTTGGTGCGTCTGTCGTGGAGAGAAGGCTCATTTGCTTCGGCATATAAGCTCTGTGCGTTAGACGTACGGAATGCACCCAGGCAGAGTCGTAAGCCTTGGTGATGTATTGGATCGAGCATCCGAAGATCGGATTTACTGGCAGACCCATACACAGTGCATCCGAGCGAACATGTGCCATGTAAAGGCGGTGCAGCACCTTTCGGTCTGCACCCCAGTCATGATTTGCTACCACTCGCATTAAGTTGAGTGCTTTCTGGCATTTAGCTTTCAAGTATCGTAAATGGGGTTTAAAAGTGAGTTTAGGATCAAAGATAAGACCAAGAAACTTCTGCTCCCGAACAACTGGGATGGGATGTGTTCCCAGTTTAAGTTCGGGATCAGGGTGAAGACCGCGTCTTTTGCAAAAATGCATGCAGTTAGTTTTAGATTTCGAAAACTTAAAGCCGTTTTCTGTGGTCCACTTGTTTATTCTATTGAGGCTCAGTTGTAATTGGCGCTCAATAGTATGCATGTTCTTTGATTTGTAACATATTAAAAAAATCATCGACATATAAAGAACAGTCAACACCTGGTTGCAGGCATTTTACAATATTATTCAGTTTAATGCTAAAAAGGGTAACAGACAATATACTTCCCTGCGGTACACCCATTTCCTGTTCATGGGGATCAGAAAGGGTGTACCGACTCGTACTTGGAATTGTCTGTCTTTCAAAAAATTAGAAATAAAATCAGGGAGATGACCCTTCAGACCGAGGTCATGAAGGTCCTTCATAATCCATACTTCCACGTCGTGTCATATGCCTTTTCTAGGTCAAAAAATATGGCAACTATATGTTCATTGTAAACAAACAAACCCGTCTCGAATGAATGCTTCGAGTCTAATCAGATTATCGGCAGTGCTTCTATGACGACGGAATCCAGACTGATACTCAGATATCAGTCCATTGGATTCCAGAAACCAGACAAGCCTGTCGTTAATCATCGTTCCATGGTTTTACAGACGCAGCTAGTAAGTGCGATGGGACGGTAACTTGATGGGTCGGTGTGATCCTTGCCCGGTTTGGGAACAGGTATGATTGTAGCTTCCCGCCATGAAGGCGGAAATACGCCTTGTTCCCAAATGGTATTAAATATTTCAAGGAGGTTGTCTAAAGAGTGTTCAGGTAAATGTTTAAGCAGTTGGTAGTGGATATCATCAGGGCCTGCTGATGTATCATGTGCTTTCTCGAGGGAAGCTTTTAATTCCCTCATAGAGAAAGGAGCGTTGTAAGTTCTGAATTGTCTGAATTAAAATTAAGTTTAGTTTTCTCTTGCTCAGATTTCACCTTCAAGAACTCCTCAGAATAGTTATTACATGAGGAGTTCTTGGAGAAGGTATCTGCTAATGTGTTTGAAATGTCTGTTTTGGAAGATACTTTATGTCCTGCTTTGTTGAGGTGATTGATAGAAGTTGATTTACCTTTACCGTTTATCTTACGAATCATGTCCCATGTGGTTTTCATTTTAGATCGCGAATTCAACTTGGAGACAAAAGATCTCCAAGTCCTTCTCTTGAAAGCTTTAATTGTGCGTCGAGCTTTCGCTCTAAAAATTCTATGAGCATTTAAATTATCTGGTGTTGCGTTGTTATTGATTTGACGAATAGACTGCTTACGAGCAGTCATTGCCTCTTTGTGTTCTTCGTCAAACCATGGTTTATTGACACGTTTGGGCTTTGCCGAGGTTGGTATTGTCTTTTCTGCAATATC
>CM055271.1:75954238-76001333 GCA_029237695.1 Conchocele bisecta | reverse complement strand
TCACACATGGTGATAAATAACAATGAGGACAGAACTCATCATCATATAAAGCTTGCCCTGGTTCCGCTCGTGCACCATCCAAATTATTGTCATTATGTTGCTCATCTGAGTTTGATCCGCAAGCAGTTTCTCGCTCCAATACAGCAATTACTTGCTGACTCTCAGTATTTTACACATGGTCTGGCGATTCTGCTTGGTCATCAAATAACCACTCACTTTCCACTAAGCATTCGTTAAAATCCCAATCATTATGATTGAAAAAGTAAAAAATTGGATAAAACTGTTCTTCAGTGATTTTAAGTTTTATTTCACGCTTTTCAGCCATTTGCTCTTGTTTTCAAAGCATGTGATGGGATATAATTGTGGTTGGATCATAAGTATCGTGCAGTCACCGACACATACATTTTTTTGTAATTATACATGGATTCTGCTATTGTGGAACAAGGGAAATAGTGTATACACATGTTTGTTTGTGTAGTCTTATTGTATTTTTCAAGAGCCTCATTTTTAATAACGATATCGTGAATATGCCCACTAGAATTAATTGATATTTTTTTAATACTGGCATACGGTATATTTCGACATAGATATTGTCTAAAATTATATATTAAAACTGGAACAACCCCATTATAAAATGCACTCAGCCATATGGGTCAGTGTCTGACAACACCAATTAGTCTGTTCTAGGGAATTGTTTATATTTGCACAGAGATAACCAATGTATCACATTACCAGTCTGATACAATACAGCAACATCCAATACACAATTTTAGGGTCATATACAGTTCATTGAATAAAAACACCGTGGCAGAGAAAATTCATCAGTTATAGATTGCAGCTGCAGAATATTACTTATACAGTGTTACAGTAACAGCCGTTCTTTTGTTTTTTATGATTAGAATGTGACAATTTATAGAAAATGCATTACCTTTCTGGTTTCTCCATGTAAGTTGTATATGTATGTTTACATGCTATGATTCCTCATTTGAATCGTCTTGTCAAGATCAATTGATGGATCAAACAATTTTCATGGGAAAGTCAGAACAGTACACGCATGAATGTACATATATTTGCTGAATTGCGATAGAATTTACAACTGAAGACAATATTTTATATGTGTATATGGACATATAATTTTTCAATATATTACATAATCAAGTGATATAGTCACAATTTCAACACAATGGAACCCGACAATGTTGTGAGAGCCAGAGAAACATCAAAACATGTATTTATTAGAAAAAAGAGTCAGATTCGGGATCACCGATGAAGCGTCGGAATCAAAAAAGAAAATTAAAGGATAAACAAAGCATTGTTGGCTGTATTAAAATTTACACAAAGACAGAAGAAGAGAAAGTGGAGGTCTTCAGTAAGGTCGATCAATGTAAGTTGCTGCTAAGTGACATAATTAGCACAGTCACCAATGTGAACCTTCTAAATGCCGTTTTGGATTTCTATCTGGAGTCGAATGGTGTGGGGGACAAAACAGTGCATGATCAAAGCGATGAACCATCAAATGTATATACTAAATATCTGTTGTCAGATCGAAATGCAACACATGATGAACATTTCTTAATAAGCCGATCATCGTTGCAAAACATCAGCAATGGCATATTAGAACATCATGCAGAGTGTGGGAGTCGAATACACATTGAAGAAATAACAACATTTGGACATGTTGGAAAGGTGAAGTTTGTTTGCTCAAAAAAGCATTCACTGAAAATGGATATGTCTCCACACGTAGAAGGTGGAAAGTACTTAGCAAATATGCAGGTCATGTATGTATTATATGCTTCTGGTCCGAGATACAGCCAGTACGAAAAATTTTGCCACAGCTCAATGTTCGGCCAGATACCAGAGTCGACATTCTCCAGTATACATGATATGTACTGTGATGTGACCAAAGATGCCCGTGAAGAGTCCGTGGTTGAGGCACGGCAGGAAGAGGAGCTGCTGAGTATTCATGATGCCGAAGAAAATGCCTACGATTATCCAGGCATATGTATTCTGACAGATGCCAGGCATGCAACAAGACGAAATGCTAAGCAATCAGATGTTATAGCACTAGGTAACAATGGTCATAAAGTCATTGATGCTGTGACAGCTACTAAAGACGATGACCCGATTAGTCAACGACATGAACTCTTTGGAGTGAAACAACTGTATCAAGACTTTGATAATTATGGCCATGATAGAAATGCATCCGTAAATAAATATTTACGTATTGAACAACCAGGAGTGGAAAATGCCAATGACACATGGCACGCTACGAAAGGTATTGCGAAAAAGCTGAAAAGTATCACCAATGGACCAAAGAGGAAACATGGCATTATATGGCATGAACAGTTGAGATATAAGGCAGTTTCCATAAAAGCACATGCATATGATGCAATGAAACATTGTAATACATCAACAAGTGAACTGCGAAGAATACTGGACAATACATTATGCCATTATCAGAACAAACATGCAAACTGTTTGCCAAATGCACGGTGCAAAACAGATGAGAATTACATTCCATCCAAGGTAATAATTACTGACATGGGTGCAGCTTCATTACTGACAAAGGCAATAAACAGTTTGCAAGTGTACAAGACACCTGAAGATTTTATTCACTGTATCGACACACATTATGTTGAATCTTTAAACAATGCGCGTTTGCTTTTTCACAAAAGAATTTCCTTTGGCATGCAAGAGTACAGAAGAAGAACGGACATGGCTATTCTGGACTGGAATGAAAACGTTGACAGAGATTACACCTCCATTTCAATGTGGGAATGGAATGGAATGGTGATTAACGGCCCATCAACACAAAATAGTATCATTTAGGGCCAAGCAATGTAGATGAAGAATAAAAATAATAGTAAAATAGTATGTTACATGTGGTAATCAATCAGATGATAAGGTAAACATATTAATATAAATGAAAAACGTGCATAGAATTATAAAATTATAGAAATGAGAAACATGTATAATGGAATGGTGCTTAACGGCCCATCAACACAAAAGAGTATCATTTAGGACCAAGCAATGTAGATGAAGAATACAAATAATAGTAAAATAGTATGTTACATGTGGTAATCAATCAGATGATAAGGTAAAAATATTAATATAATAAACAATATAAATGAAAAACGTGTTTGAAATGGGAAACATGTATACAATGATAAAAATAAATTTTCCGATACAAGTTAGTTTCATGTAGAAAGTGAAGCAAAATCGACACAGTCCAGTAGGATGTGTTGCACGGTAAATGCGCTGTGGCATGGAATACACCATGGACGCGGCTCACCTTTGAGCATATACGAATGCGTTAGTCGTGTATGTCCAATGCGCAATCGACTAAGGACAACTTCATCCCGGCGTACATGTCTGTAGCCAGGAGTCCATTCGCCCAGAGTCGGTTTCACAGCATGAAGTTTATTATCTGTGAGCAGATCCCACTGGATCTGCATTGTATCGGAGATGAATGAGTTGATGGATGATTTAAAATCATGATAGCAAACAGGAAAATGAGAAGTTGGTAGATCCAGGGCGGCCTTAGCAGCACTATCTGCCCTGTCATTGCCCTTGATACCAGTATGATTGGGTAGCCAACAAAAAATAATGTCCTTGCCAGACGAAAGTAAAATATGGTGTAGCTCCATGATTTGGCGGATAAGTGGATGTTCAAGCTTCATGTTGTACAAAGCTTGTAGCGAAGATAATGAATCGGAAAATAAAATGAATTGCTTTCTCCAAGATATTTTCGCGAAATCAAGAGCAAGTAAAATCGCCCTCAATTCCGCAGAAAATATGGAAGATTTGTCTGGGAGTGTGGATTGAAGATCTCCCTCGGGGACAGCGGCAGCAGATGCTACCCGGTCCCCGATCTTTGAGCCATCAGTAAAATGCGGAGTGTACGTATTGTATCTGTCTTTAACCTCAAGAAAAAGTGATTTAAAAATGGATGTATCAGTTGTTGCTTTCGTGTGCTGACTAAGATCGAAGATCACCTTGGGCTGCTCCAACTGCCACGGTGGAGTATCTGGAACAGCGTATTTGGCAATGTGATCCAGATCCAAGCCAGCATCGTGTATAAAAGGATCCATTCTCTTGCCGAATGGTGGCTTGAAGCTTGGTTTCTTATCGAATACAGCATCTGTAGTTCGATGAAAGACAGTGTTATAAGCTGGATTAGATGGATTGGAATGTAGTTTAGTGGCGTATTGCAAAGATAATTTGGTGCGTCTGTCGTGGAGAGAAGGCTCATTTGCTTCGGCATATAAGCTCTGTGAGTTAGACGTACGGAATGCACCCAGGCAGAGTCGTAAGCCTTGGTGATGTATTGGATCGAGCGTCCGAAGATCGGATTTACTGGCAGACCCATATACAGTGCATCCGTAGTCTAGTTTTGAGCGAACATGTGCGATGTAAAGGCGGTGCAGCACCTTTCGGTCTGCACCCCAGTCATGATTTGCTACCACTCGCATTAAGTTGAGTGCTTTCTGGCATTTAGCTTTCAAGTATCGCAAATGGGGTTTAAAAGTGAGTTTAGGATCAAAGATAAGACACAAGAAATTTCTGCTCCCGAACAACTGGGATGGGATGTGTTCCCAGTTTAAGTTCGGGATCAGGGTGAAGACCGCGTCTTTTGCAAAAATGCATGCAGTTAGTTTTAGATTTCGAAAACTTAAAGCCGTTTTCTGTGGTCCACTTGTTTATTCTATTGAGGCTCAGTTGTAATTGGCGCTCAATAGTATGCATGTTCTTTGATTTGTAACATATTAAAAAATCATCGACATATAAAGAACAGTCAACACCTGGTTGCAGGCATTTTACAATATTATTCAGTTTTATGCTAAAAAGGGTAACAGACAATATACTTCCCTGCGGTACACCCATTTCCTGTTCATGGGGATCAGAAAGGGTTGTACCGACTCGGACTTGGAATTTTCTGTCTTTCAAAAAATTAGAAATAAAATCAGGGAGATGACCCTTCAGACCGAGGTCATGAAGGTCCTTCATAATCCCATACTTCCACGTCGTGTCATATGCCTTTTCTAGGTAAAAAAATATGGCAACTATATGCTCATTGTTAACAAACCCGTCTCGAATGAATGCTTCGAGTCTAATCAGATTATCGGCAGTGCTTCTCTGGCGTCGGAATCCAGATTGATACTCAGATATCAGTCCATTGGACTCCAGAAACCAGACAAGCCTGTCGTTAATCATTCGTTCCATGGTTTTACAGACGCAGCTAGTAAGTGCGATGGGACGGTGTGATCCTTGCCCGGTTTGGGAACAGGTATGATTGTAGCTTCCCGCCATGAAGGCGGAAATACACCTTGTTTCCAAATTGTATTAAATATTTCAAGGAGGTTGTCTAAAGAGTGTGCAGGTAAATGTTTAAGCAGTTGGTAGTGGATATCATCAGGGCCTGCTGATGTATCATGTGCTTTCTCGAGGGAAGCTTTTAATTCCCTAATAGAGAAAGGAGCGTTGTAATGTTCTGAATTGTCTGAATTAAAATTAAGTTTAGTTTTCTCTTGCTCAGATTTCACCTTCAAGAACTCCTCAGAATAGTTATTACATGAGGAGTTCTTGGAGAAGGTATCTGCTAATGTGTTTGAAATGTCTGTTTTGGAAGATACTTTATGTCCTGCTTTGTTGAGGTGATTGATAGAAGTTTTGATTTACCTTTACCGTTTATCTTACGAATCATGTCCCATGTGGTTTTCATTTTAGATCGCGAATTCAACTTGGAGACAAAAGATCTCCAAGTCCTTCTCTTGCTAGCTTTAATTGTGCGTCGAGCTTTCGCTCTAAAAATTCTATGAGCATTTAAATTATCTGGTGTTGCGTTGTTATTGATTTGACGAATAGACTGCTTACGAGCAGTCATTGCCTCTTTGCATTCTTCGTCAAACCATGGTTTATTGACACGTTTTGGCTTTGCCGAGGTTTTTGGTATTGTCTTTTCTGCAATATCGTGTAAAAGGGAAACGTAGTGTTCTAGTGGATCTTCCGCATCTCGAAAGCGATCAAAATCTAGTTCAATCATGCACATATTACGAAATGTGTCCCAATCGGCTTTATGTAATTTCCACCTCTGGACTCTGTCAGTGGATGGTGGTCTATTACTCTGCAAGAAGACAGGAAAGTGGTCACTCCCACATAGATCGTCACCAACTTTCCACGTAAAGTCTAAATAGAGAGAAGGATGACACAGAGTTAAATCCAGAGAGGAATATGAACCGGTTGCGGGATGTAAATATGTGCTCGATTTATCATTAAAAATGCTGAGATTGTGATCGGAAAGAAAATTTTCAATAAGTTCCCCCTTTTTGTTGGTGTCTTTACAACCCCAAAGCATGTTATGTCCATTAAAATCGCCAAGGAGAATGAAAGGTGAAGGGAGCTGAGAGACAAGATTATCTAGTTCTGATTTTAACAGGACTGCAGATGGTGGAATGTAGATAGAACATAACGTAATAGTCTTGTGCATCGTAACACTAACGGCCACAGCCTGAAGATTAGTGTCAAGATTCACGAGACTATGTGGGGTGCTCAAATAACGAGGATTGAGACTCCACCAGATGCGCGTTCAGCGTTATCTGAACACTTACTGTATAATGCATGTGATTTAAAAAGAAAATGTATCGTCAACTTTCAGGAATGTTCCTGAAGACAAACAGCAATGGGGTTGTGTTGAGTTAATAAAATTGTTAATTCATCACGATTTGCTTTAATTCCTCGACAGTTCCATTGGATAATAGTATCCATGTTTTATGTAGGTGGAAGTATGGGTTTGCGGGGTGGAACAGGTTTGGCCGTTGGAGTGTCAGAAGACTCTTCAGTCTCCATCGAGTCCAACGACTCGAACCTGTTCTTCAGTGGAATGGGGCCGTCTGTCCCTTTCTGCGATCCAGGGTCATCAGACCCTTTCTGCGAAGTTAGATGTGGAAGGCTTGTAGTGTGGCGTATTATAGGTCCACGTTATAGTGGGTTGTTCAGCTGGTTTCCAAGAAATACTTCTGCTGGGCTTGCGAGACTGCAGCCGAAGCGTAAGAAAAGCCAGGGATAGGAGTTGTTGGTATTTCAACAATCTTCCTGGCTTTAGGGAATGATATGTTGCGTGTATGTTTCACGCGAACTATCTCCTTCTCGATCTTCCAATTCGGGCAGTCTTTCGAATATGCCGAATGGTTACCATTACATTTGACACAATGTTCGGCCTCCACACAGTTTTCATTACTGTGCTTGGCAATGCCACAGCGTGCACATGCAAGATCTCTTACATCTGTATTTGTGGTGACCGTACAGTTGGCAGTTGTAACAGCGCAACGGGTTTGGTATGTATGGGTCAACTGTGACGAGTAACCATCTAGTTAGTTTAAGTTATTTTGGTAGTTCAGTCCGGTTGAAAGTTAGAATGAAGGTATTAGTCGGGACTAGTTGTCCGTTCACTTTTCTATTAATCCTTCGAGCATCAGCAACTCCTTGTGGCTCGAGTTGTTCGATCACTTCTTGCTCACTTACATGAGCAAACTCCGGTGATCGGACAACTCCCTTGCAACTATTCAAAGATTTATGCGGCTGGATGTCGACAGGGGTATCCAAGAACTTGGTACAAAGCAGTAGATTCTCTGCATGACTCTTTCTGTCAACTTCAATAAGAAGATCACCAGAGCGCAACCGTTTCAAGTTCTTGGGCTCCCCTGCCACACTATTCAGTATCTTTGATAAAACAAAGACAGACAATTTGTCAAGAGGCTTGTCAGTGTCAGTTGCATGGGCCACAAGGAATCGAGGCCAAGTGGCTACATGCTGTAGTTCTGTTTGATGTTGTTGTAGTGTTCGTTGAGGGAAATCAGATGGAGTAGACAGAAAATTGAATTCTGCAGGTCGTGTCCGTTTCTTAGATGTGCCAGCTGAACAGGGTTGGCTAGACGACTTTGTGAAGTCCGAAGCCTTCCAATCAATTGGGTTTATGGATACTTGTGAAGAGGTTATTTTTTTGTTTTTTTGGCGATTCATATCAGTAGGCCGGTATATTCATCACTATGTTCCCCACCCTCCATGGAGCCCTACAAGGGGATGTGCTAATGGTGCGGGTCTCCGCACCGCACACCGAGGATACATAGTGATATACTCGAGCAAGACAAATAACTCACTCGTGTAGCACTAAACCGTGACACCTACTAGAGCCGCGGACTGGTCACACAATGTAAAAGGGAACAAGATAATGTACTCACGTATATATGAAATAATCAAAACAAATAAAATATGCTCCAGTCACGACTCCAGCACCGGGTGCCACAGAAGCCGATTAATCCCATTGGGCGTGCTCACCCAAGGACCTCCCGTTTGTCTTGAAGTCAGGGCCGAAGTGGTGTATTGTAGTAATGCGTGACATCTTGGCCAGGAATTCTGCCAGCCACGCAAGACACTCACCCACCAGGATCCCTTCCTCCAAAACGTCCGGGTCGCAGGCCACGGCAAACGGCCAGCCAGGTTCCCCTACACACACACGCCCAAAGGCAAGTGTACATACCTTTGTGCGGGAATGCATAGAGTACCTACGAGTCACCAAGGGGTGTTTAGGTAATATGTGCATGCACCAATAGCTAGTGCATGCATATAACCCAGTTAGTCCTTAGGAAACCCACCCCTTGTTAGTTCTCTGGGAATTGCAACTGCAATCCCTAGGAATTGCGATAGCAATTCCAAGATTAAGCCCGCAGACCGCGTCAAGGTCAGGGGTGACCTGCGGGACTGTGGCATGGAATACACCATGGACGCGGCTCACCTTTGAGCATATACGAATGCGTTAGTCGTGTATGTCCAATGCGCAATCGACTAAAGACAACTTCATCCCGGCGTACATGTCACATTTAATTGGACATTGTAAGGGTTGAAGTGGTATATTTAGGGTCGACGCGTGATATAAGCTTGATTATCTGGATTTTAATGTAGTTTAGTGGCGTATTGCAAAGATAATTTGGTGCGTCTGTCGTGGAGAGAATGGAATGGTACTTAACAGCCCATCAACACAAAAGAGTGTCATTTAAGGCCAAGCAATGTAGATGAAGAATAAAAACTAGAAATGGACGCTTGTCGACAAGCGCATGTGTATCCCCCTCCCCAGATACACAAGTAGTTTGAAAAAAAGGGTGTTCGAGTTATGCTCCGGAGACAAAATCAGTGACGGAAAAACAAAGGGAGATAACTAAAGAATTAGTGATGCAAGAGTTGTCATTCTTGCGGGACACACCTTTAGGGTCGTGGTCTATGCACGTGTGAAGTTTCATGAAAATATTCCAAAGGGTGTTCGAGTTATGCTCCAGACACGAAATCAGTGCACGAAACAACAAAGGGAGATAACTAAGAAATTAACGACGCAAGAGTTGTCACTCTTATGTGCGACACACCTTTAATAAACTAGAAAATGTGTTCATAGGACACAGATGTCCCACATATCGCTTTGATAATAAATGAGGCCAAATTGCAAGTCAAAATTTTCTTTTACCTGAGCGTTAATGTTTTTGAAGCACCAAGTATGTGACCTTGACCCTGGGCTTGGCGGGGGCAGGACAAACGTGGATTTGGCACAGGGCGGTAGAGGACCATTAGAGCAATGCATATATGAAATATGAAGCTGATCCGTGAAAGAAAACAGAAATTATAAGATATTTACCCGACCGTTAAAGTTTTTGAAGCACTAAGTATATGATGTTAACCCTGGGCTTGGCGGGGGCGGGACGAACGTGGATTTGGCACAGGGCGGTGGAGGACCATTAGAGCAATGCGTATATGAAATATGAAGCAGATCGGTCGAAGGATGAAGAAATTATGAGACATTTACCCGAGTGTTAAAGTTTTGTGACTGACGGACGGACGGACGGACGGGAGGACGGGAGGCACGTTCCTACGAATGAATACTTGTTGGGTTTTTACTGTATAAAAATACCCAACAAGAGTACCCAACACTATCCTAACCCTACCCAATAAGATCCACGTACGCTTACAACAAGTACCCATTCGTGTGTGCGGACGGACGGACGGACGGACGGACGGACGGACGGACAATGGAATGGAATGGTGCTTAACGGCCCATCAACACAAAAGAGTATCATTTAGGGCCAAGCAATGTAGATGAAGAATAAAAAGAATAGTAAAATAGTACGTTACATGTGATAATCAATCAGATGATAAGGTAAAAATATTAATATGATAAATAATATAAATGAACAACGTGTACAGAATTATAAAAGTATAATAATGAGAAACATGTATACAATGATAAAATTAAATTTTCCGATACAAGTTAGTTTCATGTAGAAAGTGAAGCAAACCTTCAATGTTCTCCACCTGAAATAGCTCCGCAAGTGAAGTAACACTGAAGTGTTTGCCTCGAATATCGGCAAAATCGATACAGTCCAGTAGGATGTGTTGCACGGTAAATGCGCTGTGGCATGGAATACACCATGGACGCGGCTCACCTTTGAACATATACGAATGCGTTAGTCGTGTATGTCCAATGCGCAATCGACTAAGGACAACTTCATCCCGGCGTACATGTCTGTAGCCAGGAGTCCATTCGCCCAGAGTCGGTTTCACAGCATGAAGTTTATTATCTGTGAGCAGATCCCACTGGATCTGCATTGTATCGGAGATGAATGAGTTGATGGATGATTTAAAATCATGATAGCAAACAGGAAAATGAGAAGTTGGTAGATCCAGGGCGGCCTTGACGGACGGACGGACAAGGGTAACACTAAATGCCCCCTCCACTATCGTGGTGGGGCATAAAAATATTCCAAAGGGTGTTCGTGTTATGCTCTGGATACAAAATCAGAGCATGAAACAACAAAGGGAGATAAGTAAACAAGAATTCCGCGGAATCAGATGCCTCGCCTTGTCCCGCCTTGACCTCGAGCCTGGGCCCGAAAGCAATTTTCACTGGCCCAAACATATTATACAATTATTGACTAGTGAACCATAGAATATCAGATTATATTCTATGGCTCACTAGTCAATAATTGTTTTATTATATGATAATAGTCTGTATATAGCACTTACGACCTTATACTACTAGACAAAAATTGAAAAAGAATTTGAAAAAAAAAATGAAAAAAAAAAATGGAAAAAAAGTTTAAAAATAATAATGCTTGCTACAGGAGCCCAGAAATTTTTTTAATAGTCCTATATTTATCTATACTCAACAAAACTAGAAACGTCCCTGTTTTATAGCCGGTGTAGCTCTGTCTATGTATGTACCACATGTTCAAAGTACATGTATTTTAAACCGTGGCGATGTTCAGAATACGATCGTGTAGAGTTTAGCCGATACACACGGTTTACATAGCGGCCAGTGACCGGAACGTTGATTTCCACTTTTTGCACGTGCACGCTATACTTGTCATCGATAAGGTGATTCAGTTCATGTCGTACCATTCATGCGATAGGGGCTATTCGGAAAATTAAAAAACTTTTTTAATTTTTCACTGTTTTCGATATGCCACGGCTTTCCGAAAACGAGCGAAATCAGGCAATTGGGAATTGTCTTGCAGCCCGGTACCAGCAGACTGGGGCTGTTCACGACCGGCAGCGACCTGGTAGGCCTCGTGTAACGACGGCTAGAGCCGATCGTTACATTACGTTGACGCACTTACGTCAACGTCGATTGGCAGCCACAGTCACTGCTAGGCGATACGGTGTCTCAGGGCAGACCATTCGCAACCGGTTACGTCGTAACGCCCAACCAATCCGGGCACGCCGCCCGTACACTGGTCAGATAATGACCCAACGTCACCGTGCTGCCAGACTGTTATGGGCGCGACGTCATCTGAACTGGAGAAGGGCTGACTGGAACCGAGTTTTGTTCACGGATGAATCTCGGTTCACAGTTAGTCATGCTGACGGAAGATTACGGGTATACAGGCGTAAAAATGAAAGATTCACCGATTGTTGCATTGTTGAGAAGAACAGGTTTGGGGGAATGGAATGGAATGGTGCTTAACGGCCCATCAACACAAAAGAGTATCATTTAGGGCCAAGCAATGTAGATGAAGAATAAAAATAATAGTAAAATAGTATGTTACATGTGGTAATCAATCAGATGATAAGGTAAAAATATTAATATGATAAACAATATAAATGAAAAACGTGTATAGAATTATAAAATTATAGAAATGAGAAACATGTATACAATGATAAAATTAAATTTTCCGATACAAGTTAGTTTCATGTAGAAAGTGAAGCAAACCTTCAATGTTCTACACCTGGAATAGCTCCGCAAGTGAAGTAACATTGAAGTGTTTGCCTCGAATATCGGCAAAATCGATAGAGTCCAGTAGGATGTGTTGCACGGTGGCACTGTGGCATGAAATACACCATGGACGCAGCTCACCTTTGAGCATATACGAATGCGTTAGTCGTGTATGTCCAATGCGCAATCGACTAAGGACAACTTCATCCCGGCGTACATGTCTGTAGCCAGGAGTCCATTCGCACAGAGTCGGTTTCACAGCATGAAGTTTATTATCTGTGAGCAGATCCCACTGGATCTGCATAGTATCGGAGATGAATGAGTTGATGGATGATTTAAAATCATGATAGCAAACAGGAAAATGAGAAGTCGGCAGATCCAGGGCGGCCTTGGCAGCACTATCTGCCCTGTCATTGCCGTTTATACCAGTATGGCTGGGTAGCCAACAAAAAATAATGTCCTTGCCAGACGAAAGTAAAATATGGTGTAGCTCCATGATTTGGCGGATAAGTGGATGTTCAAGCTTCATGTTGTACAAAGCTTGTAGTGAAGATAATGAATCGGAAAATAAAATGAATTGCTTTCTCCAAGATATTTTCGCGAAATGAAGAGCAAGTAAAATCGCGCAGAAAATATCGAAGATTTGTCTGGGAGTCTGGATTGAAGATCTCCCTCGGGGACAGCGGCTCATGCATAATGGAATGTTGCTTAACGGCCCATCAACACAAAAGAGTATAGCAATGTAGATGAATACAAATAATAGTAAAATAGTATGTTACATGTGGTAAACTATCAGATGATAAGGTAAAAATATTAATGTGATAACCAATATAAATTAACAACGTGTATATAATTATAGTAATGAGTAACATGTATACAATGATAAAATTAAATTTTCCGATACAAGTTAGTTTCATGTAGAAAGTGAAGCAAACCTTCAATGTTCTCCACCTGGAATAGCTCCGCAAGTGAAGTAACACTGAAGTGAATATCGGCAAAATCGATACAGTCCAGTAGGATGTTTTGCACGCACGGTAAATGCGCTGTGGCATGGAATACACCATGGACGCGGCTCACCTTTGAGCATATACGAATGCGTTAGCCGTGTATGTCCAATGCGCAATCGACTAAGGACAACTTCATCCCGGCGTACATGTCTGTAGCCAGGAGTCCATTCGTCCAGAGTCGGTTTCACAGCATGAAGTTTATTATCTGTGAGCTGATCCCACTCCACTGTATCTGCATTGTATCGGAGATGAATGAGTTGATGGATGATTTAAAATAATCATAGCAAACAGGAAAATGAGAAGTTGGTAGATCCAGGGCGGCCTTGGCAGCACTATCTGCCCTGTCAATGCCCTTGATACCAGTATGACTGGGTAGCCAACAAAAAAGAATGTCCTTGCCAGACCAAAGTAAAATATGGTAAATTACGAAGCCAGAATAGTTGATCATAAGGTTGTTTTCTCCATGACATAATCTCACAGGGTGCAATGTACACATCCTAGGTATGCCGATTGAACCAGGAAGTGATAATTTGTTTTAGCACTTTTAGTTTCAATTTCGTTTTGAAATCTAGGGCGACCAACTGTCCGGAATTGTCTGGATTTCCCGTACTAATTTAAGATGCCCGCCAGCTAATTGTGGGTAGTGTATTGTGGGGCTTTTGTAGTATTTTTACTTTTCTTGTAGTGTTTATTGCGTTCTCTTGGTGATAGTACACCGCTGGTCGTGGAGTGCGTGTTTTCACGCTTTTGAAGGCTCCGAGACCACCGCTGTACGCGTGGCATGTATTTGATGCAAAGTGTTCGGTTTCTGGTTTTGCCTGGTTTTCCCTGGCTCTCTGATCTCCTTTGGGTATATATCACTTTCTATCTTAAGTATTCAGTCTATTGTTTTAGGTATGAGGAGAACAGGGGAGTAATGATGAATTGGAAGAGGGACCGGCCCTGGCTGGAGCTCACAACAGAGGATCACATCACCGTGGACTATTATAAATATAAACATATTAAATTGTACATTTAATTTTGTGTGTCACTCGTCCATCTCTGCCAGTGTAGATAATCCCCTAATCTCATATTTCACTAAATTCAGTCACACCTTTTTTGGGCTACCAACTTTTCATTTGGGCTAGTTAAATATGGGATTCCAAATGTTTTATTTGGGCTACCATGCCGATTCGGCGAGTGTCGAGTCAAGCACTGTAAAGCGTGTCTATTAAGTATGAGAGCCGATTCGGCGCGTGTCAAACACTGTAAAGCGTGTCTATTATGTACGAGACTTGTAGCAGTCAATATTGTCATCACTAATAAATTCTTCAATATGAACAAAGTCTGATAGGGTATCACTCTTGGCATTAAAATCGCCCAGCAAACAAATATAATTGTCAGCTGATGAATAATTAACTATATAACTCTCTAATTTATCAAAAATATCAATAGAACTGTCAGGCGAAACCTTATAAAATTACATTTCATATGACAATAGTTTTCGTTTAATTTAAACCACAAACAATTTAAACCACAAACAATTTAAACCACAAACAATTTTCACAGGAATCATCAAGAATTTCTATGTACTGCCAAAGGTTTTTCTTTACCAGTATACCAATCCCACCAGACTTTCACCCTGCATACTTTCTATTGACACCGACAAATTTAAAGCTATCCAAACTAATTTAATCAAAATCATCCAATATTGTCTTTGATAAACATATATCATATGATTCAACACTCTTCAAAGTCAGGGGATTTCAACTTATTAACATTGTTAGAATACTGATAACTAAGAATGTTTTCATGAGGAAAAATTGAGTCATTTGAAACATCCTCCTCTTCCTATATAAATTGGGACAGTCCGAGTGCGTCCTGGTCCACGTCGATTCCCAAGTGGAATAGATCAGGGTTAGAAACCCCAAAGTGTTTCCCATCTTTGTCGCAGTGTATTTTTCCGTCAATGTTATGGATCCTTGATGTACCGGGTGTCTCACGAATAATCTTCTTAAGACGCATATGAAGAAGTGGTGTTAGGTCCGACATAAACACCTTCTGCTCTTTATATTTGTCAATGTCCTTAAGGTTCTTCTTATATTTGTACACATTTTTCACTGTCTGTTGCGAAAAAAAACGTACAATTGTCTGCTTGTTCGTGTCTTTTTTTACCGGCAGGGTGACACACGCTTACGTCCGCTTCACTGACTTTACAGGGAGGATTCACAGGATCTTCATAGGTCCCCAAAATATTACTGGCCACGAGGACTGACTGACAGACAACCCAGCAATTATTACCGGCCCGGACGGAATATTACTGGCCCGGACATTTTTTACCCAAAAATATTAAATATATAGGAAAAACATAGTTTCTGGTTTATTTAATCTGCATTTTAAGCATAAGCGTACACATTAAACATAGTCTATCAAGAGGATATGAAACAAGTTTCCATTTCATTAGTGAAAAGGGTTTAAGAATCTTTCAACAATATTGCAGTCATTTAATGTTGGTTCGGTAGTCTCGAATCCCACTCCGTGACTCGTCACATCACGTGACATGTACATGGATGTGAGGAAATTTACAATCAAAATCAACACTGAATTTATAATACGACAAAATAAATACTAATACTATGAAAGCAGACAATCATACTAAAGCAAGCTTACTGCAGTTTCAACTTTCTACATCAACTGGTTAAAGAGGATTAGTGGTGACAGTAGGGTGACGGACGTACTACGGAATGGAATGGTGCTTAACGGCCCATCAACACAAAAGAGTATCATTTAGGGCCAAGCAATGTAGATGAAGAATAAAAAGAATAGTAAAATAGTATGTTACATGTAATAATCAATCAGATGATAAGGTAAAAATATTAATATGATAAATAATATAAATGAACAACGTGTATAGAATTATAAAAGTATAATAATGAGAAACATGTATCAATGATAAAATTAAATTTTCCGATACAAGTTAGTTTCATGTAGAAAGTGAAGCAAACCTTCAATGTCTCTCCACCTGGAATAGCTCCGCAAGTGAAGTAACATTGAAGTGTTTGCCTCGAATATCGGCAAAATCGATACAGTCCAGTAGGATGTGTTGTACGGTAAATGCGCTGTGGCATGGAATACACCATGGACGCGGCTCACCTTTGAGCATATACGAATGCGTTAGTCGTGTATGTCCAATGCGCAAATCGACTAAGGACAACTTCATCCGGCGTACATGTCTGTAGCCAGGAGTCCATTCGCCCAGAGTCGGTTTCACAGCATGAAGTTTATTATCTGTGAGCAGATCCCACTGGATCTGCATTGTATCGGAGATGAATGAGTTGATGGATGATTTAAAATAAAATCATGGATAGCAAACAGGAAAATGAGAAGTTGGTAGATCCAGGGCGGCCTTGGCAGCACTATCTGCCCTGTCATTGCCCTTGATACCAGTATGACTGGGTAGCCAACAAAAAATAATGTCCTTGCCAGACGAAAGTAAAATATGGTGTAGCTCCATGATTTGGCGGATAAGTGGATGTTCAAGCTTCATATTGTACAAAGCTTGTAGTGAAGATAATGAATCGGAGAAAGCAATTCATTTTATTTTCCAAGATATTTTCGCGAAATCAAGAGCAAGTAAAATCGCCCTCAATTCCGCAGAAAATATCGAAGATCTGTCTGGGAGTCTGGATTGAAGATCTCCCTCGGGGACAGCGGCCGGACGTACTACGGACTAAAGATGGACGCCTACGTTCAAATATTAAACAAGTAATGTGGCCTAGCGGATCACAGATGGCCCCTGCTGCTGATTTGAGTAACTGCTACAAACTTATTACGGATGGACGCACGGACGGACGGTCCAAACACTATACGAGTTGGAATTAATATACACTATATGAATACATTTAACTGTTCAAAACATTATATTTTATTGCTCAGGGCCGTCAACAGACACTATCCCCTATTATAATTAATTTATATTAACCAATTAATATATTTAAAATGATATAAAACAGTGAAATTAACATTTCTCACAAATTCATTTTTAGGTTCGAAACTGTGTGGGGGCGACTTGCTCGGGTGTCAATCGATAATACCATTATTCTTTCAGCTTAAAACTCACTTTCGATCGTAAATAAATGTATTTTTTTTGTTAAAACACATTCTCATATTCAGTGTTTCTTGCCAGTTTGGATCGGTTTTGACACTAAATATGCAAAACTATAACTTGGAAGTTGAATTTAAAAAACGTACGCATATTCGTTTCCGTGAAATAGCGTGTGGTTCTATTATTAGAAATAAACTTACTCGATTTCCTTATTAGGAAAGTGTAGAAACCTTTGTGAATAAATTAGTTATAAATGTATGAACTGTCCAATGAATGTCACGATAGGTGTCGCTAGCTTGGGAAAACTGCCACAGTGAATTTGTCAATTCGTCACTGGCTAAGCTCGTCACCAACTTAAAAATTTCAACGGATACAAGGACCGAAGTTTTGAGAATATTTACCGGTCCTGGTAAATTTTTGTCCGCCAGGTCCGAGGTCCGACAGTCTATCGCAGAGACTGTCTTCATGGGTAAATATGTCGTTCGACACTCCAACGACAGCCTCTGTGAGTTTACCTGGCACCAATAGGGAAGCAGCTTACAACCATTTTCAGACACATTTTTGTAAACAAACACAGCTTGATGACTTTCACTTCATGTTCTAAACTAGTAAAGGACGAGGAGAATTTGTCATTTCGTCACTGGCTCGGCTCGTCACCAACTTAAAAATTTCATCGGACACGAGGACCGAAGTTTCGAGAATATTTACCGGTCCTGGTAATTTTTTGTCGGCCAGGTGACTGGTCCGAGGTCCGACAGTCTTTCGCGGACTGTCTTCATGGGTAAATATGTCGTTCAACACTCCAACGACAGCCTCTGTGAGTTTACCTGGCTCAGCATGCAGGTTATGTATTCGAATGTTTTCAGATGTTCTGCAACGGGTGCCGGTGGTTTCGTATACGGGTGGTTTCGTATACACGGTAACATAGCGCAAAAAGAAAGTGGTTTCGTATAATATCAATTATCGCTGAAATTACCTGTATATATCACACCTGTTAATCGGTTTTCCAGTCAGTGGTCAGTTAAACGGTCATAATTGTCGGCGCGTGGAGGTTCTTAGATCAATTAGTGTAATTGACTACGACGCTGGCTTGTAAGCATAGTTAATTATGCGCGTTCAAGCCGAGTCATATGCCACCTACACAAGCGTCTGCACTTGTATAAATGTTGCAGCTATTCACAGCAATGTCATTACAACCATTACAGCCATGGCATCTGTATCGCTTTGTGTTTCCTGCTCTGGGGTTGTTACTAGTCGCATGCATGCTTTATGTTGCGATAAATGCGAACGATTGGCAACATCGAAAATGTGGAACTGGTAAGTTTGCTATTATTTTATATTAATTTAGAAGTCGGACTGATACAGCTTTGATATAAAATACGCTCTTACTATAAATTTCATTAAAATGTAACAAGTCTGTTTAAATGAAATGTGACATAAATGTACCATAATATTGTTTTTGGGTGGAAACATTAACATTTCATTGTCTACATGTTTCTTTAATGTATGTTGTATTTATTATTTCCAGGAGTGACGCCTGCGGATTACAAACGAATGACCCGTGGTGAACTCAACATCGACTGGAACTGTAAAGAATGTCAAACAGAGGTATGTATCTGAACATTGTGAAATAATATATTTAAATTTAATGTATTTAATAAACACATTTAAATTGTAATTTCCGAACGTGCTGCCTGCAAATAAGAATCATTTACGACAAAAATGTTACATGTTGTTATGATTTGATATTACATGAGTTATGTGTGTTATTACAGGTTATGAACTCCACCGTCGTGGCCGTTGACGTTCCACCGCCAGAGTTGGATACCTCTGCGATAGGCTCGCCATCGCGAAATGTCAGGACAATTCAACCTTTGGGCGCCGACGATGCCAGACATAACCCTAGTCGACGTCGACGTTTCAATGGATTTTGTGAATGATGTGGATTTACGTCACAACGACGATGAAGACCTCACGCCCACCGAGATTCCGGACGTCACATTCAACCTTCCGACCCGTGATTTTGTGCGACAGATCCAGTACTGGAGCGGTCGATACAGGATCCCGTACTTGACGACGACATTCCGGCGGATAAGGAGGAGACATTCGAAGAGGTCGCCAATGGCAGTAAGCGGGGCGGACGTAAACTGATCAGCAGCAAGGGGTTTACCTATACTGTTTAAGGTACGTACATGTACATGCGATGATGTTGGCAGTTGAGGTTGCACACATAGAATTTTATTAGATTCAATTATAACGTACAACTAATGACCGCGTCATACACATACTTATACATGTGCATAATATTTTATTAAATAAACGTATATTGTTATATGTATACATGTGAATAATATATTAATTACAATTACAGCGTACAACTGTTGATCGTGTCTTCTGGGCGTGCAGCGTGCGTGGAAAGAAGATGACGTGCAACGCTACCGTGAAACAGTACCGCGACATGTATACTCCGGGCCTCAACACACATATCCATCCTGCGGACCCAGGTGCGACCCTGAAAGTGAAAGTAGCTGCTAAGGTATGTATCGCACATTTGTCTGTGAATAATCGTAAAAGAAGTTGTAATAATAACCGTCCAAATATATCGTATATCGAAATACATGTTTTAATTGTCCAACATTAACAACAGTAAAAAAGTAATGTTCAATAATTTGTAATAATAATATGTTGTTTTAATTTTGTTTACAGGTAAAACAGGTGGCGAGAGAGAATGTGTTCTTACCGGCAGGTCCTATCGTTGAGCAGACACTCCAGGATATGTACAACTTCTTCTTTATGTTGTAATATCCCGCCTGTGTGACAGTCTGTGTCAGAGGCGCACCAGGATTAATCACGTATGGTAATACACAAACAGCTCAGCGATCCGCAATTTACATTCGTCCTAGACTTTTTACGACAACCGCTGGAATCGGTGGGCACGCGTCCTGAAAATCACATGCAAATTTTAATTACCAATTACCACTTGAGTATAATTTCACACATTATCACATGCAATTAATGAACCTACTACTAATTATCAATTATACGAAATCACTTGACCTTTAGACGAAAACACTTGTATACGAAACCACTCGTATACGAAACCACTCGTATACGAAACCACTGTAATTCTCTGCAACAGCTTCTGTTATCAAAGAATTATCAGTCTTTGACATGTTTGACATAATGTAGTATGGTGTATTTAGCCCTAAATAGGGGTGAACCCGGAAAAATTGCGGACACAGTTTAAACTTTGCCAGAATGACTAGAATAATATGTAAAGGAAGTAAAAAAAGTTCCCCGAGTTTCCCGGGGGTGGAAGGCATCTAATTTGCATATTTTCAAGATGGTCGCCATAAAAATAGTAAAAATACAGGTTTTGAACGGAAACAGCTAGAAACAGTTTCAATGTGTCTAATTTATCTAATTAAAGTATGGGAAACTGATTGTTGAGGTTTCTGAGAGGATTTAAAAACTATAAGTCATCTAATTTGCATATTTTCAAGATGGCCGCCATAAAAATATTAAAAAAAGGTGGTTTTAAACAAAAACGGCTAGAAAAATGTTCTGGGTGTCTAATTTCACTAATTTAAGTATGGAAACTGATTTTTTTAGGTTTCTGAGTGGATTTAAAAATCGCAATGCACCTAATTTGCATATTTTCAAAATGTCCGCCATCTGAAAAGCCAAAATCTTAACATTTGAATTGGGAGGACCAGACACGTGATCAAGCCAACTAAGCTGACTGGAATGATGATGAAAAATACATTTTTGGAAGTTTTTGGGTGAGATATTCATGTACTGAAATAAACATAAGCTTGAATAATGGACTGAAACATGAAATTGAATGGCCTGCATACAGTGGCATGTAGGCCTACATGTACATGTACAATTATACATTGCAGCCATATTTCGTAACAAGATCAACAGCAGTGACTTCGACTCCTTGGGATCAGAGAAAATACAAGTCCAGAAAGTTATTCCACACTTCAAATGTAACCCTGTTTATGGTTTGGTTTGTATCCTCATGTTACTGTGGGTGCCGAAAACTCAGCGGCTGAAATTGAAAACAACAACAACAAGAGCAACAACAACAACAAACAAAAGTTCTTGAGCGGGCAAAGTCAAATACAATTTAGGTCCCACACACCCTCCAGGTAATAACTAGTTCCGATAAACTGTTGTACATTCCATGTATCAAATCATGTATCAAATCATTAAGAGAATTAATGGTTTGAAGGATAGATCTTAGAATTATTATTAATTATTACAGTGGCAGGTTACATTTGTTTACATTTTCATATGGACAGGGTGCATAATACAGTAAAAGTATCATGTTCAACTGACACAGAGAGTTACACGAATGTCGGATAGAGAGAGAATGCGAGAGAGAGGTGCGAGATTTGGAGAGGGATTAGTGGAATGGAGAGAGAGAGAGCGGCATAGAAAGGGGTGGGGTGGGGTAGAGCGAAATTGTGAAATTTGATAAAATGCAATTCTTGTAAATATATTTCATTACATTATGTACATGTTATGAGATCACATGTTGTGATGGGTGTTTACAGGGTCCGTGATCATAAAACTTCAAGCACATTCTCCAAACTCATACTGGAAATCTGGGAAATTGGTTGGTCGAATAAAATTTGCTGATTCAGTATAAGAATGGAGAACGTACTCAAATTGTTTTATGATCACGGGCCTGGGTGTTCGTTCATGGTATCTGTATCAAATGGAAATTTATTTTGTTTGTAATTATTTGCAGCCACATTAATTTTTAAACCAAAGTTTGTGAAAAGCTGGCAACACCCGTGTGACACATGTCGTCTCATTCATGCTCCAAACTGAAATTCACACCATCAACTTTATTTTGCAGGCTCATGGAGACTTGCCATTGCTGTATATTCTGCTCCCTATCATTGGAGATGGACGAGATGTTAATCGAGTTTAGCCAGCTGGGCCGATTCTACCATCATAGCCGCTAGCAATCGCAGGAATGACGGTATAGCAGCAGCCATTCAAGATACTGATCCTGTGATAGTGCACAGTGATTGTCGCAAAAATTATACACAGAATCAAGTATAAAGGCACATATCAAGAACCAGCATGAAAGAGATGAAGTACATGTAACAGTTGGATCCAACCCAAATTTACGTTCAAAATGCATTGAAACTTTGATTTCCAAAAACACTGTCTATTTTGTGGTCTTGAGGCTCAGGAGCCCAGGAAGTTGGTGGGGCTTAAGCGGAAACACAATACTGTATACCAGTGTCAAACATTACCATTTGGGGACAAAATTAAGAAACATGCAGTACAGCGTAATGACAAAGTTGGGGAAGAAGTTCTGGCCCGGTTATCAAACACGATAGACTGGTTGCAGCAGAAGGACGTTATCATAATAATTGTCGAATCAATTTTTTTCGCACAACAAGACCAAAATCAGAAAGTGTTGCCAACAAAGACAAAGCATTTGACTGTCTGATAGAATTCCTTAAGGAAAATGAGGAGTGTCAATATTCCATTTGTGAGCTGGAGGATATCATGACAGAATACCTTGATGATGGAGTTGAAGGATATTCGCGCAAAACTTTGATCACAAAACTAAAATCACACTTCCAAACATCCATACTTGTAACCCAGTTGAATGGAAAGGACAGCTTAGTGGTGTTTAGAGATGCATTCAGTAATATTGTACATGATAAGTGGTATACAGACAAACTAGTTGATCAGAATGCTGAAAAAAAACGTATAACTCTTGCAGCATCCAAGCTTGTAGCAGCCGACATTAAAGCAACTATAAATGATTGTGACAAATACCCGTCTCCTTCTTCACTCAATACGATGGAGGAGGATACAGTTCCTGAAACTCTTGAAACATTGATTAAAGGTATTATCAGTCAGCCAGGCAAAAGTGTATCCAAAGTAAATGAGAAAAAAATGTTTGGCCATAGAACCAAAATGATACTGTCTGCAGTGCGTCCAAGGTCATATTTGTCACCATTTCTAATTGCTCTAGGTGTATATTTGTACAGAAAGTATGACTCGAAAATGATGTTAGACATGTTACATGCATTTGGAATGTGTTGCTCATATGATGAAGCTAGACGCTACCAATCATCACTTTTACTTGCAGAAAGTACATTTCCAGACAACGAAGAGGCATTTATACAGTTTGCATTTGATAATGCAGACTGGAATGTATCCTCATTGGATGGAAATAAATCATTTCACAGTATGGGTGGAATCAAATGCACTACACCACGCAGTGATGAAACCTCATCTAATTCCCTCGATGTACCGCGCCTGAAACATGTTCCACCTGCAGCAGAAATGGGAACATTTGGTTATATCCCTGTCAAGGTGTACAGCAAACCTGCAAAAGACTGGTCTCAAAATGGTCATTGGTCGTAAGATTGATCTTGGCAAGTTTAAATGAACCCAGAGGTGAAGGCAACAATACACCTTGATTCTATGTGGCTCGCATCTCCAGCTCTAGGTATCAAGTCTATCCCCGGCTGGGGTGGTTTCAATCATCTAGTTACAGAACTAGACAGTGTGTTTCAAGTAAGTGATGTGGTTGCCCTCCCATTCATTAACTTAGATCCAAACAACCTCAGTGCAGTATACACAGCATTGCTCTTTGCTCAGAACGAGTCAACCAAATACAACCGCAAGTATGTGTTTGTCACATTTGATCAACCATTGTTTATCAAAGCCATAGATGTCATAGCTGCTAGTCCTGAACTATCGAGTGTAGTTGCTCGGCTTGGTGGATTTCATTTGCTCATGTCATTTATGGGGGGCACTGGTTTCATAATGTCAGGAAGTGGACTGGAAGAGTTATGGAGAACTGTGTATGGTAATGAAAGTGTCACACACATGCTTGATGGCCATTCATATGCACGTGCATTGCGGATCCATAGGCTCACCGCTCAGGCACTCATCACGATCCTGCTGGAGAAGCCAGAAGCAATGGATGGAGTCGATCTGGGCACGTTACATCAGTTATGGAAGAATATGATGTCCGAGGAGATAGCACATAGTAATGCAGTTGTTCACCCTGCTGTGCTACAACTCACTGAAAGATTGAACCAATTATTCCAGAAAGCCAGTAGTCAAAGTAGGACAGCTAAATTGTGGATACAATATATGGAGCAAGTATCTCTGATGCTACAGTTTGTGCGTGCCGAGCGCAGCGGCTACTTTTCACTTCACATTCAAACCATCAGTCAAATGCAGCCATTCTTCCATGCTGCAGGGCGTCTTCCATAGCAAAAGTCATCACAGGTGTACCTACAGGTAATGGAGGATCTGGAGAAGAAAATGCCACCGGAAGACTGGAAGAAGTTCACTGAAGAAGGCTATTTCACCATTCGTAGAACAAGCAAGTTTGGTCAGGTGTATGGTCCGACATGACTATAGAACAGGTCTTGATGAGAGGGATGAAGACCAGTGGAGGACTTACACGTGGACGCCATATAACTGACAGCACAGTCGCACAGTGGATTGGCGCCGTACCACTTTGTCTACCAATGTGTGAGGCACTGGAGGATCTCTCGGGTGTGAACTACGAATCAGCAAACCAACATCGTCCGCAAAAAGATCATGCAGAACTGAAGCCTGCCAGACTGACACAAGACAATACTGACAGGAAGCACCTGGTTGAGTGGTTAAGGACACACAGCCCATTTTATTATACAGACAAGCTTGTATCAATCTTCAGCGGAGTTGAGGCAGATTCCAGTGTAACATGTGACGATGCTGTCAACATCGGGATGAAACAACAACAAGACATATTGGGGAAGAGTGTAGCAGACCTGAAGCTAAAGCGCAAGAACAGAGTTGTACCACTGTCGGCAATGAGGGCCACTATAAAGGTGCGCAATGAGCCAGTCGTCGTCAATGAACAACAGATGTTGAACAGAATTATAGCTGTATTACAAACAAGCAACGAGTTGAGAAACTTCGTCCATTACGAGTTTGTGAACTATGCCCCTTCTCTGTTTGATGCAGTGTCCATGAGAAAGACAGCAAAGGCTGCTCTAAATCGTATCCTTGATGTAGAGTCTCATCTTGTTGATCCACCTGCTCCAGAATCAGTTCCTATAGTTATTGATGGCGGGTACCTTCTGCATGCAGTTGTCTGGAAAACGCCCTGCTTATATGCGGATGTGATAGAGGGGTATGTCACCTATTTACAAAGGCATTACATAAATCGCCCTGTCACTGTAGTATTTGATGGATATGATTCCAATCATAGCACAAAGGTAGTGGAACAATCTCGGAGATCCAACAAGAACACATCTGCAACCATCGAAGTGTCTCCACAGATCAGCACATCCACAAAGCAGGAAGAGTTTCTGGGAAATGGCAGCAACAAGGCATCTCTCATTAAGCTTCTTTCCAAAGAGCTCAGCACTGTTGGCATTGCTACTCGACAAGCTTCAGCTGATGCAGACAACCTTATTGTCAGCACATCCCTAGGTTACAGTGATACCGACCCTGGTGTTCATGTTTTGTGCAATGATACGGATGTCCTGATTTCCTTGCTTGACCGCAAACCTCCAAATGAATCGGTTATACTCATTCACCCTCAGCCTGCTGGCAACGCTCGGTATGTCGACATTGACAAGCTTCAGATCTCTATGGGAAAGCTGAAAGATGTAATCCTCTTCGCCCATGCCTTCACAGGAACAGATACAACATCTGCAGCATACCGCCGTGGTAAGGCACAGGCATGTGATCTACTGAAAAATGAGGCCATCTCTGAGAGAGGAAATGTCAGTATTCTACAAGACTGATGCATCACAAGAGGAAATTGCTGTTGCTGGTGAACACTTTTTTCTAGCATGGTATGACATAGAGCGTTTCGGATCACTAAACAAGGCTAGATTCTTCAAGCTGAAACAGATGATTGCCAAACAGTCAGTCTCAAACCTATCAATCTTGCTGTCCTCCCTCCAACTTCAGGGTTCATTCTAAGCAACACAGTCTACGAGCACATTACCTTGTTCAGCAATGTCACGGTGCTGAGCTGGATTGCACCAAATGGGGCTGGGAGTTGCGTGCAGATGTACTAGTTCCAGTTGGCTCTGAAAATCCATCTGCTCCACAGAGACTACTGGAACTAATACATTGCAATTGTAAACTGGGATGCAAAATGGCCTCTTGCAAATGTAGAAAGGCAGGGCGTGCATGTACACCTATGTGTGGGACATGTCTTGGGGAAACGTGCAGCAATATCCCAATTGTAGAGGATAGTGACTGAACAGGTGATGGTATTACCGTAATTACCCTAAATATTCGGACGACCTATTCAATTGCTCTAAGTGTCCTAAACTGTATGTTGTCATGTTATGCCATCAAGGCATTCTGTCAAGGTGCAAACAGCGCAGTGCAGCTGTGCTCAGCCTCGGCCAATCAAATTTGCGGATTTCGAGATTGAGATTGGAGAACGTACTCCAAAAATTTGGTGGTCACAGCCCCTGATTGCTCCTTCAGGAGCAGGCTGGTGGTGGGTGGGTCTACACTGTTCACTCTGGCACATCTGTCCGAATATTTATGGCAATTACGCTAATGTTACACATTAAAGATGCTGCTGTATTAGAATGATGTATAGACATATACATTTGTATCAAAATGTGGTATGTGCTTATGACTGTTGAAAAAAAGGTTTTATGTGTTTGTCTATTGCACACACTTTGCCGGTATAGCGGTCTATAGTATTATTTATTGAATGAATTAAACATCCACCATTTAGTAGCATACCTGATAGATCATTATCATGCACTAGGAGTGTGTTACAAAATTAATTCATTGATCTTAACCGTATAAAGCTTTGATTTCTACAGTCACTGTCACATAATTATTTGGTAGTTTTAATTGCCAATGTACAAACACATTTTCCATAACTGAGAATGTCTACAATTATTATGACGCAAATAAAGAGTGAATTCTATTCTGATTTGCCAAAAGATTATTCTTGTTACACAATATAAACTCTTTGCCCTCAATATGTATTATGAGTTCTCCATACGGGAATTAGTGGAATTAGACATCTTGAACAATTTTCTCATAGTTTGGGCTTAAAAGTTACGTTTACCGTAATTACCCCTAAATATTTGGACATCAATGGCTGTGCAAACAGTATAGACCCAGACCAGCCTGAAGGAGCAGTCTGGTCAGGGTCCTGCACTGTTTTCCATTGTATCAGCACATATTGGATGCCCTACTGGGCAACATAATCAACTTGATTAACGTTTATGACACTTATAACAATTGGTTTTTGGTGTCCGAATATTTTAGGGTAATTACGATATATCCTATGCTGTCTATCTTGAAAATATACAAACTATGTGTCTTGTCGCTATTAAATCTACTCAAAAAACATCAGAAATCAGTTCTCCATACTCAAATTAGTTAAATTTTTAAATGAAAATAGACGCCATTGAACATTTTTCTTATAGTAGTCTGTTTCCTTCACCTACTAAAATATTTTTATTTTTATTGCGGCCATCTTGAACATATGCAATTTCGATGTCTTGTAGTTTTTAAATCAACTGAAAAACATCGGAAATCATTTCTCCATACTCAAATTAATGAAATTAGACACCTTTAACATTTTTCTAGCTGTTTCTGGTCAAAACCTATTTTTTTGCTATTTTTATGGCGGCCATCTTGCAAATATGCAAATTAGATGCCTTCCACCCCCGGGAAACTCGGGGAACTTTTTTTTTACTTCCTTTACATATTATTCTAGTCATTCTGGCAAAGTTTAAACTGTGTCCGCAATTTTTCCGGGTTCATCTCTATTTTCACCACACTAAATGTTAGATTTCTCTGCATTTGATTGCGAACAGGAAGATTTCCCAGCGCCACGAGGCATAACAACGAGACTAATGCACGGATATTGGTCAGTCCGAATAGTTTAGGAACAAATTGTGTTGTTGTTGTTCCCGTTCCCACACGAAAACCAATGACAGTTCATTTAATTGTTCTGCTGGTACTACTAGACTGAATTTCTTGTAATTTGTGTGTGTGACTTTCAAAACCACGCCAACTGTGTTGTAAACGTATTTCTGCACAGTGTTTTGTATACATCATTGTAATCCATGACCGTTAGTGGGTGAATATTATTTAACATCGCCGTGTTAATTTACAAATGATATTAAAACGACCGTACAACGGTAATATAAATAGTATAATTTGTGTTGTAATATAAATAGAAAACATATACAGCAGCCGAGGGGTAGCTCAGATAATGACAGCTCTACGGATACATTTTACTATTTCATCTGTCTTTCATATGTGCTGTATCCGATAGAGCTGAGACTTCTGCTGTATAAATATTTGTCACAATAACAGCCCAATCTGTCCTGGCGTTTTGCAACACAGTCTGCACAGTCTGACGAGTGAGCAGTTTAACACTTCACAGTCATGTTAAAAAATGCATATGCCAATAATACATATGTACTGGTAGGCGACCCATTTCCGGCCAAAAATCGCGTTTTTTTCGCAATAATTTTAAATGTTTACATCTGACCGTGATTTTTCTCACATTAACAAATACGTCGGCTCGCCTTACATAGAATAGCATAAAATTCATTAGTATAGTTGGGGGTAACTGCTGACAATGAGGCACACAAAGGGGTAATTAAAAGGTCAATTAAAATACAGGAGGAGACCCATTTTTACATAGGGTATACCTATGTATTGGCATCGCCTCCGACAGTTAGCCACGCCCCACCAGACCCCCCCCCCCCCTCCGCCCCCCCCTCGATGCGATGGTAGGTTAGTGATATCTTGGAGTAACCATAACAACAAAATGCACTGTGTTACTCAACGTTTAACTGTCATACGCAACGGCTAATTGAAAATAATATGAAAATCTACTTGCACTGCACAATATCAACAACGGATGTTAGAACTGAGTGTAGGACAATATCCCCCCCGGACAATATCCCCCCCGTATATTTTGACCCAGGCGGACAATATCCCCTCCGTCAAAAAAGACAGGGCGGACAATATCCCCCCCATCAAAAATACAAGGCGGACAATATCCCCCCCGTGGATAATCCTAGGGCGGACAATATGCCCCCTTATAAAATCATAGGGCGGACAATATCCCCCCCGGACATTATCCCCCCCATATATTTTGACACAGGAGAAAGAGTAAACTAACAAGAATGGTTAACAACCTTTATTTCCATATACAGCACATAAGCATGATAAATAATGATGTAGACAGTGCGATATTTTGTGTGAATTTTGGTGTTTATTATAGTCTTATTCAGGAAAGTGCTAATTGAGACTTGTCATTTAGCTGTAAATGTAATGTAGCACATAGTGGCGAAACCTAAGAATGTTCACAGTCTAATACACTCGCCAATCGCGAATAGGAAACTGGCTGTCGTTTTCGCTCCATCCCGGTACTGGCGGCATAATTTGTTAAGTCTCTTCTGGAGAGAAACGCTCGTCTTCTTAGCGCGTTTGGCCGATGGTTGTCCAGTCCGCTGACGTTCCATCTCGGTGTTCACGGCTGTCTGGTCTTTCTGCAGACAGGAGAGTACTGTCCACAGACTGGGATTACTATGTCCAACTAAATGTCTAAATGAGTTATTCCAACTTTCGCAATTGTTATTAGTTATGTCGCCTCCATTGAGTGTAGTTTCCATGTGGGTGGTGGAAAGCGCGGTGGTGTACGGCGCATTCTGATGATTCCATTGGGTCCCCTAACCGATTTGTAGCCGCCGCTGACATATGTGTTGTCGAAATAGTCTATCACTGGCATCACAGAGTCTGGCGCAAGATCCTTCAGTGCCGTCATTCCTTCGACAACCTCGTCAACCGGCAGGAACGCCAGGCCGTCAATCATTCCGACAAACTGCTTCAGCTCGTCATTTTCTCGGTACTCAGTGGCGAGGCCTTCCGCTTGTACTCGTCTCCAGGTACTCTGGGTGAGATGATAGAAACACCCCTTGATGTCGACATGGTTTTCACAGCATTGTGGATGGCGAGTTCAAAGTCCATGATCACTGTGGATGGCGTGGGGCGAATGTCTCGTAGTAAACAAGCGTCAAGTAATCCGTTTAAACATTCCTCATACACAGACTGACATTTAGACGGTAGGAGAGCATACACAGCCGACACGGGGATCTCGCCTACATGCACACGAATCACGAAGAGTTGTTCAAACTGTGGAGAAGTACCAAATGTGCCGTCCATGTACCATGTGTCATTTTCCGCGAGTAGATTCAACCCGGCGTCTGTGCCGAATACAATGATGCGATTGTCCGATGATCCGTTGTCGTAGAGAACAAATGGCATGTTGTCGTTGCCGCCCGTAGTTTGGTAAGCATCAGGTAGTGGATGTGGGATCGATGGCCTGGACTCTGGTTCCTTTGGAGCGCCGGCACGTTTCGTACGCCTCGCAGATCGCTTAATGGAGTCCACTCGGCCTGCAGCTACACGAACCTGCAATGATATATGAATGGACACCATTGTATCGAGACCACGAAAAAAGTATACTTACAATTGTACAGCAGTTAGCACTGATATAAAATGCCTAGATCATTATTACGCTATATAAGTGTGCTGGATTCACATTGATATTGCATGTGCATGTCTCGCATTGTCTCACATTTTTTATATATATACCTGAACAGGAAATGTGTGCATTTTGTCAGCGACTATCTGACCCGGTTGTCCGCGGCTGTTCTCTACCGTCTGCTTGATGCCCGCTCTGAGTTTCTGTGCCTCGATGTCGAAGGAATCTGCAGAATGGCTGTGTTCAGTAACCGACTTCATAGAGGTGGCCTGAAACAAATAAGGAACAATTAATACAAAGTCAATGTACAAGAAAACTACAATTTATTTATATTATAAACTTTTATATTGAGATCTGACAATAATGAAATACCAGCATGGCGTTTGCAATAAACGAGTATTAAAATTAAAAGTTTAGCCTATAATCCATTATGAAAACATGTGAAATGTGTTCATCAATCTCATGTACTTACATCTAGATCTGTTATAAGAGCTCCTACGCACTTCAGACTGCCACGCTTGGAGCATTCCCATCTGATTGTAGATTTAGATGCCTTCTTCTTAGTGTAAGAGAAGCCATCGTAACAAAGCTTAACACCACCTCGTGTACTAGTAATGAACTCCATGATAGAGAACGTTTATGAGTATGGTCATATTATCTAATCTTTATATACAAGTTCTTGTTAGTTGAGTGATTTATGTCAAATACCATCTCATAATTACATAAATTCTTTAATCAACAATTAAACACTCACTTTAAGTGCAGTTGAGAGAAGCAATCATATCATCAATTAGCCAAACAATTAACATGCTTTAATTCCATTTGCAAACCAATCAGTTTAGGTGCAGTTGAAAGAAGCAATCAAATCTTCAATTAGCCAAACAATTAACATATCAAAGTCCATTTACCAATCAGTGCAGTTAGAAAGAAACAATCAAACAAATCAAGTGAACACATTATGAGCCCAAAACTAAGGTCAAAGATGGACAAAATATCACAATGTGACACAATATTACTTATACAGAAATAAAATAAAGCTTGTTAATTTATAAGTTTATAAGGGGGGATAATGTCCGGGGGGGGGGGGGGGGGGGGGGTGGGGGGGGGGGGGGGATATTGTCCGCCCTGTGATTTTCTACGGGGGGGATATTGTCCGCCTTGTTCTTTTTGATGGGGGGGATATTTTCCGCCCTGTGATTTTCTACGGGGGGGATATTGTCCGCCCTGTATTTTTGATGGGGGGGGGGGGGATATTGTCCGCCTGGGTCAAAATATACGGGGGGGGATATTGTCCGTTCCCCGTTAGAACTACGTACAAAAATACATCGGATTATTTTGTTGCGCGTGATTTGCCCCCATTTGCGGCACAAATCGTGCGGTCATCGCTAAATTTATTAACAGAGTTAACTCCCCTCCGAATACTCTCCGAAACAAGCGATGCGTTTAACACACAAACTACATCAAGTTTAACCTTCCGACAGCCTATTTTTAAACTCACCCGACACCTGTGCGAAACAAAACTCGCACGTGTAGGTCTAACTGATGTTTAATCCTCATTCTCTCTCTATCGATGGATTTACAGCGGATTTTAGTGACATTCCCGAATTCGGCCTGATTGACATTTGTCTATGGTGGCCAATACACGCCAACATGAGTGTCAATTCTACGTTCAGGGAAGGGGGTCAATAAGTCAGTATTTAAGGCGATAACTTAGTCAGGAACAAATTAATGACAGTATAACACATTCAGCGTATATTAATACCCATATTAATGCAAGTACTGAAATATGACCAAAACAAATCTAACAAGTTTGGGCTTCCATACATTGACAATTTTGTCAGCGGTTTCCCCAATGACGTCATTTGTATGCTTTAATATACTCGATCCGGGGCCAACTATTTCATTCACAAAACAGAAGTGAACTTGGCGATGTACCGATAAGGCATTTTCAGGCGCGACACCGCTCCCGTGGCGGAATTATTGTAACTATTGCTCTTCAATCAGTTTTCAATATATCTATAATTATCATAGATATCTGGAATCTGTATACTTGAATTGATGATGTCTTGTACATGTGTTACCGTATCTTTCTGATATTGCTAAGCATAATCTGTAATGTTGTTGAATGTTTTGGTACATACTGTAGCAGTGCATCCTGTACTTCAAGTTGTGCCATATCAATAGTTTACCTCTTAACCATTAAAACGCTGAAAAATGAAATTGCCGTCTGCTCATTTTGTATATGTTAATCTCTTTTAAAACCTGTTTTTGCAGCGCAGTAGAATCGTCTCCGTATGTTTTTGAGGAGAAAATATAAAAAATATTTAAAACAGCAGACGACAATTGTCGTTTCCAGCGCTTTAAAGGTACATGCCCACTCAGTAAGCCCAAAATGTAATTTATAGGAATTAAATAAGTGTATAACTGTGTCACTATTCCACCAGTTCTAAACGTTACAAGTGCCCGCCATACAGATATAATCATTTAGTAATATTTATTTTACTGATAGCGACGCGCAGTGGTATCGGGCTATTTTCATATGCAAATGAGGCATGATATTTTTTAATTATTTATACTAAAGAAATGCGTCACCTGAAAAAATAATATTTTCGACAGATTTTAAAGTATGATCATTGCACATCATAAAATAAATACAGAGATTAAATAGTAATGTCCGTTAACATTTTAAGCAAACACGGTTATCGCCCCTGATATCAGTGTGTAAATTTACGTCTGATATAAAATGTATAATAATGCAAATCAGTACGTGGGATAATGGCGCATGAATGTTTATTTTGCCAGGAAATGTCTCGGATGATGTCTGATGTAAAGAACATTTTGTACCTACTGAGTGGGTATGTACCATTAAGGGTTAATGAAACTGCAACACCAACAATCAATCAATCAATCAATCCAATCTAGTTTAATCTTGTAGTACCCTATGTTCAGTACTTTGATTCCGGACACTAGGATTTTCCGCGATATTTACTTTTTGTTCAGCTAAAACTGCAAAATTACAGTGAACGTAATTAATACTGTATGGTATTGATCAAATGATAGCAATTATTGCATGTATTACTTCGAAGATACTGTTAATTCCTTTATTCTGTACGCTTTGCCTCTTTTCAACACAAGCGTCCTGTCCCGATAATCAAGTTCCACGTCATACAGGTGTCAACAGAAGTTGGCAGGTATGAAAACAGTTCAATTTAATAGTAACTGGAAATGACCACCTTAATGATCAGGAACAAAAATCTCGTATGAAAATGCAGAATTAAGCGTTTACGAGAAAATGGGTACGGACGAAAAATGGGTCTCCTACCAGTAAATAGTATACTTGTTGAAATTGGTTATCGTTTTGTTCCCATTTTTGTAAACCAACTGTAAAATCATCCGGTTTACAGCCATTTAAAATTTAGATGTCGATACAAATTTGTGCACTGTAAAATCTTGTGGAAATATTGACCCAAAACACCCGAATTTACATCATGCATTTTCTATTCCTACTGATAAATAAAGATGTATGGTCATGGGGTGGGTTTTCGGGTTAGTTGTTGTTTTTGGGGTATTCCAAATGTGTCAATTTTATGCGCATGCGAGAGGTCGCGTTCGGTTTTGTTGCAGACGATGTAAATAAACATGATCTAGTCCGGACAGTGTTACAACAATACATACGTGGTTCGTTCATTTGTATACCCACGGCAACGAGTTGTCCCGTCCCGCCCCGTCCCGTCCCTTAACATCAGAGTAATATGTGGCGATATCTATTGCTTATGAAACATTGACTTATATTAACAAACTGCAGGAATTTTGGTTCGTTTATATAACACATCGCTCCATACGTCATTAGGCGGGTAGAGTCCGTCTGAAGTAAATAAGGACAATGGAAGTGAACTGTGGCATTTTATGTATATGACACCTAAGAACAAAAGATATCCATATCGGAAAACAATATCTAAAACAGAAGAAGCAACAAACTTTACCCTTGTTTAATTATAAAATAGGTGATATTGTGAGAATTCCGTTCATAAAGAAACCATTCACAAGGGATTATCAACAAAAGTGCGCTGAAGAATTATTTAGGATTAGTGATAGAAAAATAGTAGATTATATAGTTCAGTATAAACTGAAAGACTTAGCCAATCAATCTCTATCTCTATACATGGTTATTTTTATCAATCCGAAGTGTTATTAGTGCACAAAAGCGATGATTATATGTGGCGTGTGGAAGAAATTAATTAAAAAGTCAATCTAGCTCGATCATTGTAACTAGACGGTGTGTGCTGTATTGACGGAAATCGTTATCAAATCATTGCATATAAAGAAACCTGGTGAAAGTAAAGAATTGTATGCATATTGTGACCTTTGTTCAAATACTTTAGTGGGCACTGGACAAGAACCGTTTTTTGCGAATGATTTATGTAGCAGACAATTGAGGTATTGCACGCACCTGCAAAATCAGGCTAGCAGACCGGAAGTCGGCCATGTTGGAGGCATTGTGGTATTGCGCAATAACGCCAGCAAGCTAAACAGTTCGTAAATTGTATTCCAAATAGTAGGCATGTGAAGTTTAGCTGTTCTCCTGTGATATTTCAACAATAATTATGGCAAAACACATAGATAAAGTGAAAAACAAACCTCTGTACCGCGACGGATTGACGGACATTGAGAAAATTAGTTACGAAAACAAATTGGAATTGCTTGCAGCAAGTCACCCTTATGAACTGCAAAACTGGTCTGATGATGTGAATATGCTGCCACCGATTACACACATAGACATTGTAAACTATTTGTTATGGACACCCAGCCCCTACACAAAAGAAGAGCTGAAGAGTTACAATGGAATGTAAGCGTATAACCAATTTATCAACGGCTGGGTCTGGGACAGAAGTTCTGTCGTGTGTAATGGCTACACTGTAGTAACTGCCAAGGTAATAACATGTCTGATGTAATGTGTACAAGTGTAAGTACAGCAGTACTAGGTCACCTAGGCTAGTGTGACTGAAATTTTATATTTTTCTCGCTTCTCTATTTATAAATGTTTAACATGTTTAACCCATTTCATGTTGAATATATAATAATAGTTTCACCAAATTTTAACTATTTTTTTTATTTATCACCAAAAGTATATGGTCTTACAACTCATCTGGACCATCTCGATGGGACGGTTGAGATAAGTGGTACATGTACATCATATTACATCATTAACCAATCTATATTCGCATTAATAATGGCGGGGATTTTTAGCAGACAGATGGTATGGCCCTGGGGTGGGAATTTTGTGGGTCCCGGTTGGGCATTTCACAGTTTTATATCGGTACAGTATGGGGGCACATACCGGGCATTTGCCTAGGAAAAAACGACACTTTTATGTTTCTGTATTTTAGAAAATTGTAATTACTGGTACTTCATTGACAGCGCATGAGGGAGAATGCACTGAAACCATGGGTGATGTCGGACAAAGCGGGGACTGTACAAGGAGCACACTGTAATTGTATGGCAGGACTAGGGGAGGCGTGTACACATATCGCAGCACTCTTGTTTTCTATTGATGCAACTGTTCGTATACGGGATGCTAAGACATATGTTGAGTATAAGGAATTTTGTGATATAGAAAATTCACCAACGCATTGGATGCATTATGTGAGTGTGTATGTGTGGTTCTCGTCTCCCTCCAACACCGTCTCCAAGAACACCAGGAAAGAACCCTAGAGATGATAGAGTACTTGAAGCCACTGACACTGAAATGGACCAACTTTATAAGCAACTGAATGATGCTGGTTCTAATGCTGTGATCCTATCAATAGTGGAACCTTACTGTGAGAGGTTTATACCAAAAGCAATAACTGAAGATTATCCGCTTCCCTTGACTGAACTGGCCGATGACAAATGCTATAATATGAACTATAAAGAAGTCTGTAACCATTGTGACTCTATTGAATTGAGCTGTACAATTGAACAAAAAGACACGGTGGAGTTGGCAACCAGGGAATAGAGCCAGTCAAAAAGTTACTGCATCTCGGGCAAAGGCTGTATGCAGAACAAACCCCGCCAGTCCAGCCCCCAACCTGATCACATCAATATGCCACCCCGACACTGTTAAGTTTCAGACACAGGCCACAAAATGGGGATGTGAGCACGAAAATGTCGCCCGAGAACAGTTCTAGAAAATCATGTCGGACACACATGAAAATTGTCAGGTGAAATAATCTGGGTTTCATATATCTGTTCAACATCCTTACATTGGAGCTTCACCTGACGGTATATTTTCATGTGATTGTTGCGGCACATGAGTTGTCGAAATCAATTGTCCATACTGTGTTCGAACAGAATATTTGGATGTATCGGGATGTAAGTTTTTAAAGGAAGAAAATGGTGTAACTAAGCTGGACAGAGATCATGAATACTTGTATCAAGTACAGACACAACATGGGTGTTCAAACCTGGAATTTGGATACTTTGTAACATGAACAGAGAAGGACATACATATTGAGCAAATTACAGTTGATGAAGATGTATGGCAACTGATTTGTGAGTCTGCAAAACACATTTTCAAATGCGCTCTTCTTCCGGAGTTGGTCAGCAAGATTTTCTCAAGGGGCCCTACTCCAGCTAGCAAATCAGTCCTCACACCAGTGTGTCAACATACAGTAAACATATCGAATGATGATTCTACTAAAGACTTGTCTATAGCAGGTACACACACCAGTAATACACAGGAATGTCATAGCCAAACTTCAGCTCATTCACCAGGCAACATACATGTAATTTGTTACAGTGAGCAGGCTGAGCATGGATTGATGGTGGCTTGTGACAATCAAAATTGTGAAATAGAGTGGTTTCATTATGGGTGTGTAAAGGTTGAGAGCAAACCACGTGGCAAATGGAATTTAAGAAAAACAAGCGTGTAAAAAGGTGATTAATTTGGTGTGCAAGTACTGTATGTGAATTTCAATGTATATATTGCCAATGCAGATATCCTGTCTGTATAATCGAGACGCACCATGTGATTTTGTACCTACAAACAGGTGCGCAATTTCATGAAATATGCTGAAAGTTGATGAAATTCGCAGAGCAAATGCGGAATAGAATTATGCATTTGCTCTGAAAGTTTCGACAACCTGCGGTGTCATTCAAGGAAAATATCGTAAATTTTGTAAAAAAAATTATGAAATTACACCCATTTTTGTAGGTACACAATCACATGGCGCATCTTAATTATCATGATTATGAGTTACACTGGTGTTGCACTCCGCGCCGGTGGAAAATGTAAGACAATCCACTTGAAAATACAATATGCGCCATTATAAAATATTTCTAGATGAGTGTTAAACAATCAATACTAAAAAAACACTAAACAAAAAGATATAGTATAACGAAAACCAAAAAACTTAGCCAAAAACTTTAACCGGACACACGTACGTACGCACGTACGTAGGTACGTACGTACGTACGTACGTACGTACGTACGTACGCCAAAGTGCCGACTATATCGCGCTTTTCGCAAGCGTGCGCAAACAAAACTTTAACCAAAAACTTCAAAGTAATTTGACCTTGACATTGGGCACAGGGGCCGCACGGGAGGGGGGATGGGGGGGGGGGGGGGGGGGGGGGGGTAGAATGAAAATATAGATGATGATAAACACCCATGTGAAGTTTCAAGGTAATGGGCAAAGCAGTTGCAGAGATATAGTATAACGAAAAACTTTAACCAAAAAACTTAACCAAAAACTTCAAAGTAATTTGAACTTGACATTGGGCACAGGGGTCGCACGGATTCTGGTGATGCAGGACAAGCATTACTGACGTCAGAATAGGTTTGGGTGATGTAGTTGTGACCTCACAAGACTCAGGTATAATATCAAGGGCTGAAACATCGGTGAAAAATTACTCATATCTGCCAGCGGTGACGTCAGGGTATTCTGGTGATGCAGGACAAGCATTACTGACGCCAGAATAGGTTTTGGTGACGTAGTTGTGACCTCACAAGACTCAGGTATAATATCAAGGGCTGAAACATCGGTGAAAAATTACTCATATCTGCCAGCGGTGACGTCAGGTATTCTGGTGATGCAGGACGCAAGCATACATGACGTGAGAATAGGATTTTGGTGACGTAGTTGTGGACCTCACAAGACTAACAGGTATAATATCAAGGGCTGAAACATCGGTGAAAAATTACTCTTATCTGCCAGCGGTGACGTCAGGGTATTCTGGTGATGCAGAACAAGCATTACTGACGTCAGAATAGGTTTGGGTGATGTAGTTTTGACCTCACAAGACTCAGGTATAATATCAAGGGCTGAAACATCGGTGAAAAATTACTCATATCTGCCAGCGGTGACGTCAGGGTATTCTGGTGATGCAGGACAAGCATTACTGACGTCAGAATAGGTTTGGGTGACGTAGTTGTGACCTCACAAGACTCGGGTATAATATCAAGGGCTGAAACATCGGTGAAAAATTACTCATATCTGCCAGCGGTGACGTCAGGTATTCTGGTGATGCAGGACCAGCATTACTGACGTCAGAATAGGTTTTGGTGACGTAGTTGTGACCTCACAAGACTCAGGTATAATATCAAGGGCTGAAAACATCGGTGAAATTACTCTTATCTGCCCAGCGGTGACGTCAGGGTATTCTGATGTATTCTGGTGATGAAGCAAGACAAGGATGGCTGACTCAAAATAGGTTTTGGTTGACGCAGTTGTGACCTCACAAGAATCAGGTATAATATGGGCTGAAACATCGGTGAAAAATTACTCTTTATCTGCCAGCGGTGACGTCAGGTATTTGGTGATGCAGGACAAGCATTACTGACGTCAGATAGGTTTGGGTGATGTAGTTGTGACCTCACAAGACTCAGGTATAATATCAAGGGCTGAAACATCGGTGAAAGTTACTCATACTGCAGCGGTGACGTCAGGGTATTCGGTGTGTTCTGGTGATGCAAGACATGGATGGCTGACGTGAAAATATTTTGGTGACGCAGTTGTGACCTCACAAGACTCAGGTATAATACAAGGGTGAAACATCGTTGAAAAATACTGTTACTGCCAGCGGTTGACTGGCCTCACCAAGACAGGTAAAATAACAGGGCAAGCATCGGTGAAAAATACTCTTATCGCCAGCGGTGATCAGGGTATTCTTGTGTATCTGGTGTTCAAGACAAGGAGGCTGACTCATAGGTTTTGGTACGTCGTGTGACTCACAAGACTGGTATAATCAAGGCTGAAACATCGGTGAAAAATAATCATATCTGCCAGCGGTGACGTCAGGGTATTCTGGTGTATGCTGGTCATGCATTAGACATCAGATTGGCTTTGACTGAAAATAGTGTGTGACCTCACAAGCAGAATAATATAAGGGCTGAAACATCGTGACAATTACTATAACTGCCAGCGGTGACGTCAGGTATTCTGGTGATGCAGGACAAGAATACTGACGTCAGGGTGGTTTTTTGGACGTGTTGTGACTCACAAGACTCAGGTGAAAAATTACTATCTGCCAGCGTGACTGGAAACTCGGTGCAGGACTCAGGTATATCTGCTGCGGTGACGTCAGGATTCTGGTGATTAGAGGACAAGGATCTGACGTCATAGGTTTTGGTGACTAGTTGTGACTTCACAAGACTCAGGTATAATACAAGGGCTGAAACATCGGTGAAAAATTACTCTACTGCCAGCGGTGACGTCAGGGTATTCTGGTGATTCTGTGATGCAAGACAAGGATGGCTGACGTCAAAATAGGTTTTGGTGACTAGTTGTGACCTCACAAGACTCAGGTATAATATCAAGGGCTGAAACATCGGTGAAAAATTACTCATATCTGCCAGCGGTGACGTCAGGGTATTCTGGTGTACTGGATGCAAGACAAGGATGGCTGACGTCAAAATAGGTTTTGGGTGACGTAGTTGTGACCTCACAAGACTCGGTATAATATCAAGGGAAGGCTGAAACATCGGTGAAAAATTACTCATATCTGCCAGCGGTGACGTCATGTATCTATTTCTGGTGATGCAGGACAAGCATACTAGAGTCAGAATAGGTTTTGGTGGACGTAGTATTGTGACCTCACAAGATAGGTATATATCAAGGGCTGAAACAATCGGTGAAAAATTACTCTTATCTGCCAGCGGTGACTCAGGGTATTCGGTGTATTGGTGATGCAAGTCAAGGATGGTGACTCAAAATAGTTTTGTGACGCAGTTGTGACCTCACAAGATCGGGTATTATAGCTTGAAACATTGGTGAAAAATTCAATATCTGCCAGCGGTGACGTCAGATTCTGTACATGCAGACAAGGATTTGGTGACGCATAGGTTTTTGTGACGTAGTTGTGACTCACAAGACATAATATCAAGGGCTGACTCGGTGAAAAATTACTCATTATCTGCAGCGGTGACGTCGGGTATTCGGTGATTCAGGACAAGCAATTACTGAGTCAGAATAGGTGGTTACGTAGTTGTACCTCACAAGACTCGGTATGACAAGGGCTGAAAAAACATCGGTGATTACTCTTATCGCCAGCGGTGACGTCAGGGTATTCGTGTATTCTGGTGATGCAAGCAGATGGCTGACGTCAAAATAGGTTTTGGTGACGCAGTTGTGACCTCACAAGATCGGGTATATATGGGGCTGAAATGGTTGGTAAAAATTATCTTATCTCCGCGGTGACGTCAGGGTATTGGTATGGCGACAAGCAATTGGTGAACGAAAATAGGTTTTGGTACGAGTTGTGACCTCACAAGACTCGGGTATAATATCAAGGGCTGAAACATCGGTGAAAAATTACTCATATCTGCCAGCGGTGACGTCAGGTATTCTGGTGATGCAGGACAAGCATTACTGACGTCAGAATAGGTTTTGGTGACGTAGTTGTGACCTCACAAGACTCAGGTATAATATCAAGGGCTGAAACATCGGTGAAAAATTACTCTTATCTGCCAGCGGTGACGTCAGGGTATTCTGGTGTATTCTGGTGATGCAAGACAAGGATGGCTGACGTCAAAATAGGTTTTGGTGACGCAGTTGTGACCTCACAAGACTCAGGTATAATATCAAGTGCTGAAACATCGGTGAAAAATTACTCTTATCTGCCAGCGGTGACGTCAGGGTATTCTGGTGTATTCTGGTGATGCAAGACAAGGATGGCTGACGTCAAAATAGGTTTTGGTGACGCAGTTGTGACCTCACAAGATCATTATATCAAGGGCTGAAACATCGGTGAAAAAGAATTATCTTATCGCCAGCGGTGACTGGCCTCACAAGACTCAGGTATAATATCAAGGGCTGAAGCATCGGTGAAAAATTACTCTTATCTGCCAGCGGTGACGTCAGGGTATTGGTGATATTCTGGTGATGCAAGACAAGGATGGTGACGTCAAAATAGGTTTTGGTGACGTAGTTGTGACCTCACAAGACTCAGGTATAATACAAGGGCTGAAACATCGGTGAAAAATTACTCATATCTGCCAGCGGTGACGTCAGGGTATTCTGGTGATGCAGGACAAGCATTACTGACGTCAGAATAGGTTTGGGTGACGTAGTTGTGACCTCACAAGACTCAGGTATAATATCAAGGGCTGAAACATCGGTGAAAAATTACTCATACTGCCAGCGGTGACGTGAGGTCTGGTGATGCAGGCAAGCATTACTGACGTCAGAATAGGTTGGGTGACGTAGTTGTGACCTCACAAGACTCAGGTATATCAAGGGCTAAACACGGTGAAAAAATTACTCTTATCTGCCAGCGGTGACGTCAGGGTATTCTGGTGTATTCTGGTGATGCAAGACAAGGATGGCTGACGTCAAAATAGGTTTTGGTGACGCAGTTGTGACCTCACAAGACTCCGGTATAATATCAAGGGCCGAAACATCGGTGAAAAATTACTCATATCTGCCAGCGGTGACGTCAGGGTATTCTGGTGTATTCTGGTGATGCAAGACAAGGATGGCTGACGTCAAAATAGGTTTTGGTGACGTAGTTGTGACCTCACAAGACTCAGGTATAATATCAAGGGCTGAAACATCGGTGAAAAATTACTCATATCTGCCAGCGGTGACGTCAGGGTATTCTGGTGTATTCTGGTGATGCAGGACAAGCATTACTGACGTCAGAATAGGTTTGGGTGATGTAGTTGTGACCTCACAAGACTCAGGTATAATATCAAGGGCTGAAACATCGGTGAAAAATTACTCATATCTGCCAGCGGTGACGTCAGGGTATTCTGGTGTATTCTGGTGATGCAAGACATGGATGGCTGACGTCAAAATAGGTTTTGGTGACGCAGTTGTGACCTCACAAGACTCAGGTATAATATCAAGGGCTGAAACATCGTTGAAAAATTACTCTTATCTGCCAGCGGTGACTGGCCTCACAAGACTCAGGTAAAATATCAAGGGCTGAAGCATCGGTGAAAAATTACTCTTATCTGCCAGCGGTGACGTCAGGGTATTCTGGTGTATTCTGGTGATGCAAGACAAGGATGGCTGACGTCAAAATAGGTTTTGGTGACGTAGTTGTGACCTCACAAGACTCAGGTATAATATTGACATTGGGCACAGGGGCCGCACGGGAGGGGGGGGGGGGGGGTGAATGAAAATATAGATGATGATAAACACCCATGTGAAGTTTCAAGGTAATGGGCAAAGCAGTTGCAGAGATATAGTATAACGAAAAACTTTAACCAAAAAACTTAACCAAAAACTTCAACCAAAAAACTTAACCAAAAACTTCAAAGTAATTTGAACTTGACATTGGGCACAGGGGTCCGCACGGGAAGGGGGGTTAGAATGAAAATAAAGGTGATAAACACCGATGAAGTCAGGATGGGCAGATAATAAAAAAAATTTAACCAAAAAAACTTAACCAAAAATTTAACCAAAAACTTAACCAAAAAACTTAACCAAAAACTTTAACCAAAAAACTTAACCAAAAACTTCAAAGTAATTTGACCTTGACATTGGGCACAGGGGCCGCACGGGAGGGGGTAGAATGAAAATATAGATGATGATAAACACCCATGTGACGTTTCAAGGTAATGGGCAAAGCAGTTGCAGAGATATAGTATAACGAAAAACTTTAACCAAAAAACTTAACCAACAATTTTAACCAAAGAACTTAACCAAAAGGTTTAACCAAAAAACTTAACCAAACAACTTAACCAAAAACTTTAACCGGACAGACGTACGTACGTACGCCAAAGTGCCGACTATATCGCGCTTTCCGCAAGCGGGCGCGACAAATATTACTACTCGTCTTGAAACATTGTTTTACAATTAATTGCGCCTTTTGTATCTTTCAAGTGGATTGTCTTGAAATATTTCCATCAGCACGGAGTGCAGCACCATTGAAGTAAGTGGACTGTTTCTCTAACGGTGCATCACAAATATAGAAAAGTATATGTGACCGTGGCTTGAGAAAAAGGCCTTATGGGGTTTGATCAATCTGGATATTAATCTACTGAGTAGTGGCCAATTCAGAGGATGAAGACAATTAATAAACACACGTTGATAAACACAAATAGTGTCGTAGTAATGCGATAAGATTGTGCGTACTAGCTCTGTCAGTAATTAAGTGGCTGTTAAAGGTGTCTGCTCACTTGTCAAACTATTTTATCAAACCTTCAAACTTTTGTTGAATCAGTCTATTTGATAAGTGAGCAGAGGCATCAAACACATTTGATCAAACAGTTTCACCAAACCACCAAATGTCTGTCAAATGTTTGTCAAATGCCCATGAAATCCCCATCAAATTCGCATCAAACTTGGTTCAAACTTCCATAAAACTTACATCAAACTCCCATCTAAACTATATATAGACACTGTTGATCATGGATACAAATTATAATTATACAGTTTGACGTGAGTTTGATTTGTATTAGTAATACTGAACTGCTCATAGTGGAAGTAATATAATGGTTGATTATTTTCAGTCACAAATATGGAAAATACAATATATTTACAATTAAAATGGCGGCCATCTTGAATTCCAAAATGGCAGATATATATACAACATACATTGCAATTTTATTGGATTCCTTGTGTACGAAAACATATAAATAAACACCAAAATGTCTCTGATATGGAGTCTAGATGTCAAGATATATGGTGGCGGCCATTGTTTTTTAATATAAAAAAATATCCTCAAGGGTGCCACCCGGCTGATTTTAGTTCAGGAAGGTCCATAGATGTTGAATCAACAATACAATATTGTCCACACCACAAAACACGATTCAGCTATAAATGGCAAGCTGGCATCTAAACTAAAGCCGGTATGGGAACTTTTCTTTGCCAGAGCCCCAATGGAGAGAGTCCACATCGATTTCCCTGGTCTCTTACCAAAGACACCCCGGGGAACGAGCATATCCTGAAGATGGTGGACCAATTCACGAAGTGGGTGGAATGTATTCCCTTGCCATCCCAAGTCGCCGAAGTGACAGCGCGAGCAGCAGTGAATGAGTTCTTTTCCCAGTTTGCCATGCCCTTCCAGCTGCACTCCGATCAAGGAAGACAATTTGAGAGCAAGTTCTTCACTGCGGTTTGTAAGGCCCTGCACATCCATAAGACGCGGACGACGCCCTACCGACCTTCCGCTAATGGCCAGGTCGAACGCTACAACCGTACAACCGTACTCTGATGGGATGCAGTACGCTGCTTCATATGGAAGGCGCAAAACCAGTGGCATGTAGAGCTTCCACAAATTGCGGGTGCGATACGGGCATCAGTGAACCGTTCGACGGGCTTCACTGTGAACAAGGTAATGTTGGGTAGAGAAGTCAACATGCCAGCACTATTCCTATTCCCACCCAACAAACGAGAGGCCCGGGATGACGACCCAGACAGCTATGCAGCCAAACTCGTGCAGACGCTTCATAGGGCCCACGACTCAGCACGAGCATCATTGAAGACCTCGGTGCGTCGCATGGAGGAATTATGACCTGATAATTCTTCAGCGGTCCTACGAAGAATGGGATGTCGTGCACCTCATCGATACTGCGGTCATCAAGGGCAAATCAAAGAAATTGAGTCCACCGTGGAAGGGTCCAGCAGAAGTGACCAAAATATTTCAGCCAGCATCTACCGAGTCAAGCTGAAAATCTCAGTGTTCACTACTAATCATGATAGACTAAAGCCATGTAGAGATAGAGTGGTACCGGGGTGGATAAAGAAATGACAGGAGGGTGAGCGTGAGGAAGATGTGAGTGGATGACAAGCTCTACTGCAGCTGTAGAAAGCCATGGGAGGGTCGCTTCATGATCATATGCGATTTATGTGATGAGTGGTTTCATGGGTCGTGTGTGAATGTTTCGGCATCGGATGCGCTTGAAATTGATAAGTATAAATGTCATAAATGTGATCGAGGAGGTCCAAGCGCCACATCTGACTAGCTGCCCATTACCTGTGAACCAACAGTTCCATGTGTCTTGTCATATTTCGTCTTCCCCAAGCGTAGTATTGGTCCCACCCAGGAATATGTAATCTATGTATTGTATTGTATTGTTGATTCAACATCTATGGACCTTCCTGAACTAAAATCAGCCGGGTGGCACCCTTGAGGATATTTTTTTATATTAAAAAACAATGGCCGCCACCGATTTTGTGTAAAATCATTTTTTGTATATATCTTGACATCTAGACTCCATATCAGAGACATTTTGGTGTTTATTTATATGTTTTCGTACACAAGGAATCCAATAAAATTGCAATGTATGTTGTATATATATCTGCCATTTTGGAATTCAAGATGGCCGCCATTTTAATTGTAAATATATTGTATTTTCCATATTTGTGACTGAAAATAATCAACCATTATATTACTTCCACTATGAGCAGTTCAGTATTACTAATACAAATCAAACTCACGTCAAACTGTATAATTATAATTTGTATCCATGATCAACAGTGTCTATATATAGTTTGATGGGAGTTTGATGTAAGTTTTATGGAAGTTTGAACCAAGTTTGATGCGAATTTGATGGGGATTTCATGGGCATTTGACAAACATTTGACAGACATTTGGTGGTTTGGTTGAAACTGTTTGATCAAATGTGTTTGATGCTCTGCTCACTTATCAATAGACTGATTCAACAAAAGTTTGAAGGTTTGATAAAATAGTTTGACAAGTGAGCAGACCACCTTTATTAACAGCCACTTAATTACTGACAGAGCTAGTACGCACAATCTTATCGCATTACTACGACACTATTT
>CM055271.1:75509921-75953738 GCA_029237695.1 Conchocele bisecta | reverse complement strand
CCGCAGGGAAGTATATTGTCTGTTACCCTTTTTAGCATTAAACTGAATAATATTGTAAAATGCCTGCAACCAGGTGTTGACTGTTCTTTATATGTCGATGATTTTTTAATATGTTACAAATCAAAGAACATGCATACTATTGAGCGCCAATTACAACTGAGCCTCAATAGAATAAACAAGTGGACCACAGAAAACGGCTTTAAGTTTTCGAAATCTAAAACTAACTGCATGCATTTTTGCAAAAGACGCGGTCTTCACCCTGATCCCGAACTTAAACTGGGAACACATCCCATCCCAGTTGTTCGGGAGCAGAAGTTTCTTGGTCTTATCTTTGATCCTAAACTCACTTTTAAACCCCATTTACGATACTTGAAAGCTAAATGCCAGAAAGCACTCAACTTAATGCGAGTGGTAGCAAATCATGACTGGGGTGCAGACCGAAAGGTGCTGCACCGCCTTTACATCGCACATGTTCGCTCAAAACTAGACTATGGATGCACTGTATATGGGTCTGCCAGTAAATCCGATCTTCGGACGCTCGATCCAATACATCACCAAGGCTTACGACTCTGCCTAGGTGCATTCCGTACGTCTAACGCACAGAGGCTTATATGCCGAAGCAAATGAGCCTTCTCTCCACGACAGACGCACCAAAATTATCTTTGCAATACGCCACTAAACTACATTCCAAATCCATCGTAATCAGCTTATAACACTGTCTTTCATCGAATACAGATGCTGTATTCGATAAGAAACCAAGCTTCAAGCCACCATTCGGGCAAGAGAATGGATCCTTTATACACGATGCTGGCTTGGATCTGGATCACATTGCCAAATACGCTGTTCCAGATACTCCACGTGGCAGTTGGAGCAGCCCAAGGTGATCTTCGATCTTAGTCAGCACACGAAAGCAACAACTGATCCATCCATTTTTAAATCACTTTTTCTTGAGATTAAAGACAGATACAATACGTACACTCCGATTTTTACTGATGGCTCAAAGATCGGGGACCGGGTAGCATCTGCTGCCGCTGTCCCCGAGGGAGATCTTCAATCCAGACTCCCAGACAAATCTTCGATATTTTCTGCGGAATTGAGGGCGATTTTACTTGCTCTTGATTTCGCGAAAATATCTTGGAGAAAGCAATTCATTTTGTTTTCCGATTCATTATCTTCACTACAAGCTTTGTACAACATGAAGCTTGAACATCCACTTATCCGCCAAATCATGGAGCTACACCATATTTTACTTTCGTCTGGCAAGGACATTATTTTTTGTTGGCTACCCAGTCATACTGGTATCAAGGGCAATGACAGGGCAGATAGTGCTGCCAAGGCCGCCCTGGATCTACCAACTTCTCATTTTCCTGTTTGCTATCATGATTTTAAATCATCCATCAACTCATTCATCTCCGATACAATGCAGATCCAGTGGGATGTGCTCACAGATAATAAACTTCATGCTGTGAAACCGACTCTGGGCGAATGGACTCCTGGCTACAGACATGTACGCAGGGATGAAGTTGTCCTTAGTCGATTGCGCATTGGACATACACGACTAACGCATTCGTATATGCTCAAAGGTGAGCCGCGTCCATGGTGTATTCCATGCCACAGCGCATTTACCGTGCAACACATCCTACTGGACTGTATCGATTTTGTTTTGCCGATATTCGAGGCAAACACTTCAATGTTACTCACTTGCGGAGCTATTCCAGGTGGAGAACATTGAAGGTTTGCTTCACTTTCTACATGAAACTAACTTGTATCGGAAAATTTAATTTTATCATTGTATACATGTTTCTCATTATTATACTTTTATAATTCTATACACGTTGTTCATTTATATTATTTATCATATTAATATTTTTACCTTATCATCTGATTGATTATTACATGTAACATACTATTTTACTATTCTTTTTATTCTTCATCTACATTGCTTGGCCCTAAATGATACTCTTTTGTGTTGATGGGCCGTTAAGTACCATTCCATTCAATTAGACCACGAACCGAAGGTGTGTCGTGCACAAGAATGACAACTCTTGCATAGCTATTTTTTTAGTTATCTCCCTTTTTTGTTTTCGCTCACTGATTTCCTGTCCGGAGCATAACTCGACCACCCTTTGGAATATTTTCATGAAACTTCACACATGCATAGACCACGACCCGGAGGTGTGTCGCGCACAAGAATGACAACTCTTGCGTAGCTAATTTTTGAGTTATCTCCCTTTTTTGTTTTGCGCACTCTACAAACTGGACAATAATGCATGAAGACCTGTTTTCTCGTCTGCTCTGTACACCTTTTCTCGTGTGCTCTGTACACCTTACCTGTAGAGAGAAACAATAGAAACTGGGAGAACCATGTGCTAGCATGGGTCTAGCATGTGCAGATGTCCAGTGCTTGACCACTGTTGACCAGTTAATTTATACAGGTAAATTACTACATTGGGTCCTGTGTTGAAAATATTGTGGCATTATGTGGACTTGTGCAGATAGACGTAGATAAATATAGGACTATTAAAAAAAAATCTGGTCTCCAATAGCAAGCATTATTATTTTTAAACTTTTTTTTTTTTTATTTTTTTTTTTTCTTCTTTTTTTTTTCATTTTTTTTTTTTTTCAAATTATTTTTCAATTTTTGTCTGGTAGCATAAGGTGGTAAGTGCTATATACAGACTATTCACCTGTGCATGTGCTAGCATGTGCAACTGACCACTGACAACTTACAGGTAATGTATACAGGTAAATGATTATATTACATTTCCGTAAACTGTGTTGAAAATATTGTGGGAATATATGGACCTGTGTATATATGATATGTAGATAAATATAGGACTATTAAAAAACATTCTGGGCTCCAGTAGGGAGCATTATTCTTTTTTTATTTTTTTAATTTAATTTTTTTTCCATTTTTTTTTTTTTACATTCTTTTTCAATTTTTTAACTGACCACTAACTTATTACAGGTAATTTATACAGGTACATTATTACATTTCCGTAAACTGTGTTGACAATATTGTGGCAGTATGTGGACCTGTGCAGATATATGTAGATAAATATAGGACTATTAACAAAAATTCTGGGCTCCAGTAGCGAGCATTATTTAAAAAATAAAATTGTATATTACATTTCCGTAAACTGTGTTGAAAATATTGTGGCATTATGTGGACCTGTGCAGATATATGTAGATAAATATAGGACTATTAAAAAAAAATTCTGGGCTCCAGTAGCAAACATTATTAATTTTTATTTTTCAACTTTGTTTTTCAACTTTTTTTTAATTTTTTTTTTACATTCTTTTTAAATTTTTTAACTGACCACTAACTTATTACAGGTAATTTATACAGCTAAATTATTACATTTACCTAAACTGTGTTGACAATATTGTGGCAGTATGTGGACCTGTGCAGATATATGTAGATAAATATAGGACTATAATATTAAAAAAAATTCTCGGCTCCAGTAGCGAGCATTATTTTTTTTATTTACATTCTATATTACATTTCCGTCAATTGTGTTGAAAATATTGTGGCATTATGTGCACCTGTGCAGATATATGTACATAAATATAGGACTATTAACAAATAATTCTGCGCTCCAGTAGCTTCACACATGCATAGATCCTAAAGGTGTGTCGCGCAAGAATGACAACTCTTGCATCACTAATTGTTTAGTTATCTCCCTTTGTCTGTCACCGATTTTGTCTCCGGAGCATAACTCGATCACCCTTTTTTCAAACTACTTGTGTATCTGGGGAGGGGGATACACATGCGCTTGTCGACAAGCGTCCATTTCTAGTTACTATGTGGGTTCCATATGGGACTCTATTAGACACTTGACCGTATACAAACATAGTATATGAGGTGGGTCCCATATGGGTTTAATATGGGCACAATAATTACTATATGGGCCCCACATGTGACTCTTATTAGCAATTTGACCGTATGCAAACATAATCCGTGACGAGGGTCCCAAATGGGTTTAATATGGGCAAATTAAGTACTACGTGTGTCCCACGTGGGTCTCGTATAACAAATGTGACCGTATACAACCATGTTATATGATGAGGGTCCAATATGGGTTTAATATGGGCAAAATAATTACTATGTGGGTCCCACATGGGACTCCAATTATCAATTTCACCGTATACAAACATACTATATGATGAGGGTCCCATATGGGTTTAATATGGGCAAAATAATTACAATGTGGGTCCCACATGGGACTCTTATTAGCAATTTGACCGTATACAAACATAATATATAATGTGGGTCCCATATGTGTTTAATATGGACAAACTAATTACTATGTGTGTCCCACGTGGGTCTCGTATTATAAATATGACCGTATATACAACCTAGAAACAATATTGCTACCCCGCTCCATACCTCTCGCGAGGGTAGCAATTTAACCCATCTATTTAATGTAACATGGAAGAGTGATTTTTGCAATCGGTTATCCGGCGTGTTCGATATGTTAGCGATATAAAACTGTCAAATTTGTAGCAATAAATTATGAATAAAGAAAGTACGCATGTAGAAATTGGTTATGTTACCGTGTATATGTATATCTTGTAAATGTGAAAGCTTCATTTCGTTATGTTGAATGTTGAACAGCAACAAGAAAAAAGATGGCTTCCATCGGAAAATGATTTCCCTGTTCTATTATTTTTGCCAATTTACTAGTTCTACATCAAATATTATTGGCATCAAATATACAGTTTACTAAATTTTGACTTACATACAACAGGTTCGGGTATGCACTTTGGTTACTCACATTTTTTGAATGGGTCAAATAGTAGCCGTAGATACCATCGGAGGCGAACTATTGTAGCTATTTACAACCATGCTGTATGATAAGGGTCCAATATGGGTTACATATGGGCAAAATAATCACTATGTGAGCCCCACATGGGACTCCTATTAGCAATTTGACCGTATACAAACATAATATATGATGAGGGTCCCATATGTGTTTAATATGGGCAAACTAATTACTATGTGGGTCCCATATGGGACTCTTATTAGCAATTCGACCGTATACAAAATACTATATATGATGTGGGTCCCATATTTGTTTAATATGGGCAAACTAATTACTATGTGGGTCCCATATGGTACTCTCATTAGACATTTGACCGTATACAAACATAATATATGGTGTTGGTCCCATATGGGTTTACTATGGGCAAAATAATGACTATATGGTTCCTATGGGACTCTCATTAGACATTTGACCGTATACAAACATAATATATGGTGTGGGTCCCATATGAGTTTACCATGGGCAAAATAATGACTGTGAGCCCCACATGGGACTCTTATTAGCAATTTGACCGTATACAAACATAATATATGATGAGGGCCCCATATGTGTTTAATATGGGTAAAATAATTACCATGTGGGTCCCACATGGGACTCTTATTAGAAATGTGACCGTATACAAACATAATATATCATGTGGGTCCAATATGGGTTAAATATGGACAAAATAATCACTATATGGGCCCCACATGGGACTCTTATTAGCAATTTGAGCGTATACAAACATAATACATGATGAGGGTCCCATATGGGTTTAATATGGGCAAAATAATGAATATGTGGGTCATACATGGGACTCTGATTCTAAATTTGATCGTATGCAAACATAATATATGATGTGTGTCCAATATGGGTTAAATGTGAAAAAATAATCACTATGTGGGTACCACATGGGACTCTTATTAGCAATTTGACCGTGTACTTACATAATATATGATGAAGGTCCCACATGGGTTTAATATGGGTAAAATAATTACTATGTGGGTCCCAGTTGGGAATCTGATTAGAAATTTGATCGGATACAAACATAATTCATGACGTGGGTCCCATATGGGTTTAATATGGGCAAATAATTATAATGTGGGTCCCATATGGACCCTTGGTTAACAGTTGCCCGTATACAGCACACATCGGCCCCACATGGGCTTGCGTGCTGGGGGGGGGGGCAGTCTTGAGGGCCCGATATTGCTAGGGGTCCGGGAGAGGGCATGCTCCCCGATAGTTGCGAAGGTAACTCTTGCAATCTACTCCCGTACCGTCCGTAGGCAGAGTTACGATTCCACTCACAGGATTCCTCTGCAGAATAGCGAATCAGATCTGATTCGCAATTAGCAGTTAATTGTGAAAGATTTTCTAATTTTTTTAACTGAAACGAGTGTTAATATGAAAATAACATATTCAAGTAATTATGACATAAATGTACAGGAGTAGATGACCCGATAAGTAAATTTAAGCTAGAATCAACAAGAGACCCAGTCAGTGGCAGCCAAATTCAACATGTAAAAGTTAAGATGGGATCCATTTTCTGTAAATGCAAAAAATAATTTTCTAAACCTTCTACAATGTTAAAAATTGTTTCAGAATTATTGATTTGTATTCCTTTTATAATACTAATATTTTTTCAGATGGAAAATATCTCAAATATGTCACAATTAACTACTAAAGTGCGAATCAGATCTGATTCGCTATTCTGCAGAGGAATCCGATGAGTGGAATCGTAACTCTACGTATATACGAACAGTACATAAGTAGACTGCAAGTTACCTTCGCAACTAGCTTCCCCAGAAATGTAAGAGGCGACAAACGCGATTTCCTGCATTCTCAGGGCCTAAGTTCTATAACATAAAACGTATATATATTCAATTCTTTTTCATGTGACTGTTGTTTCTGATTGAATACTCGGGTCCATCAGATAGCAAAGCCCGAGGTCTAATATTATTGGACTATCTCAGGGCCCAGTCTTGATTTTAGTAGGTGGGTCCGGGGGCATGCTCCCCCGGAAATGTTTGAAATCTAAGAGACGTTAAACGCCATTCCATGCATTCTCGGGGCCCATTCTTGAGGGCCCGATGTTGCTAGGGGGTCCGGGGCATGCTTCCCCCGCCCCCGCCCCCCCCCCCCACCAGAAACTTTTGAAATCTAAGAGGCGTGAAACGCCATTTCCTGCATTCTCAGCAAGTTTGACAATGAGAATATGAGCTTTATTACAGAATTATTGAGGGCGCCTGTCCCAACAAAATTATTGGGGGTGGGGGGGGGGGGGGGGGTGGGGGGGGGGGGGGGGGGGGGGGGGGGGGGTGGGGCGGGGGCCACTTCCGTCGCCCCTGTATCTGTCTAAGACTGTAACTAGAGTTCACAAATCCTGTGGCCATGTGTTCACTATTAGCTACATTCCATCTCAGGCACAGAGCTCCAGATAAGGAATTAGTAATTGAGTATGTTCACTCCTGTCCATCATATTTGAAGCAAATTATTGGGTATTTCAATATTTTAATTGGGTCAAATAAAGTCACACTACTGTTTACACATAAACAGACAGCAATTATTGAATAGTTTGCTTCGAAATGAAAACATGTCTTGGCATTTCATTAGAATTGTGTTCTTGGAGACAATTCTAATGAAATACCAAGATGTGTTTTCATGGAAAATAAGAAAAATATGCTATATGTGTGGTCTGTTTATTGTTTTCTGTAGCATGATAAAGGTACCACACATTTGTTATTGCTTTTCGGTACTCGCTACTTCTGATTTCAATTGTTTTTTTTGGCAATTTTAATTGGGTATTTACACAAATACGCAGCTTATCTGGAGCTCTGAAGGCATCTTATGATCTTATCGTTTACTCCATTTTCTAAACACAATGAACAGTGTTACTCCAAAAGACTAACGATATATTAATTGATAACAATATGACAAGTATACTGATAATAATAGACACTATTATGGATAAAACCTCCATGCTTTCAATATAAAATGGCTACCAAGCACTTACTGTTTTCATCAACTTGTGTCATCAACTTGTGTCTCGTGACGAGTCGTGTCTCTGTGTCGTCATCAAGTGTTCCGAATAGCTGGTACTCGGTTTAGTATTCGCCCCCCCCCCCCCCCCCCCCCCCACCCCCACCCCCGAATACAACAACACGTACTGGTTCCCGCTATCTATATCACGTGGTCATGCAGCGCGCGAAACGGCGAATCAAAACAAAAGTCGAAAATTCCCCACAAGTCTATACTGTACTGGCCATTCGCCCCACAAGTACCTCTCAGTGTGAGCGGACGGACGGACGGACCCGACCCCGACACTATGGCGATCATATATTTTTCGGGGTGCATAAAAATGTATGTTTATTCAATATGGCGGTCTCCAGCTCAGTAACACTTGTTCTGAGCTGAAGTCCCTCCAGCAAGGCTGCCAACTGCCCGGATTTGTCCGGGCTGCCCAGACTTTTAGCAAGGTATTTTGTTATTGGTTACATATAAAAATTCTCATTGCCCGGACTTTTTATCTATAAAGGTTGGCATCCCTGCTCCAGTTACACGAGCATTGGTGTCCTCGAGGATTGGTGACTAACTATTCCGGTATATTGCCGACTATTTAGGTATATTCCCGCCTTAAAATACGACTACTGGACTGAACTATTGCCAATATGAATCACAGAATTACGGACGAGTCGGCCCATAGACGAGTCGGACCACATCCGTGGACAGGTCGGACCATGGACAGGTTGGACCATGGACGAGTCGGGACCATATTATGTGGTCCGACCTGTCCACAAACCAGCATTTTCCGTGGACAGGTCGGATCACGACGTGGACATGTCGGGCCATCATTTGTACACAAACAAAAGTTGTTAAATATGTGTTTTAATCGATCAACACGATTAGTATTTATGTGAAACATGTATACAATGTACATGTTTCTTAACCCTTTCAATGGAAACTAAAATTATACGGTCAAAATTAATCGTAAACAGTGAAGATCCGATCACATCATACAGGCCTATAATGTTAAGCATTACTATGCAAATTTTAGCTTCGTTATCGCATCGCCGTAATTTGCACATCTACGTTTAGAAAAGCAATGATATTTTCCGTAAATCACATCAACAGTTGACGGAAAATACGGCAATTTTTCTGAATGAAGTTATGCAAATTACGGCGATGGGATAAGGGCAAAACTTGCGTAGTAAGGCTCATATGATGAAAGGGTTAAAACAGCAAAGGCCAAGATAAACAGCATAGTATGAAATCATATTGACAAACAGCCCAAGTAATATGTTGGCTTTACTGCCAATGTTCAACATGTAATTTATTATATTCTTCATACATTAGATTAGAAGATAATACACCGTGGTCCGACTTTATCATACCGTGGTCCGACTTGACCATATGCAATGTGGTCCGACTTGACCATATGCAATGTGGTCCGACCTGTCTCAGCCTCGTGGGTTGTTCTGAGTACATAACTCTAATTACATTTCATTACATTGCACTACATAAGAGTTATGACGTAGTTCTATTTGTAAATGTGCGTTTTAACGCAAATCGAAATAATGGTGAGTTTTATACGTATGATGCTCAAATTACATGTACATAGTGAAGTATGTTATACTTTATAAACCATATATGCATGTGACACAAGTAATACTTCATAAAAATGGTTCTACACAGCAATTTCATGGATAAACTGAGATGTTTACTCTGGATCGCCAGTTCTTCTTACATTGCCCGGTGTCAGTATAGTTTCCTTCCTGCTGATCTATATATAACTTCAAGGGCGTTTCGGACCGTAACAGATTCGTTATTTATGTTTGATTTTTTTGTCCCAAGTTTAAACTTAATGATATATTAACAGTGAGCATGCGAAAGGTTCATATATCATGTGATACAGAACTTTTGCGTATATGTTGATTACGCATAGTAAAAAATGGCAAGGTTGTCCCGAAACGATTTTGGTCCGAGCCTGCTAGCGTCCGAATCGTTAAAATACATCAATAACCACGCACCTACGTCCAAGGTCAAGGTCACAGTTGAAGGTCAAAGGTCAAACCCATTGAAATTCCCTTCCGCTCTATATCTTCTACACCGATGCATGGATTATCACACTATGCCCAGGGTCAAGGTCACAGACTTGATGCGTTTGAAACCTTAACGCTCGTGCAATCATTCGTATTATAAGAAGACACATACAAATCAGCAGAAACAACAACAACAATGGATGTAAACAACGTTTTTGACATTGTTAAAACAAAGTTCAATTTTACATTTGGTAGTCTAAAAGTTGAACAAGAAAGGGGTTTACGGAAGTTGTTGGCCGCGAAGAACGTGTGCTGCGTTCTGCCAAGATTATATGGAAAAAGTGTGCTATTTTATTTGCCACCACTATGTTGAATGAGATACACGGGGTCGACACTTACAAAACAATAGTTCTGTCGCCATTGAGGAGTTTAATGGCCCAACAATCAGATTCCTTAAATAAAATGGGAGTGGCCAGTGCCATTTTGTGCTCCAACAGAGAAATGTCTGCTGAAAACTATGAAGGTATTATTTTCATACACCACATGTAAATTTATCAAATGTTACTACATGAATAGTTACATATGACATTGACACACTGTTTTTCTATGTGCATACTGTGGCCGAAATGAGGGAGGATACTATATAGACAAGGGACAAGTGTAGTGAGTATGCACCATAGAGAGTGTGATGTACTGCATAGTGAGTAGACCGGGCCGTGCTACACTGCATATGTCACGGTATGAATCTAGTAACTCGGGAGAGAATATGTGTGTCTGTGCTAGGTTAGCTCAGTCGGTGTAGCGACCGCGTTGTAAGCGACAGGTGCCGGGTGCGAGTCCCGGGTCGGGTGCATATTTTCTCTTCCAGTCTACTTGTCACACATGTTATAAAGGCAGTTTCAATAATTTACCCTCGTAACAGTAAATCACGGCAAGGGCCGGAAGACAGGTCGGCCTCTCCACTACCACTCAGGGGTAGGCCCACGGCCATGGAGAGGATCCCTACAAAACCGCCCAGGAAAGGGTCTGATGACCCTGGATCACAGAAAGGGTCTGATGACCCTGGATCGCAGAAGGGGGCAGACGGCCCCATTCCACTGAAGAACAGGTTTGAGTCGTTGGACTCGATGGAGACTGAAGAGTCTTCTGACACTCCAACTGCCAAACCTGTTCCACCCCGCAAACCCATACTTCCACCTACATAAAACATGGATAATATTATCCAATGGAACTGTCGAGGAATTAAAGCAAATCGTGATGAATTAACAATTTTATTAACTCAACACAACCCATTGCTGTTTGTCTTCAGGAAACATTCCTGAAAGTTGACGATACATTTTCTTTTAAATCACATGCATTATACAGTAAGTGTTCAGATAACGCTGAACGCGCATCTGGTGGGGTCTCAATCCTCGTTAATTTGAGCACCCCACATAGTCTCGTGAATCTTGACACTAATCTTCAGGCTGTGGCCGTTAGTGTTACGATGCACAAGACTATTACGTTATGTTCTATCTACATTCCACCATCTGCAGTCCTGTTAAAATCAGAACTAGATAATCTTGTCTCTCAGCTCCCTTCACCTATTTCATTCTCCTTGGCGATTTTAATGGACATAACATGCTTGGGGTTAAATAAAAGACACCAACAAAAAGGGGGAACTTATTGAAAATTTTCTTTCCGATCACAATCTCAGCATTTTTAATGATAAATCGAGCACATATTTACATCCCGCAACCGGTTCATATTCCTCTCTGGATTTAACTCTGTGTCATCCTTCTCTGTATTTAGACTTTACGTGGAAAGTTGGTGACGACCTATGTGGGAGTGACCACTTTCCTGTCTTCTTGCAGAGTAATGGACCACCATCCACTGACAGAGTCCAGAGGTGGAAATTACATAAAGCCGATTGGGACACATTTCGTAATATGTGCATAATTGAACTAGATTTTGATCGCTTTCGAGATGCGGAAGATCCACTAGAACACTACGTTTACCCTTTTACACGATATTGCAGAAAAGACAATACCAAAAACCTCGGCAAAGCCCAAACGTGTCAATAAACCATGGTTTGACGAAGAATGCAAAGAGGCAATGACTGCTCGTAAGCAGTCTATTCGTCAAATCAATAACAATGCAACACCAGATAATTTAAATGCTCATAGAATTTTTAGAGCGAAAGCTCGACGCACAATTAAAGCTAGCAAGAGAAGGACTTGGAGATCTTTTGTCTCCAAGTTGAATTCGCGATCTAAAATGAAAAACCACATGGGACATGATTCGTAAGATAAACGGTAAAGGTAAATCAACTTCTATCAATCACCTCAACAAAGCAGGACATAAAGTATCTTCCAAAACAGACATTTCAAACACATTAGCAGATACCTTCTCCAAGAACTCCTCATGTAATAACTATTCTGAGGAGTTCTTGAAGGTGAAATCTGAGCAAGAGAAAACTAAACTTAATTTTAATTCAGACAATTCAGAACATTACAACGCTCCTTTCTCGATGAGGGAATTAAAAGCTTCCCTCGAGAAAGCACATGATACATCAGCAGGCCTGATGATATCCACTACCAACTGCTTAAACATTTACCTGAACACTCTTTAGACAACCTCCTTGAAATATTTAATACCATTTGGGAACAAGGCGTATTTCCGCCTTCATGGCGGGAAGCTACAATCATACCTGTTCCCAAACCGGGCAAGGATCACACCGACCCATCAAGTTACCGTCCCATCGCACTTACTAGCTGCGTCTGTAAAACCATGGAACGAATGATTAACGACAGGCTTGTCTGGTTTCTGGAATCCAATGGACTGATATCTGAGTATCAGTCTGGATTCCGTCGCCAGAGAAGCACTGCCGATAATCTGATTAGACTCGAAGCATTCATTCGAGACGGGTTTGTTAACAATGAACATATAGTTGCCATATTTTTTGACCTAGAAAAGGCATATGACACGACGTGGAAGTATGGGATTATGAAGGACCTTCATGACCTCGGTCTGAAGGGTCATCTCCCTGATTTTATTTCTAATTTTTTGAAAGACAGACAATTCCAAGTACGAGTCGGTACAACCCTTTCTGATCCCCATGAACAGGAAATGGGTGTACCGCAGGGAAGTATATTGTCTGTTACCCTTTTTAGCATTAAACTGAATAATATTGTAAAATGCCTGCAACCAGGTGTTGACTGTTCTTTATATGTCGATGATTATTTTTTAATATGATTACAAATCAAAGAACATGCATACTATTGAGCGCCAATTACAACTGAGCCTCAATAGAATAAGTGGACCACAGAAAACGGCTTTAAGTTTTCGAAATCTAAAACTAACTGCATGCATTTTTGCAAAAGACGCGGTCTTCACCCTGATCCCGAACTTAAACTGGGAACACATCCCATCCCAGTTGTTCGGGAGCAGAAGTTTCTTGGTCTTATCTTTGATCCTAAACTCACTTTTAAACCCCATTTACGATACTTGAAAGCTAAATGCCAGAAAGCACTCAACTTAATGCGAGTGGTAGCAAATCATGACTGGGGTGCAGACCGAAAGGTGCTGCACCGCCTTTACATCGCACATGTGCGCTCAAAACTAGACTATGGATGCACTGTATATGGGTCTGCCAGTAAATCCGATCTTCGGACGCTCGATCCAATACATCACCAAGGCTTACGACTCTGCCTGGGTGCATTCCGTACGTCTAACGCACAGAGCTTATATGCCGAAGCAAATGAGCCTTCTCTCCACGACAGACGCACCAAATTATCTTTGCAATACGCCACTAAACTACATTTCCAATCCATCTAATCCAGCTTATAACACTGTCTTTCATCGAACTACAGATGCTGTATTCGATAAGAAACCAAGCTTCAAGCCACCATTCGGCAAGAGAATGGATCCTTTTTATACACGATGCTGGCTTGGATCTGGATCACATTGCCAAATACGCTGTTCCAGATACTCCACCGTGGCAGTTGGAGCAGCCCAAGGTGATCTTCGATCTTAGTCAGCACACGAAAGCAACAACTGATCCATCCATTTTTAAATCACTTTTTCTTGAGATTAAAGACAGATACAATACGTACACTCCGATTTTTACTGATGGCTCAAAGATCGGGGACCGGGTAGCATCTGCTGCCGCTGTCCCCGAGGGAGATCTTCAATCCAGACTCCCAGACAAATCTTCGATATTTTCTGCGGAATTGAGGGCGATTTTACTTGCTCTTGATTTCGCGAAAATATCTTGGAGAAAGCAATTCATTTTGTTTTCCGATTCATTATCTTCACTACAAGCTTTGTACAACATGAAGCTTGAACATCCACTTATCCGCCAAATCATGGAGCTACACCATATTTTACTTTCGTCTGGCAAGGACATTATTTTTTGTTGGCTACCCAGTCATACTGGTATCAAGGGCAATGACAGGGCAGATAGTGCTGCCAAGGCCGCCCTGGATCTACCAACTTCTCATTTTCCTGTTTGCTATCATGATTTTAAATCATCCATCAACTCATTCATCTCCGATACAATGCAGATCCAGTGGATCTGCTCACAGATAATAAACTTCATGCTGTGAAACCGACTCTGGGCGAATGGACTCCTGGCTACAGACATGTACGCCGGGATGAAGTTGTCCTTAGTCGATTGCGCATTGGACATACACGACTAACGCATTCGTATATGCTCAAAGGTGAGCCGCGTCCATGGTGTATTCCATGCCACAGCGCATTTACCGTGCAACACATCCTACTGGACTGTATCGATTTGCCGATATTCGAGGCAAACACTTCAATGTTACTTCACTTGCGGAGCTATTCCAGGTGGAGAACATTGAAGGTTTGCTTCACTTTCTACATGAAACTAACTTGTATCGGAAAATTTAATTTTATCATTGTATACATGTTTCTCATTATTATACTTTTATAATTCTATACACGTTGTTCATTTATATTATTTATCATATTAATATTTTTACCTTATCATCTGATTGATTATTACATGTAACATACTATTTTACTATTCTTTTGTATTTCTTCATCTACATTGCTTGGCCCTAAATGATACTCTTTTGTGTTGATGGGCCGTTAAGCACCATTCCATTCCATTCCATTCGTAACAGTAAACTCTGTAGTTGTAGCAACTCTTCCCCTTTTTGCTACAACCGAGGGCGGAGGTGACGTGGCCGTCCTCTTCACTGCTGCATCTATGCGTACTGATGATGCACATTGTTTCTTTTTTATATATTTTGTTAGCTCAATTTCTGCTTGCGACAAGGATTTTTTTAATCTATAAATTTTTGAAACTTTTCTGAAACAAGGTGTACATATACAATCATTGTTACTTTGAACATGTTGAATGTGGTCTATATAGGTAAGAGCTTCAGAAATTTTAACACCTGCTCTTATGGTGGCCGTCAATTTTCTCTTTGTTTACCCTTTTTTACAACTATTGAATATTACAGAACACGAAACACAAGACAAGTTTATGTCGCCATTTTTAACACGTAGCACGGGAAGTGAAAGGGCCACAATTATGTATAGACTTCGAGAAGATAAATATGTCAATACAGATAGGGTAACGTCCAGAATTATGTCCCATTCCCAGTTCATTGACATTGACGCATATTCATATTTATCAATAAAAACATATAAAATTTTAAAAGTGTATACACGGAGTTATTTGATTGCTTAAAAAAAATTATAACATGTGTCATATTAAATACAAATTCAACATGTCGCCAGAATATGTGTGTGAGTGGAGAAATGGGGATGATGGTATTTGCCACCATTGTAGATCGACATGTGACTTTGTACGTTTGACATCTGCGTAATCTCATGAAATATATTGATATATATTTACAGAAAATGTAAATATAATTATTTTCCGTAAATGACGACAGAGTTAAGTTGAAAAAATGTCATTTTACTTTACTAAAGAAAAGTATTGTAGATGTAGATATAAATTTTGTAAATGTATTTATTGAAATTACGCAGATCTATGTCCGAAAGTTCAAAATCCTATGGCGTTTATCATTTGACGGACACCTGTGATTTGACGATGCGATCTCTATACAAAAGTCGCTATCACGTTACCCGCGAGCCGTCTCGGGCCTCAAAACTGTGACCCCTATAATTATAAATAGATGTCACGTGCTAGTCATGTGTGATCCATCTCCCGCCATATTGAAGATGCTCTGTTTACTTTCTGCTTCGTGTGAGAGTGACCTTAGAATTTTGCTAATCAACAATTCATCAGGTGAGTTTGTGATAATATGTTTGTGTCATATTGGAATATAGTCTATCAATAACAATATAGCGAAGTATGAATGTCAACGCACTGCAGGTTTTTTCTATATTTTAGTGCGCGAATTGTAAATGCTATTACGCACATTTTTACTATGCATTGTTGTGTAGCGAATAGGACAACCTGTTGCCTATAAAGCGGAATATGTGCAGTTACCTCGTGGGCCGACCTGTCTCAGCCTCGTGGGCCGACCTGAACAATGTGGTCCGACCTGGCATGGTCCGACTCGTCCGTACACCGAATCACATACCTACTGAACATTCTTAGACCTATCTTCCAGCATTCGACAAATTAATCTCAAAAGAGAAAACTGAAATTTGTGTCTGTCCAGTATGGCAGTAACCAGTGCAAATGGCTTTAATTCATTCAAGGGGCGCAACTGGGATCACAGAATCGGTACCGGGTGATCTCGTACTCGTACCATCTCGTACTCATACCAGTTTGTGGTTGGTTAGTTAGTTATTACATGGGTACATCATCCTTAATATTAAATTGGCTCGACGGCCTTCCATTCTGCGTACCTTATCGTATTACCTTTTCTTTTTTTCTGTCAAATTGAAGAATAACCGCCAACAAACTGGAAATGCCAAATGGCGCCTACAAACAATCCATTTTCATTGGTCAATTATGTCGTGCGCACGTGATAGGATGTCGTGCGCACGTGGTAGGATGTCGTGCGCATGTGATAGCTATGTCGTGCGCACGTGGTAGGATGTCGTGCGCACGTGGTAGGATGTCGTGCGCACTTGATAGAATGACGTGCGCACGTGGTAGGATGTGTGCGCACGTGGTAGGATGTCGTGCGCACGTGATAGCTATGTCGTGCGCACGTGATAGGATGTCGTGCGCACGTGGTAGGATGTCGTGCGCACGACATAGGATTTTTGTTTCATGTGTCACCTCCAGGCTTCCGTACTGTGACATGTGCAATGGGGATAACAGTGTTGAGACCAGTGTATAACCAGGTCAGCCTATGCATACGCAGTCTGAACAGGATCTGCATCGTCGCCATTCTATCAAAGAAACACCCGCCATGCTTCTAACACACAAGTTGAAATGTACTATTTGATCAGGAGCTACACTGGTCACAAACCCCGTAAGCCCCATTTCTCCAGTTACAAACACAAGTGTGGTTGTTACTGGATAAATTGGTTTATGACATGTGTAAGCAGTAGTCCGAGTAAGGTATGTAACTATTTGTTTTTTCGATTTGTTTTTTCGATAATAATAAATGTTAGTAAAATGTTAAGTTACGTTTTAAGTTAGAAAAAACGTATTACGTATTCACCTTGTACTATAACTTGTCCACGCAATAACTACAGTCGAGTTCTACTTGACCGATCGTAACCAAGTACGGTATACAAGTGTATCACAAGACGAAGGCGATTATTGATTTTCAAAAAAGTCCGATGACATCTCCCCTTGGCGGCCATTAGTTAATTTTCGCACTCTGTGTCATTGTCCGCACAATATCTCAAGTTCAACTTGACGGATCGTAACCAAATTCGATATATATCACGGCAAGACTGAGAACCCTATTGATTTTCAAAAAAAATCCGATGAATTACTCCCTTGGCGGCCATTTTTAATTTTCGCCATCTGTACCCCTTGTCCCCACATTAACTCAAGTTCTACTTGACGGATCGTAACCAAAAGCTGCATACATGTTTATCACGGCAATATGAAGAATTCTATCGATGTTCCGACTTATCTCTACTTGGGGCCCTTTTTAAGTTCGCACTCTGTATCCTTTTCCACGCAATAACTCCAGTTCTACTTGATGGATCGTAAACGGATTTGGTACGCATGTGTATCCTTATTCATAATTCCTTATTATTCATTATTTATAATTTCCGCACTCTGTATCATTGTCCGCACAATAATTATAGTTCTACTTGACATATCATAACCAAGTCGGACACATCATGGCAAGAAGAAGAACCTTATTGGTTTTCATTGAGTTATCTCCCCTTGTTGATTAGGCTTGTCTAGACGGGCGTATATTGTGCCCTTCGACAGTCTTGTTTATTTTGTGAAATTTTGTCAACTATTGATTTTAATATGAGAAAGAACACGATTGTTATATAAGAATTCAACAAAGAGTAAAAGGAGCTACAGGAAGTTGGCTAGATAAATGATATAATTAAGAAAATAAAAGTTTGTTTTTTGTCAATTGGTCCACGAATTCAGAAATTTTAATACATGTAATATGTTTTGAACTTTTGACATTTTCCCCATATTAAATCCCAATAGAAGATTTAACATGGGGATATAGGTTTTTAGTAATAAATTCAATATTTGACCAGATTTCACAAAATACAAAATAGGCCGATTCTTATTTTTTGCCAAAAAGTAATAGTCGTGAAGAATATTGATTTGCAATATTTAATAACCGAATAAAATAGGCACGCTTATGAGAAACAGACAGTAGATGCTGAGTCCCGGTGACAAACAGTAGTGGAAATGTTGTTGCCAGTCGTGTTTAGGGATATAGTGACACAACGTTGTCGCTAAAGCCGTGTGTGTATACGGGGTAAGGGTACGAGATAGACATGCCATCATGGTCTTGTTTAACCGTTTCGCTCCTAAGTAACTGGAATGGATTTTGATATGTTAATTTTGTAACCAATCCAACCGTCAAAAAATTATTTTCAGACTAGTCCATTTATGAAAAGGGGGTGTTTTTGTTTTCAAAAATATGAAAATTAATTGCAAAAAGTGCAGTTCCTGATGAGACGGCCCGTCACGAGCCGGCTCATCTGGATCTACACTATTTGCCAATACCACTATACAGGCCTGTGTTGAAAGGGTGAATGGTATTGTTTAATGCCAGCCAATGTCATTTAGTATCGGTATCAGTGTCGCAATAGTCGTGTTTGCGCACGAGTAGTGGTACGAGATATAATTATACGATATTTATTTAATGGTATGTAACGATAGTATTTATGAAGAGCTAATGCCATTTTAGTTCGGGTTAACGGGGTCGAATCCCATAGTTCACCTGTATGAATGGGGGGATCTGAAAATCAGAAACTGAATATTTACAGAAAACTAAAAAGTATAGGATTAGGAACAATCTTACTACTTGTATAATGTAATGGGTATACCCGAATTCAACTCTCAAGTTACAAGAAAGCCAAACATAAAATGTAACTGAGGGCCAATTTGGGGATATCGGGATTCTGGTAAGGATGAATCCCATCGTTAAATTTGCCCTTCGTATACTGACTACCAGCCACCCACACTAGATATAGGATAGTCGCCAGTGTTGTTGAATGCGAGCCAGTGTCATTAGTGTAGACTTCAGTGTCACAAGAGTCGTATTTGCGTTTATGGATGTTGTACGATACAGGATAGTCGCCCGCGTGTTGTTTTAATGTGTCTCAGTGACACTATTGTCGCCAGCATTGTCGCCAGTATCGTGTTTGCGTACGGGATATGGATAGGGGTACTTGTAGGCGTGTCCGTTGACTATGATGGCCCGCCGCAGTCGACGCCATATGTTTTCTGTGGGCTCTAGAAGCGGCCACTCCGTCTCCACTGACACGCCACTAGCGCCATCGACTAACGGTGCCTTTCTAAAGGAGGAACGCTGTAAATGTAGATAATATCAGGCTAGTGTATCAGGTTCATCAAGCGATGCTAGGAAACGCGTAGCCGTGGAATTTCTACCGTGTCTAAGGCGAGAATATAGAGAATAGTAGGTTAGTGCCGTGAATGGGAAAAAAATATCTGGCAAGGCTTAGGAAACGGGATGGGCGAGGCTCTGCTGAGCACATTTCCTATCCGTGCCGCGTCAGATATTTGTTTCCATTCACGGCACTAACCTACTATTCTATTTATCCCGTCAACACATACAAATGGCTTTACAATGAACAAGAGATCCGCGGAGCAAAATGTCCCGCCTCGCTCAGTTTGACAGTATATATGGAGCTTGTAATAACCTTGGGGTTAGTGAGCAACATGGGCTTTATGTAGAATGATGCGGGATGTTGTTACAAATGCATATATGGAATACTAAAGCATAAACTGAACATTAATTTGTAAGTCAGTGACCTTGACCTTTGGGGTTAGCGGGCACCATGGGCTTTCTGTAGAATGATGCGGGATGTTGTTACAAATGCATATATGGAATATTAAAGCATAAACTGAGCGTTGACTTTTCCAAACATGGAAATTTCTAATTCAGTGACCTTGACCTTTGGGGTTAGCGGGCACCATGGGCTTTCTGTAGAATGATGCGGGATGTTGTTACAAATGCATATATGGCATATTAAAACATAAACTGAGCGTTAACTTTTCCAAACACGGAAATTTCTAAGTCAGCGACCTTGACCTTTGGGGTTTGCGGGCACCATGGGCTTTCTGTAGAATGATGCGGGATGTTGTTACAAAAGCATGTATGGAATATTAAAGCATAAACTGAGCGTTAACTTTTGCAAACACGCAAATTTCTAATTCAGTGACCTTGACCTTTGGGGTTAGCAGCCACCATGGGATTTCTGTAGAATGATACGGGATGTTGTTACAAATGCATGTATGGAATATTAAAGCATAAACTGAGCGTTAACTTTTACAAAGACGGAAATTTCTAAGTCAGTGACCTTGACCTTTGGGGTTAGCGGGCACCATGGGCTTTCTGCAGAATGATGCGGGATGTTGTTACAAATGCATGTATGGAATATTAAAGCATAAACTGAGCGTTAACTTTTGCAAACACGCTAATTTCTAATTCAGTGACCTTGACCTTTGGGGTTAGCAGCCACCATGGGATTTCTGTAGAATGATGCGGGATGTTGTTACAAATGCACGTATGGAATATTAAAGCATAAACTGAGCGTTAACTTTTGCAAAGACGGAAATTTCTAAGTCAGTGACCTTGACCTTTGGGGTTAGCGGGCACCATGGGCTTTCTGCAGAATGATGCGGGATGTTGTTACAAATGCATGTATGGAATATTAAAGCATAAACTGAGCGTTAACTTTTCCAAACACGAACATTTCTCTAAGTCAGTGACCTTGACCTTTGGCGTTAGAGGGCATCATGAGCTTTTTGTAGAATGATTCGGGATGTTGTTACAAATGCATGTATGGAATATTAAAGCATAAACTGAGCGTTAACTTTTCTAAAGACGGAAATTTCTAAGTCAGTGACCTTGACCTTTGCGGTTTGAGGGCACCATGGGCTTTCTGTAGAATGATGCGGGATGTTGTTACAAATGCATGTATGGAATATTAAAGCATACATAAATTGAGCGTTAACTTTTCCAAACCCGGAAATTTCTAAGTCAGCGACCTTGACCTTTGGGGTTTGCGGGCACCATGGGCTTTCTGTAGAATGATGCAGGATGTTGTTACAAATGCATGTATGGAATATTAAAGCATAAACTGGGCGTTAACTTTTCCAAACATGGAAATTTCTAAGTCAGTGACCTTGACCTTTTGGGTTAGCGGGCAACATGGGCTTTCTGTAGAATGATGCGGGATGTTGTTACAAATGCATGTATGGAATATCAAAGCATAAACTGAGCGTTAACTTTTCCAAACACGGAAATTTCTAAGTCAGTGACCTTGACCTTTGGGGTTAGCAGGCACCATGGGCTTTCTCTAAAATGATGCAGGATGTTGTTACAAATGCATATATGGAATACTAAAGCATAAACTGAACATTAATTTGTAAGTCAGTGACCTTGACCTTTGGGGTTAGCGGGCACCATGGGCTTTCTGTAGAATGATGCGGGATGTTGTTACAAATGCATATATGGCATATTAAAACATAAACTGAGCGTTAACTTTTCCAAAGACGGAAATTTCTAAGTCAGCGACCTTGACCTTTGGGGTTTGCGGGCACCATGGGCTTTCTGTAGAATTATGTGGGATGTTGTTACAAAAGCATGTATGGAATATTAAAGCATAAACTGAGCGTTAACTTTTGCAAACACGCAAATTTCTAATTCAGTGACCTTGACCTTTGGGGTTAGCAGCCACCATGGGATTTCTGTAGAATGATACGGGATGTTGTTACAAATGCATCTATGGATATTAAAAGCATAAACTGAGCGTTAACTTTTACAAAGACGGAAATTTCTAAGTCAGTGACCTTGACCTTTGGGGTTAGCGGGCACCATGGGCTTTCTGCAGAATGATGCGGGATGTTGTTACAAATGCATGTATGGAATATAAAGCATAAACTGAGCGATTAACTTTTGCAAACACGCAAATTTCTAATTCAGTGACCTTGACCTTTGGGGTTAGCAGCCACCATGGGATTTCTGTAGAATGATGCGGGATGTTGTTACAAATGCATGTATGGAATATTAAAGCATAAACTGAGCGTTAACTTTTGCAAAGACGGAAATTTCTAAGTCAGTGACCTTGACCTTTGGGGTTAGCGGGCACCATGGGCTTTCTGCAGAATGATGCGGGATGTTGTTACAAATGCATGTATGGAATATTAAAGCATAAACTGAGCGTTAACTTTTCCAAACACGAACATTTCTCTAAGTCAGTGACCTTGACCTTTGGCGTTAGAGGGCATCATGAGCTTTTTGTATAATGATTCGGGATGTTGTTACAAATGCATGTATGGAATATTAAAGCATAAACTGAGCGTTAACTTTTCCAAAGACGGAAATTTCTAAGTCAGTGACCTTGACCTTTGCGGTTTGAGGGCACCATGGGCTTTCTGTAGAATGATGCGGGATGTTGTTACAAATGCATGTATGGAATATTAAAGCATACATAAATTGAGCGTTAACTTTTCCAAACCCGGAAATTTCTAAGTCAGCGACCTTGACCTTTGGGGTTTGCGGGCACCATGGGCTTTCTGTAGAATGATGCAGGATGTTGTTTACAAATGCATGTATGGAATATTAAAGCATACAAACTGGGCGTTAACTTTTCCAAACATGGAAATTTCTAAGTCAGTGACCTTGACCTTTTGGGTTAGCGGGCAACATGGGCTTTCTGTAGAATGATGCGGGATGTTGTTACAAATGCATGTATGGAATATCAAAGCATAAACTGAGCGTTAACTTTTCCAAACACGGAAATTTCTAAGTCAGTGACCTTGACCTTTGGGGTTAGCAGGCACCATGGGCTTTCTCTAAAATGATGCAGGATGTTGTTACAAATGCATATATGGAATACTAAAGCATAAACTGAACATTAATTTGTAAGTCAGTGACCTTGACCTTTGGGGTTAGCGGGCACCATGGGCTTTCTGTAGAATGATGCGGGATGTTGTTACAAAAGCATGTATGGAATATTAAAGCATAAACTGAGCGTTAACTTTTGCAAACACGCAAATTTCTAATTCAGTGACCTTGACCTTTGGGGTTAGCAGCCACCATGGGATTTCTGTAGAATGATACGGGATGTTGTTACAAATGCATGTATGGAATATTAATGCATAAACTGAGCGTTAACTTTTACAAAGACGGAAATTTCTAAGTCAGTGACCTTGACCTTCGGGGTTAGCGGGCACCATGGGCTTTCTGCAGAATGATGCGGGATGTTGTTACATATGCATGTATGGAATATTAAAGCATAAACTGAGCGTTAACTTTTGCAAACACGCAAATTTCTAATTCAGTGACCTTGACCTTTGGGGTTAGCAGCCACCATGGGATTTCTGTAGAATGATGCGGGATGTTGTTACAAATGCATGTATGGAATATTAAAGCATAAACTGAGCGTTAACTTTTGCAAAGACGGAAATTTCTAAGTCAGTGACCTTGACCTTTGGGGTTAGCGGGCACCATGGGCTTTCTGCAGAATGATGCGGGATGTTGTTACAAATGCATGTATGGAATATCAAAGCATAAACTGAGCGTTAACTTTTCCAAACACGGAAATTTCTAAGTCAGTGACCTTGACCTTTGGGGTTAGCAGGCACCATGGGCTTTCTCTAAAATGATGCAGGATGTTGTTACAAATGCATGTATGGAATATTAAAGCATAAACTGAGCATTAACTTTTCCAAACACGGAAAGTTCTAAGTCAGTGACCTTGACCTTTGGCGTTAGCGGGCATCATGGGCTTTCTGTAGAATGATGCGGGATGTTGTTACAAATGCATCTATGGAATATTAAAGCATAAACTGAGCGTTAATTTCTCCAAACGAATATTAAAGCATAAACTGAGCATTAACTTTTCCAAACACGGACATTTCTAAGTCAGTGACCTTGACCTTTGGCGTTAGCGGGCATCATGGGCTTTCTGTAGAATGATGCGGGATGTTGTTACAAATGCATGCATGGAATATTAAAGCATAAACTGAGCGTTAACTTTTCCAAACACGGAAATTTCTAAGTCAGCGACCTTGACCTTTGGGGTTTGCGGGCACCATGGGCTTTCTGTAGAATGATACGGGATGTTGTTACAAATGCATGTATGTAATATTAAAGCATAAACTGAGCGTTAACTTTTCCATACACGGACATTTCTAAGTCAGTGACCTTGACCTTTGGGGTTAGCGGGCAACATGGGCTTTCTGTAGAATGATGCGGGATGTTGTTACAAATGTATGTATGGTATATTAAAGCATAAAACTGAGCGTTTAACTTTTCCAAACACGGAAATTTCTAAGTCAGCGACCTTGACCTTTGGGGTTTGCGGGCACCATGGGCTTTCTGTAGAATGATGCGGGATGTTGTTACAAATGCATGTATGGAATATCAAAGCATAAACTGAGCGTTTAACTTTTCCAAACACGGAAATTTCTAAGTCAGTGACCATTGACCTTTGGGGTTAGCAGGCACCATGGGCTTTCTCTAAAAATGATGCAGGATGTTGTTCAAATGCATGTATGGAATATTAAAGCATAAACTGAGCATTAACTTTTCCAAACACGGAAAGTTCTAAGTCAGTGACCTTGACCTTTGGCGTTAGCGGGCATCATGGGCTTTCTGTAGAATGATGCGGGATGTTGTTACAAATGCATGTAATGGAATATTAAAAGCATAAACTGAGCGTTAATTTCTCCAAACGAATATTAAAGCATAAAACTGAGCATTAACTTTTCCAAACACGGACATTTCTAAGTCAGTGACCTTGACCTTTGGGCGTTTAGCGGGCATCATGGGCTTTCTGTAGAATGATGCGGGATGTTGTTACAAATGCATGTATGGAATATTAAAGCATAAACTGAGCGTTAACTTTTCCAAACACGGAAATTTCTAAGTCAGCGACCTTGACCTTTGGGGTTTGCGGGCACCATGGGCTTTCTGTAGAATGATGCGGGATGTTGTTACAAATGCATGTATGTAATATTAAAGCATAAACTGAGCGTTAACTTTTCCAAACACGGACATTTCTATTTCTAAGTCAGTGACCTTGACCTTTGGGGTTAGCGGGCAACATGGGCTTTCTGTAGAATGATGCGGGATGTTGTTACAAATGTATGTATGGAATATTAAAGCATAAACTGAGCGTTAACTTTTCCAAACACGGAAATTTCTAAGTCAGCGACCTTGACCTTTGGGGTTTGCGGGCACCATGGGCTTTCTGTAGAATGATGCGGGATGTTGTTACAAATGCATGTATGTAATATTAAAGCACACACTGAGCGTTAACTTTTCCAAACACGGACATTTCTAAGTCAGTGACCTTGACCTTTGGGGTTAGCGGGCAACATGGTCTTTCTGTAGAATGATGCGGGATGTTGTTACAAATGTATGTATGGAATATTAAAGCATAACCTGGGCATTAACTTTTGCAAACACGGTAATTTCTAAGTCAGCGACCTTGACCTTTGGGATTAGCGGGCACCATGGGCTTTCTGGAGAATGATGCGGGATGTTGTTATAAATACATGTATGGAATATTAAAGCATTCAATTGAGGGAAACAGAAGTTACAATGAATTAACCTGAGCGTTAAGTTTTAGAAACAGAGCTAAACGCAAAAACTTAACGTTGAATGCATGTGAAAAGTAGGTCAATCAACCATGAAAACTAGGTCAAGGTCACATGGACTCCCTCTGTGTGATATGGTTACACCACAGTGTTGATGTATACCAAGTATGGAGGTCGTAGGTGTTATAGTTTTCTGGAAACTGACCTAAACTCAAAAACTTAACGTGAAATGTTGACGCCGCCGACGACGCCGACGACGACGCCACCGACGCCGACGGAAAAGCTATACCTATGTCCCGCTTCTGCTAAAGCAGGCGGGACAAAAATAACAACCCCAGCCACTGCACATATTCATACGCAGTGATTAGGTCGTCTTGACACGATATCAAAAATGTTTCACGGCATCGTGTTTCACGGCACATACGCACTGTGTTGACGGGATAACATAACCTTACTATATTAACCTAGTACATGTATTTTATTTTGCAGATGGCATATACATGTATGCCTGAAACTAACCGACAGCTGGTCCACAGACGTCTCGGATCGCACGGCAATGCGCAATATCACAGGCATTAAGAAGAACTGGGTCAGATATATTTATACATATATACTGAGCAAAACTAGAAACGTCCCTCCATGTTTAAGGAAAGATTCATCAAAAACCAAAAGGGTTACTTTTAAAAATCAAAATGGAAAAACAAGTTCATTCATTTCTGTATCAAAGCCAATAAATTGCATTTGGATATCTTGTTAAATATTCGAGAGATAACCGGCCAAGGGCGGTAGGGGTCAAAATCAAAAATCACAAAAACTCAGAAATGTGTTACTTAATGTTTAGAGATGGAATTTCAATAAGTAATGTGGCAAATTCAGTAAATCTCATTAGTACCGAGTGTTGGCCACCATTTGCATGAATGCATGCAATGATCCTACGCCGCATCGACGTGACGTAACGCAATACCAGTGCGTTGGGCAAATTCCTCCATTCCCGTTGTAACGCCCGTGTAAGATCGCGAACATTGTCAATCTGATGGTTAGCTCGTGCTTTGCGGCCCAGCTGATCCCATATGTGCTCAATGGGATTGAGATCCGGGGGAGACCGCGGGCCATGGCATGACGTCGACGTTGTTTTGCTGTAAGTATTGAGTGGTGACCCTGGCTACTGAGGGCGGGCATTGTCGTGCATCAATGTCACACCAGGACCATGCTGACGGATAAATGGTAAGGCATGTGCATTTAGCACATCTGCAACATAACGTTGTGCATTGATATTGCCCTGTACAACAACCAAAATCTGTCTTCCGGTTTTCCCATGATCCCACCCCAGACCATTACGCTCCCTCCCCCAAACCTGTTCTACTCAACAATGCAACAATCGGTGAATCTTTCATTTTTACGCCTGTATACCCGTAATCTTCCGTCAGCATGACTAACTGTGAACCGAGATTCATCGGTGAACAAAACTCGGTTTCCAGTCAGCCCTTCTCCAGTTCAGATGACGTCGCGCCCATAACAGTCTGGCAGCACGGTGACGTTGGGTCATTATCTGACCAGTGTACGGGCGGCGTGCCCGGATTGGTTGGGCGTTACGACGTAACCTGTTGCGAATGGTCTGCCCTGAGACACCGTATCGCCTAGCAGTGACTGTGGCTGCCAATCGACGTTGACGTAAGTGCGTCAACGTAATGTAACGATCGCTATCTAGCCGTCGTTACACGAGGCCTACCAGGTCGCTGCCGGTCGTGAACAGCCCCAGTCTGCTGGTACCGGGCTGCAAGACGATCAATCGTCTTCCGACAGCAACCAAACCGAGGCGCGACCGCCCTGGCGGCCATCCCCACCCGCAAGCATCCCAATTGCCTGATTTCGCTCGTTTTCGGAAAGCCGTGGCATATCGAAAACAGTGAAAATTAAAAAAGTTTTTTAATTTTCCGAATAGCCCCTATCGCATGAATGGTACGACATGAACTGAATCACCTTATCGATGGACAAGTATAGCGTGCACGTGCAAAAAGTGGAAATCAACGTTCCGGTCACTGGCCGCTATGTAAACCGTGTGTATCGGCTAAACTCTACACGATCGTATTCTGAACATCGCCACGGTTTAAAATACATGTACTTTGAACATGTGGTACATACATAGACAGAGCTACACCGGCTATAAAACAGGGACGTTTCTAGTTTTGTTGAGTATATGATATTCAATCACATTTACGAACCTGTTATCTTTGTAACAAATGACATGTATTCTATAAAGTAAGGCATGAAGCAAAATGTTGGCTATGCTCGATGCATATAGGCATACGCTTGTTCTGAGATAGTTATTCTAACATTAACAACACATCTTTACATTATCTTTCACATGTGTCATAGGCGGTGGGCCAGGAAGGCTCACCATGCACCCCCCCCCCTTGGCAGAGCCAGATGGGTATCAAAATGTCCGTAAAGAAAAAATATTTCAGTTGCATAAGGTTGGGACTCACTATGACTAATTTGCATAAATCCAAGATGGCCGCCATCGAAAAATGAAAATATGGCTATTGGCAATATATTCTGTTATGCATGAGATTTTGTTGATGTTTCCACATCCAAATAGTTATTTCAAGGCAGGATGACTCAGATGCTTCCAATGCCGTACTACTAAAATGCAAAAGAGGCATGTATATATTCAAAATGGCCTCCAATTTTAAAAATTTGCTGTCTTTTTTAGTTTTTTAAATAACTTGTGTGGACGTTTTCGAGACTTTAGTTCATAACTGAAGACACATGCTCTGTTATGTTCTAGCATACACCTGCATATTTAATAAACAGTTCTTCTGCTGCAGAAACTGGAACTCAATATGCCTAATTTGCATAAAACAAGATGGCCGCCATCGAAGAATGAAAATATGGCTATTGGCTATGTATTCTGTTATACGCGAGATTTTGATGAGGTTTCCACATCCAAATAGTTAATTTTAGGCAGAATGACTCTGATGCTTCCAATGCTGTACTACTAAAATGCAAAAGAGGCATGTATATATTCAAAATGGCCGCCAATTTAAGTGGTTTGCTGTCTTTTTTAGTTTTTTAAATAACATTTGTGGATGCTTTCGAGATTTTAGTTTACAAATCAAGACACATGCTCTGTCACGTTCTAGTATACACTTGGTTATTTAATAAACAATACTTCTGTATTTACTGTTATAACTCGACATATGGTATCATGTTAGTAGTGTTTAATTATCACATTCCAATCAATCTACTTCTGCTGGACAGTACTAATGGACATAATCTGCATCTTCCTCATCTGAACTGTCGCCTGCTTCCATCGTTTCCTGAAGGATGTTAACCAACTCTGGCGGTATTATTTCCCCGCTGGTCCATAATGGTTCTAATGTTCCTTCCTCCAATGTCCAGCCATGTCCATCTGTTGGTTCTGGTGTAGTAGGCAGTGGTATGTGCGACTGTTTCCAGATAGCCACCTGGTAGTTAACACGTCATGTATGTTGATGCAGACAATCCTGACATGGTGGTAGTGAACCCATATCGACACTATTGGTAGGATCCAGTTTGTCATCACACTTTTCTTTCAGCTTGAACAGTCGGCACTGATTAATGTCTGAAAATCTGGGATTTCCGTACATAGAACATGTAAGTTCCTCTAGCTTTTGGTACACAGCATCTGGAACATTCCATGTATCACCTACACGCGCAATTGTTGGGATCAACTGTGGCTTCTTCGCCAATGACTTTATTGCGAATTTAACTTCCCCTTGCCTTTAAAGGCACTTGTGGTGTCGCAGCCGGTGTACACGTGCAGAACCATGAGTGCCGTGCGATGTTCCTCCGAATACTGACTGGCGATGTCGCTAATATTCGGCAGTCTCTTCTTATTTCCTGACCCAGTGTCAAATAAGATGGTTGTATCTTGTAGCTGTGACACGTAATGTAGTAGTACAAAGAATATATCACTGTCTGGACTTCGTACTCTGATGTTTTGGTACCCTTTTTCCTGGCCGTACATGCAATACAGAATTACTCTGGTGTCTGTTTCCTCCTGAGTTGATTCGAACGCACTTATTTCGGTTGTCTCAGTTCTGATACCATCAGCTGACGTGAACATGTATGCTTTACCGTCACATACCAGCATCACTTTCCTCCCACTGATCTTACTGGCCATGAAGTCCATGCTCCATACTTTGTAGATTACACGTACTAGCTGTTCCGATAGTTTTCACTGTTTCATGAAAGAGATGCCAGTCTGCTGTACTAAAGATGACGTCTGCCTTCTTTGGCAACATATCAAACAACGCGACACTGATATCTTTGAAGTTAGGAGGGATCGTTTTCATTGAATGAAATAGCGCATTTCCATCTTGAATAACAAGTGTGATATTGCAACGCTGATTGCACCCCTCTTCAACAGCTCAGTTGCTCCTGGATGCGATGTTTCTATGTTGGCAATGGAGACAGAATAGAATGTAAGGTACCGAGCATAATTTTGTCCGTCAAAACTGAAGAAGATATCCGGAATAAGATGAAGACATTTGGGCATACTGAGAAAAGTTGTTTGTCTTAAACTGCCCGTATAAGTTGAGGTACAAGCCATACGTGATCCATGTAACACATCCATAGTTGTGTAGTTTTACCTAACACGCCATGGCGAACGTTTTCTCTGTACTCAACCAGCTGTCTAATGTAATTTGCTACTTCATCATCGCCGAGAACAGTTTTCATATTAACTTTCACATACGCTTTCAAAAACGTTTTCCTCATTTCTACTTGAAAGAAACTGATTTAAGAGCAATCTCTCCAGACCATCCAGGACATTTTTATGACAGTACATAGCTCGTCCATAGTGTTTGCCTTGACATTACACCTTGAAGTGATCCCGCACCTATCAAGTCGGCTTCTAGAGAAACACATCTGAGAGTCCCGAACCGTTCATTTTCTTTCCTAACATTTTCATGTAAGCACATGCCATGTGAAATGTTCCAATCATGGCTATATGTGAGTTGTACCTCTCTGGTACAGTTCCATATGATGGGCTATGCTTTCATACATACACCCAGATCAAACGTTGTGATTGTGTAGTCCTGTCCAACTTCCTTGGTCGTGTCTTCCGCATAACGTAGACACTCCTGAACTGTTTTGCAGTCCGTTATTGGCTTATTGATAACTGGATAGTAGTCTATTGTTGTCAGTTTTGTAGGTGTCTCTCCAGTTAAAGACACAAAGCCGGTCCACGCTGGTACTTCCTGATCAGTTTTACTCTTGTGCAACCGAATCAATATCCAGATCAGATTTCTGTTTGCTATTTCATTATTTATTTCGCCAGTTTCAGGATGCGTCCACTGGATGACTTCATATCCTGGACTCCTACGTAGCGTAATGACACACTCAGGTAGAGTTTCTACCGATTCCAGTTTCAGCGAGCGAGTTTTTGTCTTTGACACTGTTGGTATTTCTGGTACGACTCCGCCATGATCGTTTTCATAGTCAATGTCCTGCATCATTATACCATGAGCTGTATGAATTGACCCCTTTCCAGTTAGATCATTAATTAGTTGATCGAAGTTGTCAAATTAAGAGTGAAAGATTGATGGCACATTGGGGTTACAAACTATTTGAGTCGTGAGTAGTGTTGATGTGTGTTGTAATGCTTCAGCTATAGCTGTTTCGAGTTCAAGGGAGACGGAATAACTTTCGGAATGTCCCAGACGATTCAACAACGTTGTGAGTTCTGCACTACGAAACATATGTCTAAGAGTCATGCACATCATTATGTGCTTAGGCATTTTCCACTGTCCATTGGTTACTGCTCTGCATATGTCTTACCCAATGGAACACACAAGTCGGGAAACTTTTGTAGACTGTACACCTAATTTGCCTGACAAAACATAGTTCAAAAACCGTTCAAGCGCAGGGGGTATCACATTTGTTGTCATTGCTTCAAGCTCCTGAACTACTGGGGGCCATCTCAAATCATCCGTGTTTATATATGCCTCAGGAATTACACTTCTGAGATATGATGCAACTTCTTCTAACACATTTTTCGATCCTAGCACATATGCACATTTAATAGCACTTTCTATATATGTATACAATGAGCTATATACAATGTAATGGTATTTTTCCGTCTTATCGAGCTTACAAAATGCTATTTCAGGGCTGTATTTTTCATTCTTTTCTAGCTTTGCTTTCAGGTTGTCAATTCTATAGTCTGGGTTTGAAAATTCGGTATTTTGTAGAGCAGTAACGTGGTGGTCACGCAGTACACTGAGTTGTATGCAGATTATGTCCATTAGTACTGTCCAGCAGAAGTAGATTGATTGGAATGTGATAATTAAACACTACTAACATGATACCATATGTCGAGTTATAACAGTCAATACAGAAGTATTGTTTATTAAATAACCAAGTGTATACTAGAACGTGACAGAGCATGTGTCTTGATTTGTAAACTAAAATCTCGAAAGCATCCATTAAAAAAACTAAAAAAGACAGCAATCCACTTAAATTGGCGGCCATTTTGAATATATACATGCCTCTTTTGCATTTTAGTAGTACAGCATTGGAAGCATCCGAGTCATCCTGTCTTAAAATAACTATTTGGATGTGGAAACCTCATCAAAATCTCGCGTATAACAGAATATATAGCCAATAGCCATATGTTCATTCTTCGATGGCGACCATCTTGTTTTATACAAATTAGGCATATTGAGTTCCAGTTTCTACAGCAGAAGAACTGTTTATTAAATATGCAAGTGTATGCTAGAACATGACAGAGCATGTGTCTTCAGTTATGAACTAAAGTCTCGAAAACGTCCACAAAAATTATTTAAAAAACTAAAAGACAGAATTTTTTTCAAATTGGTGGCCATTTTGAATATATAAAATGCCTCTTTTGCATTTTAGTAGTACGACATTGGAAGCATCTGAGTCATCCTGCCTTAAAATAACTATTTGGATGTGGAAACCTCAACAAAATATCATGCATAACGGAATATATTGCCAATAGCCATATTTTCATTTTTCGATGGTGGCCATCTTGTTTTATGCAAATTAGGCATATTGAGTTCCAGTTTCTGCAGCAGAAGAACTGTTTATTAAATATGCAAGTGTATGCAAGAACATGACAGAGCATGTGTCTTCAGTTATGAACTAAAGTCTCGAAAAAGTCCACAAAAGTTATTTAAAAAGCTAAAAAATACAGCAAATTCTTAAAATTGGCGGCAATTTTGAATATATACATGCCTCTTTTGCATTTTAGTAGTACGGCATTGGAAGCATCTGAGTCATCCTGCCTTAAAATAACTATTTGGATGTGGAAACCTCAACAAATTCTCATGCATAACATAATATATTGCCAATAGCCATATTTTCATTTTTCGATGGCGGCCATCTTGGATTTATGCAAATTAAGCATAGTGAGTCCCAACTTATGCAACTGAAATATTTTTTTTCTGACTCAGGGCATCTTTACGGACATTTTGATACCAATCTGGCTCTGCCAAGGGGGGGGGTGCATGGTGAGCCTTCCTGGCCCACCGCCTATCATGTTTGCACCAGTGTATGCGATTGTACGCATTACCATGAATGATAATTTTCTGAAATTGACGATCTGCAACATATCGTGTAAAATACTTCGGAAATCGGCAGACATTTTAGGGCAAACGCGGATTTCAATTATCCGTATGTTCTAACAATGTTAAACGCCATATACGGCCATTATCTTGCTTCTCTTACAAAACGATATTGGCTAAATATGTACATTCGATAAAGTAAATATTAGACAGTGGCCAAGGCGTTTTGTCAACAACAGCATGTTTCCTTACCTTAGCATATCCGTCATTCGTCCTGGTGTCGTGTACCAACTGCTCGGTAATCTGCACTACCGCATCAGAACCTAATGGATTTCTTCCTTCGTCATCACCAGAAATGCTGTTTGATAATTCATCTTCTCCAGAATGATGTATCTTGTTTTTACCTGCGCCATGCGCTCTACGGAAAATATTTGCTAATTCTGCGCCAGGTTGCAGAGTATCGGGCCCGATCGATATTCGACCGCTGTCCTCACTCCCTGAATCGTCAGTCTCGGGGTGTACTGCGTCCGGGCCAAATGGTAGCCGCTGGTCACCCGCTAAACCGGCGTCATGCGCTCTGAGCTTTTTACGCAGTACTTCGGAGTCAGGGAGCATAGTGTCCGGTCCAATTGGTTGCCTACTATCGTCCTCACTGTCGGAATAATCAATCTCGGGATGAACTGCGTCCGGGCCGAACGGTAGCCTCTGATCACCGCCTAATCCGGCGTCATGCGCCCTGACATAGTTGTGTCCCAACGTTTTAAACGTTTCATCAGATAATGATCGGATTGATATTTGGCTATCTGTATTCTCATCGATATCATCATTGACATCGATATCCGACTCCTTGTTTTCATCAACATCAGTACTTTCAGTGTCACCAGACACATCATCAGACGCAGTGCTATCTTCATTCACACTATCTACATTATCATTGATATCATCATTGCCATCGATATCCGACTCAGTGTTTTCATCAATACCATCGCCATGACTGTCAGTGTCATCAGATACATCCTTGGACACGGTGTCATCGTCATTCACACTATCTATAGTATTATTCTCATCGATATCATCGCGAGCATCGATATCTGACTCGGTGACATCAGCAACATAACTACCAGCATCGTCATTGTCCTCAGAAACAGCATCTACCTCACTGTTACCGTCAACCGTGCTATTTACATCATCACCCTCATCGGTTACATCACGTGCATTGATATCTGACTCAGTATCCTCGTCACCAACACTATCAATAGTGTCTTCGTCATGTGACACATCATCCGATGCACTGTTGTCATCAAGTGCATTATCTACATTGCCATCCACATCTCTAACACTACGGGCATAGGTATATGATATAGCGTCCTCTTCAACATCATTGTCAGCTTTGTCATTCTCATCAGATACAGTCTCTGATACACCGTCATCTTCAACCACACTTCCTATAGTATCCTCGTCATCACTAACATCAAGACCATCAATATTTGATTCAGTGTTGTTACTGTCACTGTCAACAGTGGCATCATCATCCGTTACGTCATCTGATACACTGTCATCGTCAACCACACTGTCTGTATTAGCATCGCCATCTCTAACATCACGAACATCGATATCAGGTTCAGTATCGTTACTATCACTGTCAACATCATCCGGTACATCATCGGATACACTGTCGACTTCAACCACACTGTCTGTATTAGCATCGTCATCACGAACATCACGACCATCGATAGCAGGTTCCGTGTCGTTACTATCACTGTCATCATCCGACACATCATCTGATACACTGTCAGCGTCAACCACACTATATGTATTATCATCGTTATCACTAACATTACGAACTTCGATATCAGATCCAGTGTCGTTACTATCACTATCATCATTGACATCATTATCAGATACATCATCTGATACACTATCGGCTTCAACCACACTGTCTGTAGTATCATCGGTATCACCAACATTAATAACTTCGATATCAGATTCCGTGTCGTTACTGTCACTGTCATCATCATCTGATACACTGTCATCGTCAACCACACTGTCTGTATTATCATTGTCATCTGTAACATCGACATTATGTTCAGTATCGTTATTATCACTGTCATCATCCGATATATCATCTGATACAATTTCAGTGTCAACCACACTGTCTGTATTATCATCGTTATCACCAACATTAAGAACTTCGATATCAGATTCCGTGTCGTTACTATCACTGTCATCATCATCCGTTACGTCATGTGATACACTATCATCATCAACCACACTGTCTGTATTATCATCGTCATCTGTAACGTCACGAACATCGACATTATGTTCAGTATCGTTACTATCACTATCATCATCCGATATATCATCTGATACAATTTCAGTGTCAACCACACTGTCTGTATTATCATCTTTATCACCAACATTAAGAACTTCGATATCAGATTCCGTGTCGTTATTATCACTGTCATCATCATCCGTTACGTCATGTGATACACTATCATCATCAACCACACTGCCGATATTATCATCGTCATCACTAACATCACGACCATCGATAGCAGGTTCCGTGTCGTTATTGTCACTGTCATCATCCGATACATCATCTGATACACTGTCAACGTCAACAACATTGCCTGTATTATCAGAGTCATCTCTAACATCACGACCTTCGATATCAGATTCAGTGTCGTTGCTATCACTGCCATCAGTGGCATCATCCGATACATCAGCTGATACACTATCGGCTTCAACCACACTAGCTGTATTATCATCGTTATCACTAACATCACGAACTTCGATATCAGATTCCGTGTCGTTACTATCTTTGTCATCAGTGGCATCATCCGATTCATCATCTGATAAACTGTCAACTTTAACCACACTGTCTGTATTATCATCGTCATCACGAACATCGACATCAGGTTCAACTTTAACCACACTGTCTGTATTATTATCGTCATCACGAACATCACGACCATCGACATCGGGTTCGGTATCGTTACTATCACTGTCATCACTGTCATCATCATCCGATACATCATATGATACACTGTCGACTTCAATCACACTGTCTTTATTGTCATCGTCATCACGAACAACACGAACAGCGATATCAGGTTCCGTGTCATTACTAGCACTGTCCTCATCATTCGATACATCATCGGATACACTGTCATCGTCAACCAAACTGTCTGTATTATCATCGTTATCACTAACATCACGAACATCGGTATCAAGTTCCGCGTCTTTACTATCACTTTCATCAGTGGCATCATCCGATACATCATCTGATACACTATCGGCGTCAACCACACTGTCTGTATTATCATCGTTGTCACTAACATCATGACCATCGATATCAGATCCATTGTCGGTACTATCACTGTTATCAGTGGCATCATCCGATACATTATCTGATCCACTATCGGCTTCACCCACTATGTCTGTATTATCATCGTCATCACTAACATCATGACCGTCGATATCAGATTCAGTGTCGTTACTATCACTGCCATCAGTGACATCATCCGATACGTCATCTGATACACTATCGGCTTCACCCACTATGTCTGTATTATCATCGTCATCACTAAAATCATGACCGTCGATATCAGATTCAGTGTCGTTACTATCACTGCCATCAGTGACATCATCCGATACATCATCTGATAAACTATCGGCTTCAACCACACTTGCTGTATTATCATCATTATCACTAACATCATGACCATCGATATCAGATCCAGTGTCGTTACTATCACTGCCATCAGTGACATCATCCGATACATCATTTGATAAACTATCGGCTTCAACCACACTGTCTGTATTATCATCGTTATCACTAACATCACGACCATCGATATCAGATCCAGTGTCGTTACTATCACTGTCATCAGTGACATCATCCGATACATCATCTGATACACTATCGGCTTCAACCACACTAGCCGTGTATCATCTATTTTCACTAACATCTATATGACCATCGATATCAGATCCAGTGTCGTTACTATCACTGTCTCACAGTGACATATCGATCTCATCATCTCATACACTATCGGTCCACACACTGTCTGTATTATCATCATTATCACTAACCATCTATGACATCGATATCCAGATCAGTGTCGTTACTATCACTGCCATCAGTGGCGTCATCCGATATCATCTCTGGACTTACACTATCGCTTCACCACATCTAGGCAGTATGATCATCATATCACTACATCGGATGACCATCGATATCAGATCTGTGTCGTTACTATCACTGCATCAGTGGCATCATCGTACATCATCTGATACACTATCGGTTTCAACCACACTGTATATTATCATCCTATACCACTATCATCACGACATCAGTATCAGTTCCGTATCGTAAACTATCACTGCCATCATATGGCGTCATCAGATTACATCATCAGTGATACGTACTATTGTTCAACCACACTGTCTGTATTATCATCGTTATCACTAACATCACGACCATCAGTATCAGGTTCCGTGTCGTTACTATCACTGCCATCAGTGGCATCATCCGATACATCATCTGATACACTATCGGTTTCAACCACACTGTCTGTATTATCATCGTTATCACTAACATCATCGACCATCGATATCAGATCCAGTGTCGTTACTATCACTGTCATCAGTGACATCATCCGATACATCATCTGATACACTATCGGCTTCAACCACACTGCATGTATTATCATCGTTATCACTAACATCATGACCATCGATATCAGATCCAGTGTCGGTACTATCATCTGTCATTTCAGTGCGACATCATCGATCATCAGTGATATATATCGTCTCACCATTACTCTCTGTATTATCATCGTTATTACTAACATCATGACCATCGATATCAGATCCAGTGTCGTTACTATCACTGCCATCAGTGACATCATCCGATACATCATCTGATACACTATCGGCTTCAACCACACTGTCTGTATTATCATCGTTATCACTAACATCATGACCATCGATATCAGATCCAGTGTCGTTACTATCACTGCCATCAGTGACATCCATCGATATCATCATCTGATACGATATCAGTCGTTCACACACTGTATGTATTATCATCGTTATCACTAACATCACGACCATCAGTATCAGGTTCCGTGTCGTTACTATCACTGCCATCAGTGGCGTCATCCGATACATCATCTGATACACTATAGGCTTCAACCACACTGTCTGTATTATACTCAACATCATACATCATGACCATCGATATCAGATCAGTGTCGTTTACTATCACTGGCCAACAGTGACATCATCGATACATCATGTGATATACTATCCGGTTTACACACTGTATGTATATCATCGTTATCACTAACATCCACGTCCATCGATATCAGATCCCAGTGTCGTTACGATCACTGTCATCAGTGACATCATCGATTACATCATCTGATACCACTATCGGCTTCTTACTACACTGTCATGTATCCATCATCGTTATCATCTACATCATGACATCGATATACAGATCACCAGTGTCGTTACTATCACTGCATCAGTGCATCATCCGATACATATCTGATACACTTATCTGTCACCCACACTGTATGTATTATCATCGTTATCACTACATCACCGTCATCGATATCACCATACTGTGTCGTTACTATCTACCTGTCATCTGTGACTCATCGATACCATCATCATCTATACACTATCGGCTTCAACCACACTGTCTTATATTTACACCAATTCATCATAACATCATGACCATCGTTATCAGATCAGTGTCGATTACATATCACTGTCATCAGTGACATCATCGATCAGTACATTCATCTGTATACTATCGGCTTCAACCACACTAGCTGTATTATCATCGTTATCACTAACATCATGACCATCGATATCAGATCCAGTGTCGTTACTATCCATCGTGTATCCAGTGACAGGCAATCGATTACATCATCTGATACACTATCAGGTCGTTACACACTAGATGTATATCATCATTATCTCTAACATCATGACATCGATATCTGGTCATCCAGTGTCGTTACTATCACTGTCATCAGTGACATTCATACGATATCATCATATATACCTATCGGCCTTCACATACTGTCTGTATTATCATCCGTTATCACTACTTCATGACCATCATAATTCAGATCAGTCGTCGTACTATCACTGTCATCAGTGACATCATCCGATACATAATGATAAACTATCGGATTCACATACTATCATATATATCGTCATCACTACATCATGACATCGATATCAGATCACAGTTCTCGTTACTATACACTGCATCAGTGCATCATCCGATACATCATATGATACACTATCGGCTTCAACCATACTGTCTGTATTATCATCGTCATAACATCATGACATCGATATCAGATCCAGTGTCGTTACTATCACTGTATCAGTGACATCATCCGATACGTAAAAACTATTCACTGTCTGATTATCACGATGGACATCCATCGATACATCATCTGATGATACATATCGGCTTCAACCACACTAGCTGTATTATCATCGTTATCACTAACATCATGACCATCGATATCAGATCCAGTGTCGTTACTATCTCTGTCATAAGTGACATCATCCGATACATATATTATATATTATCTTGATAACACTATCGCGATCCAACGTTACATTCTACATCTCCGCTGTTATTCACTTCGTTATCACTAACATCATGACCATCGATATCAGATCCAGTGTCGTTACTATCTCTGTCATAAGTGACATCATCCGATACATCATTTGATAAACTATCGGCTTCAACCACACTGTCTGTATTATCACCGTTATGACTAACATTAAGAACTTCGATATCAGATTCCGTGTCGTTACTGTCACTGTCATCACTGTCATCATCATCCGTTACGTCATCTGATACACTGTCATCGTCAACCACACTGTCTATATTATCATCGTCATCTGTAACATCACGAACATCGATATCATCTTCCGTGTCGTTACTATCACCGTCTGATACATCATCGGATACACTGTCATTGTCAACCACACTGTTTGTATTATTATCGTCATCACTAACATCACGACCATCGATATCAGGTTCCGTGTCGTTATTGTCACTGTCATCATCCGATACATCATCTGATACACTGGCAGCGTCAACCACACTGCCTGTATTATCATCGTCATCACTAACATTAAGAACTTCGATATCAGATCCAGTGTCGTTACTATCACTGTCATCATTAGCATCATCATCAGATACATCATCTGATACACTATCGGCTTCAACCACACTGTCTGCATTAACATCGTTATCACCAACATTACTAACTTCGATACCAGATTCCGTGTCGTTACTATCACCGTCATCACTGTCATCATTCGATACATCATCGGATACACTGTCATCGTCAACCACACTGCCTGTATTATCATCGCCATGGATAACATAACGAACTTCGATATCAGCTTCAGTACTTCCGGTACTATCACTGTCATAATTGGCATCATCATCTGATACACTCTCAGCGTCAACCACACTGCCTGCATTATCATGGTTATCTCTAACATCACGAACTTCGACATCAGATTCAGTGCCGTTACTGTCACTGTCATCATCCTCAGACCCAGACTCGGATACACTGTTGTTGTCAACATCTCTAACTTTACGAATATCAATTTCAGCCGCATTGTGATCATCGCCATCATCATCAGCCATATTATCACTGTCATCATCAGCATCGCTAGTATCACCGGTAATGACAGAATTATCGTCGGTAGATACGTGATGACCATCTGTCTGATCAGATTCACTTTCATCTTCTGTCGTATCAACGTCCACATCGGATCTACCATCGGATCTACGCCGCCTGTGGTGTGGGTTGGCTCTGGAATACACCAGCGCTGTTTCAGCATAGTCGTCACCGCCCGTCCATGGTATCCTCCCGGTGTTTATCGTCGCGCGCTAGCGAACGAAAAAATGACACGAACCATGCGATTTTTATTTTTACGATATGTTCCGAAAATGACATAGAAAGTTGACGAAATGTTTGGAATGCTACTCCGCATTTGCTCTCAACATTTCGTAAACTGTCGACGTCATGTACATAAAGTATCACAAAGTCTATAAATATAGTTTCATGAAAAAAGTGTGCAACTTCTTATGTACAAAATTGGTTGGCTTGTTTCAAAAATGACTGTAACTGGAGAAATTAGTTGTATGGACTTGTGGCCTGTCTTTGCCGAATTATTATTATTGCGGAATGTGTACAGATTTGGCAAATGAAATGTCGACCACATGTAGTTTATTTACGAGTGTTATGTATTTATGATTTGCTAGTCTGCTCCAGTTGCATTTCACAACGTTAAGCATCTACCGTATTATGAGATTCCCAGCACAGTGGCACACATTTCCGTCTAGCGTAAACAGTATGCGACAGCAGGCCCGTACGCAGAGGGGGCGCACCCCCTTAACCCTTTCAACGCCACAGGCCTGTATAGTGGTATTGGTAAAAAGTTTTTTTCCAAGTACTTTTCATTATTTTGACAACAAAACCACCCCATGTTCATAAATGGACTGGTCTGAAAACAAGTTTGTGATGATTGGGTTGCAAAATTAACATATCAATATCCATTCCAGTTACGTAGGGGTGAAAGGGTTAATCTGCCGAGGTCTCTGTGGATGTGCAAAAAAAGATGTTTAGCCCTTCGAGCCGTCGATAAGGCACACCCTAAATTAATTCCTGCGTACGGGCCTGTGACAGTGATTTCGATTTAAACATTATTTGCATCCTTGTTTATACAATTTACAGACCGGACATTATTATTTCGGATAACATTCAGGAGTATAACAATACGTATTCTTTTTTTATTAACTATTTTCATAACAAGTGAGCTTGCTTGTTCCAATGCCAGTTCCCAGTTCTAATAAGCTGGCTCACATAGCTAGCGACTGTGGAAAATAATCTAACCAGTTACTTACATATGCGTCCTTCTGGTAAAAAAAATGTGACTTATATGACGATAGCGCGCTATTTACTGTCTTCTAATTTTTGATGTTGTGTTGAACAAAACACATGATTTAACATGTGTGATGCTTTACTATGCTATTTATTAAACGATATGACTGATTTCATAAGAAACGAGGCTATGCCGAGTTTTCTATGAAATCAGTCATATCCTTTAATAAATAACTAAATAAAATAAATAACTAACTCGTTAAAGATAAAGTTCACTCGTGTAATATCCTCTCTATAATAAAGTATAGTGGCAGTAATATGCAATGAACATGCCGATGATTCTTAGGTTATGGCAGTAATGGGCTATGAAAACGTCAGTGAGCAATTAAAGTAACGATGGATTTAAAAAGACTCCACACGCCCGACGGACACGTGGCAGCCCAAGAAAAGAAATATGCTCATTTATTTGAGTTTTGCGTTCATTCAAGAGCGTACAGCGAACAGTGTAGACCCAGATCAGCCTGTGCATCCGCACTGTCTGATCAGGATCTGCATTATTCGCCAGTTTGTCAGTTAAATAGCCGCCTTGTTTTCTAACATGCAACATAGATCGTTATCAGGTTACACGAGTGTGCTATTGACAGAATCTACAAGGGTTTCATATCCCATACGTCCCATTTCACCAGTAACGGTCACGTGTACTGGCGGCATTGTACCTGCATGGTCGACACACTATATGTTGAGCGCTAACATTACATAGAGAATAACAGGATAGTGTATTTTGATATCAAGTTTATCAGGCAAGGCTAGGAAACGTGTAGGAATTCCGAGCTTGCTGAGGAATTCCTACCGTTTCCGAGCCGAGCCTGATAAACTTGATATCAAAAGACAGTAGCATGGTATTATATTTATAAGGTAACGCTTTATGCTCGAAAATGACCACATATGACGTCGTTATCTATGGACATAATGCGGACTTGTTTACGTTGTGTCACTATACTGACGTAATTCGCTAATGTCACGTGACGTCATCCGACCAATGGAACGTCAGTTTTCGCTTCATTGTAGCCCGGATGTTTGTATCGGGTCAATGCCTGATACAACAATATGTTATCAGCCAGGACGTATTCGGTCAATATAGGGCAAGCTACCTGATACAATACAATATAACATCTCTAAACCGGACACGCAAGCAGTATGTGTATCCTTAATTTTATGGGTTTCATTGGTGTATATATATGATGATAATGGCTGTTTAAGTTCGCAAAGCACAGCCGCATACCTTGACATAGTCATATGTCTGATTTACAGTGGAACATTTCTAAACCGGACACCCTGGGAACCTCACATGGTGTTCGGTTTACAGAGGTTCCACTGTAACAACGTTTCAGCATTGAAAGACGGTGTCCTCATTTGGTGTCCAGGCAGCCATCCTTGGGCATCCGGATTTGTAGCCGATTTCACCAAAATTAGAAAGTATACTTATCTTGCTAAGTACACTTTGATGGAGAAATTTTCAATTTAAAGATAAATTTATTACATGTACTTTATATTATCTGAATTTATTACATTATCACAGCAATAAATTCAGTATAATACTTCTGCATACATTTAATCATCAAAGATATGCAGTCGTCAGTTCTATATGAAATAATTCATTTCGGGGAAAATAAATGATTACTCCCTCAAAGTACACTTAGCCAGATAAGTATGCTTAGCAATTTTGATGAAATCAGCTACAGGCTAATGGAAATGAGACACATATCAATGGAATCGCATATATTGATACATCGATTAAATGGCGACCATCTTAGGACCAAATCAGACGAACACCATAATCGCCATTATCTCAACCACACGCACACATAAAAACTTACAAAGCGAAGTGGACTACGTAAGTTATAGTATACAGGGAAACCTCGCTAAACCCGACACCCTGAGAGCTCCCCAGGGTGTCCGGTTTAGCGAGGTTTCACTGTAAAACCGGCATTTGATTATTCCGAGCCATAGTTGTGAGCTATGCGATCACAAACAGGCATTATCACCGGAGATAAATGACAAAGAAACACATACAAAAGTATGATCACATATGTTTATTGTTGTCCGGTTTAGAGAGGTTACACTGTAGTTATAATTATACGTACCACCAAACACGCGTCCAGTGACGTATGGCAGATGACTGTAACGTCCGCGAAACTGTTCCCGTAGTTGGCACCTTCCGCCTGCAAGTTGGGGCATACTTTACTCAGATACATTTACACCTATAAATTCACAAATGCAAACGACCATTCGACGTATTGACTTTATATCCCAATACAATACATTAGACCCACGTGACGTCGCGCCATGCTGTAGATTGGTTAAAGTTCGTTTGACGTTCATAAATTCCACGAGGTTGTCAATAACTGTACGCTATTGACCGGCAACGTCGCTGTTCCAGGATTTGCGACAAATTGATGTAAAACAACAGTATTCTTAATTCTAACGCCACGTTTGGTTATTTATACTTTTGAAACTATCAGAAAAGGCAGTGTAACTATAAGTAATAAAACCATGGGCATTTGCTTTTACTGGGGTGTACAATACATTTGGTCTGTTTAAAGTTTGCGAGGAGTCCTGTGGACTCCATGCACTTTAAACAGACCAAATGTTTTAAACATACCAAATGTAGTGTACCCCCCAGTAAACGCAAAAGCCCATGAATGTATTCCTTAAATAACTTCTTAGAATAGTCTGGTGAGATAATTGTGGCGTTGCAACATATGTCGCTGTGACTGGGGAAATGGGATTATGGGTTTTATGCCATTGCAGATCCAAATCAGCCTGTGTTTCCGCACAATCTAATCAGGATCTGTACTGTTCGCCATTCCACCAATGAAACGCCCGTCATGCTTCTAACAGACAAGCCAGTACCTAATATATTAGCCGCCGTCACGGAACCACTATGTAACCATGACAACGGCAAACCATTGTTATGCACAATAAATTACATATAATAATCATCGCATCATTTTCTTTGTATTTACGGCATATATTGCAAATTTCGTTTCATGAAATTACGCAGATATCCGAAGGTACAAAATCACATGGCGTGTATCATATTTATTTATTTTTATTGTCAAATGAGAACACCAAATTTAGAAAGAAGTTCCCATTATAGACGATAGTGTAATAATTTAATAAAAATACAACGAAATTACAGTGAAACCTCTCTAAACCGGACACCCTCCGGCTTAGAGAGGTTTCACTGTAAATCAGGCATTTGATCATTCTTATCCATAGTTGTGTGATATGCGATCATGAACAGACATTATTACTTAATATAAATGACCAAGAAACTAATTAAAAATAAGATCATATGTGTTTTGTTGGTGTCCGGTTTAGAGAGGTTCACTGTATTTGTTTTCCTTTTCTGTCTTCATCACTTTCTCGGTATATCCGAGACCCAATGCCTTTAAATACAGAGAATACATACACAAGTATGTGCAGCGCGAACACCATACTGGATTAGAATACTGGGGACCGTTTCACTAAACTTCGTAAGACTAAAATGTTCGTAAGTGCAAATTAGGATCGTCTGGAAATTTCAGTTGATGGATTTACATGTATTGAGCATAGGCTGCATATGCAGCCTATGCTCAATAAATGTAAATCCAATAATTGTTTGCTTATGTGAAATTTACAAAATTTACAGAATTTTGCACTTACGAACATTTTAGTCGTACGAAGTTTAGTGAAACGGCCCCCAGTATTGTTGACAAATCAAATATGTGGCTGTGCTTGTAGATATGTGGCGTTTGTGTTATGCGACCAGTGTAGCCCCGTATCAGCCTGCGCATCCCAATGTTTCTAACGTATACGTTGTTATCATTATCAGGTTCAGCATTTTGGTATATATTTTAGAGTCACGTTGAAAGATGCACATAAATAATGTAAATGGTGTATACCAATGCATCGTAGAATGGAATGGTGCTTAACGGCCCATCAACACAAAAGAGTATCATTTAGGGCCAAGCGATGTAGATGAAGAATAAAACTAATAGTAAAATAGTATGTTAGATGTGGTAGGCAATCAGATGATCAGGGTAAAAATGTTAAAATGATGAACGATATCAATGTATAGAATTATAAAATTATTGAATGAGAAAAATGTATACAATGATAAAAATTAGATTTTCCAATACATGCTGGTTTCATGCAGAAAGCTAAGCAAACCTTCAATGTTCTCCACCTAGAATAACTCTGCAAGTGAAGAAACATTGAAGTGTTTGCGTCGAATATCGGCAAAGTCGATACAGTCCAGTAGGATGTTTTGCACGGTAAATGCGCTGTGGCATGGGATACACCATGGACGCATCGTAGATCCCATACGCCACATGTATGTATTATATACAGTGGAACCTCTCTAAACCTGACAACTAGAAACATATGTGATCATATGTTTGATGTGTTTCTTCGTCATTTATCCCCGGTTATAATGCCTGTTTGTGATCTCATAGCACACAACTATAATCATGACAACTCGCTAAACAGGACACCCTGGGGACCTCTCAGGGTATCCGGTTTAGCGAGGTCTCCCTGTACTGTCTTCTAATAGTTTTTCGAAATGTGTGTATTGGGCGGATCTGGAGAGGTGGTTCCGGTGTTGCACCCCCCCCCCCCGTTCAGCCACGGAGTTTACATAGGAGTAGATATTGCAAGCTTTACCTCCCCCCCCCCCCCCCCCTCCCCCCCCCCGTTCCCCAAATGCTGGATCCGCCCCTGGATGTACAGGCTGGTCTGGATCTACACTGGTCGCAAAACCCATAAACGTCATTTCACCAGTCACAGCAACAAACTGCACACATATTTTTATTTTTACCCTAATCATTTGATTGCCTACCACATCTAACATACTATTTTGCTATTATTTTCTTCTTCATCTAAATTGCGTGGCCCTAAACGATACTCTTTTGTGTTAATGGGCCGGTAAGGACAATTCCATTTTAAACTGTACACACCTCCGTATTATACACCTGCTCCCCATGTTGGATAACCGTGCTCGTCACCGTCTGACCGCCGGACCCTATAGTGACCACCATCTGTATGGGTAGCGTCACGTGTCCGTCTGTACCGTCGCTGGACTGCCACACATCCATGCCTGTTGTTAACGTTGCTTCCTGTACAAACCATAGATTGCAGAATTGTACCACATATGAGACACACCATGCGATTTTGTACCTTCTGACAACTTTGTTATTTCATGAAATACGTTTACAAAATTTACAATATTTTTCACAAATAAAGTCAAAAGTTGACAAAATATCGGAGTACATACGGAATATAATTCCGCATGTACTCTGAGAATGTTGACAACTTTGAACGCCATTTACGGGAAATATTGCAAATTTTGTAAACGTATTTCATGAAATTACGCCGATGTCCGAAGGTACAAAATCACATGGCGTGTCTCATATGATGATTTATAAGTAAGTGCATGTAATAAATAATACTAAATAAGTATTAAAACATACGTAACGTGTCATGAAAATGGACGAACTTTTGTTTTCACAACATCAGCATATCTTACATATAAAGTTTGCCGACACGGATTCTTTCTATAAGTGAACAACCGCCAGAATACCAATACAGAGGCGAACATAATGTTCTAGCAGATAAGGGCTGGACTGGCCATATTAAATGAAAGGGTCTCAATAGTATAGCGTGCTATTTCTTCAGTAATAACAGTTATTTAAAGGTACGGTGTCTCAGATGAGGTTGAAGTATTGAGTTAGGAAAAAAGCATTTAACTGAAGATTTGTATTGGTTTCCTGAAAATATTTGCCCCTGGACACTACGTCAACCATAACATTCATCAGTTCTCACATTGTTAAATTGTGTTGTTTGTACTTATCATGCACGTATATCGTGTGTTATAGAGAATACTAGGTTATTTCCGTGAATGGGAACAAATATCTGGCAAGGCTTAGGAAACGGGATGGGCGATGCTCTGCAGAGCACATCCCGTTTCCGTGCCGCGCCAGATATTTTTCCCATTCACGGCACTAACCTACTATTGTATTTATCCCGCCAACACATACAAATGGCTTTAAAATGCAAAACAATAACCCCAGTCACCGCACATATTCATACGCAGTGATTAGGTCGTATTGACAGGATATCAAACATGTTTCACGGCACCGTGTTTCACGGCACATACGCACTGTGTTGACGGGATAACAAGTATTACAGTGTTTATGATGATTATATAGAATGTGTAACGCTGAAATATCTTGTAATAATTCCAGCACAAAAATATGTACACAATTCCCTAACATTTGATTGGCCCGTAGCAAGTCTCTGTCCAAAATGTATATCCCAGTAAACTCCCACGCCGAACTACTTTCCGTAACCGTGAGGCGCAGTTAAAATAATTCTTAAGAAAACGGAAAATAAACACATTTTCTTGATGAATTTATTTCAAATGCTGGAATTATAAGGAATGAATGGCCTTTTTGTGGAATTTATCGGGGATATAAACTTGGAAAAGTTGTGAAAATACTGGACGAGGCCTTCCGGCCTTCGTCCAGTATTCCCGCGATTTTTCCAAGTTTATACCCCGATAAATTCCACAAAAAGGCCATTCATTCCTATAATAAAGTATTTGAAGAGTTTCACGCTTGTTTGTTTTGTGTCGTCTGCAGCAGCATTTGTCAGTAATAGTCATGTCGAATTGGTGGTGAACCTTGTAGTAGAGTACTACTAACGTTTTTTTATTGTTTGTGTTAGCTGATGATGTGGCTGATCGAAAACTGAATGATAATCGACACACACTGTCAGCAGGGGCGTTGCCAGCTTTTCAGAAGGGGGGGGGGGCAATATAAAACAGGAAAAGTCATTCAACTATTCGATGACGAAATTCAACCTATACGAGTCTTACAAATCGAGATATCAAATCTACCAAAATCCATCAAACAAAAAGTTAGTAGTACTATACTGTAAGGTTAACACAAATTCCCCTCCCCTCTACTCGACTATAAACTGAATCGCTGAAAGGAATTACGTCACAACTATCGGATTTTCCAGGAGATGGCGAAACTCGGCCAAGTTAAATTTAGTACATTTCCTCAATTTGCTGTTTACGACATCGAACGCTGATATTCAAATGCGACACATGGCCGACAAACGCATGTTTATGACTAAAGACCAGTTGTGGCTGTATTTATACAATATTCATTTATATCTTCCAACCGTTTTTGTGAAATGCATTTTCGGAGATACCATCTGAGACACAGTCACTTTAACACGTGTTTTATATATTTATTAAGGGGAGAGTGATGTACGTATATAATAAACACGTTATTTGATTTGTATGTGGATATACACTCCTGGAGTGGCGCAAATATCGCACGCACGCTACGTAACTCGGGCATATATCCACATACAAACCAAATAGATAACATATAATATCCCGTAAACACAGTGCGTATGTGCCGTGAAACACGGTGCCGTGAAACATTTGTGATACCCTGTCAATACGACCTAATCACTGCGTAAGAATATGTGCGGTGGCTTGGAGTATTTGTTTGCATTGTACATGTAAAGCCATTTGTAATGTTGAAGGGATAAATAGAATAGTAGGTTAGTGCGGTGAATGGGAAAAATATCTGGCGCGGCTCAGAAACGGGATGTGCTCGGCAGAGCCTCGCCCATCCCTTTTCCTCAGCCTTGCCAGATATTTTTTCCCATTCACGGCACTAACCTCCTATTATCTATCTATTTTCCTTATTTCTGAACCAAAGTATATGTTGTGACCACTCATTTGAACCGTCTCTGTGAGACGGTTCAAATGAGTGGTCACAACATATACTTCTGATGAGAAATAAAGAAATTCTTGACCCTTGCCAGATATTTTTCCCATTCCCGGCACTAACCTACTATTCTCTATTTACCTCCATAGTTTCGAGGTTTTCCTCATAGATGCGTTGCTGATCCACATACAAACCAAATAGATAACATATAATAAGTTCATGTTGATACCCACCGCCGAGCATACTTCAAGGCTTTGGTCACACACGAACATTATAGTCCCGAATTTTCCGTCGTCTTCATATAGGGCAATCTCTTCCTGCAACAAAAGGATTTGGTAATACAACAGTAATAGTATTCTTATAACGTAGCAAATACGTAGAAATACACTGTAGAATTGTACCTGATTAGAAAGCAATATTAGAATAGAGCAGTTTAATTATTCAACTAGATGGCCGCGGCCCGCAGGTCGCGCCCACCGAGGCTTTGATAGTATACTGAAAAACTTTAACCAAAAACTTTAACCCGGACGCATGTACGTACGCACGAACGGACATATGTACGTACGTACGCCAATGTGCCGACTATATTGCGTTGTCCACAAACGGGCGCGACAAACAATTACATGTATTAAAGGTACATACCCACTCAGTAGGCACAACATGTTATTTATAAGAATTAAATAAGTGTGTAATTGTGTCACTATTCCACCAGTTCTAAAAATTACAAAAATAAATAAATGCACCGCCTGAAAAAATAGTATTTTCGACAGATTATAAAGTATGATCATTCCACATCCAAAAATAAATACAGACAATAAATAGTAATGTCCGTTCACATTTTAATGAAACACGGTTATCGCCCCTGATATCAGTGTGGAAATTTACGTCTGATATAAAATGTATAGTAATGCCAATCAATACGTGGGGTAATGGTGAATGAATGTTTGTTTTGCCACAAAATGTCCCAGATGATGTCTCTGATATAAATAAGATGTGTGCCTACCGAGTGGGCATGTACCTTTAGTGTCGAAAACCAGTCATTTTGTTTGTGAATGACACACAGAGTCGTGTAAACTACCACCGCTCTACTGCACGGAGTAGTGCAAGGATATATCGGCGAAAAGCGACACTGCAGCCTATGCTCAATAAATGTAAATCCATCAATTGAAATTTCCAGATGATCCTGAATTTGCCCTTACGAACATGTTAGTCGTACGAAGTTTAGTGAATGTAATGGTGCTTAACGGCCCATCAACACAAATGAGTATCATTTCGGGCCAAGCAATGTAGATGAAGAATAATAATAATAGTAAAGTAGTATGTTAGATGTAGGCAATCAGATGCTGAGGGTAAAAATAGTAGTATGATGAACAACATGTATAGAATTATAAAACTAGAAATGGACGCTTGTCGACAAGCGCATGTGTATCCCCCTCCCCAGATACACAAGTAGTTTGAAAAAAGGGTGTCCGAGTTATGCGCCGAAGACAAAATCAAGTTAAAAATTAGCGATGCAAGAGTTATCATTCTTGCGTGACACACCTTTAGGGTCGTGGTCTATGCATGTGTGAAGTTTCATGAAAATATTACAAAGGGTGTTCGAGTTATGCTCCAGACACGAAATCAGTGCACGAAACAACAAAGGGAGATAACTAAGAAATTAACGACGCAAGAGTTGTCATTCTTGCGCGCGACACACCTTTGGGTCGTCTTCTATGCATGTGTGAAGTTTAATAAAAAATATTCCAAAGGGTGTTTGAGTTATGCTCCGGACACGAAATCAGTGCATGAAACAACAAAGGGAGATAAGTAAAAAATATTAATGATGCAAGAGTTGTCATTATTGCGCGCGACACACCTTTGGGTCGTGGTCTATGCATGTGTGAGGTTTAATGAAAATATTCCAAAGGGTGTTCGAGTTATGCTCCGGACACGAAATCAGTGAATGAAACAACAAAGGGAGATCAGTAAACAAGAATTCCGCGGAATCAAATGCCTCGCCTTCCCGTCCCGCCTTGACCTCGAGCCTGGGCCCGAAAGCAATTTTCACTGACCTGAACATATTATACAATTATTGACTAGTGAGCCATAGAATATCAGATTATATTCTATGGCTCACTAGTCAATAATTGTTTTATTATATGATAATAGTCTGTATATAGCAATTACGACCTTATGCTACTAGACAAAAATTGAAAAAGAATTGAAAAAGAATTTTAAAAAAAAACGGAAAAAAAATAATAAAAAAAATGTTTAAAAATTAAAAAAAAATAATGCTCGCTACTGGAGCCCAGAATTTTTTTTAATAGTCCTATATTTATCTACATATCATATCTTCACAGGTCCACATATTGCCACAATATTGTCAACACAGTTTACTGAAATAATTTACCTGTATAAATTACCTGTAATAAGTTAGTGCGGTCAGTTAGTGGTCAGTCTGCTGGACATTTGCACATGTGAATGGTTCTCCCAGTCACTATTGTTCAACCGGAGAAGGCTATTGTTCTCTCTACATGTAAGGTGTACAGAGCACACGAGAAAACGGGTATTCATGCATTAATGTCCAGTTTGTAGAGTGCGCAAAACAAAAAAGGGAGATAACTAACAAATAGCTATGCAGGAGTTGTCATTCTTGAGCGCGACACACCTTCGGGTCGTGGTCTATGCATGTGTGAAGTTTCATGAGAATATTCCAAAGGGTGGTCGAGTTATGCTCCGAACAGGAAATCAGTGCGTGAACACAAAAAAGGGAGATAACTAAAAAATTAGCTATGCAAGAGTTGTCATTCTTGTGCACGACACACCTTCGGGTCGCGGTCTATGCATGTGTGAAGTTTCATGAAAATATTCCAAAGGGTGGTCGAGTTATGCTCAATCAGTGCGCGAAACAAAAAAAGGGAGATAACTCTTCGGGTCGTGGTCTATGCATGTGTGAAGTTTCATGAAAATATTCCAAAGGGTGTTCGAGTTATGCTCCGGACAAGAAGTGTCTGCGGCGGACGCGGACGCGGACGCGGACGCGGACGCGGACAGCGGACGCGGCACGGTGTCAAAACCCATGTATCCCGACGAAGTCCGGCGGATAACCCAATTATAGATGAGAAACCCAGGACAAGGAATTTGTTTTTTAAGTGTTGCGCGGGTCGGGCGGCGGCGGACGGGACCGTGGGGGCACGGTGTCAAACCCATAGGTTTACCCGACGAAGTAACGATACATTATCGAATGGAAATCAGGACAAGAAGTGTCTGCGGCGGTCGCGGACGCGGACGCGGACGTGGCACGGTGTCAAACCCATAGTATCCCCCGACGAAGTCCGGGGGATACAATTATAGAATGAGAAACATGTATGCAATGATAAAAATCAGATCTTCCGATACAAGCTGGTTTCATGAAGAAAGCTAAGCAAACCTTCGCAAGTAAAGTAACATTGAAGAGTTTGCGTCGAAAATCGGCAAAGTCGATACAGTCCAGTAGGAAGTTTAGTGAAACGGCCCCCAGAATGCGACCTGGGGTCCGTTTCACTAAACTTCCTACTGGACTTTGGCGATATTCGACGCAAACACTGCAATGTCCACATGACCAGCATACATACGTGGGTATAGATGTCCGTGTACCGTTGCTTCAGTAGCACGTGCAGTCCGACAGAGCGACCGCCATATTGGAAAGTGAGCTCAATCTCCGCGGGGAACATACCATGGCCGTCGTCACTTCTCCTCACCACTCCGTGTCCAGTTAGATGACCACTGTTGAAGGGGAACGGATCTGAAACATGCATACAACACAACCTAAGCTAGACAAGTGTTTCAGCGACCTTGTAAATGTCAAAAATGTCAAGGTCATGTTAAGGTCAAGTTAATGGTCACATGAGTGTGTAGCATTTATCCACATGTATCAAGTGGGCAATATCAAAGTAATCCATCAGTAACTAGAACAACTAGCAAATGTGTTCATAGAACACGGCTGACACCCCCCACCCCCTCCACACACACACCTACCTGATAGCGAAAGGGCATCGTTATTACGAAGCTAATCCATAGACAGACATTGTGGGCAAATATTATTGGAATTCGTGGAGTTATTGAAATATTGAAATTGGTGACGGGGTTAAACGCATTTGTCTTACGGACGCACGCACGCACTCACGCGTGGTAGGGGCATACGATTATGACGGCCTGTGCCAGTACCTACATCTATTGACAAAAATGAACAATGTCTCCTCTCACCGGGTTGAACATTTTCATGCTGAAGATATAAATTGTTCATGGACGAATGGAATGGAATGGTGCTTAACGGCCCATCAACACAAAAGAGTATCATTTAGGGCCAAGCAATGTAGATGAAGAATAAAAATAATAGTAAAATAGTATGTTAGATGTGGTAGGCAATCATATGATAACGGTAAAAATATTTATATAATGAACAATATTAAGGAATTATAAAAGAATTATAAAATTATAGAATGCGAAACATGTAGGTATACAATGATAAAACTATAGAAATGAGAAACATGTATACAATGATAAAAATCAGATATTCCAATACAAGTTGGTTTCATGAAGAAAGCTAAGCAAACCTTCAATGTTCTCCACCTGGAATAACATTGAAGTGTTTGCGTCGAATATCGGCAAAGTCGATACAGTCAAGTAGGATGTGTTGCACGGTAAATGCGCTGTGGCATGGAATACACCATGGACGCGGCTCACCCTTGAGCATACACGAATGCGTTAGTCGTGCATGTCCAATGCGCAATCGACTAAGGACAACATGAACGAACATTTTAAATAATTTTCTTTGTTTCTGTACGAAATCAATGTTGTTACCACTCATTTGAAAAGGCTCGCCGATCCGGTTCACAACATATACTTCATTGAGAATGTCACACATGTGTAATTCAATGTCGAAGGGCCACAATTAAAACCAAATATAGCTACATTTGCTGAAATGACAACCGTCGTCAACGACCACCATTGTTGCGGGCAGTAACTCTTCAAAATTCCCGTTACGGGAATTTTGCAGAGTTACTGCCCGCAACTACGATTACACTACCTACAGCCTGCGCTAATCTTGCCAAAATTTGTCAATTTATTTATTTTCAACAACTTGAATAGTGTGCTTGAAATCAACGCACCTTGATTGACTGAGCCTGCACTGTACCCAGACAATCAAATTGCTTGATTGCGAGGTGGCATTGGCAATAAATGTTCAAAAACGTTGATAATCTGGGCACGATTAACACAGGCGGTTGTGTAGCAAGGATGGAGAAAACGGCACCACTGCCACGACGCACGAATTGCACATACGGTGATAGTTCCCCATGCCGACAGGCATCGCCTGGGCGACAGCTACATACAGCAACGTCGTCACAGCAAGTCGCAGCATAGCCGTACACCTGCATGAATAAATAGCAAGGAATGAAGCAAAGCCACGAAGGCCAGGTTTCGTTAAGACTTAAACATGAAACAGTGAAAATTGAATGGGTTTAACGTCGCTGCAACAGCTAGGGTCATATATAGGCGGGACCTTAGTTTCAAGACTCACCCGAAAGACCAGTGGGATGGAAAGACTATGAATGTACTGTTCATGCCTAGGGCGGAGGATGAACCCACAATATCTGGTATTGAAGTCCAGTGCCCTAACCTCTAGGCCACACTACATTTGTCTTAAACATGAAATATATGGCAAGGCTTAGGAAAATGGATGGGCGAGGCTTGCCGAGCCCATCCCGTGTTCGTGCTGCGCCAGATATTTTTCCCATTCACGGCACTAACCTACTACATGTATTATATTTATCCCGTCAACGGTCATGTTGCGTACTGCAGTTTCCGGTGAACACCACTAACATATGATGTCTTACGTTTTGTAGTTGTAATCGTTATGGTGAGTGAGAAACGAACTTTAACACGGGAGTTTTGCAGTTAGTTACATGCCCGCAACTAGCCGAGACATTGTCAGTAATGCATATATCAATGTCCTCCCACTTACTGGCTGTGGTGTGGTTCTACAAACAATCACGGATAAGTGGAATCGTGTATTATACTAACCCGAATTTTCTGTCTGTAACGGAGGGCGACTTACTCTGCGTTACAGACATAAGTTTCGCGTTAGAATAATACCTGCCTCTCGAAATTAAATGGAATGGAATGGAATTTAATTTGTCTGGGAGCGGTGTTTGCGTATAGAGCAGACTGGCAGACGTGCGGAAATGTTGCATTATACAGTGTAGTCCCAGTTCAGCCTGCGCATCCGCGCAATCTGATCAGGGAATCCACTGATCGCCATGCAGTCAATGAACAACTGGTCAGGCTGTAGGAGTCCGCTAGAGAATCATTTCCATCATGTTCCCATTTCTTCAGTCAACGTCATACGGGCACGCGGACACAACATGTTCAATTCTAATGTTTCTGGAATGGAATGAATGGTGCTTAACTGCCCATAAACACAAAAGAGTATCATTTTGGGCCAAGCAATTTAGATGAAAAAAAGAGTAAAATAGTATGTTCGATGTGGTAGGTAATCAATGGAATGGAATGCTACTTAACGGCCCATCAACACAAAAGAGTATCATTTAGGGCCAAGCAATGTAGATGAAGAATAAAAAAAAATAGTAAAATAGTATGCGGTAGGCAATCAGATGATTAGGGTAAAAATATTAATACGATGAGCAATAGAGATAAGTAAAATGTATACAATGATAACATTATAGAAATGAGAAACATGTATACAATGATAAAATTAAATTTTCCGATACAAGTTAGTTTCATGGAGAAAGCGAAGCAAACCTTCAATGTTCTCCACCTGGAATATCTCCGCAAGTGAAGTAACATTGCAGTGTTTGCGTCGAATATCGGCAAAGTCAATACAGTCCAGAAGGATGTGTTGCACGGTAAATGCGCTGTGGCATGGAATACACCATGGACGCGGCTCACCCTTGAGAGCAATGCGCAATCGACTAAGGACAACTTCATCCCGGTGTACATGTATGTAGCCAGGAGTCCATACGCCCAGAGTCGGTTTCACAGATACGCCCAGAGTCGGTTTCACAGCATGAAGTTTATTATCTGTGAGCAGATCACACTGGGTCTGCATTGTATCGGAGATGAATCGGAAAATAAAATGAATTGCTTTCTCCAAGATATTTTCGCAAAATAGGTAATCAAATGATTAGGGTAAAAATAAAACTATGATGAAATATAAATGAGCAACATGTATACAATGATAAAATTAAATTTTCCGATACAAGTTGGTTTCACGGAGAAAGCTAAGCAAACCTTCAATGTTCTCCATCTGGAATAACTCCACAAGTGAAGTAACATTGAAGAGTTTGCGTCGAATATCGGCAAAGTCGATACAGTCCAGTATGATGTGTTGCACAGTAAATGCGCTGTGGCATGGAATACACCGTGGACGCGGCTTACCTTTGAACAAATGTTTCTGGATGTATTATGTAAATAATAGTAAGCAAACGTATCAGTTACTTTTCTGCACCGAGTCGATAATTCGAAAAGTAATAACGTTCATAACACAACGTACATGGCGATATGTACAAACAAAATGATTGCTACACACGCTCACTGTGATGACTTGTTCGTACGAGGGTTCAACAACAAAAGACAAAACAAATAATTACCAACCTTTTTATGCAGTTCTCTCTCTGTATGGTACAGACGCTTCTTCAGCATCGAGCAATCACGAATATAAAAGTGATGTGATGCTGCCACTGGGCGGAATGAACTATAAACGGGCGGCTGGTTGATTTGATAAAATGGACCATACAGCTGTACTAACCCAGCTGCTGTAATTGCCTATCAATATGTAGGGTAAATTCTCAGAACAGTTGGCAACATTAACGCAGCCAGATGTGCAACAGGTGTAGATACGTAAGCCAACGACTGAATGGCCAACAGCGTAAACCCTGGTTAGACTGCATATATGTAGGCTAAGTCGGGGAAACATCGTAAGATCCTTTTGTATCGGCTGAAAGTCTCGTATAACAGGTGAACATTGGCTTATGATTGTGCGACCATTCTAGATGCATATCAGCATGCACATACACCGGTGCAATTTGATCAGGATCTGCTCTTTTCACCTTTTTGTCAGTAGATCACCAGCCATGGTATAGATCCTGATCAGACGACATGAATGAGCTACTTGATTAGGAGCCAGATTGACCACAAATGAGACAAGGCATGTGAGTTTGTACCTAAGAACATGTGACATTTTTCAGCAAATATATTTACAGAAACTGATATTTTCTGTAATGATTGTCGGAAGATGACGAAATATTCATCGGCATTTGCTATGAAAATTTCGTCGAATTTCGACGTCATTTACGTAAAATACCGTGAATTTTGAAAATAGTTTGCACGAGATATCGCACATGTTCTTAGGTACAAAATCACATGACGTGTCTCACATGGCATCCGTCTATCTCCGTTTCTCATAGTTATGTTTGCCATAAACCTGCCACGAGTGGTCAGTCAGAAGTTACAATGCCTGGGGCATGTAGTCCACGTCTCATGCTGTCTTCCTGCGTACATTTGGAATGGAATGATGCTTAACGGCCCATCAACGCAAACGAGTATAATTCAGGGCCAAGCAATGTAGATGGAGAATCACAATAAAAGTAAATTAGTATGTTTTTTTTTTTTTTTTTAAATATTTATTTTCCCCGTAATAGGTTTGTGGTGGGTCGGGGCCATCCCCCACAAACCGTACATAATATACATGCAATAATCAGGTACAACTACAAAATATACAATTACAGATATTCACCCTCTTTTACTCTTGCAGTACTGGGTAGAAATCACTGTTCTAGTATTTTTTAAAGACTTCATGGTTGAGTGGTACATTAGAATCGTCACTAATGAGACCTGAATTTTCGATAAAAACTTGCCCATGTTATTAAAATAAAACAGTAATACTTATAATATACCCGCAGATGACAATGTCACTCTCCAGCACTGCAAGAGCCAAAGTTTGATTTAGCATATGTAATGCATGTAATTGATTATAAATTTTTTTTATGTTATCATTCATATTACCCATGATCCGACTGAACCAGCCCCATTCTTCAAAAAGTGAAGTTCAATCCTACTGCGCATCTACATGCTTAAACCATGTGTTAACCCTTTCAACACTACAGCCATTTAGGTGTTTTAAACAGTGTAGACTAAGACAAGCCGGCTCATGATGAAATCTATCATCAGGATCTGCACTGTTTGCAAGTAATTTTCATATTTGTTAAAAAAAAAACAAAACAAAACAAAAATTTATAATCGATTATTTGAAAAGTATTTTGTGATGAATGGACTTGACCGAAAATGTTATTTACGGCTGAAAGGGTTCACTGTTAAAGTTGTTGTTAACATTATATATGACAAGCCAATAAACAATCTGTTTCGATCACCACACTGGTTATAAAAACAAAACACGACTGGTTCCGTCGGTCATGGTCTTTGCTTGAACCTGTATATCTCTGTGTACATTATATTCTTCTACTAGATTCATATTATAATTGCTTTATTTCCCAAACCTATAATATGAGATGGAAGGGGGGGTGGGGGGGGGGTGGGGGGTGGGGAAGGCGTTAAAACGAAGAAAGAAAAATAAGCACAAAAGCAGAGATTTATTATAGCACCCGCAACTAGCTCAACTGAAGATGAAATCTTATTTTGGTATTATTGTTATATAAATTAAGCTTGTGAAATGATAAATTCTTCCCAAATTGTTGTAAAGTTTTCAAATTTGTTGTCCATTATTGCTGCCTTCCTGGATGTTTCATACATTAGTTGAATTCGATGCTTCAGTACGCTGAGACTTGGAACTAATTTTGAACATCGGCAATAATAGAGATAGTATTTAGTTTCTAATAGTATTAATTGTTTGAAGATACTTATTGTTTTTTCGTAAATCCCAAAGATGAATGATTTTTCGTTAATTGTAATAGTTATATCTTTTGTCGCTAACCATCTTGAAGTTCCCTAAATATGCTTTTTGTAGCCTCACAATCCCAAAACAAATGTTTTATTGTTTCCGAAAACTTTTTACAGAATGTACATAATGGACTACTTGCAATTTTAATCTTATTTAGGAAATCATTTGTGGCCAGAATATTGTGGTTTATTCGGTACTGGAACCATTTTCGAGTTGTGTCTTTTGTTATGATATGCGGCCATAAATATATTTTCTTCCATGTTTCATTGTTAAAATTATAGGTGGAGTTCCATTTAATTTTACCAGCTGGAGTTTCAGAATTGGAGTTTAATGCGAGATACATGTCTTTTGTCCCGGTTTTGTTTTTTAGGTATATTTTTAGTTTGTATGGAGTAAATGGCATTTCTAACTTTTTTTCGATATTGTTAAGTTTCAAGCTTTTACCCCAATCTTTTATTGCTTTAAACAAGGCCATAATATTGAAGAAAGTTTATATTTATGTTGAAATTGTTTTTAAGTTGATTTTGAGAGGCAAATGTTCCATCAATTTTGATAATGTCATTTATAAAACATATTCCCTTATCAAACCATGCCTTATTGAAGAAGGTTGTTGTCCCACATTTTATGTCCTTATTAAAAAAATAATGGGCTGGAAAGAAATGCATCCATGTTTATTGGCTTAAGCTTATTTTGTAATTTTAGATGAGCTTTTAGAACATCCCGCCAAAAAAGGTTTGAAATTTTTCCTATTTTTTGTTCGATGTACATATCTCCCAATTTAAAAAATATTATCTGTATCAATTTCTGTATTTAAAATGTTTATAAATTTATATTTGTTGCACACTATTCTTCTTACCCATGTTGTTTTTAAAGATGATATATAGTCCTCAATATTTGGCATTTTTAATCCGCCATCCTCATATTTTTTGCATGTGATAGTGCCTTTTACTCGTGATTTACCTTGCCATAAAAAATTATACATAATGCTGCTAATATCTTTAATACATCTTTGACTGGGATTAGGAAGGAAGGGATATAAACAGGTGGATTTAAAGATGAGAGAAGAAGAGACTTTATGACTGTGATTCGGCCTAATGGTGTTAAGTACCTTTTGTTCCAGCTGTTGATTTTTTCTTTTATGATCTTCATTTTTTCCGAGAAATTTATGTCCACAATTTTTTCTAAATCTGTATCAAAAGTAATTCCAAGCAATTTAAATCTGTTACTTCCCCACTTTAGTTTCCAATTTGTTTTAATTGAGTCTTGGCTAAATTTTTTGGCCCCAATCCAAATAACTTGTGTTTTATCAAAATTAACTTTAAGTCCTGACATATGGGCATACATTTCCAGTTCATTAAGTGTTTCATTTAGTGATTCACTTGATCCATCCAAGAAGGCACTAGTGTCATCTGCAAACTGTGTTAGTTTATATTCTGTTCCATTTATTTTAATTCCTTTAATTTTATGATTTTTGCGTATTCTGATTGCAAGTATTTCTGCGCATAAGATAAATATGTACGGTGAGAGTGGGTCCCCCTGACGACAGCCTCGATGTATTGAAAAAAAAGGTGAGAGGTTACAATGTTGATTAACTGATAGTTGAGCATTTTTGTAGAATAATGTAATCCATTGCCTAATATTGGTCCGAATTTAAAGTAGCGAAGTACTTTATGAATAAAGTTCCACGATATAGAGTCAAATGCTTTCTCAAGTCTATAAGAAGAAGAAGTCCTGGGATATCATTTTTTTTCTATATATTGCATAATGTCGTATACCTGCCTAGTGTTTTCCCCCATGTATCTTCCTGAAATAAATCCTGTTTGGTCCCCATTTATTAATTTGTCTAATACTGTTTTTATTCTATTTGCGATAGATGCTGATGCCATTTTGTAAATTGTGTTTAATAATGAAATAGGTCTATAATTTTTTAGAAAATTTCGAGATTTATTTTCTTTTGGGATTAGTGTTATTATACCCTGCCGTTGAGTTATAAATAGTTCACCCTTCTGATAGCTATAATTTATTGCCCTACAAATGAAATCACCCAGTTTATGCCAAAACATTTTATAAAATTCGCATGCAAATCCGCTTGTACCTGGGCTACGGTTGTTCGTCATGTTTTTTAGTGCAAAGGCTAGTTCAGTTTTTGTGATTAATCCTTCTAGTTTTTCTGATTCTGCTTCATTTAATTTTGGTACATGCGCATTTTCCAAAAAAATATCCAAATCTAATTCTTTATCTGTGTCTTTATTGCTATACAGTTTGGTGTAAAATAGTTCTGTTTCTTTTAATATCTCTGACTGGTTTGTAATTATTTTTCCATTTTCTGTTTCAAGTTTTGGTATTGTTTTACTTATAAAGTTATGAGATTCCAGTGCACAGAAATATTTTGTTGGTGTTTCTCCCTTCATTTATATTTAGAGCCCTTGATCGAATAACTGAACCATTTACTTTAATTTTACGAATTTCCTGGAGTTCTAATTTTAAAATTTCAATTTTATTCATGTCTTCTTTCTTTAATTGTTTTTCCATGTCTAATATTTGTTCTGTTAATGATTTTTCTTTTTGATTGGTTTCTTTTTTTATAAAGGAAGAATAAGAAATAGATTTTCCACGTAGTTCCATCATAAGTGTTTCTAGAAAAAAGTTGATCGTTAATTGTGAATTGCAATTCGTTGTTTGGTATTTCATGCAAGTTTTCTCGGTTATATATTGGAATAGCATATTGATTTTTTATTTCTTCTATTTTTTCATTAATCATGTTTATGTAATTTATGTCTTTCAGCATTGAATTATTATGTTTCCATAGTGGTTTTCCCTTATAAAATTGTTGAAACATAAACTTAACAATACAGGTGAATGATCAGATCTGTAGCCTATTTTCAATGATGCAGCTTTTAATTGAAGGTAAAGTATTTTCAGAGATGAGGAAGAAATCTAGTCTTGCTTGCTGAAAAGGCTGTCGTCGTCTCCATGTGAACCTTCTCATTAGGGGGTGATTTTCTCTAAAAGGGTCGATTAAATATTTTTCTTGAATAATTTCTAATAATTTTTCTCTAGATTTTTTATTATTTATATTTTTATAGTTATGATAGTCTAACTCTGGGTCCAAAACAAGGTTAAAATCTCCGCATATATATTTATCGTTATTCATTTCATCAGTTTCTTTTGATATGTTCTGAAAAAAAAAGGGATCATCTGAGTTTGGTCCATACAGGCATACAAGTGTAAATTTATTATTTTCAATACTGATGTCTAGTAGAATGAAGTTACCATTGGGATCGCATTTTGACTGGTGTACTTTATAGTCTAAATTACCATTGAATAATATTGCTACTCCCCTTGCATTAGATCGAAATGAACTGAAATAACAATCATTACCCCACCTAGTCCGTACAAATGTTTCGTCTTCCCCTGGAGTGAAGTGGGTATCTTGCAAACAGTATATGTGATATTTTTTATCTTTTAAATATATTGAAAAAGATCAGTGCGTTTGGGAAGTTGACCTATTCCTTGACAATTTAATGACAATATTTTTATTTCACTCATTGCCTATTTAGGGTGTTTTTTTTCTTACCATATTCAACTCCAACAGAGCCTGCGGGTGCGTAAACCTAATAGGGGGAATGCAAAAAGGTGTGAACAATAAAAAGCTGTGCATATCTAATCTACTGAGGGAGGGGTGCTTTATGTTCTAGAAGCTGATATTTCTTTATAATATGGAGAATAAACTTGTATTTTTGGGTAGGTCTACTGACCAGTTGAAGACCAGAAAGAAAATTTAAAATAAATTATGTTAATAATGAAACTAATCTGCTGAAACGCAAACATAAATTCATCATGGACTAAGGGGGACAACCATAACACTTTCAATACACGTATAGTGGCAAACAGTGTAGATCCAGATGAGCCGGCTCGTGACAAGCCGTCTCCTCAGGATCCGTACCTTCTGAAAGTAAGTTTCATCTCACAGTCTATTCCAGTTACTTGGAGTTGAGAGGGTTAACATATATAACAGACAGAATAACCACCTGTGTGCCCCATTCTCTTTTTACTGCTAGTCAGGAATATATTTTCTTTCTACATGTACCGGTACTGACATAAAGTAAACAATTATCATTTGTGTTGGTCAATGGGAGACAACTGCTCTGACAAATGGAAAATACAAAACAAACAGCAGACAAAAAATATAATCCAGCATTGTAAGGGTTAATTGTTGATAGGCGGGAACAGAGTGTTGTCGTTTGTTGATTTTCAGTTCTGATCTATATCATTTTACTACAAACATGTTACTGACAGCACATGAGAACCGCCTCCAATGGATACAAGTCCCATGTGCTGCCAGGGCATGCTCTTGTCCAGAACAAAACCGAAAATCAACAATATACTGTGCAGATTTGTAAGGCTTACGAGGCTGACAAAATGTTATTCAGACGACCAAAGGAACAACTGATGTGGGGCGATCACTATATCCCCGGACTGATTTGTTTGAGGATGAACATAAATTAATTCCCTCATATCATACAAAAGGCGAGGATATTGTGAAATATGTTCATAGTAGACTTCTCATATAGCGCATGAGAGTCACTTACCGACTGGTAACAGTTGTTATCTCGTGTCGGGCATGTACATGCAATTATTTGTTTCCTTGCCCGAAAGCGAAATATAGCAAGGATAACAGTTTGCATGATGTCAAGAAATGTTTGAATTGGGTGCCCTGACATGTTTAACATACCATATTTATTCCAACAGTCGCCCCCTCTAATAGTATTGTCTGTCCTATAGTCTCAGTCAATTTCTTCATTTTCCCATAGTAGTCATTCAAGAATGATTTTTTTTTGTGTTTTTATGCAGGTAGTATGCCAAAACTAATTTAGAAAAATGCATAGCTCCGAGGGCGTTTATTAGAATAAATACGGGTACATTTGTTTTGTGCGGTTAAAAATTATAATAGGTAGATTGCCCTACAGGCATCATCACAATACAGTCTAAATAGTTCACTCAACTTCGTGTATGTTTGCATGTCAGTGTTTGTTCTTCCATTCAGCATGTAGCTGATCAATAACTCAACCCTAAGACCGCTACGCACAGCAATTGTCGTCTGCTGTTGCTTCTATATGTTGCCTTATTTCTCAATAAAAACATGCTTTTTGCAGGACTTCAGAATCATTTCCAATGGAAATTTTTCTCAAGTGCTGTCCAGGCATGTTGTAAACTATTCTAAAGTGCTGTCAAAGCATGTCTTTGATGATTAAAATGGAAAAGTAGAAAATAAACAGCAGACAACAACAAATTAAGATAGCGGTGTAAGGGTTAGTATTACATGGATTCACTAATCTGAAATAACTGGGAACATGAAAAGCATATGTGGCATGTCATGAGAAAAGGGGTCCAAATAGTGCTGGATCCAGTGTAGCCACAGATCAGCCAGCCTATATGTATTGTCGAATCTTTGTCTGCACTCTTGTAAGTTGTATAGTTGGTCAATTGGTAAATTAGTATGTTATATGTGGTAAGCAATCAGCTGATTAGGGCAACAATAAAAATATGATGAGCAATATCGATGAGACACATGTATACAATGATAACATTATAGAAATAAGAAACATGTACACAATGATAACAAGAGCTGCGCGGAGCAAGATGTCCCGCCTGGCGCAGTTTGATAGTACATAAGGAGCTTGTAATAACCTTCGGGTTAGTGAGCACCATTGGCTTTCTGTAGAATTATGTGAGATGTTGTTAAAAATACACCTATGAAATAGTAAAGAATTTCATTGAGGGAAAGAGAAGTTATAATGAAGTGTAAAGTTTTCGAGATAAACCTTGACCTTGGGGTTAGCGGGCACCATACGCTTTCTGTAGAATGATGCATGATGATGTTACAAATGCACCTATGACATATTAAAGCATTCCATCAATGCAAACAGAATGGAATGGATGGAATGGTGCTTAACGGTCCATCAACACAAAAGAGTATCATTTAGGGCCAAGCAATGTAGATGAAGAATAAAAATAATAGTAAAATAGTATGTTAGATGTGGTAGTCAATCAGACGATCAGGGTAAAAATATAATATGATAAACAATATAAATGAACAACGTGTATAGAAATATAAAATTATAGAAATGAGAAACATACAATGATAAAATTAAATTTTCCGATACAAGTTCGTTTCATGGAGAAAGCGAAGCAAACCTTCAATGTTCTCCACCTGCAATAGCTCCACAAGTGAAGTAACATTGAAGTGTTTGCCTCAAATATCGGCAAAATCGATACAGTCCAGTAGGAGGTGTTGCACGGTAAATGCGATGTGGCATGGACTACACCATGGACGCGGCTTTGAGCATATACGAATGCGCTAGTCGTGTATGTCCAATGCGCAATCGACTAAGGACAACTTCATCCCGGCGTACATGTCTGTAGCCAGGAGTCCATTCGCCCAGAGTCGGTTTCACAGCATGAAGTTTAATATCTGTGAGCAGATCCCACTGGATCTGCATTGTATCCGAGATGAATGAGTTGATGGATGATTTAAAATCATGATAGCAAACAGGAAAATGAGAAGTCGGTAGCTTCAGGGCATCCCTGGCAGCACTATCTGCCCTGTCGTTGCCCTTGATACCAGTATGGCTGGGGAGCCAACAAAATATAATGTCCTTGCCAGACGAAAGTAAAATATGGTGTAGCTCCATGATTTGGCGGATAAGTGGATGTTCAAGCTTCACGTTGTACAAAGCTTGTAGTGAAGATAATAAATCGAAAAATAAAATAAATTGTTTTCTCAAAGATATTTTCGCAAAATCAAGAGCAAGTAAAATCGCCCTCAATTCCGCAGAAAATATCGAAGATCACAGCATGAAGTTTATTATCTGTCAGCAGATCCCATTGGGTCTGCATTGTATCCGAGATGAATTAGTTGATGGATGATTTAAACTCATGATAGCAAACAGGAAAATGAGAAGTTAGTAGCTCCAGGGCGGCCTTGGCAGCACTATCTGCCCTGGCATTGCCCTTGATACCAGTATGACTGGGTAGCCAACAAAAAATAAGGTCCTTGCCAGACGAAAGTAAAATATGGTGTAGCTCCATGATTTGGCGATTAAGTGGATGTTCAAGCTTCATGTTGTACAAAGCTTGTAGTGAAGATAATGAATCAGAAAATAAAATGAATTGCTTTCTCCAATATATTTTCGCGAAATCAAGAGCAAGTAAAATCGCCCTCAATTCCGCAGAAAATATCGAAGATTTGTCTGGGAGTCTGGATTGAAGATCTCCCTCTGGGAAAGCGACAGCAGCTGCTACCCGGTCCCCGACCTTTGAGCCATCAGTAAAAACCGGAGTGTATGTATTGTATCTGTCTTTAACTTCAAGAAAAAGTGATTTAAAAATGGATGGATCAGTTGTTGCTTTCATGTGCTGACTAAGATGGAAGATCACCTTGGGCTGCTCCAACTGCCACGGTGGAGTATCTGGAACAGCGTATTTGGCAATGTGATCCAGATCCAAGCCAACATCGTGTATCAAATGATCCATTCTCTTGCCGAATGGTGGCTTGAAGCTTGGTTTCTTATCGAATACAGCATCTGTAGTTCGATGAAAGACAGTGTCATAAGCTGGATTAGATGGATTGGAATGTATTGCAAAGATAATTTGGTGTGTCTGTCGTGGAGAGAAGGCTTATTTGCTTCGGCATATAAGCTATGTGCGTTAGACGTACGGAATGCACCCAGAGTCTTAAGCCTTGGTGATGTATTGGATCGAGCGTCCGAAGATCGGATTTACTGGCAGACCCATATACAGTGCATCCATAGTCTAGTTTTGAGCGAATGGAATGGAATGGTGCTTAACGGCCCATCAACACAAAAGAGTATCATTTAGAGCCAAGCAATGTAGATAAAGAATAAAAATAATAGTAAAATAGTATGTTACATGTGGTAATCAATCAGATGATAAGGTAAAAATATGAATATGATAACCAATATAAATGAACAACGTGTATAGAATTATAACATTATAGTAATGAGTAACATGTACACAATGATAAAATTAGATTTTCCGATACAAGTTAGTTTCATGTAGAAAGTGAAGCAAACCTTCAATGTACTCCACCTGGAATAGCTCCGCAAGTGAAGTAACATTGAAGTGTTTGCCTCGAATATCGGCAAAATTGATAGTCCAGTAGGATGTGTTGCACGGTAAATACGCTGTGGCATGGAATACACCATGGACGCGGCTCACCTTTTGAGCATATACGAATGCGTTAGTCGTGTATGTCCAATGCGCAATCGACTAAGGACAACTTCATCCCGGCGTACATGTCTGTAGCCAGGAGTCCATTCGCCCAGAGTCGGTTTCACAGCATGAAGTTTATTATCTGTGAGCAGATCCCACTGGATCTGCATTGTATCGGAGATGAACGAGTTGATGGATGATTTAAAATCATGATAGCAAACAGGACTAGAAATGTGGCCTGTCGGCACACGAATGCCCCCGCTGGCAGCCAAAGAAAACAAGGCATATTTGAATGTGGATTTGCAACAGGGTGGTAGAGGACCATTGGAGCAATGAGTGTGTGAAATGGCAAGCAGATCTGAGCAAGGAAACAGAAATTATAAGCCATTTACCCAAGCGTTAAGGTTTCGAACGCCAATAATGGTGCCGCAGTAGCCCCTGCTTCTGGTAAATTGGGTTAGGGTAGGCTAAGTGATTTTACTGGTATGGCAATGCACCTGGCTAGATCAGGATATTCTAAATTTGCTGAAAATTCAATCCTAAATTTGTGATTTTTCCCAATTACAAAACTACAGGTGAGCCTGGTTCTACCCAGTCATCCATCTTAGTGAATTCCCTGACGTTAAGCCAAACTTAATCAATTGATCAATGAATCGCTGGGTCCAATGAGCGGTCACAAACAGAGAAACTATTTCAGCATGTTCAGTTAAATTGTATTAAATTTTAATCCAGGGAATATATTTACATCCTGATCATATTGTGAAAGTCGTATGCATTAGAATGGCGAATACAACCTTATGGTGCTAGACTATCGATATCTCGTTATTCTCGTAAGAGCCGGATAATCCATGTAGGAGTATGTGGCAAGTGATCTTGTTATATGGGTGTCTGGTACCAGATCAGAATATTCGGAATTCAGACCAGCAATACAGTTTCTGATTATTTCCATGTATATTTTTCAGATAATCGGGCGGTGAAGCTGTCGAGTTTCCGGTCACTATGGTGACAACTCTTGCCGTTCATCGTGATGTGTAAGCCGATGACAGACCTGTGCTGGAAGTGCCAGGATAATAACACTAAGATCTTTACGGTCCGCCAATCTCGCTAAATCAGTTGGTTTCATGAAGAAAGATAAGCAAACCTTCAATGTTCTCCACCTGGAATAAAAATCCGCCAGTGAAACATGAATTGTTAGACAGCCCTTCATGTCACTTCCCAGGATAACTAGGATATCAGGTCAGTATACCATTGATACACGATGCTGGCTTGGATCTGGAATGGAATGGTATGGTGCTTAACGGCCCATCAACACAAAAGAGTATCGTTTAGGGCCAATCAATGTAGATGAAGAATAAAAATAATAGTAAAACAGTATGTTAGATGTGGTAGTCAATCAGATGATCGGGGTAAAAATATTAATATGATGAAAAATATAAATGAAAAACATGTATAGAATTATAAAATTATAGAAATGAGACATTGTATCGGAGATGAATGAGTTAATGGATGATTTAAAATCATGATAGCAAACAGAAAAATGAGAAGTCGGTAGTTCCAGGGCGGCCTTGGCAGCACTATCTGCCCTGTCATTGTCCTTGATACCAGTATGACTAGGTAGCCAATACAAAATAATGCCCTTGCCAGACGAAAGTAAAATATGCTGTAGCTCCATGATTTGGCGGATAAGTGGATGTTCAAGCTTGTTGCGCAAATCTTGTAATGAAGATAATGAATCGGAAAATAAAATGAATTGCTTTCTCCAAGATATTTTCGCGAAATCAAGAGCAAGTAAAATCGCCCTCAATTCAGCAGAAAATATCGAAGATTTGTCTGGGAGTCTGGATTGAAGATCTCCCTCGTGGACAGCGGCAGCAGCTGCTACCCGGTCCTCGACCGTTGAGCCATCAGTACAATGAGTGTATGTATTGTATCTGTCATTTACTTCAAGAAAAAGTGATTTAAAAATGGATGGATCAGTTGTTGCTTTCGTTTGCTGACTAAGATCGAAGATCACATTGGGCTGCTACAACTGCCACGGTGGAGTATCTGGAACAGCGTATTTGGCAATGTGATCCAGATACAAGCCAGCATCGAGTATCAATGGATCCATTCTCTTGCCGAATGATGGCTTGAAGCTTGGTTTATTTATCGAATATAGCATATGTAGTTCGATGAAAGACAGTGTTATAAGCTGGATTAGATTGATTGGAATGTAGTTTAGTGGCGTATTGCAAAGATAATTTGGTGCGTCTGTCGTGGAGAGAAGGCTCATTTGCTTCGGCATATAAGCTCTGTGCGCTAGACGTATGGAATGCACCCATGGTCTGTCGTGGAGAGAATGCTCATTTTCTTCAGCATATAAGCTCTATACGGAATGCACACAGGCAGAGTATTAAGCCTTGGTGATGTATTGGATCACTTTACACCGAATATCGGATTTACTGGCAGATCCATATACAGTGTATCCGTAGTCTAGTTTTGAGCGACAATGTGCGATGTAAAGAAGGTGCAGCACCTTTCGGTCTGCACCCCAGTCAGGATTTGCTACCACTCGCATGAAGTTGAGTGCTGTCTGCCATTTAGCTTTCAAGAATCGTAAATGAGTTTAGGATCAAAGATCAAACTAAGAAATTTCTGCTCCCGAATAACTGGGATGGGATGTGATCATAATGTGTTTAACATGTTAGCTTTCTCCATGAAACCAGATTGTATCGGAAGATCTGATTTGTATCATTGTATACATGTTTCTCATTTCTATAATTTTATACTTCTATACATGTTGTTCATTTATATTTTTCATCATATTAATATTTTTACCCGGATGATCTGATTACCTACCACATCTAACACACTATTTTAATATTATGTTTTATTCTTCTTCTACATTTCTATGCCCTAAATGATACTATTTTGTATTGATGGGCCGTGAAGCACCATTCCATTCTATTCCAATGTGAAATCTGGTCGGACTGAATCTGGGACAAACTGTGCTGTCATTGTCGATGTAGCATTTGCAAGCGTTATTTGAGGGACCTTTTTGAATGGGGCAACATTAAACGAAAATCCCAAATAATAATATGAAAATAGGTGCTACCTATGTCGGGCTTTAGTGATTAGTGTTGTATGCCTATTCCTGACAGTCACAAAGCGGCAACATTATAGTATATATATATATTATCAGTATCGGCCTATTAAAGGTGCATGCCCACTCAGTAGGCACACAATGTGCTTTATAGGAATTAAATAAGTGTATAAGTGTGTCACTTTTCCACCAGTTCTACAAATTACGAGTCGCAGCTATACAGGTATAATCATTAGTACTATGTATTTTACTGATAGTGACGCCGCGTTGGTATCAGGCTGTTTTCATATGCAAATGATGCAAGGTATTTTTTAATTATTTATACTAATTAAATGCGCCACCTGAACAAATAATGTTTTCTACAGATTATAAAGTATGATAATTGCACATAAAAAAAATAAATACAGAGTATAAATAGTAATGGCCGTTAACATTTTAAGGAAACACGGTTATCGCCCCTGATATCAATGTGGAAAGTTACGTCTGATTTAAAATGTATAATGACAATCGATACGTGGGGCAATGGTGAATTAATGTTTATTTTGCCAGACAATGTCTTAGATCATGTCTCTGATATAAAGAAGATATTGTGCCTACTGAGTGGGCATTTACCTTTAATTTAAATGACATCCGGGATGCAGTTGTGTTTAATATGCACATTGCAATCCTTGACAATGTAACATGACTTGTGAAAACCGCATGCAAATATTCAGTCACTGTTACAAGTTATGTATACAGGTGTTTCTAGCGTGTCGTGGAATGTCAATTATTGTGTGTACATACATGAAACACCTTTCTAAAACATGTACAAAACAATTCAAAGGCGCACGGGTTAAATAAGTAAAGTACTTATCAAGGTATAAAACTAGCATTCACCACCATTGTCAGAAAATCCCACACGAAGTCGTAAATTTTACTCGCCGATACAACGTCGAAACCGCTGTGTGTGGAGGGTTTTCGGCATAGATTTTACAGTTGCTTATACATTAATATAAATCTCAAAGATTTCGAGTGTAAACTGTACCAAAAACGTCACACTAACCCTAAATTCGCTTTTTAAAATCAAACACATTCACTTCCTCATTATCAATACATAATAGCCGCCAGCTTTGAAAAGATTGTTACAAATTTAGATAAAAATGAATCTCTTAGTTTAGACCCAGCATAGGCAACAAAAACAAACGGCAAACAGGACCTGCTTGCAGCGTTATTTTCAAGTTCTTTGCGAGACAGAGTCCCGCAGAGTGCAGACCCGAGCCTATCCCTCTAAGTACACAACCTGAGACCGAGCCTGCTCCATCACATACACCACCAGTTGGAAAACACAGGACGTCCGGTTTTAACCCGGATTGGACAGATGACTGTCTGTGGGTACATGCGGTTAATGGTGGTAAGCATTGACTACAAAATTCTGCCTTATCCATAATACTGCTGAGAAAAGGATCTTATAATGTTTGTGTCCAGTTTAGGTCATATCCCGCAGTGCAATGACAAAGATACCAGTACCCGGTCAATACATATTTAAAATTTTAGTTTACATTAGCAATTGACATCAGTGTAATGACAGCATGAACTAGTTTGCATTCCTTTCAATAAAGATAACATTACTCTTGTTGGAACTGGTCTGGTCTGGTCTGCCTATTTCTTTACTTGGAAGTTTTTGTATGTTTCTCAAATCACCTAGTTAATTTCGCAGGCTAAAACATTACCTGATAAATATAACCCTAGGCTAGTGTATTGATATAACCCTAGGCTAGTGTATTGAATTATATATAGACCTGGTTATAAAATGAAATGCCAATATATTTATTGGCCTTGCCCGATGAACCTGATATCAAGAGATACTAACCTGGTAACTTCCCTTTCAAAATTATCATATAAATGGAAACAAGAAAGAGATTATCTATTTATCGACATTTAATAATAATGATCTATCAACAGGAATGACCTGCAAACTGTGCATACGATACCAGCAAAGCTCCAAGAAGGCAAAACTTGGTGCAGCCATATGGGTGGACCTCCCATGCACATGGATGACAAGAGACTCACGCATACGTCATGAGAGGTCGGAGACACACAGCACTGCCATATGTCTGGAAGCCAGCAGAGCCCAATTGACGAAGTCAATCGAGACATCGCTATCCTCTGCTGGGAACATAAACACACTGGCACGAGTAGCCGCCTTCAGATGCCTGTGTTTAAGCAGGAGGTACCACACACTACCAACTACCTGCCGCTGTTAGATTTGTATAAGTACGATGTAGCATCAAGTCACACTCCTATTTGATGTGCATCTACAAGACAAAAGCTGAAAACGTACCTTCCTATTTTCTGAATACCAGTACCTGTATCAGTGTTTAACAGTATGATTGTTGTGCATTACATGGTATGATTTAATGTACAAATCCAATAACCATACAACTACCATCTTCGTATGTTATATTTGAATTATAATTGAAATTGGCTTGTCATTCGCAATGCTGCATCTCAATGTTGACAGGGCCGGGGTAAAGTTTCGAGATGGTGTGAAGAAAGTTTCATGATGTTAAGCCCAAAGTCGACATCATACATAACATATTGTGTGAAAGGAGGTTAAGTCTCAGCAACAGCTACCTGTATGGTCATATAGATACAGGAGCTGGGTTTCACATTTCATTTGAAAGATCTGTGCAAGAATATTTGCATGTGGGAATTGAACCCACGGCTTCCGGTTTTGAAGTTCAATGCTCTACCACTATCCTATATTACCCATCCAGCCCCATCCCAGTTATTGGATGTGGGTTTGTCCAAACAACTATACATATATTGGGTACATCTTTCAGGCAAGGAGCAAAGTGTTAGTGTTGTGAATTACCTCCACAATGGCGAAAACGACAAAGGCAAGTCGATGCGATTCATTCAGGAAACAGTCCTGACGATGGGAGACATGGTGCTGCGAACCATCCTGTGATGGTGCTTAACGGCCCATCAGCACAAAAGAGTATCATTTAGGGCCAATCAATGTACATGTAGATGGAGAATACAAATAATAGTAAAATAGTACGTTATATGTAGGCAATCAGATGACTAGGGTAAACATATTAATATGAACAATATAAATGAACAACATGTATACAATGATAAAAATCAGATCTTCCGATACAAGCTGGTTTCATGGAGAAAGCCAAGCAAACCTTCAATGTTCTCCACCTGGAATAGCTCCGCAAGTGAAGTAACATTGAAGTGCTTGTGTCGAATATTGGCAAAATCGGTACAGTCCAGTAGGATGTGTTGCACGGTAAATACGCTGCGGCATGGAATACACCATGGACGCGGCTCACCTTTGAGTATATACGAATGCGTTAGTCGCGTATGTACAATTCGCAATCGACTAAGGACAACTTGATGAACCATCCTGGAGGAACTGAGAGCTTCACCATGGTACTCCATTTTACTGGATGAAACAACCGATGTATCAGTGGCAAAGGAATTAATTATATATGCAAGGTAAACAAAAATAATGTACATATACTATGAAGCGATTGAAGTGTGTTAAAATGAGCTGGACGTTAAAAAGACCTTAACGGCCCATCAACACAAAAGAGTATCATTTAGGGTCAAGCAATGAAGATGAAGAATAAAAATAATAGCAAAAATAGTATGTTAGATGTGGTATAGTAGGCAAACAGATGATTAGGGTAAAATATTAACAATATAAAGGAACAACAGGTATATAATGATAACATTATATAAATGAAAAACATATGTACAAGTTGGTTTCATGTGGAAAGCTAAGCAAACCTGCAATGTTCAAATGCGCATATACGAATGCATATACGAATGCGTTAGTCGTGTATGTCCAATGCGCAATCGACTATGGACAACTTCATCCCGGCGTACATATCTGTAGCCAGGAGTCCATTCGCCCATAGCTCCAGGGCGGCCTTGACAGCACTATATGCCCTGTCATTGCCCTTGATACCGTATGATTGAGGAGCCAACAAAAAATAATGTCCTTGTCAGACGAAAGTAAAATATGATATAGCTCCATGATTTGGCGGATAAGTGGATGCTCAAGTGGATGCTCAAGTTGCATGTTGTACAAAGCTTGTAGTGAATATCGTGAATCGGAAAATAAAATGAACTGCTTTCGCAAAATCAAGGGCAAGTAAAAGTGCCCTCAATTCCGCAGAAAATATCGAAGATTTATCTGCGAGTCTGGATTGAAGATCTCCCTCAGGAACAGTTGCAGCAGCAGCTACTCGGTCCCCGTCCTTTGAGCCAACATAAAAAGCGTAGTGTATGTATTGTATCTGTCTTTAACGTCGAGAAAAAAGTGATTTAAAAATGGATGGATCAGTTGTTGCTTTCGTGTGCTGGCTAAGATCGAAGATCACATTGGGCTGCTCCAACTGCCACGTAGCCCAGAAGCAATAGGGTTTAAGGTCAAAAAAATTGATAACAAGCTGAAAATTTCAGGATATGTCCAGAATCATGTCTACATTATCAGAAAAAAAGTCCCCGGAAATCAACCTTGTGCCAACTTGGCAATTCAAGATGGCGTCCAAGATGGCCGCCATTTTTGTTTTTTGCTTATATCGTCGTATTCAGTTATGATAAATATACATAAAAACCATCAGAACATACATAAGTATATACATATACCAAAATGCAGTATATATAGATAATATTCATAATAACCATTCAAAATGGCCGCCAAAATATATCCCCAAATGTCATCAAAATGTCTAGCATTAAAATGTTGACGGTCAAACTTATTTATTGACACGCCTAAATGGCTTTCCAGATGTTGAGTATGATTTTTCAATGTATACTAGAAACGGATTAGTTGTGACATGCTAACTATGATAAATCTAAATCTAATATGGCTTTAAAACCCTTCCGTGACAACGCAATATTAACTAGCCACGCCCTCGTTGTATTAAAATCCGTATAAAATTTTCAGAGCAAAGTCGCGTGCTATGTCGAAAGACAGTCAGAATGAACTATATGCATTTGGATTGATACAAGAGAATATATAAATTAAATGTTTAAAACCAGAATGGTGTTTTAAATCCTACAAATCATGTGAAAAGTTCGTGAATTTGCGTAGAGACGTGATCTTTTGAACACATGACGTCCCGGATAACGTCTAACATTGATGTTTTGGTTGTTGCTCTTAACGACGTCGCGTAAAACGTCCCGCCTAACATAGTTTTAGACCATGTCATTGATTAAATTCAGTCACCTGACTCATTAATATGAATGAGGTCTCATGAATATTGATAAGATGGCCCGTTGGAGAATTTGATTTTCTTTCAGCAATTTCTCTCAAATTCAGGTTAGTTAGCCATATTAGATAATAATTAAACATTTAATTAATAATTTAATTCGTAAGTCTAGAGATCAGAAAGGTAAAAGGTCTCCTACAATAAATAGGAGAACTACCGCTATAGCTCGTGCCATAATTTCTTCATGTCGTCCAAGGTCATTCTTTTCACCACTGTTGATTGCAATTGTTGTGTATTGTTATGTATATACATAGAAAATATGGTTCCCGTGAACTGTTAGATCTTCTGAGCAGATTCAATTTCTCAGATGATTACAGAGAAGTGCAAAGGTTGGAGGCTGCACTTGTATCACAGAATAGACCACTCCAGTGTTTTTTTGTGTATGATAACGCAGACTTCAATGTAGCTACAGTTACTGGTCACAATACTTTCCACAGTATGGGAGGTATAGCTTGTGTTACACCACAGGGTACTGTTGATGAAATGCCTGTAAAGCGCACAGTCATAGTACCACCGGTGGAAACGTTCCCATAAAGACATATAGCAAACCTGCTGTTCCTGGTCTAAAATCTGTTATTATCGGACCAATGAAAGCACCTGAAAAGGAACCTACATATGTCATCTATGCCAAGGCTTTAGACACACTCTGGGTTGCAGGTTATGTGCTTGAACTTTCCCCCTGTCCATCATGGAGTGGCTTCATGAAAGTATCACATCAAAATGAAAATGACAAAACTAGAATTGAAGTACTTCCTTTCATCAAATGGACCCGGGAAATCTGTCACAATCTATAAAGCATTATCGTTTGCCCAACACCAGTGTCAGAAACATGGTCTTGGCAGATGTCCAGTTACGTTTGACCAACCGTTGTACATAAAGGCGGTAGAAATAGTGAGTGCAACAAATGATCTAAACAAAGTCATTGTTCGACTTGGTGGCTTCCATCTACTCATGTCTTACCTAGGCAGCATTGGGTACATCATGACTGATAGCGGACTGGCAGATCCGTGGGAAACGGTGTATGCCAAATGATCTGTTGTGCATATGCTGACTGGTCATGCATACTCACGTGCACACCGAGCCCACATGCTGACGTCAGCGTCCCTTATATGTGTGCTATTAAATGATAATCCAAACTGTCTGGATGACATTGACAAATATCATTTGAAAACCCTCCATCAGATGAGCTTGCAAGGTGTTCATCCTGCTGATGTTGCCGATGATGTACAGCTATTAAATGGCATAATATCACAACTCCGTATAGCAGTGGCAAACAAACGCAGAACTGGCAAGTTGTGAGTACAGTACCTTGACCAGGTCGCCCTCCTTCGTCTGTTCATACGTGCTGAGAGAATGGGCAATTGGGATCTTCATCTCCACTGTGTTGAGAAAATGATTCCATACTTTCATGCTGCTGGGCATCTCCACTATGCCAAGTCTGCCCGATTGTATCTTCGGCAGATGGGTGCCAAATTCACAGAACAGGGATATTTCACTATCCGTCTTACTGACGAGTACTGGAGTGACCAAACGATAGCACAGGTCCCAATGCGAATGTTAAAAAACATCCGGCGGCATGACACATGGTAGGGGCATTACAGACAGTACATTGGCAAAGTGGGGGTGTGTCAATGCCCGGTTGTTTGCATATTTGTAACCAACTGGAGAAATTCGCATCAGTACACACATCTACCTCTTAACAGCACAAAGACCTGAGGGTAAGCACACAATAAAGAGATACCAAAGACATTGGTCTCTTTGTGGATTGGCTGCACACATATTCACCATTCTGTGAATATGAACCATATAGAGTTGTATCTATATCCACTGGACTAGTGGCCGACTCGTCAGTGAATTGTGACCAAGCAGTCGACATTGGTACCGCCGCAGCTGCTAAAATGACATAAGTGTTTCACAGAGATCACTCTTCACAGAAAAGATAAGGTTAAGACAATCAGTAGTATGTACAAAACTCCGAGGACATGATACGGCAGTTAACCCCACTCTGTTGTTTAATAGGATCACGTGTGTTCTCAATGATAGTACTGAAATGGAAACATTCCTGACACACGAACTGTCACCGCAGCCCCCAGTACAATTCATTGATGGTCTAATGTGGAAGCCCATGAAAAGTACACTGGGTATATTGTCATTCGTGACACAACAACCAACTTTCACAGACAATGCAATATTTGTGGTGGACGGAGGGCACCTACTACACACAGTTGTATGGCCAACGGCATCTACATATCATGACGTGTTCCAGTCATATATCGCATACACACTACAACATTTTGGTGTTGGGACAGTTGTTGTATTTGATGGCTATAATATCACCTCAACCAAAGCCATGGAGCAGAACAGAAGGGCTAGCAAGGTAACATCACGTTCAATCATATTTGATGTAAATATGAAAATCACGACTGCACAATCAGCATTCTTGTCAAAGAGCAGCAATAAACGTCGATTTATTGACTTGCTGAGTCAAGAGATGCAAGCCGCAGGCATAATAGTGAAACAGTCGGAGGCAGATGCAAATTTACTGATAGTTTCAACAGCCTTAGCACTGGTTAATGATGCCGAGAAGCCAGTGGTGGTTGTTGGAACTGACACTGACTTACTGGTGATGCTTGTTGCACTAGCGGTTACAACGGTAGCAATATATATGCTGTGCCGTAGTAACCCAGTGACCCTTTACAACATCCAGGATCTTCAGCATGCAATAGGAGACACCAAAAACACTTGTTGTTTATGCATGCTGTAAGTGGTTGTTATACAGTATCTACACCTTATAGACAGGGAAAACGCAAGGCTGTCAATACTCAACACCATCATCAGGACAAGCATATGCTATAAACGTTCAGAAATAGTGAAAGCACACATAGCGATATAGAACATGCCGGTGAACAGTTCTTACTCAAATTGTATGGAGCTGGTCAAGTGAAGACACTTGATAAACACAGACACATTGCATACAAAAAGGCAATTGGTAGGTCCTCCCTTAGCTCATCATTTCAGACTGCGTGTCACCCACCGACAAGTGCTGCGGCCAAATACCATTCATATCGTACATATTTTGCTGTTGGATGGGTAACTCAATGCCTCCAATATAATCGGGATGGAGATTTCAAGATGATGTTCTGTTACCCATGGAGACTGACCTCCCAGTTGCACCAGATAAGCTAATGCAAATGGTTTCATGTGGCTGTAAGACTGGATGTGGAAAGTCATGTGGGTGCAGGAAGCTTGGGTTATTATGTACTGAGATGTGCAGCCAATGTATGGGACAAACATGTAATAATACTACGCCCGTACCAGTTGACCAAATGTAATTCATACTGCAGTAAACGCAATAGCCCGGGGTTTTATTCATTACATACAAATGACATAACTGTGTGACCACTGTCAAACATTACAATGTGTATCACCAATGATGCATATAAATACAAGAAAGTGATTTGAAAGATAAACATGACTTATTTAAGTTGTGCGAGTCTATACACTTATCTCGCCAGAGTGAATGACATAACATTCATAAAAAAGTACATAGAAGTGTCTACCATGGTATTAAATGCCATAATTCTTAATCCAGAAGTCACATTTTATGTATGATCATACAATGTTATCGCTATATTTATGATGCTGTAGTGGTAAAGTTGTATGGATTTACACGTATGTTTACTTACAGGACTGTCACTATTCATAATTGTACGAGACACGAGTGGATATCAATCTGAATATACCATGAATAGTGATAATGAATGCATTTCCAATGTCCAATGTATTATGTATTAAGTACTGCTTGCCATATTGACTGCAGCCGAAGCGTAAGAAAAGCCAGGGATAGGAGTTGTTGGTATTTCAACAATCTTCCTGGCTTCAGGGAATGATATGTTGCGTGTATGTTTCACGCGAACTATCTCCTTCTCGATCTTCCACTTCGGGCAGTCTTTCGAATATGCCGAATGGTTACCATTACAGTTGACACAATGTTCGGCCTCCACACAGTTTTCATTACTGTGCTTGGCAATGCCACAGTGTGCACATGCAAGATCTCTCTTACATCTGTCTTTGTGGTGGCCGTACAATTGGCAGTTGTAACATCGCAACGGGTTTGGTATATATGGATCAACTGTAATTACTAACCATCTGGTGAGTTTGAGTTCCTTTGGTAGTACAGTGAGGTTGAAAGTCAGAACGAAGGTATTGGTAGGGACTAGTTGTCCATTGACTTTTCTACTAATCCTTCTGGCATCAGCGACTCCTTGCGGTTTGAGTTGCTCGATCACCTCTTGCTCAGTTACATGAGCAAACTCCGGTGATCGGACAACCCCCTTGCAACTGTTCAATGATTTATGTGGCTGAATGTCGACAGAAGTGTCCAAGAATTTGTTGCAGAGAAGTAAATTCTCTGCATGGCTCTTCCTCTCAACTTCTATGAGAAGGTCACCAGAGCGTAAACGCTTCAAATTCTTTGGCTCTCCTGCCACACTATTCAGGATCTTTGACAAAACAAAGACAGATAATTTGGTGAGGGGTTTGTCTGAATCAGTTGCATGGACCACAAGGAATCGAGGCCATGTGGCTACATGTTCTTGTTCTGACTGTTGTTGGGTTGGTCTTGTTAGGAAAACGGGTTCGTTGTCAGGTAAAAAATTGAATTCTGTAGGTCGCGTCCGTTTCTTGGACGGACCAGCTGAACACGGTTGGCTGGACGACTTTGTGAAGTCCGAAGCCTTCCAATCGACTGGATTGATCGATAATTGTGATGTGGTTTGTTTTTTGTTTTTTTGGCGATTCATATCAGTAGGCCGGTATATTCATCACTATGTTCCCCACCCTCCATGGAGCCCTACAAGGGGATGTGCTAATGGTGCGGGTCTCTCCGCACCGCACACCGAGGATACATAGTGATATACTCGAGCAAGACAAATAACTCACTCGTGTAGCACTAAACCGTGACACCTACTAGAGCCGCTGACTGGTCACACAATGTAAAAGGGAACAAGATAATGTACTCACTTATATATGAAATAATCACAAAGCAAAAATAAAAAAAAATATATGCTCCAGTCACGACTCCAGCACCGGGAGCCACAGAAGCCGATTAATCCCATTGGGCGTGTTCACCCAAGGACCTCCCGTTTGTCTTGAAGTCAGGGCCGAAGTGGTGTATTGAAGTAATGCGTGACATCTTGGCCAGAAATTCTGCCAGCCACGCAAGACACTCACCCACCAGGATCCCTTCCTCCAAAACGTCCGGGTCGCAGGCCACGGCAAACGGCCAGCCAGGTTCCCCTACACACACACGCCCAAAGGTAAGTGTGCCCACCTTTGTGCGGGAATGCATAGAGTACCTACGAGTCACCAAGGGGTGTTTAGGTAATATGTGCATGCACCAATAGCTAGTGCATGCATATAACCCAGTTAGTCCCTTTGTTAGTTATCTGGGAATTGCAACCGCAATCCCTAGGAATTGCGATGGCAATTCCAAGATTAAGCCCGCAGACCGCGTCAAGGTCAGGGGTGACCTGCGGGCATCGGCCACGGAATGCAGTTCTGTGCAGTCGCGACGACGGCCGGTCTCTCTCGGGCTTCTCGGCGGCTGAATTGGCCCGGTGCCGATCGTGCTTCGCGAAACCAACCACCGCAACTGGTCTGTCCGCTCGCTCGGCGACGGAACGGCTCGTAATGCAGTGTGCCGCTCTTCTGTGGCCCATCGGCCACGGAATGGAGTTCTGTGCTGTCGCGACGACGGCTGGTCTCTCTCGGGCTTCTCGGCGGCGGAATGGGGCCCGGTGCCGATCGTGCTTCGCGAAACCAACAACCGCAACTGGTCTCTCCGCTCGCTCGGCGACGGAGCGGCACAAGGTAATGGGTGAAGCAGTTGCAGAGATATAGTACACAAAATAAATCAAAGTAATTTGACCTTGACATTGGGCACAGGGGCCGCAAGGTTGGGGGGTAGAAGGAAAATATGGATGATGATAAACACCCATGTTAAGTTTCAAGGTAATGGGCGAAGCAGTTGCAGAGATATAGTATAACGAAAAACGTTAACCAAAAATCTTTAACCAGACGTACGTTAAAAAGTTAATGTTGAAAATGGCTAAGTCAATTACGTAGAAATAATAGGTGAAGGTAAAAAAATGGTCACATGTTGGATAGTTGTATGTGGTGGGCACCCCTTGGTTATGAAGTTGTGAAAGTTTGGTGGTCCTAGGTGGTACAGTACCAAAGAAATGGAGTTAAACACGAAAACTTAACATTGTAAACGCGAATAGTTAACATTGACTGCGCGGAAAAAATGGGTCAAGTTCAAAAAGGTAACATATTGGATAGTGATATGTGGTGGGCACCCCTTGGTTATGAAGCTGTGAAAGTTTGTTGGTCCTATGTGTTACAGTAACAAAGAAATGGACTGAAACACGAAAACTTAACATTGATTGTGGACGCCGCCCGCCCGCCTGGCTTTCGCCAATCCAATAGCGTGGATTTTTTCCCAAAATAAAACCTGGCTAAAAATGGAAAAAAAGTTTAAAACAAAAAAGTTTAAAATGATTTTTTTCCCAAAAAAACCTGGCTAAAAATTGAAAAAAAGTTTAAAAAAAAAGTTTAAAAATTAACAAAAAAAGAATGCTCGCTACTGGGGCCCAGAATTTTTATATTAGTCCTATATTTATCTACATATCATATCTGCACAGGTCCACATATTGCCACAATATAGTCAACACAGTTAACGGAAATGTAATACCCAGGTATAATAATTTACCTGTATAAATTACCTGTAATAATTTAGCTGGACATTTAGTGGTCAAGCTGGAAATTTGCACATGCTTGCACATGCAGAAGTGTTCAACTGGAGAAGGCTATTGTTCTCTCTACAGGTAAGGTGTACAGAGCGCACGAGAAAACGGGTCTCCATGCATTAATGTTCAGTTTGTAGCATAGAAAGAAATAGAGTTTGACCTTGACCCTGGAGCCCGGAATTTGTTTTAATAGTCCTATATTCATCTACATATCATAGTAAAGGTATGTATAAAGTTTGATGACTGTAGCTGATAAGGTGTTGAAGTAATGACCGTAACACGAAAACTTAACATTGAATGACGCCGACGACGACAACGACGACTCCGGAAAAGCAAAACCTATGTCTCGCTTTCCGCTTCACGGACGAGCCAATAAAACCATGAAGATCTTTCGGCATACTATATTGGCACAAGTGGAGAGCGTGTCACAATGTCATATGAAAACGGTAAATGCCACTATGAGTACTCCGTATGCAGACGGGTCAGTAAATCTAAAAGATTTAAATGCATCAGCGGAATACCGGGATTGTCTCGAACCGCTGATCATGAACAATCCGGATTTGTTTGCAAGCAGAGACTCAGATTTAGGTCACACTGAGACAGTAAGAATGCGTATCGATACGCATGATCACCCTCCAATCAAATTGCGTCAAAGTATAACCCCTATGTATATCAGAGGTCATCGACAAGACAGTTGATGAAATGCTTGATGCGAATATCATCAGGTAATCTAGGTCACCGTGGTCATTCCCGGTAGTGATAGTACACACGAAGGATGATTCTAAACGGTTCTGCATTGACTTTAGGAAAGCTTAACCAGGTCACCAAGAATAATTCTTCTTACCCATTGCCTTTGAGTGATGACACATTGGCGCTCCTCGGGAATGCGAAGTACTTCACGTCCTTGGATCTCAAGAGTGGATATTGGCAGGTCCTGATGGATGAAGCAGAAAATGAAAAGACAGCTTTTACCTGTCATATATAGTCTCTATGAGTCAATGTGATGCCCTTTTGGTCTTTCTTTTAATACCGATAACATCGTTGACTGGATGAAATGTGCGGTAACGACGGATAGTTTAGGATGTTGAAATTTCATCAAATAAACAAAATTGGGGAGGGTGACTTTTTTTATTATTCATGGAAATGTTCAGAAAGTTTGCTATTTTAAAGTGTTATATGTTTAATAGCCCAAACGAGACCGGCAGGAACCGGGAAACATACTTATATACTAATATATGTCATTATTTCACATGTGTATGCATATATCAAAACAATTGTAATAAGTAATTGAATCATTTAATTTATGTATGAATGAACAAAGAAAGCATAGACCCTGCCAATATTTATGAGCAGTGTAGACTCTGAACAGATCATATGCGGCATGAATAGTTTTTCACTATTTGGGGTAATTAGCGCCCGCGCGTATTGAATCCTTAACGAGGTGTGAAAATGTCCCATTAGCACCTCATCTAGGTTGTTAATTGCTTCAATCGTCTGTCGACAGCCGGATACAAATTGACCAGTTTAATAATTCACCGTTTTTACCGGTTACGAACCGACCAACTGTCGGCGAAATGGCCATAATTCACTTGGGGTGGGGTAATTTACGATGGAATAGATACAACATGCGCTTCAATTAGCGTCGTGACCTTTTGAACGCCATGAAACGCGGGCGTTAGTAAAATAAATACGTAAAAAGCGACGACGTGACGACGTCATTTTGACGTAACGTCAGCAGTTGGTAAAGGATAATTAATAGGCTTAATAAACACGAGACGAGTTTGCGCTGAACAAATGAGAACACCGCTGTGATTATTTTCATATCAGTGCTGATTTAACTATTTTCGTATGGTATTGTGTCGACTGCATTTGTAGCTGCCAGAAAACACCGTTGACAGTTTCGGTTTGCGCATGTGCGAACCAATATTTAACATGATTGTGTAGTAAAACATTGTACAAACGGAGCATACTGGTTGTATAAATGGAAGAACAAGAGATTAATGTATGGTCGTGATGCCAGTTTTCGGGGTAGTCGGAGTTTTCGGGGTATTCACATATTTTGTAAGTTGTAGACATGTGTGCAGCCGCGATGTGCTTTACGTCAGGTGATTAAAATAAGCATGACATTACCTATAGTAAGTTCTTAAAAATGCCACTAAATCCATTGTTTGGACTAAATACTGGTACTTTTTGCCATTTAGGTAATTTTGTTCACGAACCTACTGTGAGTTTCGTGATTTTCTGCGTCCGCTATTAATCTGCTCTTTAATATTGTTAAAATCATAATCAATAGAAACGTTTCAAGTTTTCCTTCACTGTGCCTCGCTCATCTGCGAGATGATCTTATAGCGAATGAAAACTCGGGACGAATTAGCAAATTGATTGACACTTTCGGAACATACCCCGAAAACTCCAACCATAAGTCAATAGTCAATATTCAAGATGGCTGACTCATGTGTTGCTAAACGCGCTAACGCGAATTTTAATCTAACAACAATATTATGTTGAAAGCAAGAAACATTGAAAGAAATGTTTATCATTCTGTTGAACTGACAATTTAGCTCCTATGTTATTTGATTCCGCCCTCATCACTTGACGACACCACAATGTTCCAGCGAAACCGGTATATCGCGTCCCCGGCCACTACACGTACAATTGTAAACATACTGGACACAGACGCCATGCCATATACACTGTTTCCCAAAAAACACTCCCTGTCCGATATTTGTTAAAAGCAACATGATTAGCATGGAGTAATATGTAACTGCACACTACTGGGGCCAAAACCTGCATAGGATGAATTCATTTGCGAAATGAGAAGACAAACACAATCAATTTGTTTGTGAAAATGTCATTTGTAATAAATGACGAAACGTGTATTATTATGTTAACACACAATAATGTAACCTAATATATTTTACTCAACTATGCAATCCAATGTCAGCGTAGTTGAGCAAACAACCTAAAATATCTCATAATCGCAAAGTGGTGTGTTATACACTGCCGGTAAGGTGGTGGGGCGGTGGTGGATGTCGATAAAATATAGCATTTATAAAATAAACTTTAATGCATACGCATAGCCAAGAAGAAACCGACGCAGCACCTCACTTCTTAGCGGGGTTGGCATGGGTAGAGCCACGAAAAAGCTGACCCGGGGACTTTGCTGCTGGCAAGGCATTTGCCTTTTGACCCAAGCGGGCACCTGGAACACCAGAATTTCCCTGACGCTTTTTCAATGCTATACAATCTTCCCGTGAATGGCGCTTCGAACAAAAACTGCAAACATACATGTGAATATCTGCAGTTCCTGTACGAACAACCATGTGGCTTGTTGTAATTAATGCATTTCCCGACACCCTTGTTTGAGAGTGTCGTGGAACTTGCGACATGTGGGTTGGCAACTGATAAAGTTGACGCCTTGACCCACAGCTCAGTATGCATCCTACCCCATGGTAGAGGGCATGTCTGTCTGTGGGCCCGGAATGTACGATCGTCATAGTTAAACGCTGCCATTCCATATGCCCGCTCAAGGTCACGAACAAGGTTACAATATGTCAGAAGACCAGAAATCTCATGAGGGTACTTCTGAACATAAACGTCAATATATGTGTGAAACGCCGTCAGCCATTGGCCAATCGACAATTGTTTAGCATTGTCTCTTGTCTTCGATGGAGACATAGATATATCCTGGCCAGCCACGCTGATCAGAATCGCATCACCTTTGGCCGATGTGGAGTTGATGGTGTTAAAGTCAACAAACTCGTTGTTCCAAATGGACTGTTTCGTCCTGTCATGCACCATGGCACCCAGGGACAGATATTTGGGGTATCCAGCATCAGTCGATAGATGGACCCCATCGTGCCCGAGAACCGGCGTTGGGCTGTTCCATAACCCGCGATGCCGCCAGAATATAATTGGGCTGTTCAGCTCATCAATCTTTTCCTTCAAAACACAGTTCGCCTGCACAACACGATCATTATAAGATTCATATGGCTCCTTGTCCCTCCATATCAGTTGACAAATTACAACTTGTTTCACTTTAAATTCTACTATCAAGTAGTGTGCGTATGCAATTAAGCCCTCGGCAAATCTCATTGGCGAATACAAAATGTTACACATGTCATTCGATCCGATGTCCAGTATCACAAGATCTGCTTCACACATCTGTTGATCCACGCTGTGTAGTCGACCGCTCTGACACAGTTTAAGTCCATCAATCCTGTGACACTTCACGTCGTATTTACATTGGTCCAGGCCAAAATTGTAACGGGATTCATCTGCTTGTATAAATGTCAATAGCCTCGCAACAAAACTGTGTCCAAATATCCGGATTTTTAAGGGAGCCGCCATGATGAATGTCATGTAAACAAGACTAAACACGGAGTTTGACTGTCAGCTGATCGTGGGCTAACAATACACAAACACGCTTTCCACCAAACGTGACAAAACTGAGGACACGCACTGAAACTCACCGTCACGGAGTAATGCGATAATATGTTGTGCTACAATAAGTACAACACTTTAGCAACCGAATCGTCCTCAAATGTCGATAAAATATAGCATTTATAAAATAAACTTTAATGCGGTTTGTGACCTTCAGGAAAATGGCTGATTATGAGATCACGTGGTCCAACCTGACCAATCGTAGCGCATCTCATTATAATATCAAGCCGGTTTAATTTGAGGGCCAATAAACAAGTTCTGCTGCATAATCAAAATCTTTTAACTGCGCTAAAATATTTGTTTTCTAAAAACCGCTAGTTGATGAACTTGTTAATACCCCGAAACCTAGACCCACCATCATACACAGTTAGATCTCATGGAGAGAAAAACAGGCAAAAAAACAATTACCGTTATATAAATCCGTCCAGGACTTTTCGAGTTACGGCAGTTTTTTTGCCATAAATATACTGTCTGTTGAACTGTCCACGTTTTGTTGCCGACAAACTTTTGGCTGTTAAACACATTCAATCTCAAAAATATCTTAAGGTAAGAAGTATTTCGTCAATAATAAAAAAAGTCACCCTCCCCAAAAAAATTATTTGATGAAATTCCATTAAATATTGATTTTATTGCGAAAAAACGATTTTCCTATGGGAATTTAACAGGGGGGCTAAACAAATTTTAATTGTGGACCGATTTTCAAAATCTAACTATTTTAACTTGTTTTCTTAGTTACATCATTTCCAAACTATCTAGCCAGGTTTCGGAGTCAATTTCCAAATTTGTTCGTTTTTCGAACCTCCTTGTCTCTCTTTACCTCATGTTTGCCCCATGTGAAATTCCTATAGGAAAATAGTTTTTTCGGAATAATATAAATATTTGACGGAATTTTATCAAATAATTTTTTATGGGGAGGGTGACTTTTTTGTTATTGATGAAAAAGTACTTACCTTTAGATATTCCTGAGATTTAATCCGTTTAATAGCCAAAAATTCGTCGGCAGCAAAACGTGGAACAGACAGTAGTACTTTTGGAGAATGGTCGACAAGAATTGGCAAATTGGCCGATATTCAAATTTTGAAATACCTTTTTTATTAAACCAAGCATAATTTTGTTTGAAAACCATTATAAAACACTTAATTCCATTACTATAAACACATAAAATAAATGATGTAGCGAAAGAAGGCATACTTTTTTAACAGATTACACCTCAAAATCGCCATGTTGACCTATTTTCACTATTCAGACTTAGTATTTTTGGCATCCGGCGACCGCGTATTTCTGTGGATTTTCAGATTTTAAAAATGTTGTAACTTGAGAACGAAACGAGTCAGAATGCTATTTTTTTTACATGACATACAAAATAGACGCACAGACACCTATCAACGTTCTGGTTCGGATCATCCAAGTCGTGTTGGCACCTACAGGTCAGCAAACGCAGCACCAGTTGGCAGTAAAACCAGCACAAGTTATGTACAGCATCTGCAACAGCAAAATATGAAGTGATTTTTATACCCCCGCAACGAGTTGTTGGGGGGGGGGGGGGTATACTGGAGTCGGGTTGTCAGTTCGTCCATGCGTCCGTAAGCTTAACATCAGAGAAATATTGTTATAACTTCTATTTCCTTCATCTAAAATGCTTAATATTTCACACATGCATTCCTGTAAGGCTCTCGATGAAGTTGTCCTTAGTCGATTGCGCATTGGACATACACGACTAACGCATTCATATATGCTCAAAGGTGAGCCGCGTCCATGGTGTATTCCATGCCACAGAGCATTTACCGTGCAACTCATCCTACTGGACTGTATCGATTTTGCCGATATTCGAGGCAAACACTTCAATGTTACTTCACTTGCGGAGCTATTCCAGGTGGAGAACATTGAAGGTTTGCTTCACTTTCTACATGAAACTAACTTGTATCGGAAAATTTAATTTTATCATTGTATACATGTTACTCATTACTATAATTTTATAATTCTATACACGTTGTTCATTTATATTGTTTATCATATTACTATTTTAACCTTATCATCTGATTGATTACCACATGTAACATACTATTTTACTATTATTTTTATTCTTCATCTACATTGCTTGGCCCTAAATGATACTCGTTTGTGTTGATGGGCCGTTAAGCACCATTCCATTCCTGTAAGGCTCTACTACCATACTGTGCCAAATCCACGACCGTCCAACCCCCGCTGATCCCAAGGTCAAGGTCAAATACTTAATCTCTTTACAAAACTTAACATCAGATAAATATTGTTATAACTTCTATTTTCTTCATCTAAACTGCTTAATAGTTCACACATGCATTCCTGTAAGGCTCTACTACCATGCTGTGCCAAATCCACGACCGTCCAACCCCCGCTGATCCCAAGGTCAATGTCAAATACTTGGTCTCTTTACAAAACTTAACATCAGAGAAATATGTTATAACTTCATCTAAAATGCTTAGTATTTCATGCATGCATTCCTGTAAGGCTACTACCATGCTGTGCCAAAATCCACGACCGTCCAACCCCCGCTGATCCCAAGGTCAATGTCAAATACTTGGTCTCTTTACAAAGTTTAACATCAGAGAAATATGTTATAACTTCATCTAAAATTCTTAATATTTCATGCATGCATTCCTCTAAGGCTCTACTATCATGCTGTGACATATCCGCGCTGATCCCAATGTCAAGATAACATACTCGAGGTCAACGTCACATACATACCGTATACCTCCAATTAACGCCCCCCTCCCCCCAAATAAAAAAAAATATAATATTTACCAATGACCGCCGATTTCAAACACAAATAATCCTTAAATCCTTATTTGTCTTTGAAATTGGCGGTCCTTAGTAAAAAAAATTTTTTTTTACTGGCTAATAAACCCCCCGCCCCCCCCCACCCCCCCACCCCACCCCCCCCCCCCCCCCCCCCCCCCCCCCCCCCCCCCCCCCCCCTGTAAAATGTAACGCCTCCGGGGGCGTTAATTCGAGGTTATACGGTAGTCTCTTTACAAAACGTAACATCAGATAAATCGGTTATAACTTCTATTTCCTTGCTCGGATCTGCTTCACATTCACGTTCGTGCTGCCCCCGCTGAGCCCAGAGTCAAGGTCACAAGCCCACACATTTGGACAATTTTACATATTTAGGGGTACCTGGGCCCACGCGGGGGGTATTCCGTAAGCCTCGCTTACTGACCAATCTAGTTATACCAGTATTATGTATATTAGTTTTATCATGGGAGTTAATGTGTGATTCTGTTCGTCTGTCTGAAGCGTTGCTTCACTTTCTACATGAAACTAACTTGTATCGGAAAATTTAATTTTATCATTGTATACATGTTTCTCATTTCATACACGTTTTTCATTTATATTGTTTATCAGGAACACTAGGTGTAAACTGTAATCGAAGGCGTCAACCCAACAGTGCAGTGGTGTGTGTCTATGTGTGAAGTTTCGTTAAAATATTTCAAACAGTATGCAAGATATGCTCCGGATATACAAGTGTCTCGACGGACGCAGCGGCGGGGTGACAACGTCAAATCCATAGTATCCCCTGACTGTGGGATACACTTATTAATGAGATATATTATAAGATCGCAACAATGCCTGATAAAACATACGCCTTAACATTTGCAACTACTATAGCCCCAGGCTAGCCTGCTCATCTTCGCAGTTTGATCATGGGCTACACTGTTTGCCATACTATTTACTTTGTTATGAATTATTGTATAAATACAACACTTATATGATGGACCACTATATCAATGTTTATCACTTACCTTCAGGCTCTCAGGTTGATATCTCTAAACTCTGGATTCCACAAGATAAATCCCACATTGAATATCACAGTAATCCGTTTTTAATAAAACAGAATCGCCTCACCGGTGCCTCGTCCAATCAGAAGCTCCCAAATCTGTCAGGTGACCAGGGCAGCGAGCGTTCTGTGGGAAGGCTCTAAAGTGCGGTATCAAGGCCGGGGACCGCTAATTACCACATTCCCCCCAGTTTTCTGAACTTGGCCGTATCGGAATATCGAGTCTTTTGGCAGTCGGTTCGGAGCCCTCAGATAGGAATACAGTCCGCGGCCAATTTCGACCCAGATTCCTGCTGTACTCCTGCAGACGAGTTTTTCGAGAACCAGTGCCCCGGTTCGAATAATATGTACTTCCATCTAAAATCACGAGGGGCACATGGTCCTTAGCGTTGGCTATCATCGCCCATGGTCTACCCTGTATACATCCTATACAGACGGCGTCCGTTGGCCAACGTGGAGCTCAATGTTAGGGCTGCGGGCTCGGTACGAACTGTGGACACCAGTTGGGCTATATCCCCTATATATATCCGGAGACGAATGACGGAGTCCCGGCAGCATGGTCAAGTAGGGTGCATCCGACTCCAGCAGTAGTTTATCGGCTGGCACCCGCCTCAAGGCTTCCTTCTGGTCCTTCCGGAACTTCCACACCATGCCCGTGCATCCGAAGTAACTTCCGGAAGGCACTTCTCAATTCTTGCAGTTGCTCCACCTCGCCACTGAAGCAATGCAGATGGATCTTCTGTTCCGGTTTGCAACGTCTCCGGACGATCCGCAGGCATTGTTCCGATACCTCGCGTTGGCGCCAGTTCTCTTTGGTCCGCCTCAGATGGAGGACCAACACGCATTGGGGGTCCAACACGCGTTGGGGGTCACACGAGCCCAGAACCTCCTCGAGCACTTCTTCCTGCCGCGCCCAGGTATCCGGAGGGCAAGAGTGGTCGAGACCCACATACCCTACGGCCCTCACGGACCCCGCCTTCACGAGCTGCTCCATCTTCTAGGCCACAGTCTGTGTATCGTTGATCCACATGTCCTTGGGCATCTGGAATTTCTCGTTGACCCACTTAACGAGTCGATATTGGTCGCCCTGCGGAGCGAGTTCCCTCGCCAACTCCCGGATCATCTGGGCTTGTCTGCGGTGCAACCGTACTTGATTCAGGGCCCTGGGTCTCAGACGCTGGAAGAGCGCCGGGAGATGACGGTCATACACGTGGGCCCTGTGTCACTGGTTCCCATGAGCGCAGTCGGCCACCGGACACGACTTCCGGGACTTCTTCACTGGCTGCCTAGGAGGGCTCGAGTGCGGACGCTTCAGACTGTTGGGCTCGATCACCATGTCGGTCCCTCATCTCCCGTCTGTCGGCCTCTGCGTCGTTCCCCCTCGACGTTCCGCGATCTCGGTCCCGGGGCCTATCATTCCTTGGATGATGGTCCACACTACGGATCTCATTGGGCCGCGCCCCTACGATGGTCCCCCGGTTTAACCGGTCCCTCAGATCGCGCACTCCTGCCGATCGCCCTTCGGCCCTCGGCCCTCCGCTCGATTGGGCCGCCGGGCTCCCCGGTGAAGTATACTGTCATGGGAGTGCGAAGATCGGGCCGGTGTAACGTGAGCCCCGCTAGTCCGTAAGAATTGTAAGACAAGATATAGCGGCTTGCGGGGCTCACGCTGCGGTATGAGCCCCGCAAGTCGTAAGAATTGCAAGTCAGATATTAAATTCGACTTATATAGTGTAACCGCGCGTGTTTCTGCCACCTTCCTATTGGTAAATACACCATGCATACTTTATTAAAATTATTACGCAATACGCACACCTCTTACCATAGTTATCGTATTTAAACATGCAATATATGTGGTTGGATTTCAATTCTCACGGCGGGGACATTATACATCCGCCCGTAAGAAGTGCAAGTCAGTGAGTATATCCGATTGATACAGTAATACTAAGTGGTTATGCATGCCGTTTTATTGATAGAACCACAGTAGACATTGTTCTTGTATTTACGCAATGTGCGAACGTAGTACCGTAGTTACTCTAAAAATAGTCTCCTATAAATGTTGCCAACTGTTGAACTATTCATATTTCTGGTAATTAATTGTGTTCAGTAGTGTGATATCGGGTCCGGGACGTTTCCCACTGAATGTGACATGATTACAAAACAGTATATTACACTAGAAAGCAATAACGACTATTATATAGGGCGGAATTTCAATCCTCACGACGTGGACAATAAATACTCACCCGTGAGAATTGCAAGTCAAACATTAATGTGGCCTGTATAGTGTAACCCCGCGTGTTTCTGTCACTCTCTTGTTGGTAAAAACACGACGCATGCTTTATTCAAAGTATTACACAATACGCACACATCTCACCGTGTTTATTGTACTTAAACATGCATTATGTGTGGTTCTATTTCAATTCTCACGGCGGGGACAGTATACATCCGCCCCTGAGAATTGATAGTCAGTGAGTATATCTGATTCATAAAGTAAAACTGCGTTGTTGTGCAGACCGTTTTATTGGTAGAAACACACAACATTTTTTCTTGTATTTTGCGCAATGTGCGAACGTTGTACCGTAGTTACTCTAATAAACAGTGTCCTATAAATGTTGCCAAATGTTGAATTATCCATATTTCTGGTCAATAATTGTGTTCAGTAGTGTGATCTAGGGTCCGGGACGTTTCCCCAATTAACGTGACATGATTAGAAAACAATACTTTACAATAGAAAGCAATTGCGACTATTAAATAGGGCGGGATTCCAATCCTCACGGCGGGGATAATACATAGCCACCCGTAAGAATTGCGAGACAAGTATGTGACTTATATAGTGTCGCCCTGCGTGTTTCAATCACGCTCTCGTTGGTAAATACACCATGCATGCTTTATTGAAAGTATTACGCAACATGCACACATCTTACTGTATTTATTTTACCGAAACATGCATTTTATGTGCTTGGATTCCAATCCTCACTGCGGGGACAATACATAGCCAGCCGTAATAATTGCGAGAAAAATATTAAATGTGATTTATATAGTGTCTTCGTGCGTGTTTTCAATCACTCTCTCGTTGATAAATGCACCATGCATGCTTTATAGAAAGCATTACGCAAAACGCACACATCTTACAGTATGTATTGTACTGAAACATGCCCCATTCCATAAATACTGAACAGGAACACTGGGTGTAAACTGTAATCGAAGGCGTCAACCCAACAGTGCAGTGGTGTGTGTCTATGTGTGAAGTTTCGTTAAAATATTTCAAACAGTATGCAAGATATCGCCCATGGTCTACCCTGTATACATCCTATACAGACGGCGTCCGTTGTACCGTAGTTACTCTAATAAACAGTGTTCTATAAATGTTGCCAAATGTTGAATTATCCATATTTCTGGTAAATAATTGTGTTCAGTAGTGTGATCTAGGGTCCGGGACGTTTCCCCAATTAACGTGACATGATTAGAAAACAATACTTTACAATAGAAAGCAATGGCGACTATTAAATAGGGTGGGATTCCAATCCTCACGGCGGGGATAATACATAGCCACCCGTAAGAATTGCGAGACAAGTATTAAATGTGACTTATATAGTGTCACCCTGCGTGTTTCAATCACGCTCTCGTTGGTAAATACACCATGCATGCTTTCCAATCCTCACTGCGGGGACAATACATAGCCACCCGTAATAAATGCGAGACAAATATTAAATGTGATTTATATAGTGTCTTCGTGCGTGTTTCCATCACTCTCTCGTTGATAAATGCACCATGCATGCTTTATGGAAAGCATTACGCAACACGCACACATCTTACAGTATGTATTGTAATCAACACCCCTGCCCTGGTTGGCGGCACGGTAGCGTTATTACTGTTTATCTGTATTTCAAGTTATTAACAACAATCGTCTGAACTCGTACTTATTTATTAATGCAAGAGCCCCGTGTCAGGATGGCTCAAATGAACTTGACTAATAATACTATGTGACAGAGTACTAAGTTACTCCGCGTGACGGGAATTAACTGGTTACCTGAGTCGACAATAGGTCACCAGCGTTTACTGACAATATGAGTGGGTCAGTCGACTGACAAGTTAATTAATGAGTTGCGCAACTCGCCTCCTTTATATAGATGAGATGCGAGCAGCAGCCGTGCGAGCCCCAGTCGAATTTCCCGCTGCAAATAATTCCAACCAATCACAGCACAGAAAATCAGAGACGCAAGGGAAAATGTCGGCCATATTGGATACGCAAAATAACAAGTAGAAATCCAGCACACAAACGTGTCATCTAGAATAATGACAAGTTTGGTCTGTGCGGGCGCTACAAGAGCAGATAGCGACAGTGTAGATCTTTGCAATGACATATTATTCGGTGGTTGAAAGGATTTACTGGAGGCTGCTCGCACGGCTAAAGGTAGGCAGGTTTACATGAAGTTGGGGAATTTACACTAACGCGCTCGCTAAACTTGGTTATACTGCTATGAATACCACTATTCCTTGCGCGAGCGGGTACTTTCTAGAGACTATAATGAATAGTGAATAAGATTATGCCGTTCCTGGTCAGACAAGAGTGTAGGCTGAGTTTAAATGTGATAAGAAATAGCAGTCACCTGCAGTGTGAATCGAGGGGTCACGACCTTGATACCAGTACCCGACAATGACCAATAGTCGGCAACTGTCAATGAACAGTCACTGGCTAAAGGTCCTGGAGAGTCTCCAGGGTGGCATAAGATGCACAGTAATCCATCCAAATGTATTTCAGGATTACATGTGTATCATGACAGGCACTCTGGGGCTTTGTAACTCAGATCAGGGGCACTCAGTCCGACCAGGATGACAGAATCTTGTAGTGGAACCGGAGTTTCACTACACTCCCCCCACCTTAAAATCTGCACAACTTCCATTTGTGCGCATAAGTGAATGGATGAATGACGGTAGCCACTTCCACGAAAATCCACAAGTGCACCAACACCGCATATGGCACACTGGGGGAGTAGAAGCATTAACGTACTTTAACTAGGCACACTTGCTCACATTTGGTCAGGCAAATAATTTATGAGACATCAAAACCCATCAATGATGTTATGTTGAATGAGTGTAGGATGACCAAACCATCTACTTGACCAAATGAACAGATACATTTCATGTACGTTTGGAAAACCACTGCCCCAATGCCCACACAGCCACCCTGGTGCACCACTGCATATAAGCGGAATGGGATACACGTCTCATGGATATCCTAGCTAATTTCCTACTTCAGTCTCCGGGGGATTTTCGCACCATCCATAATCCGGATAAAATGGTCGGTGGAGGTGTCCCTGATTTTTGATGCCTCCCTGAACATATTTAGGAGGGAATCATTGGGTGTACGTGTGGTGACTATTTTCCGAAGGGCATGGAAGTTAATAGAATCTCATGCGATGGTTGCCAGATATGGTCTTACCCCTCTGGGATCCCGGAAGACGGAGGAAATTATATTTGGCCAAGAGATCTTGCGCATCCGTCTCCGGAAACCCAGATTGACCCACGTCCAACAACATCGCAGAGAACTCAAACGCTTGACGTCGCTTGGCCGGAGTGAATCCCTTCCATCCCTTCGGAGGCCAGTGCACAGTGTTCACGTTGCCGACAAATGTGACGGCCTCGTCTTCTGGTCCAAGATCGCGGAGCTGGGGGCAATAACGGCATCACCCCCTGGCTTAACATGGTTTCGGCACAACGTCCGGTGGCTTTCTCATGGTCAAAGGTGGAATCCATGGCCACTGGCTCCTTGAACACCGGAGTTGGGGATTGTCCAGCTGTCTGAAGAACCGGTCGTCGACGAGGGAACTCCTTATAACGCTCGATGGCATCCACGCACGTGTCGGAGAGTCCCACTTTCTCCGCTACCAGTTCCGCCATTTCTGCGAACACCGTTGGAGTTGTTGGTACAGTGGGTCCCGACAGAAGCATGTCCAGTGGATTTCTGGCTAAATTCTACAACGTGAGGACAGTGTCCTCGTCCCTGCAGACGTTGGAGGAAAGAGTCACCCGAAAACCACTGGTGAAGTTCTGGAGGGCTTGCAGGGTAATATGGTCCTCTGACACGGTGACGTTAAGGATAGACAGGTCATCAGGTATGCCAGGACGGGAAGGAGAGTAGGCCTCCACACATGTAGCTGCAGGTGTGGAGCACATTTGAACACAACGCGCACCGAATCCCGTTGGAGAATAAACGGGAACGCTGGCGGTATAACGAGGGGTGGTGTCAGGCCGCTCATTGGTAAGCGGTGTCGCAATGGCCTGCAGCCACCCCTGTTCCCACTCCTCTAGGCTACGACAACCCACGGGATGCGAATTTACTAGTGACTTGATTGCCGCCATTGCGATTGAGGAGTGTTCATGCTCTAACGGTAATGGTTTTATCATCCGCGCATAATCCTCCGGGTGAATGGCTAGGTAGAACAGGGTTGGTTCTCGGAACAAACCCGCCGGCACTAACATCTCCAACCATGGGTGTTGTTTTTCCATATGCCTCTTTAAGTCCCATAGTCGAAAGTTCCTGACCGACTCGGTACACCAGGGGCACGTTACATGCAACCGATCGTGGCATGGACCAGCAATATGCTTTTTCAGCTCCTTGTTTGTTTTACATCTCTTTGAACATATGGTAATTCCATCCTGGAAATATAAAATCAAGCCTTCCATACATTCCTCGCCTCAAGTTTTATGACGGATAGATTTTTGACTGCAGTATGTATTACATTTATTTTCATTCCACATTTATTTTATTACAGTCTTTAAAATCGCAAGTTTCATGTTGTGCCATAGTATCTACAGTTATATTATATTTAAACCAGTGACACAGACATAATATATTCAATCTGCCCATTTATCTATTTATGTCTCTGGAAACAGATATCTCGTGTACTGCTAACTTTAAATAATGCTAAACTCAGTATGTATCCCTTGGATACTGAACATTTATCCTCCCAATAACCTCCTCTATCGTAAAGCACTTGCAGTCCAGTCACTACCACCCTATATCCTTCCACATATTCCTATTATGACTACCGGCCGGTAGGACGTTTAAAACTTTAACTTCAGTACAGAGGAATTGCTGGTTTAATTTTACTTCAGGTCTCTATCTGGAGAAATCCTAGTCCGTTACTGGAATGACTAATTTATGAATATAAATTGACATAGCTTTGGTTATTTCTTCTACGTGCATTTTGGTTCATAGTTTATGAGGTTTATTTCGTTCATACTTGATTTTACATTCATTTCTAAGATATCTAAGCATATATATGCGCCCCTGGAGATTTCTGTCATTGCTTTTACTTTTATATATTCAATTTTATATTTTGTTTTATTTTAAACTAACTGACAACACTCAAACAGTAAAACATCAACAGTACATTTAATTTTCACTGACTGTCCATATCAGTCTGAGCTTGATTACACTTCCACGTTTACAACTGGTAAGGGGATAGTTTGACCAGATTTGTTACAGAGAAAGTTTTGCTTTTTTGATCCACTGTGGCAAACTCGGAGCAATGTAAGGGCGCAATTTGTCGATGTGGTGCGCCTTCGCGGGTTTAGTCGCGGTTCTCAACCATATAGACGTGGTCGTCGATTTTCCGCGTAACAAGGCACGGACCCTTCCACTTACAGGTAAGTTTTGTACAAACGCCAACTTTACGGCTAGGGTCGAACAACCAAACTGGTTGGCCTACTTCCAATGATCTCCGTTTTGCATGTAAATCATAATTGCGTTTTCTATACACGGCTCGCTGTTTCAGGGTTTTCCGAACCACGTCATGGCTTTCTGCTAGTGACCGGCTCAATTTTTCAGCATAAGCATCCAGATTATCTGCGAGAGGTTCACCAGCGGGAGTACCGATAACTGCAGTCATTGGGAGAGTAACTTCTCTGCCGAATACCAGGCGGTTGGGGGTGAATCCAGTTGTAGTATGCCGGGATGCCCTGTAGGCCATCATCACCTGCTGCAGGTAACTGTCACAGTTGTGTTGGTCGGTTTCGCAATACATGGTTAGCATGCTGGTTAGGGTTCGATTGAATCTTTCCACTACGCCGTTTGCTTGTGGCCGCATTACTGACGTCGCCGCTATCTTATGTATTTGCAGGACTTCACAGACGGACTGGAATAGTTTGGTTTCGAAACATTTGCCAAGATCTGACAGCAGGATCAATGGTGTCCCCATCCGTGTGATAAACTGATTTACCAATGCCGAGGCAACTGTCTTAGCTTCCGAGTCCGGCAATGCGATTCAGTCCATTTGGAAAACAAGTCGCAAACGGTGAGTACATATCGGTTACCCTGTTTAGTAACTGGGAGAGGGCCTAGAAGATCAATGGCCACTTTTTCCATAGGCTCCCCCACTGGACAGTCTCCTAATGGGGCTTTAATTGGTTTGGGTGGCTTGCGCGCTGAACAACGATTACACTGCTGGCAGTACTGTTTGACAGATACCGACATGGCAGGCCAGTAGAAAGTTTGTCGCACTCGCTGTAATGTTTTATCAAAACCCAGGTGACCAGCTGTCGGTATGTCGTGGAAGTAGTGTAGCACGTCTGGTCGTTTACAGTCCGGCACGACGAGCTGTAGATGTCCGTCTGTTTCAATATCAGTAATCCATTTGCGGTATAATAGACCGCCGTGAATTTCTAGGCGGTCCCACTGGCGCCACAGTGTCTTAGTTGTTGAACTAGAGCCAGATATCTGAGACCAGGTGGGCTGTTGTTGTGACGACTGTCCGACCATTATTGGTCCGATATGTTCATCTTGCACTTGTGCATTGTATATATCACTGGGTTGCCAGCCCTCTAACATAAACTGATTTTGTTTCAGGTCCACACCCGCACTGCTGTGTTGCTGGGCTCTTGTCACCACCCGAACATCAGAGTTCGCCAGATTATTGGATGCCACGACGTCTCCTAATAGTTGCGATTCAACTACCGTCGATGGTTGGTCACATTTGACAGTTACTGCGTTGGTAGTCGCCTGCGGCTCACTACGGCCACTGCCATCCGGCGAGACTGGATCTGCCAAGTTAACCGCAGTAGTTGTCGATATAGAAGACGAGTGAACATTGTCCACCCCCTCGACTGACGGGAGATCCTCCTGCTGGGCATCTTGGCTACGCTGTTCATGTCGTTGACATACATTACACGGTCGTCTACTCAGAGCGTCGGCATTTCCATGGAGACGACCCGGGCGGTGCTTCACTTTCAAGTTGTAGGATTCTACGTATTGTATCCACCGAGCTACCTGACCTTTTGTCACGACTCTGTGTGGTAGCGCGGTAATGGCGATGAATCAGTGACAGGTTAAAAATAAAGGAATCAATCAGTAATGGGCTAAAATTAGTAAAACAGTTACATTTCTACAATTTATTGCATGAATGAAGGAATTAATGACTAAAATATGATAAATATGCTAGTTCCTTGTACAAATACTAATAATTAATTTTAATGGGATGAAACCTAAAATAATGGTGTATCAATACCTTAGAATTTCTTATTACCTAAATGATAAATGGTTAAAAGCTTACATTTCTATGCCAGAGTCTAAATTATAATATCAGTGCTCCCAGTTAATTTCAATGTCTATTCTGCCGTAGTCCATTCACGTGCTTTCTTTTATACTCCGTATTCTGCCGAGCAGAAGCTGGCGGAATACGGGATAAAACTGCAGAAAACGACAGAATTCGGATTTCCACTGCGGGAATCCGAAACGGGATTCTGCAGAATTCTGCTAAATCTGGCGTAAAAATTACTAAATTCAATGACCTTAGTTCTGTTTTCACATGAATTATATAGAAAAGACATTAATGACGGAAATTACCCTTGGCCAAACATATCTGAGCACAGAAAGTGTAAATATTATCTTCTGAAGTCGAGTGACAGCTGTCAAAATTAATAGCGTTCTGGCAGAATCGGGGGTTAACCGGAAACGAACTTTCAACTTCAGAACGAGGCTGCCCAGAAAATCCAACATTTTGACATGTGAAATTTATGTCAATAAAACGGCTGTTAATCACTAACTGGTGGCTCAGAGATGTTGCGATCGGCGTGGCTAACAAGTATTAACTATGTTGATGATTATGGATAACATAAGGTGAGGTGACAGTTCATGAATTGCTGATATACTCTGTAATTACACTAACTTCGTACAAGTACCTCACCCACTATGATAACTGTAAAGGGCTGAAGAAAGCATTGTATACCTCAATTACTGGGGTCTAACACTTCGGCAGACTTCACATTCTTCATCCAAGAAACTGCCGCATTGTCTGTTCGGACATTAACCTCCTGACCGTAGAGATAGTGATGGAAGTGTTTCAGACTATTAACTAAACTCAGCAGTTCCTTGCGAGTGGTGCAGTGCGAGTGGTGCAGTATAATGTTTCATGCTTGTTTAGTGTCTTACTCATATACGCGATCACGCGCTCCTGGCTGTCCTGGATTTGACTCAACACCGCTCCCATGGCCCAATCGGAACAGAAAGCAGAATGGAATCCCAGCTTGTGGAAAACCCAATATAGGTGCAGACATCAGTGCTCCCTTCAGTTGTTCAAAGGCTCCCTGTGCCTCTGGTGTCCAGATAAATTTGACCCCTTTTTCCCCAAGTTTATACCGTGGTTTAGCAATTTTGCTAAAGTCTAGTACGCATCGCTTGTAATAATAGGAAGCAAGACCGATAAATGATTTGAGATTTTTCGAAGAAGTAGGCATAGGCCAATCACGTACAGCAGCTATCTTATCGTCATCGGTGGCCACTCCTTCAGCTGACACGATATGACCCAATACCTTCACTGATTTTTTGAGAAATGTACACTTGCGCGGCTTTATTTTGAAATTTGCAGACTGTAGTCGTTGGAAAACATGCTCGAGTCTCTGTATATTCTCATCGAAACTCGAGCTCGGGACAATGATATCGTCCATGTATACGCAGCACTCGACCCACTGTAGCCCACGGAGTACTTCGCCCATCAATCTGCTGAATTCGGACGGCGCCGTGACGAGGCCATATGGGAGCCGGGTGAAATGGTACAGCTCCAGACTGGTAGAAAATGCTTTTTTTTCCTGGTCCTCGGGTGCCACATCCATCTGTAGGTACCCCTGGTTCAAATCCATGCAGCTGAAGTATGTAGATCCCGATAACGACTCCAGACATTCGTCGACACGAGCTAACGGGAAGGAATCTTTCTTGACTAATTGGTTAACTCCTCGAAAATCAACACAGAATCTCGTGCTGCCATCCTTTTTCGTTAACAGCACGACTGGAGAGCTCCATGGGCTGATGCTGGGTTCGATGATGCCCCTGGATAGCATTTTCTGCACCTCCGCTCGCTCAATCTCGCGTTTTCCTAGTGGTTGCCTGCGAAACGGCATTTTGATCGGATACGCCCCTTGAGTGTTTATATGGTGTTCAACAATGTTAGTAACTCCCAAATCATCATCTGTCCTCGCGAAAACTTCGCTGTATTTAATTAAATAATTGTTCCAACTGCTTTCTCTCCAATGGATTTAGGTGGATTGAACTTCTTTCCAGTAGATCGGTAAGGTAATTTGGGACCTCTTGTAATTTGGTTGGTGAGCAGCTCACCTGAGCACATCTCGCGGCGCTTTCTACACTGTCAGATACGGACTCACAGAGTCCAATAGTGGTATTTGAGTGGATAGTTACATCCTTTTCATTGACGTTGAGGACATTTATTTCCATGGACGTACCCGTCAGTGAGTAAACACTGTCTAAAATATGTACCTGTCTCAGATTGTCCGATTGTGACTGAACATGCACGGTGTCTGCCATATGTTCTCCGTTGGGTATGCTGACTTTCACCCAATATGCTGGTATTTTTACAGTGTCGGTTACCAATATCCTGCATATATTACATGTTTCACCATCGGTTGTCATGGTTATTTTCTCATAGTCAATTTTCTTAATGTGTTTCATGACAAAAATCTTGTCCCAGTATTCCTTGTGGCTTCATGTCACAAACTATGATAGTGTGTATATACTGAGTGTTCCCGAGTTTCAGGCTCATATCTGCGTACCCGTAAACCTTCAGAGAGCCGCCATTTACATCGTTCACTCTATGCGTTATCTCCTTCAACTGAGGCTGCTTGTTCAGATCTATCCAGTTATACTGTTTGTAGGAGATTATGGACGCCGTTGCTCCACTGTCGATGTGAAATTACGCGGATATACCTTCAAGCACCCCACTTGTATAGAAACCATTATCACAAGCAGATAGCTGACCGGTTCCCACAACTTGCACGTCAGCTGACTCACGGGCTACTGAGCCAGTTGTCTGCCGTTTCCCGAAGCTATTCCATCGGGCCGCCCCGCAGGTATTGTCTAAAACCGCTTTGATTCGGCATTTTGTTGTTGATTATCTCGGTTCCATGGACAGTCACGGATAAAATGTCCTCTAGCATGGCATCCAAAACAGGTTGGTGGTCCTGGTTGCCGTGGAAACCCTTGTGGTCCTTCACCTTGTCCACCCCTTTGCATTGTGCCAAATTGTCGCTGACTGTCGGCCTGGTTCCTCTCAAGTCGGTCCAACCGGTGGCCGATCTGATCCAAGGAATGTTCAATGCGATGGTACTGGTTACTTTGTTCCATAGGAGCAGGTGACGGTTTCGTATTAACCATTCTAACCGGCTTGGACATTCCCTTCTGACCTTGTTCACCGTGGAAGTCCTCATACATCTGGACCACGTCCACCGCCATTTCCACCGTATCACACCCCTGGATCAGGCACTGGTATCGCAGGTCGGCGCTTGTTGATTTGAGTAGCTGCTGCATCCCCAGCATATCTTGGGCGGCGGTGCCCAGGTTTCCATACGCCTTCCGGGTCAGCCTCCTAATGTCGTCGCCCAATTCCGCAATTGACTCGTCCTGCTTCCGTTTTCTGTTCTCCAGCTGTGAGGCCCACAGTGGCTTCTGTTTATATCCGCCAAATCGTTTTTCAAGCTTCTTAACAAGTGTTTCATATGGGTCTTGTTCAACATCTGGCAAATTTAACAGATACCTCTGTGCCTTGCCCCGCATACAGGCTAACAGGGTCAGCGCCTTGGCTCTTTGCCGCCACTGACCTAGTCGTGCACAAACTTCAAAATGCCCGACGAAGGATTCCCAGTCATCGTCGCCCGAGAACGTTTGCGGTTTCATGGTGGGTGCTGTATTTCCAGTTGGATAGTGGCTATCATTACCATAACCTATGTCGGATGTCCCATAGCGATTATATCTGGAGCGGTCTGAAATGTCACTGTTGCGTAAATTACCCCTGGGTCGACGGTATTGTGGTATGTCCCCATAATCGGTGCGGTCTCGTGGTTCGATATGACGTCTGGGCCGTTGTACCAACACGGAGGGTTTGTCATCATTGTCAGATGGTGCACTATAGTATTTGGTACCACTGTCAGTCCGCAAGTTTCGAGCATCTGCCTCTTCTCGACTAGTAGTTCCCTGGTCTGGATCTCTGGAATCTCGTGATGGTCTGTCTTCAGGTCCAGTTGCTGACTGAGCCCCTGATAAATGTCGTCTGTCGATACCCGCTGTATCTTCTACTTCAGATTCGGATGCCGCATCCAATTCCACAAACTCCTCCCCACTGGATGCCTTAACCTGCTCGTTACCATCGCCTCGTTCATTGACTCTCGTATTAATCTCTACTTCGGAGTCGGAATCAGACATTTTGTTATATATTTGCTTATTGTTGAGATTAAATGTTTAAATCTATTTTAATAAACGTGTTTTAACTGTTATTCTGTCTCTTTTATGTGTACTTATTATTGTATAATAAACATAATATTGTTCTATCAGGCGTTCAGTTTTAGTTTTGTACCGCACTTGCTGCTAATTTCTTGTTACATCACCAAATTTTCCCCATACCATAACATCGTTCTGGCTATTTCCTTGTTTAAACTATATTATAGTATGTACAACACCGTTGTTGCTAATTTCTTGTTACATGCATTTTCGCAACAACACCGTTGTTGCTAATTTCTTGTTACATGCATTTTCGCAACAACACCGTTGTTGCTAATTTCTTGTTACATGCATTTTCTTGTCGGTGGATTTGGATTTACCGCCCCGCTGAGTAATATTTACAAAATTAATAAATACATGTAATAACTGTAGGCGCGAGTTCTTTTATGTTCGCGTAATAAACATCACACTTGCTGACACCATTTGTAATCAACACCCCTGCCCTGGTTGGCGGCACGGTAGCGTTATTACTGTTTATCTGTATTTCAAGTTATTAACAACAATCGTCTGAACTCGTACTTATTTATTAATGCAAGAGCCCCGTGTCAGGATGGCTCAAATGAACTTAACTAATAATACTTTGTGACAGAGTACTAAGTTACTCAGCGTGACGGGAATTAACTGGTTACCTGAGTCGACAATAGGTCACTAGCGTTTACTGACAATATGAGTGGGTCAGTCGACTGACAAGTTAATTAATGAGTTGCGCAGCTCGCCTCCTTTATATAGATGAAATGCGAGCAGCAGCCGTGCGAGCCCCAATCAGATTTCCCGCTGCAAATAATTCCAACCAATCACAGCACAGAAAATCAGAGACGCAAGGGAAAATGTCGGCCATATTGGATACGCAAAATAACAAGTAGAAATCCAGCACACAAACGTGTCATCTAGAATAATGACAAGTTTGATCTGTGCGGGCGCTACAAGAGCAGATAGCGACAGTGTAGATCTTTGCAATGACATCCAAATGTATTTCAGGATTACATGTATATCATGACAGGCACTCTGGGGCTTTGTAACTCAGATCAGGGGCACTCAGTCCGACCAGGATGACAGAATCTTGTAGTGGAACCGGAGGTTCACTACAGTATTGTACTGAAACATGCATTTTTTGTTGTTGGATTCCAATCCTCACGGCGGGGACAATACATAGCCACCCGTAACATATGTGAGACAAAAATTAAATGTGACTTATATAGTGTCACCATGCGTGTTTCCATCACTCTCTCGTTGGTAAATACACCATGCATGCTTTATAGAAGGCATTACGCAACATGCACACATCTTACAGTATTTATTGTACATGCATGCATTTTATGTGGTTGGATTCCAATCCTCACGGCGGGGACAATACATAACCACCCGTAAGAATTGCAAGACAAATATAAAATGTGACTTATATAGTGTCACCGTGCGTGTTTCAATCACTCTCTCGTTGGTAAATACACCATGCATGCTTTATAGAAAGCATTACGCAACATGCACACATCTTACAGTATTTATTGTACTGAAACATGCATTGTATGTGGTTTTATTCCAATCCTCACGGCGGGGACAATACATAGCCACCCGTAAGAATTGCAAGACAAATATTAAATGTGACTTATATAGTGTCACCGTGCGTGTTTCAATCACTCTCTCGTTGGTAAATACACCATTCATGCTTTATAGAAAGCATTACGCACACATCTTGCAGTATTTATTGTACTGAAACATGCATTTTATGTGGTTGTATTCCAATCCTCACGGCGGGGACAATACATAGCCACCCGTAAGAATTGCAAGACAAATATTAAATGTGACTTATACAGTGTCACCCTGCGTGTTTCAATCACTCTCTCGTTGGTAAGTACACCATGCATGCTTTATTGAAAGTAGTACGCAACATGCACACATCTTACAGTATTTATTGTACCGAAACATGTATTTTATGTGGTTGGATTCCAAACCTCACGGTGGGGACAATACATAGCCACCCGTAAGAAATATGAGACAAAAATTAAATGTGACTTATATAGTGTCACCGTGCGTGTTTCCATCACTCTCTCGTTGGTAAATACACCATGCATGCTTTATAGAATGTATTAAACAACACGCAAACATCTTACAGTATGTATTGTACTGAAACATGCATTTTATGTGGTTGGATTCCAATCCTCACGGCGGGGACAATACATAGCCACCCGTAAGAATTGCAAGACAAATATAAAATGTGACTTATATAGTGTCACCGTGCGTGTTTCAATCATTCTCTCGTTGGTAAATACACCATGATTGCTTTATAGAAAGCATTACGCAACATGCACACATCTTACAGTATTTATTGTACTGAAACATGCATTTTATGTGGTTGGATTCCAATCCTCACGGCGGGAACAATACATAGCCAGACAAATATTAAATGTGACTTATATAGTGTCACCGTGCGTGTTTCAATCACTCTCTCGTTGGTAAATACACCATGCATGCTTTATTGAAAGTATTACGCAACATGCACACATGTTACAGTATTTATTGTACCGAAACATGCATTTTATGTGGTTGGATTCCAATCCTCACGGCGGGGACAATACATAGCCACCCGTAAGAATTGCAAGACAAATATTAAATGTGTCTTATATAGTGTCACCGTGCGTGTTTCAATCACTCTCTCGTTGGTAAATACACCATGCATGCTTTATTGAAAGTATTACGCAACATGTGCTTTATTGAAAGTATTACGCAACATGCACACATCTTACAGTATTTATTGTACCGAAACATGTATTTTATGTTGTTGGATTCCAATCCTCACGGCGGGGACAATACATAGCCACCCGTAATAATTGCAAGACAAATGTTAAATGTGGCTTATATAGTGTCACCGTGCGTGTTTCAATCACTCTCTCGTTGGTAAATGCACCATGCATGCTTTATAGAAAGTATTACGCAACACACACATCTCGCAGTATTTATTGTACTGAAACGTGCATTTTATGTGGTTGGATTCCAATCCTCACGGCGGGGACAATACATAGCCACCCGTAAGAAATGCGAGACAAATGTTAAATGTGACTTATATAGTGTCACCGTGCGTGTTTCAATCATTCTCTCGTTGGTAAATACACCATGCATGCTTTAATGAAAGTATTACGCAACATGCACACATGTTACAGTATTTATTGTACCGAAACATGCATTTCATGTGGTTGGATTCCAATCCTCACAGGGATGAAGTTGTCCTTAGTCGATTGCGCATTGGACATACACGACTAACGCATTCGTATATGTTCAAAGGCGAGCCGCGTCCATGGTGTATTCCATGCCACAGCGCATTTACCGTGCAACACATCCTACTGGACTGTATCGACTTTGCCGATATTCGAGGCAAACACTTGAATGTTACTTCACTTGCGGAGCTATTCCAGGTGGAGAACATTGAAGGTTTGCTTCGCTTTCCCCATGAAACGAACTTGTATCGGAAAATTTAATTTTATCATTGTATACATGTTACTCATTACTAAAATTTTATAATTCTATACACGTTTTTCATTTATATTGTTCATCATATTTATATGTTTACCCTAATCACATATAGCATACTATTTTACTATTATTTTTATTCTTCATCTACATTGCTTGGCCCTAAATGATACTATTTTGTGTTGATGGGCCGTTAAGCACCATTCCATTCCATTCCAATCCTCACGGCGGGGACAATACATAGCCACCCGTAAGAATTGCAAGACAAATATTAAATGATACTTATATAGTGTCACCGTGTGTGTTTCAATCACTGTCTCGTTGGTAAATACACCATGCATGCTTTATAGAAAGTATTACGTAACGCACAGACATGTTACAGTATTTATCGTAGTGTCACCGTGCGTGTTTCAATCACTTTCTCGTTGGTAAATACACCATGCATGCTTTATAAAAAGTATTACACAACACGCAAACATCTTACAGTCTTTATCGTACTGAAACATGCATTGTATGTGGTTGGATTCCAATCCTCACGGTGGGGACAATATATAGCCACCTCTAAGAATTGCGAGACAAATATTAAATGTGACTTATATAGTGTCACCGTGCGTGTTTCAATCACTCTCTCGTCGGTAAATACACCATGCATGCTTATAATTGGTCATGGTCATGTATGGTGGTACAGGAGGGCCAAACCATGTAAGTCGGCATTCCGGTAAGGATAAACACTGATCGTTAAATTACCCATTACATGCTCCCAACCACCACCCACTACTTCTTGATAGAGCAGAACAGGATTTAGCTCTGAAGTACCAGGGAGCCAAAACGGTACAAGAGGGCCAAACCATGCAGGTTGGTGTTCCGTGAAGGATGAACGCTGATCGTTAAATTACCAAATGCCCGCTGTGGAATCTGTTTTTTACGGTATTTTGTCGGGCCATTGGATGAGTAATGCTGAATGGTGTATATCCTGATTGTGTAACTGTATGTAAATGTATCATTGGGACATTTTTATAAATAACAACAGCAGGCAGAAATGTTATATTTAATTAGGAATTAGTACTAGACATGATTTTGCCAATAACACTAATCTTCGAACGACTAAAATCTGCAAACAATAACAGTCTGGAACCATACACAACCACAGTATTAGTGCCGTCAATTTGCATGTAATATGAACACATGGACACACATTACCAACTCCATGTAGAGCTTCCAACAAAGTTCTCAGCATATGTATACCCATGTTTGCATAGTATATGAATTTCAGTTGCTTTGAGAAATACAATCATATACTAGTAATAATATATTTATAGTTTCGATCAAGACTGAACATACACACAATTATATAAATTATAGTAAATGGCTACTAGAATCAACATGTAACTGTGCAAAACTGTACATCGTATTCGAGTGAGTGAGAGCTCGGTGTATCTGGAAAATATATATTCAGTCCAGCAATTAGAATATCCTGACCTGGTGCGAGGTCCATGCCACACAAAGTCACTTAGCTTGAACCCCAAAAGTAATAGGACTAGTTAATCCTATCACTTTCTGGGGCATAACATGACTTAGCTCTCAAGTATCGGAAGCCAGATATACAGGAGGGCCAAACCATGTAAGTCGACATTCCCGTAAGGATTATTGATTCATTATTGGTGTTTAACGGCATATCAACAGTTAAGGTCGTTTAAGGCTGGGCCAACGTGATTGGAATATCCTGACCTGGTGCCATGTCCATGCCACACAAGTCATTTAGCTCTAACCCAAAAGTATTAGGATTAGCTCGTCAGCGAACAGCCAATCACAACGCCACAAACCACCCACTCCTTGACGTCAGTAAACAAAAGTTTTCCCTCGACGTTAGTTGCGACGTTGTGATTGGCTGCCTGGCTGACGCGCGACGTTCCGCGCTCTCAAAGTGGCCGGCGATTTTGACGTGTTTTTGTGAGAAGAGGGTCACGAACTTTGAACGATATAACAACTACACGCCTGTTTTTGACCCGGTAAATGGCACTAGTACGATTAGTAATGTCTTTTCTCGAGAATAAACACCATATTGACAAAATGTAGACTGTTTTTGATACTTTTTCACTTATTTGAAATGCCATGTATTTCAGTTCGCTGTCTACCTTCTAATACTACTATAAACATATACAGTAGAGAGTTGATAAACGTGTCTGGCACCTGTCGATTATCCTAATCTTTATCCGTGTACATGCACTGGAGTTGCTTTGAGAAATACCAGCAATATGTATTAGTTGCAATCCGGACTCTGCAGATAAATCATTTAAATACATACATAAACTTTTCTGAGATAAATCATTATATATAAATCACTGGGCACCACATACTCATGTTTAAAGGGGTATTCCAGGAATTTTGTGAAATATAAAAAAATAATTCTTGTGATAGCCCTGTGTATAGGTTTAATGGAAGATGGAAATGAAGACACGAGGTATGCTGGGTTGTGCGTATACAGCTGCGTGAAAACACAGGGAGAAACATTAGACTGGTTCCCTATCTTACAAGGCTCGCGACAAGGGCAGATAATCAGCCCGAAACTCTATTTACTGTTCGTTAACGGCCTTATGAACACTTTGGAAAAATCAGAATACAGTGTGAAAATAAACGGTACAAGTTATGGTTGTCCAACATCAGCAGACGACATGGTGCTTATCTCCCTTGTTAAAAGCGACCTGGATAAACTAATGGACTTGTGTTATATGAATTCTATTTCTACTCGGTATTTGTACAATGCAGGAAAGTGCAGTGTCATCGTGTTCAACGAGAGTAATGCTGCGTTGCAAAACAATAATCGCGTTTGGAAACTAGGCCGTGACAACGTGGCAGAAACGGATAAATACGTTCACCTCGGCATACTATGTGACAAAAATTTAAACTTAAAAGACAATACCCAGGACGCATGTACGAAAATAAGAAAAACATATTTCGGCCTCGCGGACTGCGGACGGAGTACATAAACACGGACTACACCCAGCTACAGTTAAACATTTGTATCAAACAATCGTACTGCCTAAAGCGTTATTCGGCTATGAGCTATGGAATGGACTCAGTGAATCACAGATCCAGTCGTTGGAACGTGCACATCGACAATGTGTGAAACATATGCAGTCTATGGCAAAATCAACGAGAACGGACGTTGCCTTAGGCTGCATAGGATTATTACCGATCGAATGCGAAATTGAAAAGCGGAAATTATTATTGCTCGGCCAATTGTGTAACCTAGGCTGCTCAAAAAGTGCACATGTATTATTTGTGAACCGATTAATACAATACAGGAACGAGCCTAGTAAATTACTCGGATTTATACCGGATATTTACAGAAATTTGGGAAAATACAATTTGTCACACTTTCTGAGCTCGTACATTGAACACTCTGAATTTCCTGTGGTGACCTCATGGAAAACAATTGTTAAAAATGCAATCACGTCAAAGGCAAATACAGACTACACTGTTCGCTTAATGGGAGACGAGAGCCTAGTTGACTTTTATCGAATAAACAGTCGACTGGATCTCTCTGGCATTTGGCGATTCAGCCAGTTATTCCGCGAGAGCTTAGAATTTTGTAGGACTGTGATATTGATAGTTGGTAAAACATTCTCTAGAAAATACCCCACATGCTGTCCAAAATTTAAGTTATACACAGATAGCATTGCTGAACACCTAATTATGTTTTGCACCGCCAATTCTATACTGAGCAAAACTAGAAACGTCCCTCCATGTTTAAGGAAAGATTCATCAAAAACCAAAAGGGTTACTTTTAAAAATCAAAATGGAAAAACAAGTTCATTCATTTCTGTATCAAAGCCAATAAATTGCATTTGGATATCTTGTTAAATATTAGAGAGATAACCGGCCAAGGGCGGTAGGGGTCAAAATCAAAAATCACAAAAACTCAGAAATGTGTTACTTAATGTTTAGAGATGTGGCAAATTCAGTAAATCTCGTTAGTACCGAGTGTGGCCACCATTTGCATGAATGCATGCAATGATCCTACGCCGCATCGACGTGACGTAACGCAATACCAGTGCGTTGGGCAAATTCCTCCATTCCCGTTGTAACGCCCGTGTAAGATCGCGAACATTGTCAATCTGATGGTTAGCTCGTGATTTGCGGCCCAGCTCATCCCATATGTGCTCAATGGGATTGAGATCCGGGGAGACCGCGGGCCATGGCATGACGTCGACGTTGTTTTGCTGTAAGTATTGAGTGGTGACCCTGGCTACGTGAGGGCGGGCATTGTCGTGCATCAATGTCACACCAGGACCATGCTGACGGATAAATGGTAAGGCATGTGCATTTAGCACATCTGCAACATAACGTTGTGCATTGATGTTGCCCTGTACAACAACCAAATCTGTCTTCCGGTTTCCCATGATCCCACCCCAGACCATTACGCTCCCTCCCCCAAACCTGTTCTTCTCAACAATGCAACAATCGGTGAATCTTTCATTTTTACGCCTGTATACCCGTAATCTTCCGTCAGCATGACTAACTGTGAACCGAGATTCATCGGTGAACAAAACTCGGTTCCAGTCAGCCCTTCTGCAGTTCAGATGACGTCGCGCCCATAACAGTCTGGCAGCACGGTGACGTTGGGTCATTATCTGACCAGTGTACGGGCGGCGTGCCCGGATTGGTTGGGCGTTACGACGTAACCGGTTGCGAATGGTCTGCCCTGAGACACCGTATCGCCTAGCAGTGACTGTGGCTGCCAATCGACGTTGACGTAAGTGCGTCAACGTAATGTAACGATCGGCTCTAGCCGTCGTTACACGAGGCCTACCAGGTCGCTGCCGGTCGTGAACAGCCCCAGTCTGCTGGTACCGGGCTGCAAGACGATCAATCGTCTTCCGACAGCAACCAAACCGATGCGCGACCGCCATGGCGGCCATCCCACCCGCAAGCATCCCAATTGCCTGATTTCGCACGTTTTCGGAAAGCCGTGGCATATCGAAAACAGTGAAAAATTAAAAAAAAAATTTAATTTTCCGAATAGCCCCTATCGCATGAACATTTACGATACTTGAAAGCTAAATGCCAGAAAGCACTCAACTTAATGCGAGTGGTAGCAAATCATGACTGGGGTGCAGACCGAAAGGTGCTGCACCGCCTTTACATCGCACATGTGCGCTCAAAACTAGACTATGGATGCACTGTATATGGGTCTGCCAGTAAATCCGATCTTCGGACGCTCGATCCAATACATCACCAAGGCTTACGACTCTGCCTGGGTGCATTCCGTACGTCTAACGCACAGAGCTTATATGCCGAAGCAAATGAGCCTTCTCTCCACGACAGACGCACCAAATTATCTTTGCAATACGCCACTAAACTACATTCCAATCCATCTAATCCAGCTTATAACACTGTCTTTCATCGAACTACAGATGCTGTATTCGATAAGAAACCAAGCTTCAAGCCACCATTCGGCAAGAGAATGGATCCTTTTATACACGATGCTGGCTTGGATCTGGATCACATTGCCAAATACGCTGTTCCAGATACTCCACCGTGGCAGTTGGAGCAGCCCAAGGTGATCTTCGATCTTAGTCAGCACACGAAAGCAACAACTGATCCATCCATTTTTTAAATCACTTTTTCTTGAGATTAAAGACAGATACAATACGTACACTCCGATTTTTACTGATGGCTCAAAGATCGGGGACCGGGTAGCATCTGCTGCCGCTGTCCCCGAGGGAGATCTTCAATCCAGACTCCCAGACAAATCTTCGATATTTTCTGCGGAATTGAGGGCGATTTTACTTGCTCTTGATTTCGCGAAAATATCTTGGAGAAAGCAATTCATTTTGTTTTCCGATTCATTATCTTCACTACAAGCTTTGTACAACATGAAGCTTGAACATCCACTTATCCGCCAAATCATGGAGCTACACCATATTTTACTTTCGTCTGGCAAGGACATTATTTTTTGTTGGTTGGCCTACCCAGTCATACTGGTATCAAGGGCAATGACAGGGCAGATAGTGCTGCCAAGGCCGCCCTGGATCTACCAACTTCTCATTTTCCTGTTTGCTATCATGATTTTAAATCATCCATCAACTCATTCATCTCCGATACAATGCAGATCCAGTGGGATCTGCTCACAGATAATAAACTTCATGCTGTGAAACCGACTCTGGGCGAATGGACTCCTGGCTACAGACATGTACGCCGGGATGAAGTTGTCCTTAGTCGATTGCGCATTGGACATACACGACTAACGCATTCGTATATGCTCAAAGGTGAGCCGCGTCCATGGTGTATTCCATGCCACAGCGCATTTACCGTGCAACACATCCTACTGGACTGTATCGATTTTGCCGATATTCGAGGCAAACACTTCAATGTTACTTCACTTGCGGAGCTATTCCAGGTGGAGAACATTGAAGGTTTGCTTCACTTTCTACATGAAACTAACTTGTATCGGAAAATTTAATTTTATCATTGTATACATGTTTCTCATTATTATACTTTTATAATTCTATACACGTTGTTCATTTATATTATTTATCATATTAATATTTTTACCTTATCATCTGATTGATTATTACATGTAACATACTATTTTACTATTCTTTTTTATTTCTTCATCTACATTGCTTGGCCCTAAATGATACTCTTTTGTGTTGATGGGCCGTTAAGCACCATTCCATTCCATTCCATTCCATTCCCTATCGCATGAATGGTACGACATGAACTGAATCACCTTATCGATGACAAGTATAGCGTGCACGTGCAAAAAGTGGAAATCAACGTTCCGGTCACTGGCCGCTATGTAAACCGTGTGTATCGGCTAAACTCTACACGATCGTATTCTGAACATCGCCACGGTTTAAAATACATGTACTTTGAACATGTGGTACATACATAGACAGAGCTACACCGGCTATAAAACAGGGACGTTTCTAGTTTTGTTGAGTATACATATCAACATTATATGTGGCGGAACCTGCACACACTACTTGGAGGTAATCGTTTTGAAACATTCTGTAGAATAGATTACGGAAACCAGTTACTGGAATTAGTATCGGGATTTACAATGTCAGACTTAACCGATCACGAGAGGACATCATGCTATAAGCTGGCATTAAGGTTTTTACACTATATGGCGTCCCCATTGCATTATTACCTCCCGTGCCAATAGTTACATGTCTGTACAAAACCTTAAACCTTAGCATGCTGAATTAAATTTTGTCGTCTGCTGCTGATGTTCTATTATCCATTTTTCTCACAGGGAGCATGCTTTGGTAGCACTTTAGAATCATTTTCAATATAAATGAGTTTGGTGTGCTGTCAAACCATGTTTTTGGTGAGAAAAAGGGAAAAATACAAAAGCAACAGCAGACGACAGTTGCTGTGTGTGACGAAAATTATTAAGAAACTCAGATCCGATTATGAAATATGTTCATTTCATGCTTACACATTCCCATGTATATATGTTCACAATTCTGTGCAATTGTTTGTATTGTAAACTTGTACAAACTTGTGTTTTTCTTTATATTATATTCTTGTACATAATTGTAACTCTCCTTATGGAGGAATAAAGAATTACTACTACTATTTTCATCGATATTGGTACATACATATAAGGTCTAACTTGTCGAATGCAAGAAGACACAAAATATTTATTTACCTATGTCAAGGTGTATAATCACGTGGTTACAACAACAATGAATGGTATGTCTTAAGGCGCCTCAGCTTCAAAGTACGTATTCTTGTATATTGTCCTTATATTGCAACATATTTTGGTAAAAATTTTGGTAAAATATGGCGCAAACGCGTATTGTTAAGCTACGTTTAATGATCTCTGTAGAGTGGCACATACTTATTACCGCTTCGGTAGTCACAAAAACTTGACACTCGACACAAAAGTAGATTATTCGCAACAACGACATAAAGTTGAGCCAAAATACTGAGCCTCCCGAACGCGGTGTAGCGCGACGCGTTTGGTGCGCCATATTTACCAAAATATGTTGCATAATAAGGACAATATACAAGAATACGTACTTTGAAGCTGAGGCGCCTTAGGCCAGTTGACTCCTGTTGTAACCACGTGATTATACACCTTGTATGTGGGTCCAACATCGTTATATATCTTCAATTAAACAACTTTACACAAGGCCATCATGAAAAAAAAAACTATTTGTTCATTACATATATTTTTTGGGATTATCGAATGCACCATGAAGTGAGTGAGTATTGGTGTTTAACAGCATATCAACAGCTAAGATAATTTAAGGCCGAGCCAACTCCTATAGTCTTAAACCAATACACTATCTGTACATAGCGATACAAAAGACGCACTCATAATCTTCATCGCTTAGAGCGGTCTTCATTGGCAGGCGACAACAGGTGATGTGATACCAACGTCCACACACAGCGCACTGCACCCACCTCTTCAAACAACTCTTTCGGGCCCGACATTCTGGCATGTCACACGCTGTTCGGTCGACTGGACGCCCATGTTTGATGATGCTGGCCTCAACATAGTGCCGGTACATCTGCACGTGCACATTCCTCATTACCTGGTGTGGCACTTCCTTGATGATGGATTCGGCATTCTAAAACAGTGTTTCCAAAACATAAATGTAGTGGTTGACAATTGCTTGCTTATACATTTTCAAGTCGGGACTCTCCGAACGTAAATGCTTCAGGGACACCATTTAAGCAGCCTTGACAAGGAGAACATATCGGATGACTTGACCTGCATTGTTTGTGTCAGAGCATCACAGCAAGTTTCATATGGAGCATGAAATTATTCAGTCACAGTTGCAGAGAGTACCATTTTATTATTTGACCAATTTATTGAAAGGTTAATTGAGGTTTATATCGGCTGAACGCCACAGTTGTATATAGACATGGACCTTTAACATTATGTGACATGTTTCAGGCCAGTTTCTCCCAAATTACTACCTACATATCAATCAATTTGATCTATGTTCCACCAAACTTACCATCAATACAAAGACACCACAACTATGTCCATCCGCCTGTTGGTTGCATGGTGTTGAAACAGGTTTCCAATCCGTCAACCCCTCGGGACATATCGTCTCTCGGAGATTCATGAAATCCCTATAAACAAGAAAACTATGATTTAAGTATGTTGATATTTTGAACAAATATTACACAAATATGCATTGCTCGCTTAAGATTGCCGAGATATTGGGTACCAAATAAAGATATTAAAAAATTGAACGGTGGGAAGGGAATGAATATACGAAGTTCATTTTCAAGTAACTTAGACTTACAGTGGAAGACTTCATACTCTTGTTAACCATGTTTATATGTACTGTAACAGCAGTACCCAAGGTATGCAAGTGTACTTGTAGTATATAACCAAGGTAACCGTTTAACATCAACATTTTCAAAGAAATCCTGTCACATTCCTTATACAGGAGTGTAAAATAGGCAACTTCCGAGTTTGTATACACCAGTGATGATACAACTGTGATGACCTACAAGCAAACTACAATTAACGCTCCTGTTTACCTCCAGCAATGGACCAAGTATGTTCCTGCCGTTCCATCCAGTGAGTCCAGCACAGTCACCGTCCGTGTTCGCACATCAGCAACAAGGAGTACCCAGTGGTTCTCGTTGACAACAGCTGGCATGAGAACATACTTATACAACGAAAACTGAACCTGAAAACAAATATTCTGCTATCTATAAATTTATGTTATTTAGAACAGTTGCGAGGCAATGTTTATCAACTGATTAACAATATTTAATTACCTATGTATATCATGGAAATATCATATTTCTTACAGTTGAATCTTTTTTGAATAAATATGTAAATTTCATATTTCGCCAAATCGTGATACTTGTTTGTTATTTGCACATTCAAAATTATGTTTGCCTGATTTTGTGATGTAATGACAAAAATGATTTTTGAAATCATGCAAACATGCATGTCCGATATTTAGAATATTCACATAGCTTTTTATCTAATAACTATATCCTTTCTTGCTGATTGACAAATGATCCAAATCAGCTTCTTACATGGTTAATACCGCTTTCTTGTCATACAATCTTACCTTTTTGAACATGTAATGATCCACATGACCAGCATGCCACATGATTGCAGTATACGAAGGCAGAACAAAGACATGGGTGTCGGTGACATTCGTCTCCTTCTTCAACTGGCACAGGAATGCGTTCACCACCTACAATAAACATTTTCCATAGATCTCAACGGTGCAATTCTTTTTTTTTTTTTTACATAAGGATATACTGGTTTTATAATAATCTTGTTTTAAATTTGTTAGTACTTCAAAACAACATTAACACTACTAATCTCCCCACTACTACTTTTCTGGAGCATGTGTACCAAAGACATTCTTCGAGTGCACATATCGATGTATTTTGCACATATGTGGAAATATCTGTCTGCGACGTGGATAATTCATATTCATGTTAGTGGTGGCCTGAATTTTTGTAAAACATGTTGACATACAAATGGTGGACAGGTATAGCGGTGGCAGCTAATGAATTCAGAATCTGCATAACTTACCTTGTCATTAAGCCAAGTAGTCCCATGAAGAGTTTCGATGTCGGCTGCCTCGACAGTTTCGCCGCCTATCGACATCCGATCCCCATCGTCCAATCGCTGGGCTGTTTCGGGCAGTGGGTCAAGATGGTTGGGTCTAGGAAGAAGGGTCTGGGCTATGGATATTATGGAGACCATGGCGGATGAGGCAACAACACACAGAGATGCCAGGAGCATGGCTAATTCAACGGTCTTCTCGCATGGAATGCTGTCGAGCGACGAGAGGATGGCCTGGGAGTATTCATCCATGTCCTCGACATTATTGGAGATCTGTAAATGATAAGAAAGCATGCTATAGAAGTTATAAAACCTTAATAATATCCAATAATTTTCATAATAAATACATTTAATTTTGTATACATGACAATAGTCATTTGTTATTCACCAAAAATCTTGCTGTCCATAAATATATTCTTATGCACAATATAATGCATGGATTTGCATGAAACTTTCAGGTATTGTTACTAGTAAAGTAAATGTACACCACGTTGGAATTTCCAAGTAATGGTACAGTGACCATGAACATGAATGGAATTCAATATAAATGATAACAATTTGTATTAAGTTTCAAGTGAATAGTTTGTGGGATAACGCAAATCTTTCGAATAGAAAAACAGACTGACAGAATTAAAAACCATAAACCATTCATAGGGGTATAAAAAGTACTTCGATTGGAATAGTTGTTTCCCATCAAACGTATGTAGCAGTCAGAACGGATAGCATAAAGAAAGTGTTCAGATAATATTTACCTCAGACACCAGACTAAAAGCTGGAGAAGTTTTAAACAAACGGGTAACATCCGGCACAGATTTCGCTCGTGGCACATCAATGTCTTTCAATAGGTTGACCAGTTCTGACAAGAGTCCCATCATTCAACAGCTCGCTAACATACAGCTCGGGCGTCTCGTGAATGTCGGCACTTTGGGGCGTCTCCAGGGTCGCAACTGGGCTGGGCGTCTCCAGGGTCGCAACTGGGCAGGGTGTCTCCAGGGTCGCAACTGGGCAGGGTGTCTCCAGGGTCGCAACTGGGCTGGGCGGGCGTCTCAGTCGCAACTGGCAGGGCGGGCGTCTCCGGGTCGCAACTGGGCATGGCGTCTCCAGGGTCGCAACTGGGCTGGGTGTCTCCAGGGACGCAACTGGGCAGGAGGGTGTCTCCAGTGGTCGCCAACTGGGCCTGGGCGTCTCCAGGGTCGCAACTGGGCAAGGGGTGGGTCCTCCATTGTCGCAATCTGGGCTGGGCGTCTCCATGGGTCGCAACTGGTCAAGGGGTGTGGGCCTGGGCGACTCCAGGGACGCAACTGGGCTGGGCGTCACCATGGGTCGTCAACTGGGCCGGAGGGTTCTCCAGGGTCGCAACTGGGCTGGGGCGGGCCGTCTCCAGGGTCGCAACTGGGCAGGGCGTCCTCCAGGGTCCGCAACAGGGCTGGGTAATCTCCATGGGTCGTAACTGGGCAGGGTGTTCTCCATGGTCGCCAACTGGGCTGGGGGCGTCTCCAGGGTCGCAACAGGGCTGGGGCGTCCTCCAGGGTCGCAACTGGGCAGGGTGTCTCCAGGACGCCAAACTGGGCAGGGTGTGGGCTGGGCGTCTCCAGGGTCCGCCAACTGGGCTGGGCGTCTCACCAGGATCCGCAACTGGGCAGGGTGTCCATCCATGGGTCGCAACTGGGGCTGGGACGGGCCGTCTCCCAGGGTCCGCAACTGGGCAGGGCGTACTCCGAGGGTCCGCAACTGGGCTTGGGTATCTCCAGGGTTCGTAACTGGGCTGGGTCGTCTCCAGGGTTCGCAGAACTGGGCTGGGCGACTCCAGGGTCGCAATCTGGGCAGGGTGTCTCCAGTGGGTCCGGCAACTGGGCCTCGTCGTTCTCCAGGGACCGCAACCTGGGCCTCGGTCGTCTCCAGGGTCGCAACTGGGCTGGGTGTCTCGTGTAGCTCGACTGGACAGGGCGATGGGGAAGTATTGCCGGGTGAAGAATTGTGAAACACTTTCAATCGATCTACACTGTACGCTTTTTTCAACACCAGACCATTCACATTGACGAACTTTGCACATTTTCCACTTATGCTCTCAATTGTATATGGACCATCATACTTCGATCGCAGGTCAGCCTTTCCCTTCCGTGACGCGTTTCTTGTATTATGAAGAAGAACAGTCATCAACCAAAAACTCATGATATGGTCGTTTGTTGTGTTTCTTTTCATACGTAGACTTTTGTCGCGCTTGGGCCTTGTCAATGTTTTCGAGGACTGTTTCTTTAGTGTTAGTATCTTCCTCTGCCCGGACCTCCACGCGAGAGATGAAATCGTCAACAGTCGGCTCCGCCGGAAAGACACCCTGAAATTAGCACAGACATGTTCATTCATACCAATGCACAGAATTAACCTACAGCAAGTGAGTAGGTGCAGACGGATACCCTCTACCGATAAGAAGACCCAGCAAATGCATATGTGAAGTTTCATGAATATCGGACACACAGAACAATTTATCGTGTGGGCGGCCAAAGCCCATATTAAAGGGGCACAACAGGATTTTGAGGAAAATATGATGAAAAAAAATGGGGTTTCATCATAGCCCTGCATAAAGTGGTCAAATTGAAGACATATGATGATATTAGGGCGGCTTGGTAGTTTCTATTTCCACCAATATAGGTACATACATGTATGATTGCTAACCTGTTGCGTTCAACAAGTTAACAACATCTGACGTGTATGTACCAATATCGGTGAAAATAGAAACAACCGAGCCGTTATAGTATCATATATCTTCAATTAGACCACTTTATGCAGGGCCATGATGAAAATACATTTTTATTTGTATGCCCCTTTAAATAGGTGTCTTGTCCTCATTGATACCAATGCACATTTGAAATAGAGATTATATAAACACTAAGGGGCAAATGAGAAATAAAAAAACTGGTAACAAAACAACTATAGACAACTATGGCACGGTTACAGCGTTGGTTGCAGAGTCTTCAACAAGGCAAAACTGCACTCCACAAGCAGCGGTGTACGGTCGCCAACGGTCAACCAATAACAATATTAAATGGGAAAATAACACCAAACACAACAAAAGCCCCACACAACAGCTCCCGCCAATGAATCACTAAGAACATAATCACGGTCCTAGTAGATAAAATCAAGAAACAATGAGACACGATACACAAGTTTCACAGTTAGGAAATGTTTGCATAAATATATACTTTGAGCAATAGTGACATTGACCTTGAATGGCCAATGCCCATACTTAATAGACGTCTTCTCCTCATTATTATCAATGCACATATGAAGTATGACGACGATCGTAAATACAGAACTTAAGTTAGCATGCGGAAAAACAATTTTGCACAACAATCTATTTCTAGAAACTGAGACCTTGACCTTGGCTGGGCAAAACCCATATTCACTGCACATGTGAAGTTTCAAGAAGATTGAACAAACATATCATACAGAGAAAAAAAAGATGGACACACCGGGCCAACAGGATGGATTAATCCGTAATCGACATGTAAGGGAAATGTAAGGGAAATTCCCAAAACCAGAACTCAATATTTACAGAACTATATATTCAGTACAGAAATTAGAATATCCTGACCTGGTGTCAGGTCAATGCCACACCAGTCACTTCGCCCCCAACCCCAAAATGATAGTACTAGCTCTAATCCTATTACTTTCTTAATGGGGCATAACAGAATTTAGCTCTCAAGTACATGGGGCCAAAACAGTACAGGAGGGCCAAACCATGTAGGTCGGAATTCCAGTAAGAATGAACCCCGATCGTAAAATTACATCACATTCTCCCTCCTACCACCAACAGGAAAGGACTGGCTCAATAGAATTTAACTTACATTGCTGCCAAAGTCCTTTGGCAGACTGCTTGGGTAGACAGCTTCCCGACCATAGAGCAATAAGAATGGACTGAATTTCGTTGAACACTGTGGCTTGGTGCGTGGCTCAATAGAATTTAACTTACATTGCTGCCAAAGTCCTTTGGCAGACTGCTTGGGTAGACAGCTTCCCGACCATAGAGCAATAAGAATGGACTGAATTTCGTTGAACACTGTGGCTTGGTGCGAAGGGAGAAGAGGACCAAATCCAACAGCTGATCCCAATCATCCTGGTGTCATCATGGCTGAAAACCGGCCGCCAGCCAATATGTCGCGGGCGAGCAAGTGTCCAGGCCCTGGTGAGCCCAATAGGGAATGTGCCACCAGTAACCCCCCATGGTTTTGTCTAGGGCATATATCTAGACAAGCAGAACACGGAAGAAAGTCCGGGACTCCGGGCTAGGCGGTCCAAAATGACGCAAAACTTGTCATCATGGCTGAAAACCGGCCGCCAGCCAATATGTCGCGGGCGAGCAAGTGTCCAGGCCCTGGTGAGCCCAATAGGGAATGTGCCACCAGTAACCCCCCATGGTTTTGTCTAGGGCACATATCTAGACAAGCAGAACACGGAAGAAAGTCCGGGACTCCGGGCTAGGCAGTCTAGGCAAAATTGTACACGAGGACCAACCCACATTAGTAGGCATTCTGATAAGATAAACATAGATCGTAAAATTACCACTCGTGCTCTCAACCAACGGAAGAACGTCCAGGCAAAATTGTACACGAGGGCCAACCCACATTAGTAGGCATTCTGATAAGATAAACATAGTTCGTAAAATTACCACTCGTGCTCTCAACCAACCACCTCATAGGGAATGTGAAGGAAAAGACAATTTAGTGATTTACTATTGATTATTTATGGAGTATTGCACTCTCGTTACACCTAATGATACAAGTGTACAGTGTCACACGAAGTACAAATTATAAATACATATAATGCAATATATAGTGATGATTTGATTATTGGTGTTTAATGGCCTTATCAACAGCCAATGTCGTTTAGAGCCAGGCCAACGGGTTGGATTGATTGATTATTGGTGTTCAACGGCCTATCAAGAGACAGGGTCATGTAAGGCAGGGCCAACGGGATGGATTATCCTGTATTCAACCTGTCCATAATGAGGGATTGATTGATTATTGGTGTTTAACGGCATATCAACAGCTAAGGTCATTTAAGGCCGGGCCAACGGGATGGAATATCCCGCATTCAACCTGTCCATAATGACGGAAATTCCCAAAATCAGAACTCAATATTTACATAAACTACATATTCAGTCCCAAAATCAGAATATCCTTACCTGGTGCCAGGTCCATGCCACACCAGTCACTTAGCTCCAACCCCAAAAGTAATAGGACTAGCTCTAATCTTATTACTTTCTTAATGGGGCATAACAGAATTTTAATTTTAGCTCTCTAGTACCAGGGGGGCAAAACGGTACATGAGGGCCAAACCATGTAGTTCGGCATTCCGGTAAAGATGAACTCTGATCGTTAAATTACCCATCGCATGCTCCGTCCTACCACCCACCCAACGGGTTGGAATATCCCGTATTCAACCTGTTCACAATGAGGGAAATTACCAAAATTAGAACTCGGTATTTACAGAATCTATATATTCATCACTGCAATTAGAGTGTCCTTACTGACCTAGTGCCATGTCCATGCAACACCAGTCCCTTAGCTCCAACCACAAAAGTAATATGATTAGCTATGGGGCATAACATGATTTACCTCTTAAGTACCAAAGCCAAAATATACAGGAGGGCCAAACCATGCAAGTCGACATTCAAGTAAGGATGAACCCTGATTGTTACATTACCCTTCATCTGCTCCCACCTACCACCAACAAGTATATAGTGCATGTTTAAAATTGTTTGCAGAATAATTGATTGATTATTGGTTAACAGCCGCCTACCAACTGCTAATATCATTTAGGTCTGAGCCAACAGGTTGGATTGATTGATTATTGGTGTTTATCAACAGCCAGGGTCATGTAAGGCCAGGACAACGGGATGGACTATCCCACAGTCAACCTGTCCATAATGAGGGAAATTCGCAAAATCAGAACTCAATATTTTCAGTCCTGAAATCAGAGTATCCTGACCTGGTGCCAGGTCCATGCCACACCTAAATCACTTAGCTCTTGCCCCAAAGTAATAGGAATAGCAGCTATAAGCTTATTAATGGAGCATAACAGGATTTAGCTCTCAAGTACCAGAGGGCCAAAACGGTACAAGAGGGCCAAACCATGTAGGTCGGCATTCCGGTAAGGATGAACCCCGATCGTTAAATTACCCATCACATTCTCCCGACCACCACCTAAGCCAACAGGTTTGAGTATCCTATATTTAACCCGACCACACAGAGGGAAGTTCCAACAATGAGAACTCAATATTTACAGAAAATATATAATCAGTCCTGAAATTAGAAAATCGTAAAATTAGAAATATAGGAAAACTAGAAAGGTCGGTAAAACCGACAGATGCTCCCCGACGCCGTTTGGAGTCACAAATGAAAGGTTTACATGAAAAAAAAATTCATAATAAAAGAAAATCAAAGTCATTTGACCTTGGGCATGGGGGCAGCACGGAAGGATTGCAGAATAACACTGTCTGCTTTTGTTAGCAGTACATATATTTTGTTGTCGTGACAAAACGGATATAAATAGTTCTATGTTTGTGCAAAGCAAAACAGAACAAATTTTGGACACTGTTTAAACTGATTTGGAGAAGAAAAAAATTGAATAAAGAAAATCAAGAAGAGGCGAACTAGAATGAATCAGGGAAAAGTGAAGTACTGAAAATAAAGTTGTTATATTACAGAGCAAAATGAACATTGGAAAAAGGACATTTACAGGAATATGGAATTCACTGAAAATCGAACTGGTCAGGTGATCATGGTGAGCCCCATGTGAGTATAAATGTTTCTATTGAATGAAATCACATCTGCTATGCATGTCCCTACTTAATGTTGCGTAATAAAAGGAGCCCAGTGTTTGTGACAGAATAATTGTACAAAATAATACTAATACCTGCACAAACAGATCTAAATATGCATGCATGACGTAGCTCATCGAAGATCAAGTACAAAACTCCATAATATTATGTAAACGAAAAAATACTATGTGCACATACTACCCCATATATACACATTAACACAGCCCCATGTGTGAGTTGCCACGAGACTGAGGGGCCCATCTGGTATTTGACCATTTTAGATTCTGGCTGGCTGACAGAATTATTTGGCTTTATATGCGTCTGAAATTTGATTATGTGACACACAATTAGTTTGGCAATGAATTGTTGAAAAGTGTAGACCCTGATCGGGCTGCGCTGTGGCGCAGTCTGGTCTGGGACTACACCTCTCGGAAACACACTATGCCATCCACTCTCCAGGCAATACACACATACACATTTATGTTATACGACACGCTTTCCAAATTATAAGTGCTGCAAGACACAATGGATCGTCTTGTTCAAAATAAAAAATATTTGGAGACACAAAACTCCATACTCAAAATAAGTACGCAGTAAATCTGCTATAATGAAATCGAGGCCATGTGTTTTGGCAATCAATGACACAGAGCCGTACATGTGGTTTGTGACTTAGCCGCTGATTGGTTCGCTGCTTTACTATTAATCTAAGCGTAGTAAGAGAATGTTATTGGAGGAGCGCAGTGGCCTGGTGGTTAGAGCGTCAGACTGCTGATCTAAAGGTCGTGGGTTCGAGCCTCACCGGAGGCGCTGCGTTGTGTCCTTGAGCAAGACACTTTATCCACACTGCTCCAGTTCACCCAGCTGTGAATGGGTACCGATAATTCGTAGTTGCTCTGTAAATACGAATTACCGGCTTCTCTCAAAAAATCTCTACCTCCGTTCTTTCTCCCATTCTTGGGAGACGGCATGCAAGGTCCTAGAGCCAGTGCCGCCGTTAAATATAAGCAAAAAAAAAAAAAAAGAATGTTATTTATAGATACAGGTCATTCACCTTTAGCTGTCCCAACACCTACGTGAAACGATTTAATTCTCCACTCACTGTTCATGGGAGAGACATTTAAATGATAGGACACGCAGTTATGTGTAGCTACAATATTGCAGCAGGTAAAAACAAAGTGTTTAACCCATTGCATTCTCGGAATAATTTTTTGAATATATTTCATATTTATGGTTATATGTCGAGACGGTTCGAATGAGTGGTCACAACATATACACTTGATGGAAAATGGAGAAAAAATGTGTGAATTTTACATCACCCTAAAAGTGTATTCCGATTGCAATGGGTTGATAAACATATTCACACAATGCATTATTGGTTGGGGGGGGGGGGACTCTGGATTATTTTGGATGAATCAGAAAATAACTGTACATGTATACACGAGTATACAAATGAAAAATTGTTCCATTGGGTCTGCAAATGAGAAAATGTTCCATTGGGCAATTGCAATAATTTTCAAAATTGGAGATACATGTATGTTCTATGAGACATTCGGCATGTTCACACAAAAGGATTAGATTAAAATAGTTGACTGGCATCACTAATGCTACTCCACCACTGAGGGGTACATCAGAGGTACTCTAGTTTATTTTGGATGAAGCAGAAAATAACTGAACATACCCTACCCCAGTGGCTCTCATCCTCCAAATGCATGGAGGTAGAGACTAGGGTGGGTTTACTTGAATTCCCGTTACATGTATGTTGGCTATTATACAATAGCCAAAACCCTCACGCCAAATGTCGAAATCGAAAGTGTGTGAGGGTTACAACAGTGTGGGTTTGTACCGTCCCACTCGTGCAGCCAGCTGGCCTGAACCAACAGAATGGCTCGCTACACGAGAATGGGAGGTAACTACATGTACAACCATTAAGTAAGTACATATCACATGTTTGAAAGAAAGTGGGTGAAACAAGAAATTATCGCAAGTGCGTGTTGTAAAGAATCGCCACACTTGTGCAGGCTAGAGTATATTGTGTGGAATATGATTACCGTATAATGTTTCACATGCAACATATTCAACTACAGTATGCCATTACTTGAGTCTACAAATGAGAAAATGTTCCATTGGGTCTACAAATGAGAAAATGTTCCATTGGGCAAATGTAGTAGTTTACAAAATTGGAGATATGTTCTATGAGACATTCAGCATGTTCACACAAAATGATTAGATTAAAATAGTTGACTGGCATCACTAATGCTACTCCACATAAAAAAGTCATGACTCGCGCCATAAGGGAACTTTTCGAACGCCCCTCGTACAACAATTACAGTTGACTGATCCTTCATCTGTTGTTTTACAAGTAGTTTTTACGATACAAAACCATTACCTATTTCAGTTAACATCAGGTTTCTATACCCAGGTAAATTAGGTATGCCTGGTAATTGCTGATGGAACAATATGGCCTTTGTGATTGCACATACGTAAACACCACAACTGTAGGAATCAGTTTGTTTGGGAAAATTAGGTGTATCACTATAGAACATAACTGACCAGTCACATTTGTTACGCAAATGTCCATTGTGAACAACTGATTCATAACATAGATATCTATAAATTTGGTAGCATACATAGCTAGCATTAGCCCTTCTGCCTAACGAGTCTGCATAGATAATACATTTATTTCTTATATCCAATAGAATCATTGTCCAATGGGCTCCATTTTCATTAATTGGAATGAGTATGTACTCATAATTTAACCAGATAGCGGAGCTTTCTGTGCTGCTAAAGGTCCAATGCATTTGTTGTGGATTGCTCTCTCTAACAAGGCGCTGACTGAACCACCCACTGTCTACAGCATGTACATTGTGTGAACAGCATTTACATAGAAGCGACATATAGACATTAATGTTTGTGCCTGTTAATTGCGAAGAATTGTCCCTCAATGAGTGAAAGAAATCTTTAGTCAACTTTGTTCCAAATAATGATGCACCAAACATACTCATTGGCTTTGTACCGATGACAGACTGTGACATGTTCAGTTGAGTTCTAGCAATCAATGTAAGTTTCATCAACATATGCTTAACTTTCATATCTGGATCATATAATACCAAATTTCTGTTGAAAAATAGATATGCATCTTTGATTTCTTTGAAGTCAGCTAGAGTTTCACCATCATCACTAATCATGCCTTTGATATTTTTGACATATTTCGTGTATACATTATTTTTTTAATCAGCACTGATTTCAAGTTGAAACGCATATTTCCAATATCATATGCTGTTTCGAGATGACCTTCAAGATCAATAACTGAAAGCTTGTGAATTGAGAGATTTGTTAGATCTTTCACATGCACCACCATGTTATAAGGAAGTGACATAATAACAAATAATGGTGTAGGCAAACAGTTGCAAAGTTTCATGACTGGTTCGGTTCCTCTTTACAGACAGACAAATATTTACAAATATTAGTAACACTGAACTCTTGAATAGATATAATTGAATGTTTACGCAACTTTACTTCAAAACACACACACTTCTGACATGACCAAATATAAGAACTACAAATTTCTAAATACTCACTGCATAATCGCTCATCATTTTCATTATGTGAATAAAAAAGAAAGTCAATCAATTGATCATAAAAATAGGAGGGACTTCTATCATTCAATAGAATATCTAAGGCCATGAAATCATGTAAGCTTTTATCTAGTGTATTAGAGTAATTGTTTTCATTAAGTTCTTGCAACATAACCTTTTGTTTTTTAGACATGAGTTTCACCCGTGAATATTTTAACATTGTTTTAATTACATCTGTTTGCATCCAGCAGTGAATAAATGGTTTTACAAATAATGGAAGATCAGGATCATGTCGGTCATACAGTAGAATATATCCTGTACGACACATCAACTCTGGACTAACAGACTGTATCTTATTGTCATTACAACAAAAATACTCTGAATCTGATTTTAGTATAGCAGTATAATGACATTCTGTAGACTTTTGTCCATGATGACACACAGCACTCTTGAAATCATAAACAACTTGATGGTTATTCACAGCACTAGTAACTTTAATTTGTTCAGTAATATCTATTTTACTATTTATTTTTGATACGGTTATGCCCCTTCCTCCATCCTTCACCTTATAAATATATCGTTGCAAAACAATAACTAGAGTCTTAGGAAATAATGTTATTATTGGTTCTTTTACAGTATAGTTTTTTTCGCCCTGACACGAGGTACACTTCTTTGTAATCATGCTTTCATAGTGTTTTAATAGTGTTTCAACAGATAGATTACTAGTATGGGAATCTTGTATAGGTAAACTTAGCGAACACTCACTTTCTTCTCTACTTGTATGTAATTGACATTCAGTGCATATATCAATGTAATGGTAATTTAGAAAATTATGCAATGCAACATCCTTAAGGATCCGGAGAAACTCATGGGCATCTTGTTGACGAGTCTGTGAAAAGTTTGGTATGGCTGATACAGTGCGACTTAATGCAGTCAGTAGCATTGACTCTGGAATTGATAAGCCAACATTTTCATTTATTTTTATAAATTGCCAGATCTCAACAAGAGCTTCAATTGCAAGTTCAGAAATGGTTTTATCAATTTGTATTAATGCATTTGTATCCAACTCTATCAATGTATTAACAATTTGACTAACAGATACGGCTTGTATCACAGAATTCATCCAGCATGTAAGGCCAAAGTTTTTCATTGGACACAAATTGAATTTAGAACTTGTTTCAGCATTAATTTTGGTTGGTGGTTTTAACGGTGTATTACACAATGTTGAAGTATCCCGTGTATTCTCAGTGTCAAAATCACCACAAGCAGTGTCTTGTTTAGTAATTTTTTGCCCGATTCGTAGAAGTTTCAGTTTTTGAAAGTAAGTTTGCTAGTAAAAGTTGAAGAGTTGATGTTACGTTACACTCACGACTATAATCATCACTACATTTTTTCACAGTATTTATTTCAATCGTGTTGCTTACAGATATATCTTCCACTTTTATTTCAGACGAAGGTTCTTTCTGATATTTACCATAATCATCAATAATTTTATTCGAGGTATTAAATTCAATCTTGTTGCCTGCAGATATTTCTTTCAATTTAATTTCAGAACGAGGTGCTTTTTGATATTTGCCCTGTTTATCTACTAAATTAGATGACTGACTGCGGGGCTTGTTCCATTGCTCCTCAACAAGCACATTTTTCTTCTGTGATTGTTTAACAAAATTTGTTAGTTTTTTCTGTGTTAATTTTCGTCGCCTAGTGGTCTTCCCTGTAAACGATTGGTACTTAAGACAATCTAATGCTGCAAGCTTCTGGATGCTAACTGTTGAAGTTTTTAGACTATCAGAAAATTCATCCAATCTATGTTGAGTTCTACTACCCATACAAATAAATTTTAATATACGAAACCGATTTTCAATCGTACTGTTTGTCTTTGGCACATTCTTGAATGAATTATATGCAGCACCACTTGAGCCTTGATCTATGCAATCTTCAAGATAAACCTTGTTATACCGAGACAGATCACCCATCAAAATAGTAGACCATAGCGGAAATATTGGCATAAGCCGTATTTTTAAATATTCAGCAAATGCTGGTGAATGCAATGAATTCATGAAAGTATTGTTATTATTGACTGGTATCTGATTAATATGATACTTTGATGCTTGTTCAAAAACATTATTACTCCAATCTCTGAACTTGAAAATCCTTCTCAGTGTAATTGTTTGGATTTGGATTGTTATTAGTATCTGATGACCCATCTTGAAGACACACCAAATCATCGTAATCGCAAGTAGTTTTATACATATTAATCTTTCGTAATATGCGAGTATAGAATACATGATTAATTTCAGTAAAGTAACTTGAGCAAACTACAACATATATATCAAACAGTAATTCCTCTGCATCTTTTACATCATTAGTATTCATCAGTAAACCTATCATGTACATGAACATTTTGAGTTTCTGTTCTCCTATGTCTATTTTTTCATATATTTTTTAGCTGTGTTCATAAAATGACTAGCACATAGATGTACAAGTGTTTTTTGTGTATCTTCGACAGAAGCAGTACCAGAACATATTTGCCAAGCTCGAGACAGAAAGTTCTCAAGTGATTCACCATTAAATTATTTAAGTCCGGCGAGAATAAAGACCATTGCTTGGTCACTAATAATCAATTTTGGACTAGCTAATTTTCCATTACTGTGACCAAACCGACGTTTTTCCGCCTGTCTGAAACTGCAGATCCAATCTCGAACTATAGGTAGGCTCTGATCTGCACTAAGCATTGCTGAAACAGGAATACCCATTTTCCCCTTGACTGGATTCCTAATGGCCATCTCATAATATAAAAACTGTTTCCCATCTTCCCGGCGGCGAACAACACTCCCAGTGGCATCCCAAAATAGAGCATCCCGCTTCGCTCTTTCATTATAGAGCTCTAAGCCTTGCTTTGACCAGTATAGAATGTAGGAGGGAGAAGCACAGACCTTTTGAATAAAACCACCATCTACTGTTTTAAACATATCTTGTTGTAACTGAAGTAAACTTTGAAGCACATTTTCATGAAATCGGCCAACTTGCCGTGCCTCAGTTGCAATTTGTGCAAACACCCTTGAGTTTTTTCCTAGACCATCTCTATTACCTGCTATTGACTGCTCTGTATTTACCTCCTCCATTCTTTTTAAATATACAGCCAACGGTTTATTGCCACCTTGAAAATACTTTTTTAAATCATCTCTATCTTGTCTTTTAATGAACCGTTGATGGCTTTCAGATATATTATGCTTAATATCACCTGAATAATTAAGGTTAACAATTAAAGAATCTGTCATTGCTATTCTCAGTTTGACACTACAGTCTTTGAAAATACAACATGCATCTGCTTTAAATAAAGGTACTGAATCTCTTCTGTTATGCCTACTAGCTGAACTTAATTGCGAACGAGTGACTTTGAAACAACAGTATGGATTACTTAATGTTATGCCTTGAAAAAATACAGATTCCCACACATCTCTTTTTAATTGCCGTCCTTTCCGTGTATCATAAATCCTATTCCAATCTACTGGTTTAATTGAACATGTGTATTTACTCGATATATCTTTTGTGAAATATTTGTCCGGAATATCAACTTCTAATATAGCTGATACAGTGGATTTTGATATAGGACATCCCAAAACAGTTTCATCAGATATGTCAATATCAGATTGTTCACAATGCACATTGTTCTGAATGGTGTCGTCATCAAGAAGCATAGATTGCTCATCTTTGACTGATTGATCGTCACATACAGATTTACTGACCAAAGTGCATCCGATTGTACGCTTGTATGAGGTAATGTCATCTAAAGCTCTTTGTAATAAATTGACAAGCTTACAACTAATTCTTTTATATTTCGGAAATCCATTTAGAAACTGCAATCTTTTTTTTATTTTTTCCTTTAAACTGGCATATTCGTTGTCATCAAAAGAATCATACAGTCTCCTAGTACCAGACATTAACCAATGCGATGATTTCCAAATATCACACAATTTCTTCAAGTTCAGTTGTGTTTCACTAGTGTCTTCAGTCACACTATCAGAGCTTTCAACAACTTGTGCATCATTGACATGCTTAGAGTTTATATCAACTGTCGGGTCACACGTACTTATGTAATTTGCAGATATAGCACTGTCATCATTACCATTTAACTCAATCATTTTGTTGTGCTTAATGCTAATTTGTGATGATAAACAGTCGTGTACCTCTGCAGAGTGTACATTGGCATGTGTGTCCACTATTAAGTTAGAACGAATTGAATTTTTACATTTTAAACCATGTTCTTGCAGGTGACGTAATAATGTTATCAGTAGTACTCGTTGACAATGTCTGCGAGGATTGTAACAAACTATCTGCATTAGTAATATGAGATGGCACATGATAAACCTTAGTTTTAACTTTCAGAATACCTACTTGTGAACATGGGCTAAAGCCACATTCAAAATTAATATACTTTTTACATACTCTATTTACTTTAGGAAGTTTCAAACATTTATAATGAAACCACCGACGGCAAGATTGACATTCAACCATATTGCCGTTCTGCTTCCAATTCCGGTCAGTGCATTTACATATACAATATTTAACAACTGACCTTTTGGAAGGTTTACTAAACTGATCGGAATTATTAATTTCTAATGACGGAATCTGAATATTGTTAGTACCGGTAGTACATATACTAGTTTTTGATGACAAAGGTAAACACATTCTTTTTCTATTTCTACTACAGATCCTACCTGATCTAAGGTTGTGATACTGTTGTGTATCATCTAAATTGCATTGTACGTTGCCACGATTTTCTTTCCACATTGTATACAGGTAAGTTCTCTTGGCAACTGTATTTGCCAAGCCTAAAATTCTACATGCCTTACCATAAGGCCCTGCGTCGCAAACATTTTTTATATTATGTACAGTTACAAAATCATGCAAAACTTTACTAATTGCAGCATATTCTACTTTTTGGTGCTTATATTTAATGGTGGGACTTGGCTCAGATGGTTGCACATTTGTCTTGGGTTTTTTTATCCAACTTTCCTTGTCCTTGCTGCATGGAGTTCCCACGTCATCATCAGTCACATTTGTAAATGTACCTGTCAGAAATACAAGAAATATACAAGAAATATACATGTGTGGTTAGATATTATAAGAGAAAGTTATACATGTGGCCGATATGGGCCTGTATCGCTCACCTCGAATTATTACATTTGAAATCTTGTAAAATAACAAGCTTTGATTATTTTGGCGGCCATCTTGGATGACATAATCATATGATTTCGTCAAAAAATGCTCCAGATTGATTGTCTCGTTGATATCTTTTATTTGATATACGACATGACTATATTCCGTCAAATATGAAATCTGACCATTACTTGACCCTGCCCATTTTTGACCCAGGTTCCACCATACGAACAAATCCGAAACAGTGTGACTATCAATCATTCATACCAAGTTTCATTAAAAATTGGTACGGCAATTTGTGAGAACTTGACCCCTCCTGCCCTGCCCACTTTTGACCTGGGGCAAAAAATGTCGACGGACGGACGAAAATCGGCTTCAGGTGAGCTAAAAATATCACTGTATTAAACGAGAATAACTAGGTAATCCACAGAGTCTCTTCTGACCTAATTTTATTGAATGTACAGCTGATAAAAAGAGGACAAATGGTGTAGAAAAGGCATATGACACGACGTGGAAGTATGGGATTATGAAGGACCTTCATGACCTCGGTCTGAAGGGTCATCTCCCTGATTTTATTTCTAATTTTTTGAAAGACAGTCAATTCCAAGTCCGAGTCGGTACAACCCTTTCTGATCCCCATGAACAGGAAATGGGTGTACCGCAGGGAAGTATATTGTCTGTTACCCTTTTTAGCATTAAACTGAATAATATTGTAAAATGCCTGCAACCAACCAGGTGTTGACTGTTCTTTATATGTCGATGATTTTTTAATATGTTACAAATCAAAGAACATGCATACTATTGAGAGCCAATTACAACTGAGCCTCAATAGAATAAACAAGTGGACCACAGAAAACGGCTTTAAGTTTTCGAAATCTAAAACTAACTGCATGCATATTTGCAAAAGACGCGGTCTTCACCCTGATCCCGAACTTAAACTGGGAACACATCCCATCCCAGTTGTTCGGGAGCAGAAATTTCTTGGTCTTATCTTTGATCCTAAACTCACTTTTAAACCCCATTTACGATACTTGAAAGCTAAATGCCAGAAAGCACTCAACTTAATGCGAGTGGTAGCAAATCATGACTGGGGTGCAGACCGAAAGGTGCTGCACCGCCTTTACATCGCACATGTTCGCTCAAAACTAGACTACGGATGCACTGTATATGGGTCTGCCAGTAAATCCGATCTTCGGATGCTCGATCCAATACATCACCAAGGCTTACGACTCTGCCTGGGTGCATTACGTACGTCTAACGCACAGAGCTTATATGCCGAAGCAAATGAGCCTTCTCCACGACAGACGCACCAAATTATCTTTGCAATACGCCACTAAACTACATTCCAATCCATCTAATCCAGCTTATAACACTGTCTTTCATCGAACTACAGATACTGTATTCGATAAGAAACCAAGCTTCAAGCCACCATTCGGCAAGAGAATGGATCCTTTGATACACGATGCTGGCTTGGATCTGGATCACATTGCCAAATACGCTGTTCCAGATACTCCACCGTGGCAGTTGGAGCAGCCCAAGGTAATCTTCGATCTTAGTCAGCACACGAAAGCAACAACTGATCCATCCATTTTTAAATCACTTTTTCTTGAGGTTAAAGACAGATACAATACATACACTCCGCTTTTTACTGATGGCTCAAAGATCGGGGACCGGGTAGCATCTGCTGCCGCTGTCCCCGAGGGAGATATTCAATCCAGACTCCCAGACAAATCTTCGATATTTTCTGCGGAATTGAGGGCGATTTTACTTGCTCTTGATTTCGCGAAAATATCTTGGAGAAAGCAATTCATTTTATTTTCCGATTCATTATCTTCACTACAAGCTTTGTACAACATGAAGCTTGAACATCCACTTATCCGCCAAATCATGGAGCTACACCATATTTTACTTTCGTCTGGCAAGGACATTATTTTTTGTTGGCTACCCACTCATACTGGTATCATGGGCAATGACAGGGCAGATAGTGCTGCCAAGGCCGCCCTGGATCTGCCGACTTCTCATTTTTCTGTTTGCTATCATGATTTTAAATCATCCATCAACTCATTCATCTCCGATACAATGCAGATCCAGTGGGATCTGCTCACAGATAATAAACTTCATGCTGTGAAACCGACTCTGGGCGAATGGACTCCTGGCTATACAGACATGTACGCCGGGATGAAGTTGTCCTTAGTCGATTGCGCATTGGACATACACGACTAACGCATTCGTATATGCTCAAAGGTGAGCCGCGTTCATGGTGTATTCCATGCCACAGCGCATTTACCGTGCAACACATCCTACTGGACTGTATCGATTTTGCTGATATTCGAGGCAAACACTTCAATGTTACTTCACTTGCGGAGCTATTCCAGGTGGAGAACATTGAAGGTTTGCTTCACTTTCTACATGAAACTAACTTGTATCGGAAAATTTAATTTTATCATTGTATACATGTCTCTCATTTCTCTAATTTTATAATTATATACACGTTTATCATTTATATTGTTCATCATATTAATATTTTTTTTACCTTAATCACATCTAGCATACTATTTTACTATTATTTGTATTCTTCATTTACATTGCTTGGCCCTAAATGATACTCTTTTGTGTTGATGGGCCGTTAAGCACCATTCCATTCCATTCCCTTATCAGCCTGAGCATCCGTGCAGTCTAATCAGGGCATATGCTGTTCGCATATCACAACAATGAAGTAGCAACCAGAGCAAGTGAGCGGGGGCTCACATATACGCCTGGCCACCACCAGTAGCTTATTTCACCAACATTGCAAAGTATACTTTTCTAGCAAAGTATACTTTGACGGAGACGTTTTCAATGTTAGGATAAATTTATTATTTTTTATTATACTGAATTTATTACATTAGGCTGTGATGATGTAATAAATTCAGTATAATAATTCTGCATACTTTTAATCATCAAATATATGCAGTTGTTATTTATATATGAAATAATGCATTTCAGGAAAAATAAATGATTACTCCCTCAAAGTATACTTTGCTAGAAAAGTATACTTTGCAATGTTGATGAAATATGCTACTGGACACAGCAACCAATGTTCGCACAAAAAAATTGAATGGAATGGAATGGTGCTTAACGGCCCATCAACACAAAAGAGTATCATTTAGGGCCAAGCAATTTAGAAGTTTCATGTAGAAAGCTAAGCAAACCTTCAATGTTCTCCACCTGGAATAACTCCGCAAGTGAAGTCACGTTGAAGTGTTTGCGTTGAATATCGACAAAATCGATGCAGTCCAGTAGGATGTGCTGTACGGTAATTGCACTGTGGCACGGAATACACCATGGACGCGGCTCACCTTTGAGCATATATGAATGCGTTAGTCGTGTATGTCCAATGCGTAACCGACTAAGGACGACTTCATCCCGGCGTACAGTACGTCTATAGCCAGGAGTCCATTCGCCCAAAGTCGGTTTCACAGCATGAAGTTTATTATCTTTCAGCAAATCCCACTGGATTTGCATTGTATCAGAAATGAATGAGTTGATGGAGGATTTGAAATCCTGATAGCACACAGGGAAGTCAGAAGGATGTAGCTCCAGGGCAGCCTTTGCAGCACTGTCAGCCCTGACAAACCAGATGGCCGCGGCCCGCATGTCGAGCCCGCCGAGGCACAGGGGTCCCATGAGCGAGACACAAAATTAATGTATGGATGGTATACAAAGCAAACATTGATTCAAGGAAATCTGACTTGTGGTTACAGAGTTAGTAGGTATGTGAAAAGTTTGGCGAATTTGGACAAAGACGATAATGATAACTTTTGACCTTGGGGCACAGGAGCTGCATGAGTGGGAAACAGAATGAGAATATAGAGAGCGGAAGTAGTCGTATTTTCACCGGAAGTTGTTTATTTCCTCGATGAGAACATATGACTTATTTACATCGTATAACTATGTATTTCATGGGTATTTCATGGGTAGGTATATAATAAAATTTCAGTTTTCGATTTGTTGTAACCCAGATATTTGTATCAAGTCAATGCCTGATACGACATTCTGTTATCAGTCAATACGTATTCAGCCAATACAAAGCCTGTTACCTGATAAAATGTGTTACCAGTAATTAAGTTTATCCCGTCAACTACGCACCTACTAGCCATGGTATACGTGAATTTTTTCTCATTCACGTCTAGTAGATACGTCATTATGTATGACGTTACGTCATTATGTGAATGACGTAACACGATAATCTTGTCGCTTCAGAAGACAAACTTATGAGGCCACAAATGCATTTTTAGAGACATTTGAACAACTTCGATGTGGTTAACGGGATAAATAGAATATTATTATAGTGTCATGAACGTGAATAAATATCTGACTCGGCTCGAAATCAGGATGTGCTCGGCAAGCCTCGCCCATCCTGATTTCTCAGCCTCGACAGATATTTATTCACGTTCATGACACTATACTAATATTCTCTATATTCGGCCAATGCAAACCTTGTTACATGATAAAAACAATTTATTCGTCATCAATGAGAGATTGAGTAAATACACAATGCCATAATAAAAACTAAATGATACAGATAATGTAAGAAAGATAAATAAATACTAATGTTGCATAACAGTAGTATTAGAGGACGGAATTACAAAAACTATATATCCGCAAAACAAATACATGAAGATATACATTTTCATACACAGGACAATATTGTTTTTTGATAACTGCCATTCCAGTTAGACAGTATAGTCATGCTATGCAACATTTGGCTATAAAAATAAGTACTTTGGTTCTCAGATTTGCGGAATGTGACGGGAGAGTGCTGATTATTTTTTTTGAGATGTTCAATTCTGGTTTTTTTCCAAGTCGCCGATCAATATATTATGTCTATAACCTTACTATAACCTCTTTTATAGACATTTATACATACTGTTGCATGGTAGTGTTTTTTATTGATCATGTGGCGAATTTACAGTACAATTTTATTTCTCCATGACGATAAAATGCTCAATGCGCACAGACTTTTCGCGGCAATATCTGAGAACCAAAGTACTGTTTTTAAGGCCTTCGATAGCTTTATTGAACTAATTTGCACCTGTGTGTGAGAAACTAAAATTCAACTATCACTGAATCAACAAGATCATGATCAATCTGGGAATCACCAAAAATGGCGGCAATATTGAAATATTTCACACGTAAAATGAAATCTGATGTAGCCTTTACAATGTATACCTTTATTCAGATTATGCTACTGTATTAACCCTTAGACCGCTATCTTAATTTTGTTGTCGTTCGCCGGCTATTTTCCATTTTTATCATCAAAAACTTGATTTGACAGCACTTTAAAAAAATTTACAACATGCTTTAACAGCACTTTAGAAGCATTTACATTGGAAATTATTCTGAAGTGCTGTCAAAACAATTGAGAAATAAGGCAATATATAAAAGCAACAGCGGACGACAATTGTTGTGAGTAGCGGTCTAAGGGTTAAGTTGTTTTTCGGAGACAAGCATATATTTTGGATAAACTCTTCCAATATCTGTGATCTTTACCAGTAACCTGTTTGGTCGAATCACAGTGCTTACCAAAAGTGTACAAGTCGCCCCAAACGAAAAATATAAAAAAGAGCATGCTTATTTGAGATTTTTAAATCACCAATTCTATACACCCAAAGATAATTTTTTTTTTTTTTTTTTATATATATATATATTAATTTTTTTGTAATTTTTGTAATTTTTATACCAGTGAAAAATCAGCGGCATGCAGCCTCTATATTCATTGAATAGTCACGAAGGCGCAGTGTATTTTATACAGCTCATTGGAATACGGGGACTCGGACCAACATCCAATAGACTGAGAGTACCAACCCAATTCACGCCTTATTTTGGTAAAGTCATTCCAGTATATAATCTTATTAACCTTCCAATCTGACCCATTAATAGGTTGGAATCCCATATGTTTACCTGTACAAATTGTAGGAAATCCAATCATCGGAACTGAATGTATACAGAAAGAATATATATTCAGCCCAGAAATTAGAACAATCAAAATTGGTGGCAGGTTCTCACCACACCAGTTTCACTTAGACACAGTCACTAAAATAGGATTAGTACTAATCTTACTACTTTTATAACAGATATAACAGGATTCTCAAACATTTACCCGAGGGCTTCTGGTAAGGATGAACCAGCCACCCACCATACAATTAGTCACATTTGTAACATTCATAGTGAATTGAGTAATTATGCTGTTTCCAACCTGTTTGTTTTTGTTGTTTTACTTGTTCAACCTTTTATTTATGTATTACTCAGATCGGGGGTCAGTCCCAGAATGGGGGCCAAATCCCAGAATGTGACTAACCCCATAACCGGGGCTAATATTCCCCAGAACGGGGGCTAATTCAGGACGTTATAAATATGCAATGACGTGAAATTTAGTGATGTAATGCCACACTACTGTAAAGCAACTAATATTTGTGCGCGAGATACCTTCGCGTTCTTCATGAGGTATTGAAGACCATGGACGTAAATCGCTGCGAATATTCCCCCATGTCCTAGCATAAAATGATTAACCCTTTCAACACTGAAGTCCGATATAGTGGTATTTGCAAATAGTGTAGACCCAGATGAGCCGGCTCTTGACTAGCCGTCTCATCAAGATCAGCATTTTTTTTAAAGTAATTTTCGTATATGTTAGAAAATGAACTAGTTTGAAAATCATTTTCTGATGATTGCATTGGTTTGAAAAGTAACATATCAACATACATTCCCGTTACTTAGGGGTGAAAGGGTTAAAAGTGTTTTGCTAAAAACAAGATGTCTAGCCTCATTTTTACCCACTTTTTGGAGTGAGTAAAAATGTTGTTTTTTTGTCACAGGTGGACAGACGGACAGACAACAGTGTCCGTCCGTCTGTCATGATGTATTGTAAGAAAACCTTTTAAACCATAATAGCTGGAAATTGGTGATTTAGTTAACTTGAGGAGCTATTTAGAAAATATTAAAAACTTAAACGCACAAGTCCCCAGTGACCTTGAACTTGGTATTCAGGCATGGGTCGTATGCGAAACAAAGCAACATCCCTAGACAGACATTGTGGGCAAATATGATTGAGAAAACATTAAAAACTTAAATGCATTTGTTAATACATGTAGCAAGGTTTGTTCAATTGTGAAAGAAAATCATTGGGAAAATGTCAAAATTTAATAGTCTCAATTTAATACTAAAGTTTATTACTACTTGCAATGTGATTTTCAACACCGAGTTTGTGGCATATACAGTACCGTTCTGTATTTCATAACACATCAGTTTCCTGTACCGATACAAATTAGGTTCGTTTGGTAGTCTCCGTTTTGTCAGGACAGCCTTAGCAACTGCACAGACATACACCCCACAACTACTACCATTTGATTGTAAAGGAAAATCAAGTGTATCACTGTAACATAATATTCCCCACTCATCTTTTGAAAGTAATAATCCACTATGAACCAATGCTTCATGGCATATATATCGCCATAGCTGATAACATACATAACTTCCACTGGCTTTATGTCCAAATGAATCCGAATAAATCATAAGTTTCTTTTGAATATCGACTATTACTAAAGTCCAATGAGATCCATGTTCATTTATCGGAATGACAATGAAATCATTACTAAACCAGACTTTCTTACTGTCTGTTTCAGAAAATCTCCATTTTATACTTTGGGGATTGCCATCTTTTACCAGACATTTACCATACCAGCCATTGTCTACGGCATGTACCCTGTCAGAGCTCTGTTTAGCAAGAAGGGACATGTATGCATTAATGTTGGCCGAAGTTAAACACCCATAAGTATCATTTATAGTGGAGAAAAATTCCTTTGTCAGTTTAGTTTTAAACAACGTTTTTTCTTCAAGTTCTCCATGCAAAACATTTTCAACGTTAATAATTTTCATTTCACCAGTGTATACATTTTCAGGTTTTCGAAACATAGATTTAACTTCAATTTCTGGATCATGAAAGCCAAGTGATCTGCTATGAAACAAATGTATCTGTCTATCTTCAATACCACATGCCGGTGTTGAAAATTCATTGCAGTCATAGTCATTGTTCAAACTTCCCTGAATCAATGTTACATAAACACCATTTTTATGATACAAAATTGATTTCAGGTTATACTGCAAATTGCCATCATCATATGCAGTTTGAACCTGTCCTGCTAGATCTATTGTATTTACTTGTTGGTGTTCCAAACCCTGATTAACATTAACTTGAACTACAAACGTACCGGGAAGTGACATGAAAAACACACAACATTTGCACGTCTTAGTTAACCGTTCCTGCTACCCTTGCAATCGTGACAAAAATGCAACAATATTACTGACACTGAATTTGTTTACAGATATCAAACACCGATTCTGTGGCTGAATTTCAATAAAGCCACACTTTGTACATGACCAAATATGGTTTGTTGAAAAGTCTACATACTCTTTTTTCAGTATTTCAGCGTGCATATTATCAAAATAAAAAATATGCTGAATGAATCTATTGAACAAAAAATTGATATTTCTTTTGCTGGCATCCATGGCCATATCTAACGCTAATGTGCGTTTTAAATTTGAATCAACAACATGTGAAGACCCATCATTATTAAGCTCCAGTAAAATATTCCTAATGTTGTTTGATAGTTTATTAGAGCGCGAGTCTTTCAGAATGTTTTCCACTACACTTGTACTGGTCTAACATTTCAAGAATGGTAAAACAAATTGTGGAAGGGTTGGAAATCTTATGTCATACATAAGTAGGTATGCTGTTCGACGTGTACAGTCTATGTCCACTGTCAACAGATTATTGTCATCCATCTGCAAATATGATGTATTTGCCTTTACAACAGCAGTATAATGCCCATTATTAGCTTCTTCCCCATGATGGCAGACAACACTCTTGAGATCATAAACAATATCACAATTAGTGACAGTGTTGTCAATATGTAAAACTTCACTTACATGTATGTCGTTATGTTGCTTTGTTATAACAAAACCCCCTTCTGTCTTGTGAGACACATATCTTTCCCGCTGTACAACTAGTGTTGTTGGAACTGCTGTAACTATATGGTCGGTAACATGATGAACTGTATCAATGTGACATGAATCACACACTCTTGTATTATTGCAATTGCTGAAATAATCATCTACTAAGGTCTGCACAGACACATTATCAACATTTTGAATGTCTAAGTGTAGATAATGACCTTCATATTGATGAAGTTTTGTTTTTCTTGTGAGCATTTTTCATTGCAAGTATATTGCATAAAGTTTTCTCCAGAAATGTGTAGGCTATTACAGAAAATAAAGTTAGTGTTTGGTTGGTGACATTTTGAGTTAGACTTCTCTTCTTGTATATTCTTGTATCTTATTTTCAGTGACCAATACATTTGAAACACTAATGTCAGGTGTGTCATCATGATTGACAGTTATCTTTTTATTATTTGGTGATATAGACCCTTTTATTTTAATTTCACAGTTAGGTGCTTTTTGATATTTACCCTGTTTGTCTTTTAAATTTAATGCCTGTGCTGCAGATTTATTCCATTCTTCCTCAACTAGACTTGTTTTCTTTGCAGATTTTTTGAAACCAGTATTTAGATTTTTTGAATATGGATGGTGTCTATTTCTACGATTTATAGATTTTCTAGTAAAGCTTGAGAATTTCAAACAATCTAATGCAACTAATTTGTGTACCCCAACAGTAGACGTTTTCAAACTTTCTGAAAATTCGTCTAATCGATGCTGACTTCTATTCCCAAGAGAAATATGTTTTAAAATTCTGAAGCGATTTTCAATTGTCCTGTTAGTCTTTGTTACATTTTTGAAAGGGTTAAAAAATATTATCCAAATATGTCGCTTCATATTGATAATGTTCGCTATACCTGGATAAATCCCCCATTAATACAGCTGACCATAGTAGGAAGATAGGAATTCACCTGCATTTCAAATAATCAACAAAGTGTACTGAATGTATAGTATTTGGAACATTGTTTTTGTCGACCATGTCCGACTCAATGGTGTCTGCTTTTTCAATCTGAATATGAGCCTGTGCCTGCAGAAGAGGATTATTACCCCAATTTCTGAAAGGTGATACAGAACCAATAATTTGGAAGTCTTCTTCTGTGTAATTGTTAGGATTTGGACTTGAATTTTGTTCAACAGACTCAGTTATGGCGTCAAAAATGTTCACATCAGCAGTGCTGCTGAATGTATTTATTTTGCGCATTAAACGATCATAAAACTTACGATTCAAGGCATTAATGTACTTTGACCCTACTGTAACATATATGTCCAATAATAATTCTTGAGCATCTTTAACTGTGTTAGAATTCATCAATAACCCAATTATATACATAAATAGATTTAGCTTGTAACCACCAATTTCTTTTTTTTTTATGTACCGCTTTGAAGTATTCATGAAGTGACTACCACACAAATGAACTAATGTTTTTGCTGTATCGGAAGCATCCGCTAAACCTGAACATATTTTTCCAAGAACGTTGCAGAAACGTTCCATTGTCTCACCATTGAACTCTTTCAGTGCTGCAAGGATAAACACCATAGCTTGATCACTTATAATCATTTCTGGTTTAGCTATTTTATTTTTATTATGACCAAAACGCATTTTTTCTGCTTGTCGGAAACTACATATCCAATCCACAACTGTAGATAAACTCTGATCTGCACTTAACATGGCTGTAAGTGGAATACCAAATTTACCTTTCAATGGATTTCTTATTGCCAATTCATAATACAAAAATCGTTTTCCATTATCAGATCGTCTTACTACACTCCCAGTTGCATCCCAAAATAAGGTATCGTGTTGAGCCCTTTCGTTATATAACTATTCCCGCTTTAGACCAATATAAAATATAAAAAGGTGATACATATATTTTTTGAATAAATCCTCCTTCTAATGTTCTATGCATATCATTGCTCAATTCAAGTAAACTTTGTATAACATCATTATCAAATCTACGTTTCTGTCTGGATTCAGCTGCAATTTGCGCAAATACTCTGGAATCTTTTCCTAATCCATCCCGATTACCCGATAGTAGTTGTTGTGTTGGAATTTCTTGAAATTTATCAAGGTATACAGCGAATGGTTTTACACCACTTTTAAATTCTCTTTTAAGTTTCTCACGAGCTTGACCTTTAATTGGACGGTTATGAATTTCTTCTATAGCATGCTTCATATCCCCAGAATAAATTAAATTAACAGTTTCAGTGTTTGACATTTCTATTTTTAATTTTATTTTGCAGTCCTTAAAGATACAGTGAACAGATGCATTGGACAGCAAGGATCCTTGTGGTCTGCTCCGTTGTGTTGCCATACTTAATCGTGAATAGGAAACTTGGAAGCGACAATACGGATTACTTGATTTCACACCTTCAAAAAACAAACTCTGCCACGAATCTCTTTTAAAACTGCGTGTCTTACGTGTTTTTGACAAATTATTCCAATCCTCTGGACTAATTGAAAATGAGGCTGTTACGGGAATTTGTACACTAAAATACTTATCAGGGATATCAGTCTCTAATATTGAAGACATTGTTTCTTTTGATAAAGGGCATGCTATAATGTCATCAGTTTCAGTTGCATTCTCATCACTTGAACACTGCTGCTCATCATTATTTGCATTCCTATTATCGTTACCTGATGTAACTGTACAAAACTTGTTATTAGGCTCACTGATGAGTTTATTATTTACCAGATTACATGGATAATCAATTTCCATTTTAATATCACTAGCATTAGGAACAGAACCTGATTTTCTCTCGGATGCATTACTGGTACGTGCATAATTCAAAAACAACAAAGCATCATGAATTAGAGAAACCATTTTTTTTTCCAACTCTACAAAGGAATTAAACCCATCCAAATCACTCAAATGCTGTGTTAATCTGTTTTCTATATGTGTGTACTCATCTATAACATTGTCTTTCTTATCCAATTCACGCAAGTCCATAATTAAATATGCAACCGAGTTATAAATATCAAAACAGTGTTTGAAATGAACACCATGTGTAATATTAGTAACATTTATTGTGTCTAAATATTTATTTACATGTTTATATTTCTTAACAAATGTATTTACATTACTGGTACTTTGTTCTTCCATAGATTTAGAGTGATGAATCAGTTTATGTTCTTCAGCCGTCTGTGACATTACTGTATCTATGCAGATTGCATTGTCTACATCTACATCTGATTCAGGTATTATACAAGGATTTATGTGACCTATATTTCTCTGATCTTTGTCTACTACATTACTATGTTGACCGACTGATTGACTGATTTGGGTTTTACTTTCATTAAAACCGTCAATATCAATATTAAAATTATGTTTTATTCAATATCTAATGTAGAACATGTATTTTTGATAACTAACGGTACACAATATGTTTGTATCTCCTATGTTATAGGGATATTCCACAGTCATTATGCCACCGGGTTTCGAAGAAACGGGTGGCATATAGTGTTTGGACCGTCCGTCCGTCTCCGTCCGTCCGTCCGATATTCGAAGCAAACACTTCAGTGTTACTTCACTTGCGGAGCTATTCCAGGTGGAGAACATTGAAGGTTTGCTTCACTTTCTACATGAAACTAACTTATATCGGAAAATTTAATTTTATCATTGTATACATGTTTCTCATTATTATACTTTTATAATTCTATACACGTTCATTTATATTATTTATCATATTAATATTTTTACCTTATCATCTGATTGATTATTACATGTAACATACTATTTTACTATTCTTTTTATTCTTCATCTACATTGCTTGGCCCTAAATGATACTCTTTTGTGTTGATGGGCCGTTAAGCACCATTCCATTCCATTCCGTCCGTCCGTCCGTCCGTCCGTCCGTCCGTCCGTCCGTCCGTCCGTCCGTCCGCCGCGACACATCCTACTGGACTGTATCGATTTTGCCGATATTCGAGGCAAACACTTCAGTGTTACTTCACTTGCGGAGCTATTCCAGGTGGAGAACATTGAAGGTTTGCTTCGCTTTCTCCATGAAACTAACTTGTATCGGAAGATTTAATTTTATCATTGCATACATGTCTCATATTTCTATAATTTTATATTTCTATACACGTTTTATATTTCTATATATATATTGTTCATCATATTAATATTTTTACCCTAATCACATATTGCATACTGTTTTACTATTATTTTTATTCTTCATCTACATTGCTTGGCCCTAAATGATACTCTTTTGTGTTGATGGGCCGTTAAGCACCATTCCATTCCGTCGTCCGTCCGTCCGTCACACTTTTCGGTTAACCACTTTGTCACAGTTTCTCAAATATGCTGCAGGTGGCATCCGCGTTCAACAGACGCATTTCTATCCTCTGATTCCACACACTCATTTATACCAATATCCAGTTGTGCTTTATCGGATATGTAAGACTTACCATTTACTACGAACCGACTGTCAGAGCATTTTCCTATTCCACATATGAAGTTAATCTGTTTTCGACTTACCGTGGGAATATATGGTAGTTTTAAACATTTTAGATGAAACCAAGAGCTACATGATTCACATTCAACCATGTTCCCATTCTTTTTCCAGGTCAGATCAGTTGATTTACATACACAATAGCAAGATGTAGTGTTTGCTGATGAGTTACTTACCTCAGTAGTAATGTCTGGTGTCTCCATACTAACCCTTGCATATTTCTTTGGTGGTCCTGTCCTTAACTGACATGTTGCATTTCGTTTCATGTTTCTATCAACTGTCTTACCTGAACCCGTTTTATCCGACTGACGGTGATGATGTGAATCTTCGATTCGACATCGAATATTACCTTGATTCTCCTTCCACATAGTAAATAATAATGACCTATTGCCGCTGCTGTTTTTCCAGCCAAGTAGTCTACATACTCTACCATATGGCCCAGTTTCATTTATCTGTCTTTCATTCTTTCCCAATAAGGCTTCATGTAACAGTCTACTGATAGTGGTAGACTCAACTTTGTCTGTTTGGGTTGAATACCTTTCCTGTCCGGTATGTGAACAGGTTGCGGTCTGTCCATCATTGTTGATATTGGTCTGCTTCTTGTGTACTTCTTGTTGATCGTCATGTGGTACTGGTTCATAATTTTTCTCCAATGTTGAACTACTGATAGTCTCTATTTGACAGATGTTAAGAAATAGAATTTTGCGTTAAAGTTTTTGACTAAGTCATTTGGCCTTCACCTTGGGCGGTTGGACGTGGGTCATATGCAAAACAAAGCACCATCCCTAGATGTGGCCAAATATTATCAAAATCGGTGAAGCACTTCATAAGGTATTGAATAAATAGAATGAAAATATGGATGATGAAAAGGAAGTACATGTATTGGAAGTTTGAAGTAAATCGGAGGAAATGTTGTGGAGATATATTGTATGTAAAAACTTTAACACAAATGTCCAAGTCATTTGACCTTGGGCATGTGGACCACATGGGCAGGCTATTGAATGAAAATAACGATAATGAAAATGTATTGGAAGTTTGAAGTAAAATTGGAGTAACGATTGTGGAGATATAAGGTATGTAAAACCATTAACACATATTTTATAATAACACAAACTTCTAAGTCATTTGACCTTGACCGTGAAGCACAGGGGCCGCATGAGTGGGACAGAAAATGAATATACAGATGATGCCCAATAAGTGTACAAAGTTTCAAGCAAATCTGACTTACTGTTGTAGTAGGTATGTGAAAAGTTTAACGCAAATCTTGACAAAAACTGTAATGCAAACTTCTAAGTCATTTGACCGTGACCTTGGGGCACAGGGGCCGCATGAGTGGGACTCAGAGTGAATATATGGATGATAACCAATAAGCATACACAGTTTCAAGCAAATCGGACATACGGTTACAGAGATAGTAGGTATCAGAAAACTTTGACGCAAATTTTGACAAATTTTAAAGTAATTTGACCTCGACCATGGGCATGTGGACCACATGGGCAGGCTATAGAATGAAAATATGGATGATGAAAAGGAGTATTGGAAGTTTGAAGTAACGACTGTGGAGAGATATAAGGTATGTACAACCTTTAACAAAAACATTATAATAACGCAGTCATTTGACCTTGGGCACAGGGGCCGCATGAGTGGGATACGGCATGAATATATGGATGATGACTAATAAGCATATGAAGTTCCAAGTCAATGTGACTTAGGACTGCAGAGATATAAGGTATTTAAAAACTTTAACTCAGATTTCGAACGGACGGACTGACGCACGGACGCACGGATGTCATTGTGATCACTATGTCTCGCTTTCCGCAAGCGGGCTCGACAAAAAAAGAAGAAAATAAGTTTTTCTTCATATTTTTGCCTTACAAACAAGGTGAATATAAGTCCTCAGTGACCTTGACCGTGGGTGGTCGGATGTGGATCGTATGCCACACAAAGCACAATCGCTAGACACACATTGTGGCTGCATATTATCAAAATCAGTGAAGCGGTCATAAGTTATTGAATAAACAATTTATTTTTTTAACATTTTTGCCTTACAAACAAGGTGAACAAAAGTCCTCAGTGACCTTGACCATGGGTGGTCAGATATGGGTGGCATGCAAAACAAAGCACCATACCTAGACACACACATAAATATTATCAAAATCGGTGAAGCGGTTCATGAGTTATTGAAAAATTAAAGGTGTTACTAATGTAAGTACGTACATACTTACACTAACGCTATATTCGATGTTGCCTATACGCGAGGGGATAGCAAGGTGATCGCCGGGGAGTGTCTCACCCACTAATCAAGGCGATCGACACGAAGGTCAAGATCACAATAGGAGGTAGTTAAAAATTATTGATACGAAGGTCAGTCACCAAGGCCAAGGTCACCCAAGGTCAAGGCCTGTTCAACAGCAAGGTCATATAAGAACTAGAATATACATGTATAGCAGATTGATTGGAGTTTTATGTCCATTCAACAGCAAGGTCATATCCAGACGGGAATATTATGTATGGGGATATTGATTGGCTGTATGATCGTCAATTGTCATTGTGGCTGTGACTGGAGAAATGGGGCTTTCAGGTTTTAAGACCAGTGTAGATCCAGATCAGACTGCATTCGCACAGCCTCATCAGGTTCTGCACTGTTGGCTATTCCATCAATGAAACACTGGTCATGCTTCTGACAACCAATATAGATAGGTAGCAGGCGACAGGAGTGTGGTATTTGATCACAAATTTGATCACTGGTCACAAATCTCATAAGCCACATTTATCCAGTCACAGCCACATATACCGACGATAATATAACTGTATGGGGGAGAAGTGCAAGTGAATGGGTTTTACATTCCAGCAACAGCTAAGGTCATTAAGGGACGGGATCTCAGTTTCTTCAAGTCTCATCACCCGCAGGTCACCCCTGACCTTGACGCGGTCTGCGGGCTTAATCTTGGAATTGCAATCGCAATTCCTAGGGATTGCGGTTGCAATTCCCAGAGAACTAACAAGGGGTGGGTTTCCTAAGGACTAACTGGGTTATATGCATGCACTAGCTATTGGTGCATGCACATATTACCTAAACACCCCTTGGTGACTCGTAGGTACTCTATGCATTCCCGCACAAAGGTAGGTACACTTACCTTTGGGCGTGTGTGTGTAGGGGAACCTGGCTGGCCGTTTGCCGTGGCCTGCGACCCGGACGTTTTGGAGGAAGGGATCCTGGTGGGTGAGTGTCTTGCGTGGCTGGCAGAATTCCTGGCCAAGATGTCACGCATTACTACAATACACCACTTCGGCCCTGACTTCAAGACAAACGGGAGGTCCTTGGGTGTGAGCAACGCCCAATGGGATTAATCGGCTTCTGTGGCACCCGGTGCTGGAGTCGTGACTGGAGCATATATTTTTTTTATTTTTGCTTTGTTTTGTGATTATTTCATATATACGTGAGTACATTATCTTTTTCCCTTTTACATTGTGTGACCAGTCCGCGGCTCTAGTAGGTGTCACGGTTTAGTGCTACACGAGTGAGTTATTTGTCTTGCTCGAGTATATCACTATGTATCCTCGGTGTGCGGTGCGGAGACCCGCACCATTAGCACATCCCCTTGTAGGGCTCCATGGAGGGTGGGGAACATAGTGATGAATATACCGGCCAACTGATATGAATCGCCAAAAAAACAAAAAAACTAACCTCATCACAAGTATCCATAAACCCAATTGATTGGAAGGCTTCGGACTTCACAAAGTCGTCTAGCCAACCCTTTTCAGCTGGCCCATCTAAGAAACGGACACGACCTGCAGAATTCTATTTTCTGTCTACTCCATCTGATTTCCCTCAACGAACACTACAACAACATCAAACAGAACTACAGCATGTAGCCACTTGGCCTCGATTCCTTGTGGTCCATGCAACTGACACTGACAAGCCTCTTGACAAATTGTCTGTCTTTGTTTTATCAAAGATACTGAATAGTGTGGCAGGGAGCCCAAGAACTTGAAACGGTTGCGCTCTGGTAACTTTCTTATTGAAGTTGACAGAAAGAGTCATGCAGAGAATCTACTGCTTTGCACCAAGTTCTTGGATACCCCTGTCGACATCCAGCCACATAAATCTTTGAACAGTTGCAAGGGAGTTGTCCGATCACCGGAGTTTGCTCATGTAAGTGAGCAAGAAGTGATCGAACAACTCGAGCAACAAGGAGTTGCTGATGCTCGAAGGATTAATAGAAAAGTGAACGGACAACTAGTCCCGACTAATACCTTCATTCTAACTTTCAACCTGACTGAACTACCAAAAGAACTTAAACTAACCAGATGGTTACTCGTCACAGTTGACCCATACATACCAAACCCGTTGCGCTGTTACAACTGCCAACTGTACGGTCACCACAAATACAGATGTAAGAGAGATCTTGCATGTGCACGCTGTGGCATTGCAAAGCACAGTAATGAAAACTGTGTGGAGGCCGAACATTGTGTCAACTGTAATGGCAACCATTCGGCATATTCGAAAGACTGCCCGAAGTGGAAGATCGAAGAGATAGTTCGCGTGAAACATACACGCAACATATCATTCCCCGAAGCCAGGAAGATTGTTGAAATACCAACTCCTATCCCTGGCTTTTCTTACGCTTCGGCTGCAGTCTCTCGCAAGCCCAGCAGAAGTATTTCAACCCAAACGGACGTTTCTTGGAAACCAGCTGAACACCTCACTATAACGTGGACCTATAATACGCCACACTACAAGCCTTCCACATCTAACTCATATACACAATCTCCCCGACGCCGGAGCCCAAAGGCATCAACATCAAACAAATCACGGCCGTGTCTCCTCTGCGATCACGGCAAGGGCCGGATGACAGGTCGGCCTCTCCACTACCACTCAGGGGTAGGCCCACTGCCATGGAGAGGATCCCTACAAAACCACCCAGGAAAGGGTCTGATGACCCTGGATCGCAGAAAGGGTCTGATGACCCTGGATCGCAGAAAGGGACAGACGGCCCCATTCCACTGAAGAACAGGTTTGAGTCGTTGGACTCGATGGAGACTGAAGAGTCTTCTGACACTCCAACTCCCAAACCTGTTCCACCCCGCAAACCCATACTTCCACCTACATAAAACATGGATACTATTATCCAATGGAACTGTCGAGGAATTAAAGCAAATCGTGATGAATTAACAATTTTATTAACTCAATGCAACCCCATTGCTGTTTGTCTTCAGGAAACATTCCTGAAAGTTGACGATACATTTTCTTTTAAATCACATGCATTATACAGTAAGTGTTCAGATAACGCTGAACGCGCATCTGGTGGGGTCTCAATCCTCGTTAATTTGAGCACCCCACATAGTCTCGTGAATCTTGACACTAATCTTCAGGCTGTGGCCGTTAGTGTTACGATGCACAAGACTATTACGTTATGTTCTATCTACATTCCACCATCTGCAGTCCTGTTAAAATCAGAACTAGATAATCTTGTCTCTCAGCTCCCTTCACCTTTCATTCTCCTTGGCGATTTTAATGGACATAACATGCTTTGGGGTTGTAAGACACCACAAAAAGGGGGAACTTATTGAAAATTTTCTTTCCGATCACAATCTCAGCATTTTTAATGATAAATCGAGCACATATTTACATCCCGCAACCGGTTCATATTCCTCTCTGGATTTAACTCTGTGTCATCCTTCTCTGTATTTAGACTTTACGTGGAAAGTTGGTGACGACCTATGTGGGAGTGACCACTTTCCTGTCTTCTTGCAGAGTAATGGACCACCATCCACTGACAGAGTCCAGAGGTGGAAATTACATAAAGCCGATTGGGACACATTTCGTAATATGTGCATGATTGAACTAGATTTTGATCGCTTTCGAGATGCGGAAGATCCACTAGAACACTACGTTTCCCTTTTACACGATATTGCAGAAAAGACAATACCAAAAACCTCGGCAAAGCCCAAACGTGTCAATAAACCATGGTTTGACGAAGAATGCAAAGAGGCAATGACTGCTCGTAAACAGTCTATTCGTCAAATCAATAACAACGCAACACCAGATAATTTAAATGCTCATAGAATTTTTAGAGCGAAAGCTCGACGCACAATTAAAGCTAGCAAGAGAAGGACTTGGAGATCTTTTGTCTCCAAGTTGAATTCGCGATCTAAAATGAAAACCACATGGGACATGATTCGTAAGATAAACGGTAAAGGTAAATCAACTTCTATCAATCACCTCAACAAAGCAGGACATAAAGTATCTTCCAAAACAGACATTTCAAACACATTAGCAGATACCTTCTCCAAGAACTCCTCATGTAATAACTATTCTGAGGAGTTCTTGAAGGTGAAATCTGAGCAAGAGAAAACTAAACTTAATTTTAATTCAGACAATTCAGAACATTACAACGCTCCTTTCTCTATTAGGGAATTAAAAGCTTCCCTCGAGAAAGCACATGATACATCAGCAGGCCCTGATGATATCCACTACCAACTGCTTAAACATTTACCTGAACACTCTTTAGACAACCTCCTTGAAATATTTAATACCATTTGGAAACAAGGCGTATTTCCGCCTTCATGGCGGGAAGCTACAATCATACCTGTTCCCAAACCGGGCAAGGATCACACCGACCCATCAAGTTACCGTCCCATCGCACTTACTAGCTGCGTCCTATAAAACCATGGAACGAATGATTAACGACAGGCTTTTCTGGTTTTCTGGAATCCAATGGACTGATATCTGAGTATCAGTCTGGATTCCGTCGCCAGAGAAGCACTGCCGATAATCTGATTAGACTCGAAGCATCATTCGAGACGGGTTTGTTAACAATGAACATATAGTTGCCATATTTTTTGACCTAGAAAAGGCATATGACACGACGTGGAAGTATGGGATTATGAAGGACCTTCATGACCTCGGTCTGAAGGGTCATCTCCCTGATTTTATTTCTAATTTTTTGAAAGACAGACAATTCCAAGTCCGAGTCGGTACAACCCTTTCTGATCCCCATGAACAGGAAATGGGTGTACCGCAGGGAAGTATATTGTCTGTTACCCTTTTTAGCATTAAACTGAATAATATTGTAAAATGCCTGCAAGCAGGTGTTGACTGTTCTTTATATGTCGATGATTTTTTAATATGTTACAAATCAAAGAACATGCATACTATTGAGCGCCAATTACAACTGAGCCTCAATAGAATAAACAAGTGGACCACAGAAAACGGCTTTAAGTTTTCGAAATCTAAAACTAACTGCATGCATTTTTGCAAAAGACGCGGTCTTCACCCTGATCCCGAACTTAAACTGGGAACACATCCCATCCCAGTTGTTCGGGAGCAGAAGTTTCTTGGTCTTATCTTTGATCCTAAACTCACTTTTAAACCCCATTTACGATACTTGAAAGCTAAATGCCAGAAAGCACTCAACTTAATGCGAGTGGTAGCAAATCATGACTGGGGTGCAGACCGAAAGGTGCTGCACCGCCTTTACATCGCACATGTTCGCTCAAAACTAGACTATGGATGCACTGTATATGGGTCTGCCAGTAAATCCGATCTTCGGACGCTCGATCCAATACATCACCAAGGCTTACGACTCTGCATGGGTGCATTCCGTACGTCTAACGCACAGAGCTTATATGCCGAAGGCAAATGAGCCTTCTCTCCACGACAGACGCACCAAATTATCTTTGCAATACGCCACTAAACTACATTCCAATCCATCTAATCCAGCTTATAACACTGTCTTTCATCGAACTACAGATGCTGTATTCGATAAGAAACCAAGCTTCAAGCCACCATTCGGCAAGAGAATGGATCCTTTTTTTTATACACGATGCTGGCTTGGATCTGGATCACATTGCCAAATACGCTGTTCCAGATACTCCACCGTGGCAGTTGGAGCAGCCCAAGGTGATCTTCGATCTTAGTCAGCACACGAAAGCAACAACTGATCCATCCATTTTTAAATCACTTTTTCTTGAGATTAAAGACAGATACAATACGTACACTCCGATTTTTTACTGATGGCTCAAAGATCGGGGACCGGGTAGCATCTGCTGCCGCTGTCCCCGAGGGAGATCTTCAATCCAGACTCCCAGACAAATCTTCGATATTTTCTGCGGAATTGAGGGCGATTTTACTTGCTCTTGATTTCGCGAAAATATCTTGGAGAAAGCAATTCATTTTATTTTCCGATTCATTATCTTCACTACAAGCTTTGTACAATATGAAGCTTGAACATCCACTTATCCGCCAAATCATAGAGCTACACCATATTTTACTTTCGTCTGGCAAGGACATTATTTTGTGTTGGCTACCCAGTCATACTGGTATCAAGGGCAATGACAGGGCAGATAGTGCTGCCAAGGCCGCCCTGTATCTACCAACTTCTCATTTTTCCTGTTTGCTATCATGATTTTAAAATCATCCATCAACTCATTCATCTCCGATACAATGCAGATCCAGTGGGATCTGCTCACAGATAATAAACTTCATGCTGTGAAACCGACTCTGGGCGAATGGACTCCTGGCTACAGACATGTACGCCGGGATGAAGTTGTCCTTAGTCGATTGCGCATTGGACATACACGACTAACGCATTCGTATATGCTCAAAGGTGAGCCACGTCCATGGTGTATTCCATGCCACAGCGCATTTACCGTGCAACACATCCTACTGGACTGTATCGATTTTGCCGATATTCGAGGCAAACACTTCAATGTTACTTCACTTGCGGAGCTATTCCAGGTGGAGAACAATTGAAGGTTTGCTTCACTTTCTACATGAAACTAACTTGTATCGGAAAATTTAATTTTATCATTGTATACATGTTTCTCATTATTATACTTTTATAATTCTATACATGTTGTTCATTTATATTATTTATCATATTAATATTTTTACCTTTTCATCTGATTGATTATTACATGTAACATACTATTTTACTATTCTTTTTATTCTTCATCTACATTGCTTGGCCCTAAATGATACTCTTTTGTGTTGATGGGCCGTTAAGCACCCCACATAGTCTCGTGAATCTTGATACTAATCTTCAGGCTGTGGCCGTTACAACTGAGCCTCAATAGAATAAACAAGTGGACCACAGAAAACGGCTTTAAGTTTTCGAAATCTAAAACTAACTGCATGCATTTTTGCAAAAGACGCGATCTTCACCCTGACCGAGCTTAAACTGGGAACACATCCCATCCCAGTTGTTCGGGAGCAGAAATTTCTTGGTCTATATCTTTGATCCTAAACTCACTTTTAAACCCCATTTACGATACTTGAAAGCTAAATGCCAGAAAGCACTCAACTTAATGCGAGTGGTAGCAAATCATGACTGGGGTGCAGACCGAAAGGTGCTGCACCGCCTTTACATCGCACATGTTCGCTCAAAACTAGACTACGGATGCACTGTATATGGGTCTGCCAGTAAATCCGATCTTCGGACGCTCGATCCAATACATCACCAAGGCTTACGACTCTGCCTGGGCGCATTCCGTACGTCTAACGCACAGAGCTTATATGCCGAAGCAAATGAGCCTTCTCTCCACGACAGACGCACCAAATTATCTTTGCAATACGCCACTAAACTACATTCCAATCCATCTAATCCAGCTTATAACACTGTCTTTCATCGAACTACAGATGCTGTATTCGATAAGAAACCAAGCTTCAAGCCACCATTCGGCAAGAGAATGGATCCTTTGATACACGATGCTGGCTTGGATCTGGATCACATTGCCAAATACGCTGTTCCAGATACTACACCGTGGGCAGTTGTAGCAGCCCAAGGTGATCTTCGATCTTAGTCGGCACACGAAAGCAACAACTGATCCATCCATTTTTAAATCACTTTTTATTGAGGTTAAAGACAGATACAATACATGCACTCCGCTTTTTACTGATGGCTCAAAGATCGGGGACCGGGTAGCGTCTGCTGCCGCTGTCCCCGAGGGAGATCTTCAATCCAGACTTCCAGACAAATCTTCGATATTTTCTGCGGAATTGAGGGCCATTTTACTTGCTCTTGATTTCGCGAAAATATCTTGGAGAAAGCAATTCATTTTATTTTCCGATTCATTATCTTCACTACAAGCTTTGTACAACATGAAGCTTGAACATCCACTTATCCGCCAAATCATGGAGCTACACCATATTTTACTTTCGTCTGGCAATGACATTATTTTTTGTTGGCTACCCAGTCATACTGGTATCAAAGGCAATGACAGGGTAGATAGTGCTGCCAAGGCCGCCCTGGATCTACCAACTTCTCATTTTCCTGTTTGCTATCATGATTTTAAATCATCCATTAACTCATTCATCTCCCGATACAATGCAGATCCAGTGGGATCTGCTCACAGATAATAAACTTCATGCTGTGAAACCGATTATGGGCGAATGGACTCCTGGCTACAGACATGTACGCCGGGATGAAGTTGTCCTTAGTCGATTGTGCATTGGACATACACGACTAACGCATTCGTATATGCTCAAAGGTGAGCCGCGTCCATGGTGTATTCCATGCCACAGCGCATTTACCGTGCAACACATCCTACTGGACTGTATCGATTTTGCCGATATTCGAGGCAAACACTTCAATGTTACTTCACTTGCGGAGCTATTCCAGGTGGAGAACATTGAAGGTTTGCTTCACTTTCTACATGAAACTAACTTGTATCGGAAAATTTAATTTTATCATTGTATACATGTTTTCTCATTATTATACTTTTATAATTCTATACATGTTGTTCATTTATATTATTTATCATATTAATATTTTTACCTTTTCATCTGATTGATTATTACATGTAACATACTATTTTACTATTCTTTTTATTCTTCATCTACATTGCTTGGCCCTAAATGATACTCTTTTGTGTTGATGGGCCGTTAAGCACCATTCCATTCCATTCCATTATCATATTAATATTTTTATCTGATCATCTGATTGATTACCACATGTAACATACTATTTTACTATTATTTGTATTCTTCATCTACATTGCTTGGCCCTAAATGATACTATTTTGTGTTGATGGGCCGTTAAGCACCATTCCATTCCTTGCCCGGATGCTTCGGTTCATTCCATATCCAATGCCGAGTGCTCTAAGAAAGAAAGTAAAAGTGTGTAGCACATTTCAATTGTTGTTTGTTAATGTCCAAGATATATATGCAGCCCTGAAATTATAGAATGCCAGGTCCTCACCACACCAGAGTCATCTCACCAAAAGAAATAGGATTAGTACTAAAACTTATTACGTTTATAATGGGTATAACTGGATTCAACTTGCAGAACCGGAAAGCCAAAAATGTACCCGAGGGTGAAACCAGGGATATTCAGGATATATATATATATATGCAAGTGATGTGGTTTAATGTCTCAGCAACAGCTAAGTCAGCGGTCAGTTTAACAAACTCATATTCGGATGTGAAAATCCAGTATGCACATTGTATTGGGGTGGAAATGCAACATCGCTAACTAACCTAGTACTTGGCACAGGACGACACAAGAACAACCCACATAAATAAAAAAAATTCACAGAGTACATGTAGTTCCAAACTTTTGTCAGGCCATGATTGGTAACAGACACAGGAATTTACAAGGATACACACCTGGGATGACTCAACATGATTTGTTGACTCTCTGCCTGGGTCTACAGTGGGGTATGGGGTGTCGGTCATGGGTGCTGTAACCTACAATATAAGAAGTCAGAGATGGATGTACACCTCCAAAACATTAAACACAAATTACAAAAAAATATAGAAATGTGGCCTGTCGGTGCACCAATGCTACCCGCTGGCAAAGAAAACAAGGGAACATTTGAAAACAAAACATGAAGCAGTTACATGAAAAAAAAAATATAAGAAATTTACAAGAGCGTTAAGATTTAGAATGCACTAAATATGTGATCTTGACCTTGTGTCATGTGAACGCCAGAGAAATATGGAGAGAAATATGGATGGGCCAGAGAAATATGGACTTGTCACAGTATCATAGAGGTTTTGAAATTGCAGTCGAAAAAGGGGGATAACTCCGTAAGGATATAAATTATATTTGTAGTGAACACCATTCGTGTCCAGTTAATGATATTACATGATGTCGCCCAGGTGTGTAACGGAGCTATTTACACTTCAGTACCTCCTGGATTTCACACAAGGCGTGTGTTTATCACTATGCTATGGGAGAAGTCTAATGTCCATCAGGCATGTGACCAACATTGCAGTACAAGTAACACATTATTCTCATTATCAATAATTGCATGTTTTTTCTGGGGTATATACTTGTGTGAAATCACGGTAGTAGTGTCATTGTGTAGAATGCTAGAAGTCTTTATGAATGGTATAATGAAGTATGAACAATAATAGTGGTAATCGCAAACAGAGTATATACCTGAATAGGTAAGCTAACAGGTATGGCACAAGGGACTTGTTCCTCCGCGTGGACCAGATTTTTAATCCTACTGTTACTGCGCGAGTCAAAATCCAATGGATATCCTGTAAATGCAAAATTAATCAACTGCTTCACGGGTGTTTCATTGATGGAATTTCGAACAGTGCAGATCATGGTCAGACTGGACGGATGCACAGGCTGATCTGGATCTACACTGGTCGCAAATAAGCCCGATTTCTCCGTTCAGAGACACATATCATGATATGTTTTGAGTTATACAATGGGAATATAGAAAAAATAATGCAGACTTGTTTACACTGCATCATTACATTGACATCATTTGGTGACATCATATGATGGTGCTCTAGCAATGAAATGTAATTGGGATTTTATCAGCCAGTATGTATTGGCAAATGCAAAGCTTGTTACTTGATAAAATAATACATGTAGTAGATTCTCATCCACATGTCGGAATAAAATGGGGGAGAGCGGAAGTCTTTTATTATTCTGTGTATTTTTTTCAATATATAAAAAAAATCTGGATATTTATTATATGTGTTAGTCGAGATGATAATCTGCAAATTAATTTTACGAAATTATTACAAAGCAGGTTGCCATTGTATGGAAAAACTTACTACTGAATGTAGACAATCTGTTTATGACACGTCTGAAGTAGCAAGGAGGCATCACGCCTTTCTCATTTCCTGGGCACAGAATGACATTGTTTGCTGATTGAAAGAACTTGAGGCCATCTAAAAATAATTACTCATGTATATAATTTACTACGGAACCTGTCAACTGAGTTTCTTGGATGCCCTGTTGAGAGAGTTCATGGTATTTCAAGCATATGAGCAATTCAGGACATGTGTGTGTGTTTTGCAATCATGAACATACATCACTATCAGATATAACCACTGAAACCCATCAACATTAAATGCAATAATGTTTCCTGTGAGTATAGTTAGGAGACGTTCTAGTGTCGTACATGTACTTGATGAAATTTGATAATTTACATTACATGCAATTACATTGTTACGTGACATTTTAAACAGCCACTGCTTGAATACATCCATCGAACTTGTACGAGACTAACAAAAGTTTAAAGTGTTGAAATATAAGTACTGTTCATGAGTCACACTTTGTCAGGTTATGGATCAAATACTTTGTCCTTCAGCAGGATAATTCTTACTACCAACAAGCAAGCCAACAAAGTTCTACATATATGTACTTGTGTTACTATCATCAGTCACCACTGCACTGCTCTTTCTGTGCTTTATAATCAATTTGAAGGAGTTAAATTGCGACTGAAAACTGTATTCACGGAGTACGAAATTATTACAAAATATTTTTTGAAAATTACCTTTCAACGCTTTCTGCATGTTAATGTAGATAAGTACTTCCGAGTTGTTTCTCATTCCTGTAATAAAACATCTGAGAGTGGTAGCCATAATGGCCCATATAATTATTTCAAATGAGCATGATTGATTGATTGAAATTTTACATCGATTCAACAGCAAGGTCATATATAGATAGGTCCACAAGTTGAAATTGTGTAAGCACATGTAATGTGGCAGAGCTCCGGACAAGTTTTGTACCTAAAGAGTATTATAACCCAAGATTTCAATGCGTATTTTACCTCTGGTTTACCGTACAATCGCTATAACCAGACTGAGCTAACCAGGCACAAATACACACTACCTTCACATAGTGGGTTACGTACCGTGACATACATGTTGCATACCATCATGTATACAGAAGACATTCGTATTAATGAATGTAATATTACAATTTGTATTTTCAAGGATATGAAACTTAAAATTCTCAAAGCTTGAACATATTAATTTGCATTTTGCAAGACAAATCTCATTAATTACTTGAATAATTGTCTCTTATAAATTTTAATTACAACATAGCAATTTTTCTTTGACCAATTGCACAGATTATTTGAGCATTTATACAACTGATGGATTGTCAGTACATACCACTGATAACACCTGCAGTCCCTGGTTCCCCCACAGAAAAATGTATGTGGTTGCGGTTCATCCTGGATAAGCCCTACAATGTGTATTGAAAAAACCTTGCTATGAAAAGTGAAATGGTTAATGATCCCAGCAACAGCTAAGGTTGATCATGGATTATCGAATACGAAAGGTCATGTATTTGTCCCAGCATGATAGGGGAGCATCATAGGAATGAATGTCAATACGTTGCATGAAAGGAAACAGAAATAGTTAATTCAATGTAATGTAAATGGACAACCATGCTTCAGTATACATGTAAGTACAGCAGTAGTGAACACAAATGAAGTTACCTGTGTCCTAATTAACGACCAAGCTGATGCTGAAGTTCCATGGATACATGGGTCAACTTCAGTCACAACTGGCACCAGGTCAAGTCCCTCGATCTGAAATAATCGTCAGTAACCCTCATGGTCAGAATGTATTTTCAGAAACTATTTAAAGCAAAGCCTTGTATCTGAGGACATATTCTGACACTCGGAGGGAATATCCTTGTCTCACACCAGTACATATGATTTATCGTCTTATTAAATCATATGTTAGATTCTTTTTTGCACATTTGTCATTATTTCTATAAGAAATTATCTCTGTACTCTGTAAAGTGACTGTGTATCAGATGATACATCCGAAGATGAATTTCACAAAAACAGTTCAATGATTATTGTATGAATACAGTAGCAACTTGTCCTTGGTCATAAAAATATGTGTTTGCCAGACAATTATCACATTTGCATGTCAGCTTTCGATGTCGTTAACAGAAAGTCAAGATAATTACAGGCAAAATTTAACTTGGCCATGTTGCATCATCACTCTGCCTTCATACCTGTATTGAATGGCCTTGGTTAGCTCTTACTAAAAGCCGCCCAGAGGTGTCCACTTTCATGGCAAACCTCTGTTTGGTGTCTGTGGTAACCAAATGATGAATTTGCCCTTCAGTACAGCCAAGCCTCTTCAATAGATCAGCAGCATACAGGAATCCTCCTACAATGCGCCTTAGCACATTAATATTATTCCACCAACAGGGCCTTAACTAGGGGTGAAATCAAGACGAGGTGAAAGTTCTTGAGGTCCACGAATTGGACCGATAGCGCTAGGTGGGTCCGGGGCATGCCTCAATGAAATTTTGAAACCTAGAAGCCCTGAAATGCAGTTTCCAGGCTTCTAATATTGGGCTCATAGTGGTTTTTAAAACTGGGCAATTTAATTGAAAATACTAGGTGTCGACCGGACATCGCATATATACGCACCGCGGCCTGGTCATCAAGGTATACAACAGTATACATAGGGGTGGGGTGGATGAGGGCTAAATAACCAAATATGCCAGCCTTATAAATGCAAAAAGTAGCTACTATTCCAGACTTTATCGACTCGTAGTTTGCACCTTGGGGTACCGCGACTATGCTTACGCCATAATGTTGTTCATCCAACAAGAGTAATCTGGTTTCCCAGTACATCCAGGTTTGGAAGAAAATGAACTATATTACATTATAATTATGTACGGTATGCATGTAACTTTAATGAGACTAGAACAGTATCTAAATGCACAAATGCGGGTACACGTTACCCACTATTCAATGTGATATTTAAAAAGTATATAGCGGGAAATCCCCCGACAGCTTTCACTAACAACCCATTTTGTCACTGCATTTGGACACACTCCCGTTACAATTAATGTTCAGTGCAGAGTACTTCCCGAACGGGAAGCATATTACATTGTTAACGCTGCTTCCCATTCAGGAAGCAGGAAACGGAAAACAGCTGAAAATATCATTTTGCTTCACGGTCAGGAAGTTTGAGGTTCGTTCACTCTAGATCCATAGGTAACAGTATGACGGTACGGGTATAGGCTTTTGATAGGACAAGGTAAATAATAACTCTGGACAATGTGCAGTTCGTGAATGATTATTGGTGTACAAGTGAGCTTATTAAAGTATTATATATATCTTATGACCAAACCCCACCCCCTAACTGGCATTAATGCATTTTAGACCCCCGTGCCAAAATAAATGGGTTCCCTGAGATTTAGGGTGACCATGTAGGCAGGTTTCAAACTTGGCGATTACTCACCTGTAGTAATCAAGAGTGCCGGTCAATTTAGATCGAACGTAAGTCGGGGGCGAACTAGCCGTCTGCTCGGCTTATATAGCGAGTTATGACCATGCACGTGCATGGCCATAATCTCGAACCCCTCGTAAGTATGAAGGTGGATCTAAGATAATACGAAATAGACTGTATGACCAGTGATTATAATACATTTTTGTCTATGTCAATACACGCCATGACCGCCGCCAACAATAAACGTTTACAAGCCTTATACATGTAGCTTCATATTTATTAGAGGCTATATGTATGAGTACAGTATAGTACAGTACAGGGTAGTACAACATATAGGTACAACATTTAGAGTACAGTGTAGTACAAAATATAGTTACTTGTATAAACATTTAAAGGGATAATAAGTATGATAATTGTTGATGGCGGACATGGGTGTTCTGACATAGATAGGTCATCCCCGTTACATTCCTCCCCCCTTTAAAAAAAAATGTGTTGCATTGCAAAAAGTAAAATGAAGTATAGATATAATGAAATCAATCGACCATATAATGTTCATTCACGTTTCCGTGATCTCCGGTAGCTCACGGACACCCTGATCGTCCCGTCTGGCCTGAGGTGGACATCCGCCTCCTCATCCCTCGCTAGTGTGTTCTGCTCGTTCCAGGTGATTCCACCAGCAGCGTCTTCCATCTGCTGATGGCGACTACACATGACCGCCTGTCTGGCCATTTCCCGCTCGGGCTCCAAACGTCGGGGCGGCAAGTTATCCCGAGGATCTATGAAGTTCTCGTTTACCACGCGTTCAACTAAGATGGAGGTGTCCGTTTGTCCTTGGTGACGATCCGCTAGGTGGACCCGAATGGCGTGGTTGTCCTTCCCCACCTTTCCGCATGCCGAACACTTCCTAATACTTTTACTTTCGGTGTGAAATTTGTCCCAATGCTTCTGGAAGGCCCGAATAGTAGGGATCACATCCCTCCGCGGACAAGAACATTGAAGGTTTGCTTCGCTTTCTCCATGAAACTAACTTGTATCGGAAGATTTAATTTTATCATTGCATACATGTCTCATATTTCTATAATTTGATATTTCTATACACGTTTTATATTTCTATATATATATTGTTCATTATATTAATATTTTTACCCTAATCACATATTGCATACTATTTTACTATTATTTGTATTCTTCATCTACATTGTTTTGCCCTAAATGATACTCTTTTGTGTTGATGGGCCGTTAAGCACCATTCCATTCCCTCCGCGGACAGGCTGGTATGTGACACGGCATTCCACTGGGATTCCAGACGGGGCGTAGATGGCTAGTAAGGAAATGTCCCTCACTTTTGCCGGGGTGTAACTCCAATACATCCTCCATGGTACAGCCTGGAAATATAGAGTCGAAAGACAAGTACTTGATTCCAGAATGATTCACCCACAAATTCAGGCTAGTTGGCGTATATCAAAATACACTTCAACACTAGAATGATAATTAAATTCACAGTCACTTGTTCCGGCCCGTTCGGTGTGAGATGCCGGTATGTCTCCCTGTTGTATGTAAGAAATACTACATTATGCAAAAAATGCATGAATAAAGCGTATCCAACAAAGGACATTGTAACAGCAGTCTGTTAGCAATGTACACCTAACTCCAAGAGCTGTGAAATAAAACATAATATACATGCCAAGTGCAGTGTATCCAAGCATACGTATAGTATTAACATAGAATAATTGTAACTGTGACAATGCTGGTCAGTTGCCCTGGTCTGATTGGAGTATGGCTCCAGGTTGCCACCCTGAATTTATAACCAAGAAAATCATATACATGTCTAATCATCTCCAACTGGAAATCAAGGAATATTACAGTAACAATATGACGGAAATACTACTCCTTTCTACAACAATGCAACAGTTACTATTCATGGGATGTAATACAGCGCCAGAACAATGGTTCTAATTTACTTTCTTTGAAAACCAATTGGCCTAATCATTGTGTGAAAATCATTAGTATACTATACCCCAGCGTTTTTGCAACACATTAGGACAACGTGAAAAAAACTAACAAAAATATGTATAATTGATTCGGCACACCAATTTCACCCATAATTATTCACTGTTTCATATTACCATGCAGTGTTTCATTTACTACAGGCCTTTGTGGGGCCATACATTCTGTAACATTGCTCAAGGACTTTGAATATGTAATTCTTGATAGCACATGAAACACTGTTGGTAAGATTGACAACACTAAATTAATAATACAATTAATGATGGGATGGAAAAAGATGACGATGTTGATGGATGAAACACAGAGAACATATGTCAATTATTACAAAACACATGCCAATCTATCCATTGGCAGAACTCAATGTAATATGTCTTCACAATTGTTTCAATGAATATAATGGAATAAAAAGCTGAAGATAACCGCTATGCAGTTACCATGAAGAGGGATTATTAACAAAATAAAGCAACAAATTATCCCACTAACAGTTAGGTTAGTGAGATAACTTGCTCTAAATACAACGCGGTTATTCTTAGCATGAATGAAAATGTATTCACAATTCACTTCATTGCATAATAAATTGCGATACAGAGAAGCAATGTAAGCACACAAACAAAAAAAAAACAATCAGACAAGTGAATGTTTTGCCGATAGACCAAACCATGACGGTACGGCTCACTGCAGTTCAGCACAATTATAGTACTTGCACGAACAAGCAAACTTGTACGTATGACTTATATTGATAACTTTGTCAAGATTATGATAGCAATTAAAACAATATACAGTATGGACATGGTTTAGCAATATGCAGTGTACATGTATGTGAACAAGAAAAAATATACCCCCAAGTTATTTACAACGAGACGGTCATGTAATTTGCAATATTCAGTGTATTTACATTGTGGGTGAATATGGGCTACCAAATCGTGACCTGCGTATGTCTGTCTCGTTACTGTGCGACTCTATCATGTCTGGTGTCACATTGAGATCTGTGTCACTCTCACATATTGAGACCTCTGCTGTTGTCCCAAGTGAGTCAGTGTATGTCTCTGTCTCGTCTGGTACGTTAGGCTCCCATAAGGCAGGTGTTTGTTCTGCCTCGTAGGGTTTAAGATGGTCTACGTGTACCACGAGGGGTTTGGTTTGCGGACCTCGAACTATCTCATGTGTTACGTCTGTAAGCTTTGTGAGTACTTTGTAGGGCCCTGTCCATCCTAATCCTAGACTTAAATTTGCTTTCGGAGGGTACCATCTCCAAACGAAACATCCTGGTTCAAATGTGCGTGGTTTTAACCCACGGTCATAGTACTTTTTCTGGTGTTTTGCTGCGCGATCTAAGTTTTCAGCTACGAACTTGAAAGTTTTGTGTATGCTGTGCTCTAGCCAATTAACGTATTGGACTGGACAACTAAAGTCCCCCGCCCCACTGGCATTAGGATTCCCGACTATTAAGTCAATTGGTAGTGTAACCTCTCGCCCAAGCATGAGTGAATTGGGTGTACACCCAGTGCTGTCATGAATAGTAGATTGGTAAGCCATGAGGACAAAAGGAATCTGTTCATCCCAGTTGGAACGGTTTTCATTCACGTACGCTTTGAGCATCGTTTTGAGCGTTTTATTAAACATTTCTACAAGACCATCTGATTGAGGTCTATAGGGGGTCGTATGACTTGTGTATGCCCAGTAGTTCGCACATGTGTTGAAAGAGGTGAGATTCGAACTCCCGTCCTTGATCAGTGTGAATTTGCGTTGGGGTCCCCATTCTACAGATTATCTCTGTTACAACTTTGTCTGCTACTGTCAATGCGGTATGATTAGGGACAGCGAATGCCTCTTTCCACTTCGAGAAATAATCACCTGCTACGATTATATACTCATTGCCATTTTCTGTCATAGGAAGTGGACCGACAATGTCTATGGCCAATACCTCTAGTGGTGACCCTACTTTGAACTGGGACAAAGGTGCTTTACCTACCCCGGGACCCGGTTTAGACTGGGGACATTGTGAACATTCTTTACACCATCTTCGAATGTCACTTGACATGCCGAGCCAGAAAAATCTACGTTTAATGGATGATATGGTTCTGTCCCTTCCCAAGTGACCTGCCACTCTATTACAGTGTAACTGCTCAAAAATCACTGTCCTCAACTTTGATGGAGCAACCAAAACGGGTGTGTGTCATTGTTAGGATGTGAGGCTGACCTAGAGTACAAAACATTGTCTTCGGTAAGGAACAGAGATTCCCATAGAGACCATAGAGTCTTTACTGGAGTGGAATGATTTCTTAATTCCGAGCTAGGTGGTTTGGAATCAAACGAGCATTTCATCTGTACAATGGTGCTAAGTGTCTCGTCTTCAGTTTGCCATTGTTGTATCTGCGCAGTGGACCAAAAGTCTAACCAGTTAGGTAGCATCTCGGGAATCTCAGACGAGTAATTTGGCGCCTCTTCAGCACCGTGTTCAACTGTCTGCGGTTGCTGAGTGTCACCAGTCAAGGTTCTAGTGTTTGTATCTTCACGAATGGGCCGTATGGTAATGCTTGGTTTAGCTTTGCTTGATCTTACTGCACTACTGCGTGTTTTCTCACAATCTGGGAAAGTAGACCTTTTGCAAAGTCTATGTGGTTTACGAGACATGAAATCAGCATTAGAATGTAAACTGCCTTTCCGATATTGAATTTCGAAATGATAGGTTTCCAATACTGAGATCCATCTCGCCAACATGCCTTCTGGCTCCTTAAAGTTCTTTAGCCATACCAATGAAGCGTGATCGGAACGGACTAGAAATTTGCGACCCCACAGGAAGTGTCGATACTTCTTCACGAAGGTGACTACCGCTAACAATTCTCGGAAAGTCACACAATGAATGTGTCCGTTTCGTTTGGATATGCCAGCACAGGATTGGATGTGAGTTTCAGTTTCAGAGTTTCGAATGACAATTGACATTGGTCGGACCAGACAAACCTTGCATTCTTTCTCAGGAGGTCATTGAGTGGGCTACCGAGAGTTGAACAACCTGGTATGAACCGGCGATAATATCCTATTATACCCAGAAAGCTTCTAACTTCGCCTACGTTTTTCGGGACAGGCCAAGATAGAATCGTGTCAACTTTATCAGGGTCACACTTTATCCCCTCCTCAGAAACAACATGTCCTAGGAATGAAATTTCCTTTTGGAACAGATTGCATTTAGACGGCTTTAGCTTCAAATTTGCGACCTCAAAGGTCACGCCTTCCAAAAGCCCTAAAGGTCGGGCTAAAAAGACCTTAAAACAAATCACGGCCGTGTCTCCTCTGCGATCACGGCAAGGGCCGGGTGACAGGTCGGCCTCTCCACTACCACTCAGGGGTAGGCCCACGGCTATGGAGAGGATCCCTACAAAACCGCCCAGGAAAGGGTCTGATGACCCTGGATCACAGAAAGGGTCTGATGACCCTGGATCGCAGAAAGGGACAGACGGCCCCATTCCACTGAAGAACAGGTTTGAGTCGTTGGACTCGATGGAGACTGAAGAGTCTTCTGACACTCCAACGGCCAAACCTGTTCCACCCCGCAAACCCATACTCCACCTACATAAAACATGGATACTATTATCCAATGGAACTGTCGAGGAATTAAAGCAAATCGTGATGAATTAACAATTTTATTAACTCAACACAACCCCATTGCTGTTTGTCTTCAGGAAACATTCCTGAAAGTTGACGATACATTTTCTTTTAAATCACATGATATACAGTAAGTGTTCAGATAACGCTGAACGCGCATCTGGTGGAGTCTCAATCCTTGTTAATTTGAGCACCCCACATAGTCTCGTGAATCTTAACACTAATCTTCAGGCTGTGGCCGTTACGATTCACAAGACTATTACATTATGTTCTATCTACATTCCACCATCTGCAGTCCTGTTAAAATCAGAACTAGATAATCTTGTCTCTCAGCTCCCTTCGCCTTTCATTCTCCTTGGCGATTTTAATGGACATAACATGCTTTGGGGTTGTAAAGACACAAACAAAAAGGGGGAACTTATTGAAAATTTTCTTTCCGATCACAATCTCAGCATTTTTAATGATAAATCGAGCACATATTTACATCCCGCAACCGGTTCATATTCCTCTCTGGATTTTAACTCTGTGTCATCCTTCTCTGTATTTAGACTTTTACGTGGAAAGTTGGTGACGACCTATGTGGGAGTGACCACTTTCCTGTCTTCTTGCAGAGTAATGGACCACCATCCACTGACAGAGTCCAGAGGTGGAAATTACATAAAGCCGATTGGGACACATTTCGTAATATGTGCATGATTGAACTAGATTTTGATCGCTTTCGAGATGCGGAAGATCCACTAGAACACTACGTTTTCCCTTTTACACGATATTGCAGAAAAGACAATACCAAAAACCTCGGCAAAGCCCAAACATGTCAATAAACCATGGTTTGACGAAGAATTGCAAAGAGGCAATGACTGCTCGTAAGCAGTCTATTCGTCAAATCAATAACAACGCAACACCAGATAATTTAAATGCTCATAGAATTTTTAGAGCGAAAGCTCGACGCACAATTAAAGCTAGCAAGAGAAGGACTTGGAGATCTTTTGTCTCCAAGTTGAATTCGCGATCTAAAATGAAAACCACATGGGACATGATTCGTAAGATAAACGGTAAAGGTAAATCAACTTCTATCAATCACCTCAACAAAGCAGGACATAAAGTATCTTCCAAAACAGACATTTCAAACACATTAGCAGATACCTTCTCCAAGAACTCCTCATGTAATAACTATTCTGAGGAGTTCTTGAAGGTGAAATCTGAGCAAGAGAAAACTAAACTTAATTTTAATTCGGACAATTCAGAACATTACAACGCTCCTTTCTCTATGAGGGAATTAAAAGCTTCCCTCGAGAAAGCACATGATACATCAGCAGGCCCGATGATATCCACTACCAACTGCTTAAACATTTACCTGAACACTCTTTAGACAACCTCCTTGAAATATTTAATACCATTTGGGAACAAGGCGTATTTCCGCCTTCATGGCGGGAAGCTACAATCATACCTGTTCCCAAAAACCGGGCAAGGATCACACGACCCATCAAGTTACCGTCCCATCGCACTTACTAGCTGCGTCTGTAAAACCATGGAACGAATGATTAACGACAGGCTTGTCTGGTTTCTGGAATCCAATGGACTGATATCTGAGTATCAGTCTGGATTCCGTCGCAGAGAAGCACTGCCGATAATCGATTAGACTCGAAGCATTCATTCGAGACGGGTTTGTTAACAATGAACATATAGTTGCCATATTTTTTAGACCTAGAAAGGCATATGACACGACGTGGAAGTATGGGATTATGAAGGACCTTCATGACCTCGGTCTGAAGGGTCATCTTCCTGATTTTATTTCTAATTTTTTTGAAAGACAGACAATTCCAAGTCCGAGTCGGTACAACCCTTTCTGATCCCCATGAACAGGAAATGGGTGTACCGCAGGGAAGTATATTGTCTGTTACCCTTTTTTAGCATTAAACTGAATAATATTGTAAAATGCCTGCAACCAGGTGTTGACTGTTCTTTATATGTCGATGATTTTTTAATATGTTACAAATCAAAGAACATGCATACTATTGAGCGCCAATTACAACTGAGCCTCAATAGAATAAACAAGTGGTACCACAGAAAACGGCTTTAAGTTTTCGAAATCTAAAACTAACTGCATGCATTTTTGCAAAAGACGCGGTCTTCACCCTGATCCCGAACTTAAACTGGGAACACTACCCATCCCACCCAGTTGTTCGGGAGCAGAAGTTTCTTGGTCTTATCTTTGATTTGATCCTAAACTCACTTTTAAACCCCATTTACGATACTTGAAAGCTAAATGCCAGAAAGCACTCAACTTAATGCGAGTGGTAGCAAATCATGACTGGGGTGCAGACCGAAAGGTGCTGCACCGCCTTTACATCGCACATGTCGCTCAAAACTAGACTACGGATGCACTGTATATGGGTCTGCCAGTAAATCCGATCTTCGGACGCTCGATCCAATACATCACCAAGGCTTACGACTCTGCCTGGGTGCATTCCGTACGTCTAACGCACAGAGCTTATATGCCGAAGCAAATGAGCCTTCTCTCCACGACAGACGCACCAAATTATCTTTGCAATACGCCACTAAACTACATTCCAATCCATCTAATCCAGCTTATAAAATCACTGTCTTTCATCGAACTACAGATGCTGTATTCGATAAGAAACCAAGCTTCAAACCACCATTCGGCAAGAGAATGGATCCTTTTGATACACGATGCTGGTTGGATCTGGATCACATTGCCAAATACGCTGTTCCAGATACTCCACCGTGGCAGTTGGAGCAGCCCAAGGTGATCTTCGATCTTAGTCAGCACACGAAAGCAAGCAACTGATCCATCCATTTTTAAATCACTTTTTCTTGAGGTAAAAGACAGATACAATACATACACTCCGCTTTTTACTGATGGCTCAAAGATCGGGGACCGGGTAGCATCTGCTGCCGCTGTCCCTGAGGGAGATCTTCAATCCAGACTCCCGACAAATCTTCGATATTTTCTGCGGAATTGAGGGCGATTTTACTTGCTCTTGATTTCGCGAAAATATCTTGGAGAAAGCAATTCATTTTATTTTTCCGATTCATTATCTTCACTACAAGCTTTGTACAACATGAAGCTTGAACATCCACTTATCCGCCAAATCATGGAGCTACACCATATTTTACTTTCGTCTGGCAAGGACATTATTTTTTGTTGGCTACCCAGTCATACTGGTATCAAGGGCAATGACAGGGCAGATATGCTGCCAAGGCCGCCCTGGATCTACCAACTTCTCATTTTCCTGTTTGCTATCATGATTTTAAATCATCCATCAACTCATTCATCTCCGATACAATGCAGATCCAGTGGGATCTGCTCACAGATAATAAACTTCATGCTGTGAAACCGACTCTGGGCGAATGGACTCCTGGCTACAGACATGTACGCCGGGATGAAGTTGTCCTTAGTCGATTGCGCATTGGACATACACGACTAACGCATTCGTATATGCTCAAAAGGTGAGCCGCGTCCATGGTGTATTCCATGCCACAGCGCATTTACCGTGCAACACATCCTACTGGACTGTATCGATTTTGCCGAGACTTCGAGGCAAACCACAATCTTCATCCTTTACATTCACTTGGCGGAGCTATTCCGAGGGTGGAGAACATTGAAGAATGGTTTGCTTACAATTATTTCAACATGAAACTACAAACTTGAGTATCGGAAAATTTAAAATTAATTTTATCATTGTTATACATGTTTCTCAATTAGTTATACTTTTATAAATTCTATACACCGTTGTTCCTTATTTATATTGGTTTTAATCAAATTAATTAATTTTACAACCTTATCAATCTGATTAGATTATCAACATGTTAACATACTATTATTTTACTATATTCTTTTTATTCTTCCATCTACAATTGTCTTGGCCCCTAAATGATACTCCTTTATTTTGTGTTGATGGGCCGTTAAGGCACCATACCCATTCCATTCTTCCATTCAAATTTTAGCGGTTTCGAAGTCCGATTCCAAAAACTAACTGAAGATTTTGTAAAGAGCTTTCCTCTAAAATGTTGAGCCAAACACAATCGCATCCGTCCTAGGTTAGCATAGGCATTGTTTACCAGTGTAAACCCCATCAAAAACCAAGTCCATCTAGCCGTTAAAAGGTTGAGCAAGGGGCGTTAACACAGACCGAAAGGGTAGAAACTTTAGAATTGTTACAGACCCTTGTGTGTTAACGGAACCTGTTTTGGGATTTGTCGGGTCGTCCATTCGATTTCACACTGCCAATATCCAGAAAGCAAGGATCTAATGTTGCTAAACCAAACCCCATTGGAAACCCCCCAATGAAATTATAGAACTGGTAGGTCGCAATGTCGTGGGCAAACGGGTATGTCGTCCTTCGGTAGTCCACCTTGATTTAACTTGTTCCGGTAATCAATGCAAAAACCGTAACAGACCCGTCCTTTCTTGAGTTACGAGTAACGATAGGTGCCGCCCAAGGTCTACCAGTTGCATGGTATTCGTTATGATATCATTTTTTCTAGCATCGCTTGTAGTTCTTTCTCAACAACTTTCTTCTGCATTTGCGGTTAGTTCTACGTTGGTCCCCATTTTCAATTGAATTGGATTTGCTACCACCCCCCCGTTTAAACAATGTCAAATTTTATTTTTTTTAACAAGATCAGTTATTTTAACCTAGTTTACCCATCTGACCCTAGGAAATATTTACTCGGTAGGACACAAATTAATTGTCTAAGAGATTTCCCTTTCCCTTTTTGAGGTAGCGAGTTCCGCAGATGCCTTGTTTCATTGACTGAGCTGAGATGTTCTGGGAAAACCATTTGTTGGGTGTCGTATTTGTTTTTTCCTCAGAGCCTTCTGGTATAGGTTCTACACCATTGTTACAGTGAACTCTGCTGCAGTGTCTTACAGTTAAGTCGACAGTCTTGATTGTTCCATGTTGGCAATACTGAACGGAAACGCTAAACTTTGTTGCTTGGTTCTAATGTTTCCCAATGATTGCGGTCCTTCCTTTTTTAACTTTAACAGGTTTTAGTCGGACAAGTTTATTTAAACGCCGAAACAGACATTACTCGACCGAATGAGGATTTTACAAGGGACCATCGCTAGTCAGTAAACTTTTTGCGGTGTTAAGTTACTTTTGCAGGCTCAACTAATTACCTTCATTTGTGGGTCCCCTATGTTTACCCTTAATTGATGTTTTCACCAACTATCTCACTTTTGCGGTGGGAACAGTATTATATTTTTCTGGTCGCCTTAATGCGGGCACAGCGCGTTATTTGTTTTCTCTCTGATTAATGGAAATGTTACGTGTCATCAATGTTCATGGTTGCTCTGGCTATATCGAGCGATAAACATCAATTGCTAATGAAAGAAAGTCTCCATTTCCAAGAATTCCCCTCAATTTCGCTTATTTACAGCCACTATCATGTCCTTGATCGAAAAATTGGTTCCTTTCCCAATTTTGAAATTCGTATTCCATGATTTTCCTCCCATTACTGTGGCATATGGATATTCCATCTGCTTGGGTTTTGAGTGTTTTTTTCAACACCGTTACCCTGAGATTGGCCCAATGCAAGCCCAAGTTTAATCGCACATAACGAACTTGAGAGGACAGTGGCCGCATGCCCCATTATCAACTTAAAGCATTAGGCAAGAAGTGTCGCTATGATAAGCCCTGAACAAACATGCACGACTACTGCTGTGAATTAAAATTGATACGACTTTTTGTTGGCCTTTTGTGGTTACACTAAGATGGTTGGGGTCGTACGACTGGACTTTCGGCCACAAGTTTCGGTCCACAGTTCGTTGCTAGTTTTTCCTGATTGTGGACATTGATTTGGACTCCATGGGTGGTTATTTGGCACCTTTTTGACTTAGTAATAGAGTGGAAAATTGGCAAATGAAAATGTCCTAATTTGCCTTACAGTGTAAAACATGCCTAATCCCGGTCCTCTAATATGGACTCGATGCACCCTACGTCTATTATGTGTTGGACACCGATGACCTATACCTATACCTCCCCCTCCCAGGGCTTGGACTTCTGCTTCTGTCCCACCCCCCGTGTGGGTAAATGCTATCTATGATTTCATGTTTCTCAATGATCTTTATACAAGCGGTCTATCTTCTGTAATCAATCTCAGCGGACCTTGGTTGCGACAATCAGTAATCGATGGGTTTTTGTGTTACATGTTTGCTTTTGTCATGGGGCAATGGCATGTATGTGTTGGCTGGATCGCCTTGTTCTGTATTAGAATCTTACGTAACGTGGTTGGTTTCCCTATCGAGGTTGGCAGAAGTTATCGAACGCCTCGTTATTCGCCAAACCGCCCTAATCCCCGATGCGAGCACCTTCCAGTGATTTAGGAATGATTGAAATTGCGGAACGTGTTCTGCGTAACTCTGAACTACCAACCCAACCGGGTTATGAAAACTTGATCGATGAACGTATAGTTTCCAATGCAGTTGTGTGCAAATTTCTGTGGAAATTGCTAAACTTGCAACCCCGCTTTGAGTGCATAAACCGTAGACCGGCTACTGATTCACCCCCTTTCGCCTAACACGTGACCTAAAATTTCCGCATCGATATGGCGCTGAGATTCACTCTTGTTTGGGTTAAATCTTTGGCCTAGTAAAGCTTTTTCAATTCGTGATAGTTTTGCAGCTGAGCCGGCATGAGATCGCCATAGAAGTTTTTGGGAATTGTCCCCTCAAGACCTCATTGTAAAGTTGCTGTTGCATATTCGGAGACATCCCATGTTAAAGTTCCAATGCGCTTACTTGCGCGAACTGTACGATGTTAAATCCCTGCCCATTCGACAGATATTCTTTTCCGTCAAACTTATCTGGAATTTACCTATTTTCGCGACGACGCGTGTAAACCATTGTCGTACGACATAATTTTTCTCGTTGAACGATCGTGGTGCTTGCGAACTAATCATGGTTTGTTTTGGCTAACGAGATCAGGCTCGGATCGGTTCGTGGGGCATTAATTAGTTGCTGTAAACCGACATGTGTGTTCTCGGACCAGTGGACTGCGGTGTTTTCATGTTTTAAAATGAAACGGTAAGTTTGATTTAACCAACCCTTGATCAAAAAAAAAACGTATACTGATTGTCTCGCTTATCGGTGGGGCACTGCTGTTACATTACTAACTTAATAGCTTTAACGTTGCAGCCTTGGCGGACCATGGCATGTTGTGGGTTCATGGCGTGGCGTAATGCCGTATTCCGTCCTGGATGAACGTAGTTTTCTATCGCTGGCGTGTTTGTTTCTTTTGACATGTACCCAGAATGAAGCATGAGATGTATTTGTATTTGGGTTAAATGGTTACTCGACCAATCGGCGAAGTTATAGTTAATTACGCCATCCATAACTGATTTGAGTTTGTTTTGCATGTCCTGGTTTGGAGGCATTGCGGAATGGCATTCCGGAAGGTGCCCGAAAGGCCGTGCGCGGCGCACCACCCAAATACCCGGTATTTCCGGTATGCCTGGGTCGTTACCCTTCGTACAATGTATTGTGCTTATGTACGGCAAGGACGTTGGCGCACCATACCCTGATGTAATCCGAATGTCCCGCCTGATATATTATGGTTCAATTAACCCTTGCGAGTGTTTTTTTGTGAGGACATATCTGGGGCATGGCCACAAACCCCGGTGTAATCCGGTGTTTCTTTCCTGATGAAATCTCAGTGTTCATACTCTTGCGAGTTGTTAGTTGCGAATGACATGTGTGGCGTACCAATACCCCGGAGGATTACCCTGTGTTCTGGCTGGGTACCTACATCCGAGTCATACCCTCGCGATGTTTGTGTGACGAACACATTTGTGGGTGGCGCACCATACACGCCCCGTAATCCAGAATGTATAGATTGTATCCTGCAGCTCGTTGAGTGGTATTATGCGAAGTTCACCGACGTGGAGCATTCATCAACATATATCTGGATATGATGGGCAGATTTGTTCTGAATTGGTGTAGTTGGAAGCTTCCCGTGAAGGCAATACATGGGTACTACTGGAATGTAAACTTTGGGGCATTCCGAGACTTAGCTAGGAAAAGTATTTTTGTCGGTCATCCATCAGAAGGCAAGTGTGAGCTCACCATAGTTTTTTGATGCCACCTGCAGGTGTTGATGACATGTTCCGTAACTGTGAGATTGCCTAAGTGAAAGACACATCTTGACCACCAAAATGCATTAAGAGTAATCAGGTGGATGTGGGGGGGGGGTGTCGGTATGCCCGTTGTTGTTGTTTTTTGGTGTAAATTTTTTCCGGAAGTTATTGGAAAGCAAGTACGTGATGTGTAGATCCACCCACTTTTGTGTATGTCTTCCTTCCGGTTGATTTTATTTTCGGTACCCGCTGTGTTTGAATCTGATTTAGTTATGTAATGCATCAGTGGTGGTTAGAACGTTTGGCCCATCATTTTTTAACTTGCGGGGTAATATTCCGCTGAAAATAATAGACACTGTCTATAATGTGGACGATGTAGGCAGAATTGATGTTTTCCATGCCTTGCATAGCTGGCATGTCCCAATGTAACAAGTTTACTTGTACGTGGCGTGTGTTTGCCTCCCACCATTAGTTTTTCAATTTGCCTTGTAATGCCCCCCCCCCCACCCCGGGCGGTTTGGCAAAATGGGTATTTGCTGCCTCCCACCATAAGATGTTCACCTTGTTGGCATTTTGTTATTTGTAAAGTGGCCGTGTGTTTGCCCACCAAAGTTAGTTTCGTTACACCTGTTTGTGGTAGTTGTTATTATTATGCAAAATCTGTTTCATTGTAGTTGTAACTGCAGATGGAGTGGGGGGGGGGGGGGGGGGGGGGTGTAAATTAGACCACCATACATGGTATTCTGACTATTGAGCAGAAAGTTGTGATTCTTGCCGGTACCATGCGACTGACGATAATTGTCCCAGTGTTGGATTTCCCCCCCTGGGTTTGGTTTTATATACACGTAATGTTTGGTTGTTTGACCGGGTCCAACCACCAATCCGGTTGTCATTGGTATTGTCGGACCATGTTTTAGGAAAAAGGAAATAGCCCAATTTTCTAGAAATGTGGTGGCAATATGCTTGGCATATCCAGTGAATTTGTTGCAGTGTTTAATCTCCCCGACTATGCGCACGGTAACTCAAGGTAACGACTGTCGCGTAGTTTGTATTGATTTTGACCAATATCCGATGGTAATACATGTGACCACTGGCCGCGTGTTTATATTTTATGGCCTATCTGCGTACTTGGCAAACCACGAGGTAGCTATCATGTAAGCCGATTTTCTTTCTTTGGGCCAGGTGAAATTTAAATTCTCAAATTCAGTTGTCCCCTTAAACTTAAATTTTACTCGCCATTTTTGTTTGTAAAATGAACAACAAATGTAATTGTTTTAGTTTGAAATGTTCAAAATGTTTTGAGAAAACGGGACCTAGTAATGGTCACGGCACCAATGTAACCGGAATCGTATCGGGCGTTGTGTAATTGTTTGAGGTTCGTTCAACTCTAGATCCATAGGTAACCAGTATGACGGTACGGGATATAGCTATTTTAGAAAGGACAAGGTAAATAAAAAATTAAGCTCTGGGACAAATGTGCAGTTTTATGAAATGAATTATTTTGGTGTACCAAGTGAGCTTATTAAAGTATTATTAATATTAATCTTATTGAACCAAACCCCACCCCCATAACTGGTTTTAGTTAATGCCATTTTATTTTTAGACCCCCGTGCCAAAATAAAATAAATGGGTTTCCCTGAGATTTAAGGAGACCATGTAGGCAGGTTTCAAACTTGGCGATTAACTCACCTGTAGTTATCAAGAGTGCGCCGTGCAATTTAGAATTGAACGTAAAGTCCAAGGGCCTGTAACTAACCGTCATGCATCGTCTTTATATAGCGAGGTTATGACCATTGCACGTGCAGTGGCCTAAAATTCATCGAACCCCCTCGTAAGTATGAGATCCAGTGGGAAATTTTCCTTGGCACACAAGATAATAAAAAACTTTCATAGCTGTGAAACCGACTCCCTGGGCGAATGGACTCTCCTGCTACAGAACATGGTACGCCGGGAATGAAGTTGTCCCTTAGGTTCGATTGTTGCGCATTGGACATTACACGACTAACCGCATTCGTGTAATGCCTCAAAATGTGAGCCGCGTCCATGGTGTATTCCATGCCCACAAATCGTGCCATTTTCAACCAGTGCAACAACATCCTACTGGAACTGTAATCGATTTTTGCCCGATATTACGAGCAAAACATCTCATTGTTACTTCCACTTGCGGATCTATTCCAGGTGGAGAACATTGAAGGTTTGTTTTCGCTTTCTCCATGAAACTAACTTGTATCACAGGAAGATTTAACTTTTATACATTGGCATACAAATCTCATAGTTTTCAAATAAATTAATTTATATCACTTATACACGTTTTTAATATTTCTATATATATATAGTTCAATCAAATCATAAATATTCTTTTTTACCCATAATCACATAATTGCCAATACTATTTTTACTATTATTATTTTATTACTTCATAAATACATTGCTTTGGCCCTAAATGAATACTCATTTTGGTGTTGATTGGGTCACCGTATTTAAGCAACCATTCCATTCCATTCCAAGTGAAACGAAACTTGTTATCGGAAAATTTAAATTTTATCAATTTGAATATCCATGTTACTCCATTTACTATAACTTTTAAAATAATTGCCACCGGGCCACCGGGTTTCGAAAGAAACGGGTGGCCATAATAGTGGTTTTGGACCGTCTTGTTCGTCCGTCCGTACCGTCCCGTTCCGTCCGTCCACACTTTTCGGGTTAACCAACTTATGGTCACAGTTTCTCAAATTTCGGTTAACCACTATTGTCCACACAGTGTTTCTCAAATATGCTGCAGGTGCAATCCGCGTTCGACAGACGCATTTCTTGTTCCTATTGCACGTTGTTCAATTTATATTGTTTATCAATTAATTAATTTATTTTTACCTTATCAATCTGATTGATTACCACATGTAAACATACGTATTTTACTATTATTTATTTTATTCTTCCATCCGACATTGCTTGGCCCTAAAATTTATACTATTTTGTGTTGATCGGGCCGTTAATGCAACCATTCCATTCCATTCCATTCTATATAATTTTATAATTCTAATACACGTTTTTTCAATTTAATATTGTTTATCAAATAATTAATATGTTTACCTTATCATACTGATTGATTACCACATTAAACAACAAACGAATTATTACTATTATTTTTATTCTTCATACTACATTGCATTGCTTGGCCCTAAAATGATACCACTTATTTGGATTTGATGGGCCGTTTAAGCCACCATTCCATTCCATTCCATGTTGATTTGAAAGCACTGTAATCACTAACTATCAATCAACAAAAATATTCAATCAATCCCCACCCCACCCACAATAATTAATGTAGTCAGCCTAGGACACACATCCCCCAATCCATGAATGAGAAGATAAATCATATTAAATTCAGGTACTTGATTTGCACAATTAAACATTCTAAACACATTTTAAAATAAAAGAAAAACTTGAACTTAACAGTATTTTCAGTTGCACGGTAAATGTCAAACAAAAAAACCAAAAAAAATTAGCCAACCTTTCTAACGTCCGAAAGGGGGAGAAAATCCATGATGGAAGGGTTCGGATCAAAATCTAAATACACATTGCGCATCTACACTATCATACCGAAGCTATATAAAAAACCAAATATCAGGCCGCATAGGTTTATCGAGGTTGAAAGTTTTTTTCGACATACAGGTATACGTTGACCAGAGGTACGTACAGAGACACTCTGTGGAGAGAAAACAATTTCAATAAAAAAAAAAAAAAATTTAACCCAGTTTTAGGTATTTTTTTCAAAAAGGGGCAGGGCAAAATAAGTAAGGAAGTGCCATTGATTTATACCCACTGGTATCTTGCCAATTATTTTGCGAGCCGTAGTTGCGTACATTGCTAACAAGTGTTTTCGCAACTACTTGCCAATAATTTTTTATTTGAGAATATCATGTTCTTTAGATCTAAGACTAGATATAGTAATCAATGACTTCCATCCCCATTTATCAACAGAGATTATTAATAGACATTGGCATTCCTACTAACTATTATTTTTAAAATTTTTTTTCAATCGTAACATTTTACTGAACATTTAACAAAAAGATTAAATGATCTAAAGATTCCAACTAGATATCTCTTGATCAAGAGAAACAAAACCATTTTTCCACAATGTAGGAAAATATCCCGCATGCACGATTACAGAAACAATAACAACCCAATTTGAAATAAAATAATTGTCAACAAAACATCTGTCCATTATTAATTCATGCGCGTAATGCGAAAATTTACAACATTTTTCCAAACTTTATTTTGTTTTGAATCAAAATAAGGCTGCATTTACCATTGACGTGTTCTTCCGAGTCGGACGTCACGTGATGCGGTCCCATGTACACTGGTGGAGGGTAATTACTGGCGCACATAAGGACTATGAAAACAAAATCCAATGAGCCAATTGGCAACTTGCAGTGGCAAAAATAATTATGTTACAATAAACTGGCTCGAACCTCACTAACAGTTCAAGCCAACCGTTATGTAGGTCATATTTCAAGAGAGTAGGTAACATAATCCACCCCCACCCCCAGACCCATAATCCCCCCCTCATGAATGTATTTTGAACAGACGGACCAAATAAATTCCCCCCGGACAAAATCCCCCAGGTCAATAATCCAGCTAGGACCAAATTCCCTCCCCCCCCCCCCCCCCCCCACCCCCCCCCCCCCCCCCCCCCCCATTCAGAGTTCAATGGTAGGACAAATCCAACCCCCCCCCCCAATGGTTTGGGAGGTATTTTAACAGTAAATAGAATATAATTAAACTAATTATTAGGTAGAAAGTATGGCACTTGTTGCTTACTAGTACAATGTTCCAATAGAGCAAAAGAGGTTAATTAAACTGTATCAAATTAGATGGACCCCCGCCACCCTGTTGGGATTCCCTCGCAGATTGACCGGTATGAGCCAATCAGATTGGTTTTTCCATTCCGTCAATTTTGCTGGGGCTCCGACAGGGGGGTCCATCAATTGACACCAATCACCAAATGAATCGAAACGAGTTTTCCCAGAACCTGACTAATTTGCAACTAAGTTTGGAAGTTATGGAACATTAAATTTCAAAATTTGGCTTTTTTAATCTTTTTATCCTTTTATTATTTTTTTTAGTGGTGTAGAAAGGTTCTTCGAGCCAATTATCACCCATATCAAAGGCCCCATAAATTTAAGCGAAATCTCAATTTTAATTTGACAGGTCGCAGCCACGAAAACAGTCAACACGGATAACGGTTTACATGGACGATGATTTTTGGGTTCATAAGGAAGGAAACTCATTTTCATCCAGATTATACGGCAAATACTTGACAGTACAAAATATAGCAATATACACATGTTATAATTACATAAACCAATTGCCCAAACTTTTAAAAGAACATGCAATGTAAATTTTATTCGATAATATATAAACATTGTAGCTACCTGGACTCTAACATATCGGTATGGAAGGTGTTCGAGCCAATGTCCACCCTTAAATATAAAATTTATGGAAAACAAAATATATACATATACTTTCAAATTTCTGAAATAGCCAGACTTATACAATTAAAAAATCTCTTTGAGTCAATAAGATATCTCTTTCAGTCAATAATATATCTATTTGAGTCAATAAAATATCTCTTTCAGTCAATAAGATATATATTTGAGTTAATAAGATATCTCTTTCAATAAATAAGATATCTTCTTCCGTCAATAAGATATCTCTTTGACTGAAAAAGATATATGTTACTTATAAAGATATCCTGTTCATGTACTAGATATCTTATTGACTGAAATATATATATGTTTGTCTGAAAGAGATATCTTGTTGATTGAAAGAGATATCTTATTGACTCAAAGAGATATATTTTACTCTGAATAAATAGTAAAACGACGTGCCATAGATCTGACTGATCACAGATCTACACTCTGATGGTAGACAAATACGCTTTCACCAAGCTCTGGGCCTTACAATGACTCCCAATTAATCAGTTACGTAACAAAGCAAATAATTAGATGTCCGGTAATTCAATTCTTTGAATTGATCAATTAGAGAATCGTTAAATTATTGGTGTGCATACATGATCAAACATCTGTTGACAGACCTTCCAGTTAGCAAATATTAACTTTCAGTTATGTACTAGATATATTATCAAGATTTTCACACAGCAAATGTAGATCTATGGGTAAAATATATTGCTCAATGCTAATGTTCTGCTTCAAACTGTGGCATATGTAAATCCGAGACTGTCAGCTGAGCAATATCTATTTGAGAATTCAATACTTAATCGGCTATTGTATGTAGTAGGTGGCCGATAAGACCCTCCATGATAGATTTACTGTCGGGTCAACTCGGCCCTCTTAGATATTATAAAAAAAATCCTTACGTTCGGGATTACACACAATGGAACACGCTATCTAATGGACACCGGTGTTTTCTATGGTTCAGGGGTGACAACTGCAGCAGATCTTTAAACTTTTTTAAAATATTAGCACTGACACCACCCTTCATCAACAAAATGCTTAACAAACCCACTCAAAACATTAAATTGAACTGTCAAAACACAGGAAACGTCACAGACCGTTTGTTGCCAGTTGAAACGAATTATAATGGAAACAACTTTAAATGTACGCAACAGATAGACTCCTAGTTCAAATAACAATACGGAGCATAAACACATGCAGGGGCCGAGACGTCCTGACGGCCGAGTGGACACGAACCGACTATAACACTAACAGGCCTACAATAACATAGCTTATGATAGTTGGCATCTGTTGGACAAGAATTAGATAACAGTAAAGACTGTAATATAATAATTATTAAACCTCATTTGCCGTATGCTCGGCGATATCACGGCGTAACAGGGACTCGTCCTCTCCAATCATCTCCGATATAAAGCAGATCCAGTGGGATCTGCTCACAGATAATAAACTTCATGCTGTGAAACCGACTCTGGCCGAATGGACTCCTGGCTACAGACATGTACGCCGGGATGAAGTTGTCCTTAGTCGATTGCGCATTGGACATTCACAACTAACGCATTCGTATATGCTCAAAGGTGAGCCGCGTCCATGGTGTATTCCATGCCACAGCGCATTTACCGTGCAACACATCCTACTGGACTGTATCGATTTTGGCCGGATATCGAGGCAAACACTTCAATGTTAACTTCACTTGCGGAGCTATTCCCAGGTGGAGAACATGAAGGTTTACTTCACTTTTCTACATGAAACTAACTTATATCGGAAAATTTAATTTTATCATTGTATACATGTTTCTCATTTCTATAATTTTATAATTCTATACACGTTTTTCATTTATATTGTTTATCATATTAATATTTTTACCTTATCATCTGATTGATTACCACATGTAACATACTATTTTACTATTATATTTATTCTTCATCTACATTGCTTGGCCCTAAATGATACTCTTTTGTGTTGATGGGCCGTTAAGCACCATTCCATTCCATTCGAGGCAAACACTTCAGTGTTACTTCACTTGCGGAGCTATTCCAGGTGAAAACATTGAAGGTTTGCTTCACTTTCTAAATGAAACTAACTTGTATCGGAAAATTTAATTTTATCATTGTATAAATATTTCTCATTTCTATAATTTTATAATTCTATGCACGTTTTTCATTTATATTGTTTATCATATTAATAGTTTTACCTTATCATCTGATTGATTACCACATGTAACATACTATTTTACTATTATTTTTATTCTTCATCTACATTGCTTGGCCCTAAATGATACTCTTTTGTGTTGATGGGCCGTTAAGCACCATTCCATTGGATCTGGAGCACATTGCCAAATACGCTGTCCCAGATACTCCACCGTGGCAGTTGGAGTATCCCAATGTGATATTATATCTTAGTCAGCACACGAAAGCAACAACTGACCCATCCATTTTTAAATCACCTATTCTTGAAGTTAAAGACCGATACAATACATAAACTCCGCTTTTCACTGATGGCTCAAAGGACGGGAACCGGGTAGCAGCTATTGCCGCTGTCCCCGAGGGAGATCTTCAATCCAGACTCCCAGACAAATCTTCGATATTTTCTGCGGAATTGAGGGAAATTTTACTTGCTCTTTGTTTTGCGAAAATATATTGGAGAAAGCAATTCATTTTATTTTCCGATTCATTATCTTCACTACAAGGTTTTAGCAATAACTTGCGCCAAATCATCGAGCTACACCATATTTTAATTTCGTCTGGCAATGACATCATTTTGTGTTGGCTCCCCAGTCATACTGATATCAAGGGCAATGCCAGGGCAAGGTAGTGCTGCCAAGGCCGCCCTGGAGCTACCGACTTCTAATTTTCCTGTTTGCTATCATGATTTTAAATCATCCATCAACGCATTCATCTCCGATACAATGCAGACCGGTGGGATATGCTCACAGATAATAAACGTCATGCTGTGAAACCCAACTCTGAACGAATGGACTCCTGGTGATAGACATGTACGCCGGGATGAAGTTGTCCTTAGTCGATTGCGCATTGGATACACACGACTAACGCATTCGTATATGCTCAATGGTGAGCCGCGTCCATGGTGCATTCCATGCCACAGCGCATTTACCGCGCAACACATCCTACTGGACTGTATCGACTTTGCCGATATTCGACGCAAACACTTCAATGTTACCTCACTTGCGGAGTTATTCCAGGTGGAGAACATTGAAGGTTTGCTTAGCTTTCTTCATGAAACCAACTTGTATCGGAAGATCTGATTTTTATTCAAGCCCCTGTGGGTTGAATTTAGGTTTGTTTAATGGATTTTCCAGGTCTCGCAGGATCGCGTAGTGATTTTTTTAGCAGCCAACGCACGTTCATAATTTTACCTACGCCATGTTAAAGAATGCGAATGTGAACGGTGCATTATGAACGTTTCACTCATATTTTTCGCCAGCTACATTTTTTTTCGCTACAGTTATATAATTTCTCAAAAAACTTTCTTATTTTATCAAATATTAACTGTCTGTTGCATAATAATCTTTCGCGCGGGTTATGCTGACCGATACACATACGTCGCTATATACGCCATGAAAAATGTTCTGATTTTGAGTTAACATAATTTGTATTGTGTCGTGTAATACATGTGTTGTTATTTTTTTCTGCACGACATTTATATTAGAAATGTTTATCTGATATATATAATATAAACTGGCATGTATTCATTTGAAGAATTTTTTTTTTCACGCGCAATGATACAACCGCATGTCTCCGTATAGATATTTTCCCGACCGCCATTTTATGCCGACCCATTCCATAAACACAAAAAGAATATGTAAGATTTAATTTTTTTTGTATCGGTTTTTCTATTGTGATAATATATCCACATTTATTGTTATATTATAAATAAGTTATCTTATCTTATATTGCACAATATTTTTTTAATAATCAGCGTGGTGGAGCTATTTTATTTAATTCATACCAAGAAAAACATTATCTGGTAGCCTGCCTGGAATCGAAACTGAAAGTTTAAGATATAAATAGAACACAGCTACTGAGTTCATCTACAGGATACATCGCGAGTTTGATTGGGGAACTACAATCGCGTGCATATCGTAACAAGAAAATTTGTGGCACAGATATTATACTACACAGACTAGTGTAAAAGTGAAAACTGTTCAGTGAAATCAAAGGAAATAGGCAAGGGGGGAGGGGGAAATCCCATATACAACACGCAGAGTGATTTCCACTAGACGACTCTTCCAAGAGAAATCACTCTGGGCGTGTTGTTGTTTTTTGTTCTGTCGTGTTTAGTGAATGGATTCTCGCTGTCTACTTATTCATATACTACTTTAAACATATACGTACATTAAATAAAATTGTCTGGCACCTTGTGGGTTAAACATGGTCACATATTATTTAAATAATTAACAATTCATTTCCATGGTTTGCGTGAATATTGGTCCAATTATTGATATTATTACTCTTTTTTTTTTCCACTGCAGATCTGGTTTCAGAGAAGAAGTGATTATTGCAGATCTGGTTTTGGAGAAGAAGTGATTGATGGTACCCATGTATGTGAAAAAACTTCCTCCCCCCCCCGCCCCCCCCAACCCCCCCCCCCCCTCCCCAACCCCCCCCCCCACCCCACCCCACCCCCCCCCCCCCCCCAACATTCCTGTGCATTCAAACAAGACTGCATGGGAGGTTACATGTAGGAGGGAGTAGCGAAGGGTAATTTAACGATTGGTGTTCATCCTTATTGGGAGTGCCAACGTAAAACATAGTTTATGGCCATCATGTACTATAACTTTGGCCCCCTGGTACACTTGAGAGCTAAATCCTGTTATGCCCTGGCTGTTGATAGGCCGTTTAAACACCAAATAATCAATCAATCAATCCACAGCACTCTAATTTCAGGGCAGAATATATAGTTTTTGTAAATATTGAGCTCTGATTTTGGGAAATTTCCCTTATTTTTTTTTTACTTTTTTACAGGTTGAATTCAGGACACTCCATCCATGTTGGCCCGGCCTTACATGACCCCTGGCTGTTGATAGGCCGTTAAACACCAATAATCAATCATCATCCTTAATGGAATGCTGACTTACATGGTTTGGCCCTCATGTACCAACCATTTCAGCCCCCCCCTGGTACTTTGCGAGTAATATGCGCAACATGTTACTTAAACAGGATAGATACTCAACCACACCTAAAATGACTATTTACACTATTATATAAACCATATTTGAATATATGCCTTTGTTTACCAGCAATAAACATTTGTTTCTCTTATTATTTTTGAGGGGGAGGTAGGAGGGAGTAGCGAAGGGTAATTTAGCGATCGGTATTCATCTGTCGGAATGCCCACTTACATGGTTTGGCCCTCATGTACCAACCATTTCGGCCCCCTGGTACTTGAGAGGTAAATCCTGTTATGCCCCATTAAGAATTTCTGTATATGCAAGGATTTAGTTCCTATCCTCAGAGTATGCTTTCTCATCGGCGAGCATTGCATTTGCCAAAATGGTACAAGAGGGCCGAACCATGTAGGTCGACCATATGGTAAGGATGTCCTACTCAGCAGAAGGCTAGATTGATTGATTGGATCCCTTCTATGACCCAATCAAAATGAATGCAAACCAATTTTTAGCATATTGCTTATCCACACACACGTACTGCGCAGAATTTCTGGACTTTCAGTCCTTTGATTAGCATTGTATTCATGTGTTGCATTCTATAATTTTATAATTCTATACATGTTGTTCATTTATATTGTTCATCATTGCTGCAAAGCATATCGTTTCTGGGAGATTTTCGGTAGAGAAAACCATATATGACGTTGTTTTGACGATTTGATATATATTTGACCTTCAAATCCAAGATGGCCGCCAAGATGGCCGCCAAGATGGCCGCCAAGATGGCCGCCAAGATGGCCGCCAAGATGGCCGCCAAAATATCAAAATTAGTGTAACTGCTGAACTAATCGACTTAGGAAGCCGACATTGGTGTCTATCTATAGGTTTTTGGGGGGTCAGGGAATCTGATTCTGATTCTGCAGTCAGATTGTTGCTTCAACATAGTAATGTTCCCAAAATCCAAAATGGCCGCCAAGATGGCCGCCAAAATATTAAAATTGGTATAACTGATGAACTCATCGCCTTAGGAAGATGACATTGGTGTCTATCTATAGGTTTTTGGGGTCAGGGACTATGATTCTGTAGTCAGATTGTTGCTTCAGCATAGTACTGTGCTCAAAAGTCCAAGATGGCCGCCAAGTGTTCATGATGAGTTGAGTTATGGGCCGTAAAACTACACATAAGTATACAAGGATCATATCTGATGTCAAAATTGTCAACGATATTGTAAATGAGAAACTGACATTCGCGCTGTACATCATCCACAATATTTCTGGGGGAACCCAAATTTTGTAACCCAACTGCACTTTATATAATACTTGATATACATAAACACTAAACAAATTAACGGAGACATGTGTGTATTGGAACACAATCATGGTATGTATGTGTACATCATGATCCACTGTACTCTACAGAAGAATGTATCCATGTATCTGACAAAAATATGCATATATTCAATGATTATTTACTAGACAACGTGAGCAGGGGTTCAAGTATACTCCAACCGCAGCCACCTCTTCATAAAAACTAACTCCAAATTTGCAAAAAATATTTGGCCTTTGGCAAGGGGACTGCCACAGTGACCACAAAGAGGGATGGGATATGATAAATGTATGTACAATTTTCAGGGTTAATATCGCAAGTACTGCAAATGTATAAGCAAACTGCAAAACTTTAACTCAAAGCTTACAGACGGAACGGACGGAGAGACAGACAGAATTACGAAAGCTATACCCCCATCAGCATTAACATTCGCATGTCGGGGGGTCAGGGGGGGGGGGGGTTTCTACATAATGGACTGCTACTCCTAATCTGATTCGTTGATTCTCCACATTTATCTCATCATTTCTACCATTCTCATAGCTACTGTCAACTGAATAGTCACGAAGTGTAAATTGCTGGGGCAATCGGAGTTGTCTATGTCGCACTGGTCAACACTTCCCATTCTCGATTGTCCAGCCATGGCCGATGGGGGACGGATGTTCTATCGGGTTGGAATGGAGCTGACAATACGTGATGTAGTTTGTCCTTTTCCACATGGTGATCCAACATGTCATCATCAGGTGGGAGCCCACGGATTGTAACCTCTTCTTCTTGAGTTTGTGCCCACTTGGAAGCTCTGGCCTGTCCACATGTAACATCTGCACTCTCCCCCCGAATAGACATTGGAAAAGAAACAAATGCCCTCATATCAGCTGACGTCATCCTCTAACTCCAAAAGTTACACCCACTGACGCAGGAGTTCTCTCGCCCAGCAGGAGCAGTGATAGCCTTTTCGAACACTGGCTTTTTTCCCCGTGCCCATAGAAACCCTGATGTGTGGTCACTCCCAGTAATTCACAATGGAGAGGTATGATAATATCCGCAACGTCTGATGAGAGTATGGTACGGCAGTTGATTAACTCATGCTTGCGTTTAATCAACAGATCACCTATGAGCTGTTGCGCAACATACGCCGCTTGGACATAGACGTTCGTATCCTCACTGTCTAGTACAACTGCTTCTGTGTAGTTCTCGGTCCTCAGCTTGGCGTAGGCAGAAATCAGCATTGTATCTGTCTCTGTATGCTTGAAGACATAGTCCCCACTAGCCACGCCAGTGTTCAGATTGATTGCCTTATCTCCCTCACAGTATATCACGTTACACAGCGTCCGACCAATTTGCGTTTTCAATTCTTCTTTCACGAGCTTCTGCAGTCTGATCTTGTTTCCTGAATTGACCATTAGTTTATTGAACTCCGCAGCACCTGGGGATGTGTCTTTAGGCTGAGGGAAAACATTTGGGACATGTGTATGTTTTGCTGCTCGTCGATCGTGCTCATCATCCTTGATGCTGAAGGGAAGGTCATACTTGTCGTTGACGAGGATAATGCGTCGTGCATCAGCGTGTCGCGAGAGGATAATATTACATATCTTATCCAGGTATATATAATCACTCCACTTGTAGTCCCATCCGTTTCCGTTTCCTAGCCTCACGGTCCTCGGGTGTAGGAGTAGCTAGCCGCCATATCAGCCCCATGTCCACGAGGCTGACATAGTCACTTGGTTTCTCAACAACAGGGTCTAGGTTGAACAGCTGTAACAAATTACTCTTCGCAGTCTTGCCCATTGACCCGTCTACATTGTAGAGTGAGAGGCATTGCAAAACTTGCAAATGTCTAAGTAATTTGACATTGGACAGAAGGCCGCATGGGTGTGGTATGGAATAAAAATATGGATGATGATACGGAAGTATATGAAGTTTGAGCTCAATCGACTTATCGTCAAAGAGATAATGGGTACCCAAAAACTTTAATGTGGACGGACAGACGGACGTAATTACGAAAACTATTACCCCTTCGTATGCCGGTGGGGGGAAGGTATAATAATGCAACTGAATGGCAAGTGTCACAATTACCTCAAACAAATTCATTTGAGTCTGTTGTTTTTTTTAATTGCCCCACATTTTGTCTCAGCCTAAATTCCCATTAGCAAAACAAACACATGTACAATGAACATGATAACATTCCACCGTCAATTCAGGGCATACTCACATTTAAATGCGAAATTTCAAAATAAATTATGCCAAATTAAGTTTAAGAATTATTCCAGGAAATTGCTTCTGCTCTGATTTGATGGCCGATTTCGTAATTACGTCCGTCCTTCTGTCCACATTAAAGTTTGTGTGTACCCATTATCTCTGACGACAAGTCGGATAGAGCTCAAACTTCATATATATGTACTTCAATATCATCATCCATATTTTCATTACCATATGTACAGTGGGGTCAGCATGTAAGTGCACACATGACCGAACACGACAGGTTGGTTCCAACCTGTCGTGTTCGTTCGTGTGTGCACTTACACCCTGACCCCACTGTATATTGGTAATGTTAACCCTGACAATGCTGAATTAAATGTTGTTGTCTGTTGTTTATTTTCTATTTTCCAGCTTGCTCTTCAAAAACATAATTTGACAGAACTTTAAAATCATTTCAAATGGAAATGATTCTAAAGTACTGTCAATTTGATGTAATGGTGTTTAACGGCCTGTCAACAGCTAAGGTCATTTTAGGACAGGTTATCGGGGTCCAATTCCATATATTACCTGTCGTGATGAGGGGTTAATCCCAAAATCCGAACTGAATTATTACAGAAAAAATATATGTTCAGCCCTGAAAAGTACAAATGTAGACAAACAGCAGACGGCAAATTTCATTTCCTGCATTCTAAAAACGTGAATGGAAATTGAGGATTACAGATAAAACTCTACACAAACACAGATTGAAACTAAATTTGAGTTTTGTTATGTAGAACTAGATACATGTCAGTGATTTCAATATGAAACCTTTCAACACTGGAGATCTCTTTCCTAATATTTGCAAACAGTGTAGATCATGACGAGCCGACTCGAAACGAGCCGTCTCATCAAGATCTTCACCATTTGTGGATGTTTTAATTGAGTGTTTCTGCAAAAATATGAAGGTGAAAAAGGTCCAGGTCATGTTAATGGTGGCATGAGTGTGTTCCAAATGTTCATATGTATCTAGTGTCCAACTATTGTAGCAATCCGTCAAGTAATATTAAAGTTATACCATGATGAAGAAGCTTGTGCAAACTTTTTGACGCAAAAAAATGTCTAAGTGTTTCCGCAAAAATATGAAGGTAAATAAGGTCACGGTCATGTTAATGGCGGCATGAATGTGTTCCCAATGCTCATATGTATCAAGTGTCCAAATACTGAAGCAGTCCGTCCAGTAATATTAAAGTTAGACCATGATGACGAAGCTTGTACAAACCTTGTACAACAACTATGGAAAAATCGCGACTTCTGCTAAAGCAGGCGCGACAAAAATGACCGCCTTTTTCTGCATAATGGAACTGTCTCAACTTAACATGAATTAGCACATGTCAGTTACTTAGGGTGAAAGGGTTATTATTGATTTGCTGGAATTGTTTTTGATTTTTATGAAAATAACAAGATATAGACAAGGAAAATCTTACCAATATCCGGAATTTTTCAGGTAATTTCAAGTCCATTCGTGTTAATGAAAGCGCTGTATGTATGAAGCAGTTATATTGCTTGGACAGACATATCGGTCTAGACGTCGAAGTTTGACCACCTGTAGATGCTCGAAAAAGGTTTATAATAACAGGCTTTGCCCCAACACAAATATATCATGGTTGATCCATTATTTATTTAATGATGTTTTAACGGCCTGTCAAATGCTCAGGTCATTTTAGGCCGGGTTAACAGGGTCAAATCACATATTTCACCAAGAAATTCATCAAAAATAAGATCACAGGTGTTTTCTTGGTGTCCGGTTTAGAGAGGTTACCAGGGGCAGATCTGGAGAGGGGGTTCCGGGGTTGCAACCCACCCCCACCCACATAATTTATATAGATCACAGTTTACCACCAGTTGGAGTCTGAATTTAAATGCCGTAAAACACAGGAAAATGCATTTCGAAGAGCTCAAAAAAAAATAGGACAACCCCCTAGTTGCGAACGGTAACTCTTACAATTACTCCCGTACCGTCCGGCTGATCTGGATCCACACTGGTCATAAAACCCATAAGCCCCATTTTCTCCAGAAACCCATCACAATTATACAAGGGGCATTCAACAAGTTCTAACACACTCAGTCCAGATACTAGAGATTTTACTGCATAAGTTAAACAAGTTACAGACTTTTAACAGGTAACAAAACTTCCATTGGCATATCCTGCATTGACTAGATGCACAAATCCTGTAGCCTATTTCACCAACATTGCAAAGTATACTTATCTAGCAAAGTATACTAGCAAAGTATACTTTGAGGGAGAAATTTTCAATTTAAGGATAAATTTATTAATTTTTATTATACTGAATTTATTACATTATCACAGCCATTTTGGCTGTGATAATGTAATAAACTCAGTATAATAAGTCTGCATTCTTTTAATCATCAAATATATGCAGTGGTTAGTTCTATATGAAATAATGCGTTTTGGGAAAAATAAATGAGTACCGGTACTCCCTCAAAATATACTTAGCTAGATAAGTATACTTTGCAATTTTGATGAAATCGGCTACAGATCACCACCACTATCGCAGATGTTTCATTGATTAAATGATGACATGATGTTATTGAATGACGTCAATCGTAACAAGAGCTGTAGGAGAACAGCATAGCTCGACTACGAGGGTTGTCGATGTACACATAGCTTGACAAAGAAGGTGGCTGCGGACTGCATAAAAACCTTAACCAAGGTTGACTAAAAACATTAACCAAGGGAAATTAAGTAAGTAATTCAAGGTTAAATGTAGGTCAATGTCAGATATAGGTCAGGGGTTATTGATGTACATCACTAGGAGATGAAGTTTTCCAAGTATGGTTGCTGTAGGCCCAGGAGTATTCCATATACAAGCTTGAGTAAAAACCGTAACCAAGGGGAGATAACTAAGTAATCCAAGGATAAAAGTAGGTCAAGGTCAAATATAGGTCAGGGATTATTGATGTACATCACTAGGAGATGAAGTTGTCCAAGTATGGTTGATGTAGGCCCAGAAGTATTCCATATAGAAGCTTGACTATAAACATTAAGCAAGTAATTCAAGGTTAAATGTAGGTGAAGGTAAAATAAAGGTCAGGGTTTATTGATGTACATCCCTATGAGAAAAAGTTATCCAAGTATGGTGTCTGTATGCACAATGGTATTCCATCTACAAGCTTGACTAAAAACCTTAACCAAGGTTGAGTAAAAACCTTAACCAAGGGGAATTAAGTAAGTAATTTAAGGTTAAATGTAGGTCAAGGTCAAATATAGGTCAGGGGTTGTTGATGTGCATCACTAGGAGATGAAGTTGTCCAAGTATGGTTGGTGTAGGGCCATGAGTATTCCATCTACAAGCTTGACTAAAAACCTTAATCAAAGAGAATTAAGTAAGTAATTCAAGAGGAAATGTAGGTAAATGTCAAATATAGATCAGGGGTTATTGATGTACATCACTATGAGAAAAGGTTGTCCAAGTATGGTGTCTGTATGCACAATAATATTCCATGTACAAGCTTGAGTAAAAAGGTTAACCAAGGTCGAGTAAAAACCTTAACCAAGGGGAATTAAGTAAGTAATTCAAGGTTAAATGTAGGTCAAGTCAAACCTATCAATGTCAGGGGTGTTGATGTACATCACTAGGAGATGAAGTCCAAGTGGTTGGTGTAGGGCCAGGAGTACCTCTCAAGCTTGATAAAACGTAACCAAGGGGAATTAAGTAAGTATAAGAGGTGTAGTAGGTCAAATATAGATCAGGGGTTGTAGTCATCATAGGAGATGAAGTTGTCCAATGGTGGGTGTGGGCAGTATATTCCTATGGTTAACTAAAAACCAAAAGGAACCAAAAGGAAATAAGTAAGTAATTGAAGAGGAAATGTAGGTCAAGGTCAAATATAGATAAGGGGTTATTGATGTACATACCTATGAGAAAAGTTGTCAAAGCATGGTGTCTGGATGCACAATAGTATTCAATGTACAAGCTTGAAAGAAAACCTTAACCAAGGTTGACTAAAAACCTTAACCAAGGGGAATTAAGTAAGTAATTCAAGAGGAAATGTAGGTCAAGGTCAAATATAGATGAGGGGTTACTGATGTGCATCACTAGGAGATGAAGTTGTCCAAGTATGGTGGGTGTAGGGCCAGTAGTATTGCATATACAAGCTTGACTAAAACTAAAAACCTTAACCAAGGTTGACTAAAAACCTTAACCAAGGGGAATTAACCAAGTAATTCAAGAGGAAATGTAGGTCAAGGTCAAATATAGATCAGGGGTTATTGATGTACATCACTAGGAGATGAAGTTGTCCAAGTATGGTGGGTGTAGGGCCAGTAGTATTCCATATACAAACTTGACTAAAAACCTTAACCAAGGCGTGACGGTGACGCCGACGCCGACGCCGGGGTGACAACATAAGCTCTACTTACTCTTCGAATAGTGGAGCTAAAAATGACAATTCTGGGTTTATTTAGACAAAGCATAGAGAATACCATGCTATTGTCTTTTGATATCAAGTTTATCAGGCAAGGCTAGGAAACGCGTAGGAATTCCGAGGCTCGCCGAGGAATTCTTCAGGTAATGTTTTATGCTAACAAATGACCACAGATGATGTCATTATCTATGGACAGAACACAGACTTTTTTACGTTGCGTCATTACAGGGACGTCATTTTTTGGTAACGTCAAGTAACGTCATCCGACCAATGGAACGTCACTTTTCACTTCGTTCTGACCCGGATGTTTGTATTAGGTCAATGCCTGATACAACAATATGTTATCTGTCAGTACGTATTCGGTCAATATAGTGTACGTTACCTGATTTACATGTACATTTCATAGCGTAAAACATACCTGATAAATAAAATACCAAGCCAGTGTCTTTAGATATCAAGTTTATCAGGCTCGGCTCGGAAATAGGAGGAATTCCTTGGTGAGCCTCGGAATTCCTATGCGTTTCCTAGACTTTACTGACATACGCATGTACTTCATATCAAAAGACCCTAGCCTGGTATTATTACAAAACAGTTCACATGATGACTTGCCGTACACAATCATCGTATTGAAACTCTTCACAGTTAAACACAGTTTCAAGATGGTCTACTGCGTAGTCAAAGATGTTGCAGACTTTTACCAAAGGAATCTACTTTAAACTGTTATAAGTCCAACAATACTGGATGAAGGCCAGAAGGCCTTCAGCCAGTATTGTTGGACTTTTAAAGGTTTATATAATAGCTCTGATAAATTCTCAAAACAAGATGTACCCTCAAGAACATTAACACAAACTTCTAAGTCGTTTGACCTTGACCGTGAGCACAGGGGTCGCCACATGAATGGGGCACAGAATGAAACTGGATGGTCGGTAAATCCGACAAATGCTCCCCAATGACGTCTGGATTGAAATTCAAAGTCCTTGACCGTGGGTATTGGTGTAGTATGCTTATTAATCACAATAAATGGTGATAAATGTGTATATGAAGTTTCATATCATAATCTCAATTGGTAACAGAGATAAATTCTAGAAAAGTTTAATGCAATGTTTTATTTATTAGTGACAATAAATATTTGGATGCTTATTTGAATTGAAGTTTAAAAACTTTAACGTAAAACTTTAACAAAAGGTTTAAAGTCATTTTACCTTGACCTTAGGCTCCTTGGCAGCATGGGTAGGGTATACAATGAAAATATTGATGGTGGTTAATGCGTATATGAAGTTTCAAGTTGATATCGCAAGCGGTCAAGAAATATATCAATTTGAAAAACTTTAACGTAAGCTTTAACAAATAAAATTCTAAGTCATTTGGCCTTGGGCTCCTGGGCAGGATGGGTAGGGTATACAATTAAAATATGGATGGTGATCAATGTGTATATGAAGTTTCAAGTTGATATCGTAAGCGGTCAAAGAGATATAGCAATTTGAAAAACTTGAACGTAAAACTCGGACGCCAAACGCCGGACAAAGCGATAACTATATGCTCCCCCGAAAAAAAGATTTTCGGGGAGCATAACTAGAGCAAGTGAGCAGAGGCTCAAGGATACCCCTGGCCGCCACCTGGATCGACAAAGAAAAACTTCCAACGCAAATATTTAAAAAAACATTTAACAGACAGACGGAATGACAAAAACTATATGCCCCTCAACATACTTCATATAAATATGGATGATGACTAATAAGAATGTGACTTATGGTTACAGAGACAGTAGGTACCGGAAAAACGTTAACGCAATCTCAGACAGACAGATGGGCGGAAAGACAGACAAGAGGACGACTATATGTCAGTGCTCCAGATAAGGAATTAGTAATTGAGTATTGTCACTCCATAATTTCCTAAGCAATTGGGTATTTCAAACTTTTAATCGGGTAAAATAAAATCACACTACTGTTTACACATTAACAGACAGCAATTATTGAATAGCTTGCTTCGAAATGAAAACATATCTTGGCATTTCATTAGAATTGTCTCCTTGGAGACAATTCTAATGAAATACCAAGATGTGTTTCATGGAAAATAAGAAAAATATGCTATATTTGTGGTCTGTTTATTATTTTCTGCAGCATGATAAAGGTACCATCAATTTTTTATTGCTTTTTGAAACTCGCTACTTCTGATTTCAATTGGGTTTTTCACAATTTTAATTGGGTATTTAAGCAAATATGCAGCTTATCTGGGGTTTTACAGAATGTTGGCATATTGTTTGAACTGTTCCCTCAAGATGAACATTCTCCGAATGACTTGAATCTTTTGGAGTTAACAGGCCTCATATCTGTAATCGAAGCTTTTGGTAATCGTTCGGAGTTGGATTTGTAACACAGTACACGGAATGAAGTTAACACTTACAATGCAGACTGAATGAAATTTTATCGTCTGCTGATCACGGTTTATTTTCCATTTTTAGCAAGAGAAACATAGTTGCCAGAACTTAAGAATCATTTCCAATGTTTTATAGAGAGAAAAAAGACAATAAATATATTATATCTAAAACAGACGACAATTTTCGTTTCTCAAACCCTTAGAATGCGGGAAACAAAAAATGCCGTCTGCTGTTGTATACTATTTTGTCTTTATTCTCAATAGAACCATGGGTTGGCAGCACTTTAGAATCATTTCTATTGGAAATGATTCTCAAGTGCTGACAAAACAAGTTTTTGATGATAAAAACATAAAAAAAAAGAAAATAAACAGACGACAACATTTAATTCAGCACCATAGGCCTGTATAGTGGTATTTGCAATAGTGTAGATCCAGATGAGCCAGCTCGTGACGAGCTGTCTCATCAGGATCTGCACTTTTGCGAGTAATTTTCATATTTTTGAGAACAAAAACACCCCCTTTTCATAAATGCACTACGGTAGTCAGAAAATCATTTTGTGACGGTTGGATTGGTCCGGAAATGAACATATAAAAATCCATTCCAGTTACTTAGGCATGAAAGAGTTACGTCTCGACATGTAGGTCGACTTTATCCTGTACACGTTTACAGCCTGTGAGTGACATCTGCCCATCAACACCGCCCATGTCGAAGAAAGACAACTCATTCATGACACGGTCAACTAACCTGGTGCTCGGATCAACACCGCGATGCCGTAGATCACGTTTGACACACTGACGCACATGTGCCTCCGCCAGTGGCAGGAAAGGTATGAACGTATCAATTATGGAGCGGGATTTCATACCAGCATACCACTCGCCAGCGCTGTATGCAAATATTTGCTCAAATTCACTCAACTCGAGTGACTCTCGCGGTTTGGAAACTTGGATTTGTGAGAATAAATACTGATTAATATGACTAGCTTTGGAATTACTGAGAAATATAAAGACCGCGATTGGCGATTTCAATTTCTGTCCCTTATCGTCGACTCGGCCCAGTTGCAAAGAGTCAATTGCCGACATAAGGCCTGTCAGCAGGCCTGGCGTTGCCTTGTCAATTTCATCGAAGACGAAGACATTGACGCCGCACGTGGTGACATTACCAAGGATCCAGTCCTGAACGTCGGTGGCCTGGGAGTCGGGATTCTCGGCCGGAAAGTGGAGGGGGATGAGATACCAAAATATCTTGGCATTGTAGAAACACTGGGCAACAAATTTACTGATGTAGTTCTTGCCGATGCCAGTCCAGCCATGGAAGGACAATACGAGTGTGTTCCGATGGTCACCACTCTCCACACTGGTGGAGAAATCACGCAGGGCGGTAATCACAGACTTCACGGCGATATGTTGGCCGAATACGTTATCCCCGAGCTTGGTCTGCAGCGTATCGAGGTCAATGTTGAACACTGAGCATGAGTCGGCTTGAATGTAGAGGTAGGCGCCCATTGCCGCGGCGCTAAACACCACGAGACAGAGCAGAACACGAGACGAGCCACTGACGGGGCTGGCTGTCTCCATGTAACTCGTATTTCTTGTTCTATCATGCTGAACATGTCGCTTTTTCATAATTTTACCCGAACTTCTCCGTCTGACCCGCAACTTTTGATTTTCGCTCTCAATTTCTGCAGAAACATTGTCACAAGCAGAACTGTCATTACAACTCTCAACTTCATTGTTATTTATATTTCGAAACTTTTTTGGCGACTCATTCATATTATAATCAGAAACCACTTCACTGCTTGTACTACCGATAAATTGATCTCGACTTGGTCGTGCTGGTGTTGACCTTCTTCTGGCGCCGTCCTGTTTTAGCCGTTCAAATTCACTTGGCTGTTTCATGGCTTTCTCTGGAATATCCCGGTTATGAAAACTATCATTAAATTGCATAAACTCCGTTTCTGGACGAACACTGGAATATGCTGAGGCAACAGTATCATAGAAGGGTTCGCTTCCCCCACGAATTAAATCCATTTCAAACTGTTGGTAATTCATCTCACTTCGACGCCTTGGTGAAGACACTTCTGCAGTATTATCCATGTAATTAACTTCACTCCTCGTCGTGCGTAGATGTAGATTTGGTGCGACTGGGAAATTTACCTCGCTATGTGAAACATTGAGGTCTACGGACATTGGATCATTGTGCTCACGGAGCGAGGTGATTCTGGGATTAGATCGGAGTAAGTGGGACTGCTGGGACAGCCTGACTGTGGGGCTCTGTGTGGACACGCGGTGCGGTGCTGTGGGCGTAGACCAGGAGAGTGGGCTGGGGGAGGACGGCGCGAGCCGCCGGGCCGGCGACAGAATGGCCATCGTGCGTCTACGTGGGGGACTCGGCTGTTTGTTCCATGTGTTCCAGGACACGTCAAAACTGAAATTGGTTCATGATTTGTGGCAGTGACTGGAGCTTTGGGACTTATGGGATTTGTGACAAGAGTAGCTCCTCATCAAATAGCACACTCCTGTAGCCTGATAACGATCTATATTGCTTGTTAGAAGCATGACAGGTGGAATGATGGAATGGCGAACAATGCAGATCATGATCAGACTGTGCGGATGCACAGGCTGATTGATCTGGATCTACATCAGTCGCAAAACCCATAAGCCCCATATCTCCAGTCAAAGCCACATTTAGTATAATTTATCAGGTCGTAAGCTTTGCATTGGCAGAATACATACCGGTGTAACAGGAAATCTTCTCCCCCTGGAAATCTTCCCCCCCGGGGGGGAAGATTTCCAGGCTTAAGCCTAGGAAATATTCCCCCCACCCCCCGCCTGGAAATTCTCACCCCCCCCCCCCCCCCCCCCCCCCCATCACAGACACTGTCCACAAAACTTTTAATGTATTTTCATATACATTGTTGATATTGTGCTCAGGAGCATACCAAATGCACATGCTAGAACCAGTCTGTTGGTAACAGAGGACGTAATATCCCTACATGTATATACCCAACTAACATAGTCATAATGTATGTCTGCTTGTGGAGAAGTATGTGAATAGGCGAGGCAGTATTTTCTATAAAAGAGCTCTGCAATTTAGTATAAATATCTATACATGTGGACAATATAGTGGTGGTCGGGCGGTAGAGATTCTATTTACCGGTATATGCAATAATTCCCCATTACCGTACCATAACTATTATGTATGTTGGCTGGTAGAGAGTTCTCTAGGTTAAATCTCTATCATAGCTGCATATGATTGGTATAAATGTATAGCACATGGTGGGGTGGGTCTAGAAAATAAAAAACAGTATATCTGTGTAGAACAGCAAGCATGTGGCATGTATTGGTGGGGGGGGGTGGGGGGGGGGGGAGGGGGGGGGGGGGAGAAGATTTTAACCTAGAAAATATACCCCCCCCCCACCATCTACCATATGCAATAGTAGATATGGACGTCTCTTTGTAGACAAGAACAGCCCACGATTGGGGGAGTATTTCTTTTGATGAAACAAAATAATGTATTGTTGGTGTAGAACAGACAGCTGTGCCATGTATGGGTGGTGGGGGAGATTTTCCTAGGTTAAATTATCGCCCCCCACCATCTTACCATATGCAAATGGTGGATGAATGTCTCTTTGTAGAGAAGGAGAAGAATAGCCATGTGATTGGGGTTGGAGTATTTCTGATGAAATGAAATGAAAGGTTGTTTGGGGGAAAGGATAGAAGAGACAGCATGTCGGCAATGTAATTGGTGGTGGTGGGGGGGGGGAGGGTGGGGGTTGGGGGGGGGGGGGGGTGGGGGTGGGGGGGGTTGGGGGGGGGGGGGGGGGGGGGGGGGAGCGGGGGGGGGGGGGGGGGGGGGGGGGGGGTTGGGGGGGGGGGGGGGGGGGGGGGGGGGGGGGGGGGGGGGAGTGGTTTTTTCTGGGGGGGGGGGGGGGGGGGGGGGGGGGGGGGGGGGAGGGGGGGGGGGGGGGGGGGGGATGGGGGGGGGGGGGGGGGGTGGGGGGGGGGGGGGGAGATTTTCCTAGGAAAATCCCCCCCCCCACCATCTTACCATATGCATAGTGGATATGGACGTCTCTTTGTAGACAAGAATAGCCCACGATTGGGGGAGTATTTCTGATGAAACAAAATCAATGTATGTTGGTGGTTGAACAGAACAGCATGTGCCTTGTATTGGGGGGGGAGATTTTCCTAGGAATATCCTCCCCCCCCCCCCGCCATCTACCATATGCAAAGTGGATGTGATTGTCTCTTTGTAGAGAAGAATAGCAGGTGATTGTGGGAGTATTTCTGATGAAATGTATGTTGGTGTAGAACAGATAGCATTTGGCATGTATTGAGGGGATTGAGGAGGGGGGGGGGGAGATTTTCCTAGGAAATATCCCCCCCAACCATCTACCATATGCATAGCGGATGTGAATGTCTCTTTGTAGACAAGAATAGCCTACGATTGGGGGAGTATTTCTGATGAAATGTATGTTGGTGTAAAATGGATAGCATTTGGCATGTATTTAGGGAGGAGGGGGGGAGATTTTCCTAGGAAATATTCCCCCCCGCCACCATCTTCCATATGCATAGTGGACGTGGACATCTCTTTGTAGACAAGAATAGCCCATGATTGGGGGAAGTATTTCTGATGAAACAAAATAATGTATGTTGGTGTAGAACAGACAGCATGTGCCATGTATTGGTGGGCGGGGGGGGGGGGGGAGATTTTCCTAGGAAATATCCCCCCCACCATCTACCATCTACCATATGCAAAGTGGATGTGATTGTCTCTTTGTAGAGAAGAATAGCCCATGATTGGGGGAAGTATTTCTGATGAAATAAAATAATGTATGTTGGTGTAGAACAGACAGCATGTGCCATGTATTGGTGGGGGGGGGGGGGGGGGGGGGGGGAGAATTTTCCTAGGAAATATCCCCCCCACCATGTACCATATGCAAAGTGGATGTGAATGTCTCTTTGTAGAGAAGGAGAAGAATAGTAGGTGATTGGAGGAGTATTTCTGATAAAATGAAATGAAAGTTGGTGAAGAGATAGCATGTGGCATGTATTGGTGGGGGGGAGGGGAGATTTTCCTAGGAAATATTCCCCCCGCCACCATCTACCATATGCATAGTGTACGTGGACGTCTAGGAAATTCCTAGGAATGGTAGTTGGGGGTGGGGGGGGGAATATTTCCTAGGAATATCTCCCCCCCCCCACCCACCAATACATGCCACATGCTATCTGTTCTACACCAACATACATTATTTCATCAGAAATACTCCCCCAATCGTGGGTTATTCTTGTCTACAAAGAGACATCCACATCCGCTATGCATATGGTAGTTGGTTGGGGGGGGGGGAATATTTCCTAGGAAAATCCCCCCTCCCCCCCCCCCCTCATGAGGGAGGGGGGGTTATTCTTGTCTACAAAGAGACATTCACATCCGCTATGCATATGGTAGATGGTTGGGGGGGAATATTTCCTAGAAAAATCTCCCCCCCCCCCCCCCAATACATGCCACATGCTATCTGTTCTACACCAACATACATGATTTCATCAGAAATACTCCCCCAATCGTGGGTTATTCTTGTCTACAAAGAGACATCCACATCCGCTATGCATATGGTAGTTGGTTGGGGGGAGGAATATTTCCTAGGAAAATCTCCCCCCCCCCCTCCTTCAATACATGCCAAATGCTATCTGTTCTACACCAACATACATTATTTCATCATGAGGGAAGGGGGTTTATTCTTGTCTACAAAGAGGCATTCACATCCGCTATGCATATGGTAGATGGTTGGGGGGGGGATATTTCCTAGGAAAATCTCCTCCCCCACCCCCTCTCTTCCCCCACCAATATGCGTCACATGCTAACTGTTCTACACAAACATTTTCACTTGATCAGAAATCTTCCCCCAATCTTGTGATATTCTTGTCTATCAAGGGACTTACACTATGCATATGGTAGATTGGGGTGGGGTGTGATGGAGGTGATTTTTTATGTTCCCCTTTCTTATACTATCAAATGATATACATTGTGCCTATGTGCACATGTTTGGTGGGGAATAATTCTGCTTTGTAGCATTCAAACACAAACTTTTGGGTGGGGGGGAGAATTTCCAGGATGGGGGGGAGAATTTCCTAGGGTCGAGCCTGGAAATATTCCCCCCTAGGGGGGGAGAATTTCCTAGGAAATTCTTCCCCAGAGGGGAATATTTCCAGGGGGGAGAATTTCCTGTGACACCGGTACTCTATCCTGCATTGACTATATACATAACATCCTGGTTACAAATAATTCAAAATGGATGTTTCATTGGTCAAACGACGTCACATGACATTAACGAATGATGTCAGTGTAATGATGTAACATATACTAGTTCACATTATTTTTGAATACGCGTCATAGTTGCTCATTCTGTACGATAAAATGTTACCTGATAAATAGATATCCAATCTAGTGTCTGTTGATATCAAGTGTATCGGGCCCGGCTGGAAAACTGTAGGAATTCCTTGATTAGCCTCATAATTAATACACTTAGCCGTGTCTGATAAACTTGATATCAACAGACACACTCCTGATATTCGATTGATTGATTGGTGTTTAACAACCTATCAACATCTAAGGTAACTTAAAGCCGGGCAAACAGATTCGATCCCGCATTCAACTGGCTGCATTGGGGAGAAAATCCCAACAGAATAATATTTACATCAAAATAAATATATAGAGGGGGCCAGGTCCATTCTCAAGAAAGTGCTGTGGCTGTACGTAGGATATGGGGCTAATGGCATTTGTGGCCAGGGCCCGGTTGTTCAAAACATCTGTTAGCTTAACGGAGTGTTAAATCCTTAACTGAATGGTTAAAATCTCTGTTTTAACAGAGATTTTAACCATTCAGTTAAGGATTTAACAGTCCGTTAAGCTAACTGGTGTTTTGAACAACCGGGCCCAGGCTAGCTTATGACCTTCTATCACCCTCCTGTAACCAGGATCACTAGCATTATGCAGGAATCCAGATACATGTAAGGTGCGTATTGGTGAATTTTACGCACTTATATTAGCAGAATATGCATTGATTATCAAAAGTGGGAGTAAAAAATACTAATAGTGTTTGCTTTCTGCAGCTCAAATAAGTGATTTTTTTAAATTTGTATATTAGAAAATCTATAATTCATTTATAAAAGTAAACTGCAATGAATTTGAAATCTGGGGGTATAATCCTCTTTAGACACAAAACTTATCTGGAGCTCTGATTACGTGAGACGCATGACCTCACGGATTGAATAGTAAACAGTATCAAGGTGCATGATCACGTGGTTACAACAACAATTTCTACAGAAACTTTCAGAAGTGCCTCCGATTCAAAGTACGTATTCTGTTATATTATCCTTATTATGTAACAGATTTTGATGAAATATGGCACATCAAACGCGTCTCGTTAAGCTGCATTTGGTAGTCTCGGTACTTTGGCCCAAACTTCTGTACTTTTTGCGAAGAATCAATTTCCGTGTTAACTGACACGGAAATCGATTCTTCGCAAAAACGACATACATTGCAAGTATGTGCCGAAGTCCCGAGTGGGTGCGCTTTCAACACTTTCAGACATTGTTGTTGTTGTGGTAACAGTTAACCACGTGATCATGCACCGTAAGTATAGACGCTGATCAAGTGTGCAGGTTGGTTTGGGTCTACAATGGTTACAAATGTCATAATTCACAACATTTCTCCAGTCACATTTTATGTTCATTCTACAGCAAGATCAAGAGACATGACCGATTGATTGGCATCTTACATACAATCAGCAAACTTGGAAAAGTCGCGGGAATACTGGACGAGGCCTTCCGGCCTTCGTCCAGTATTCCCGCGACTTTTCGAGGTCAAAATGAGTCCATTCTCAGCAGGAAGACCAGCGGCCCGTTTCACTAAACTTAGTACGACAAAAATGTTCGGGTAAGTGCAAAATTATGATAGTCTGTAAATTTCACATTAACAATGTTTTCAATTATTGGATTTACATTTAATGAGCATAGGCTGCATATAAATGAAAATCCCACAATTCAAATTTCAAGGCGATCCTAAATTCACACTAAATTTTAGTCCTACAAAGTTGAATGAAACGGGCCCCAGTTGAATGGAAATATTATGCCGAGCTGGTGAGGATCAACTCCGGCAAAAAAAAAGGTATTACAAGCAGGGATTCCGCTGGCAATCGCCACTTTCGCAATTGGCGATAAAAATAAACAATTGGCGATAAAAAATTACAATTTTCAAGAACAAAAATTTTTTTTAAGTAGCGATTTTTTTATTTTCCCCAGCGGAATCCCTGTACAAGGCGCTGATCGGGAAGTGTATCACCCATAAGGGTCAAGAACACAAAGGTCATGGTCACCCGAATGAATCTGGGTAGATAGCCATCAATCAGAGCCATCTATTCATATTCATGATATTTGGTAATATCCCTGCTAACGATTCAGGAGATATTATAGGGTTAACTGTATTGTTATATAGGGTTAAATGTATTGTAATATAGGGTTAACTGTATTATAATATACGGTTAACTGTATTGTAATATAGGGTTAAATGTATTGTAATATAGGGTTAACTGTATTGTAATATAGGGTTAAATATATTGTAATATAGGGTTAACTGTATTGTAATATAGGGTTAAATGTATTGTAAGTATTGTAATATAGGGTTAAATGTATTGTAATATAGGGTTAACTGTATTGTAATATAGGGTTAAATGAATTGTAATATAGGGTTAAATGTATAGAGGATATTCCATCATACATTTTGAATAGCGGGAAATAATACACGAGTGTGCGTCGGCTTCCGCGTAAGCAACGAGTGAGCGTAGCACGTGTATTATTTCCGCTATTCAAACATGTACGATGGAATATCCTATTTATTACACTTCCACGGCGAATATATATGCGGATTTAGTCTATTTTTGAGATTATAATCAATGAATTGTGATGTGCGCATGAATAGTTATACACAATGACGTGTTTTCCCGCGTTTTGACGCTACGTTGTGTGACGTCAACTGTGACGTCATTTAAACATTTTGAAATCCAAATTACGCAGCTGTTTCTATGAGTCAGATATATTTGAGTGCATGTTTTGAATGTGTTCAATCACATTAACATTCTAGATTAGTTGAGACCCTTGCCAAATGTTCAAATAACATTTTTTTGACTGTAATAAAAAATAAACATTTTGCATGGTAGCTCGTGGTTTCCAAGAAAACGGGCGCGCAATTATGGGTGTTCTCTTCACGGTGTATTATTTGCAAGCAGTTGATTACGGGTTTTCTCTCACCGCGAAACCCGTGCAAATAATGTGCAAGAGTGTAATAAATTGTAATATAGGGTTAACTGTATTGTAATATAGGGTTAACTGTATTGTAATTTTCAAATTTGCGGCGTACATGTATATCAGAAAATGATAGGCCGGAAAATCTGTTTAAACATGTTTTCCGACCTATCATTTTCTGATATACGCCGCAAAATTTCAAAATTACAATGAGGTTAACCTATTTCTAATGCACTCCTTTACAACTGACATAGGAATACATATTGAAATAATTTGCGACCGTTCATCAACAATGATATACCTGTAATGTATGACCATCAGCCAAGCAGATTGCGTGATATTTATAGAGTGTATTAGAATCAACATTTATGTCCAAAATTGTTGATGCCCACTATGACGACGTCGCCTATGCTGGAATAATTATTTATTGACAATTCCCAATCCAATGGGTCTGGGTCTGTGGGTCATGTTCTGAAAATGACCGTAATAAGTTTTGCATTAGCCTAATAAATATGATCTAAATTTACCATACTAGTATTCCGTATTGACTAGTTTCATAACAGTTTCAAAACTTCTTGCGCTGATCTTTCATTGGTCGAAAGACGTCACATGAGGTTCTTGAGTGACGTCCGTGTTATGACGTAACACAAACAAGTTTGCGTTCTTTTCAAGTAAAATCATGTCATAATTATTTTCTCATTCTGCAGCATAAAATGTCACCTAATATACAGTGGAACATCTCTAAACCGGACAACAAGAACATATAATATATTCTTGGTAACGAATCTCAGATAATAATTGCAGGTTCATGATTGCAAAATACATAAGTATGTCCCAGAATGGTCATATGCCTAATAGACAGTGAAACATATCTAAACCGGACACCCTGGGGCTCTCCCAGGATGTCCGGTTTAGAGATGTTTCACTGTATATAATACCACGAGTCTTTTGATATCAAGTTTTCAAGCTCAGCTGACAACAGTAGGAATTCGGAGGCTCGCCTCAGAATGATACAAGTTTCCTAGCGTTGCCTGATATACCGGATATCTCAAACAACACTAGCTTGGTATTCTCTGTTTACGAGGCTCAGCTCAGAAATGGTTGAGCGAGCCTCTGAATCCTACATGTTTCCTAGCCATTTGTTGCATTTGATCAGACTTAGATCAGAAACGGAAGGAATTCCTCGGTGAACCTCAAAATTCCCATGCATTTCCTGGCCTTGCCTGATAAACTTGATCTCAAAAGACACTACAAACTACTCTCTGTTCCGCTCAGAAAAGCTGGCAATTTCGCGGCTCCCCATAGAATTTCTCAATATCAAAACTTTGGTAATTCTTTGTCTATCAGGGGCCCGTTTCACTAAACTTTGTACGACTAAAATGTTTGTAAGTGCAAATTTAGGATTGTCTGGAAATTTCAATTGATGGAGTTACATTTATTGAGCATAGGCTGCATATGCAATAATTGTTTATATGAAATTTAGAGACTATCATAATTTTGCACAAATAGCCCCCAGGTTCGGCACAAAAATGGTAGGAATTCCTCATTGAGTCTCACAATTCCTACGCATTTCCTAGCCTTGCCGATAAACATGACACTAGCTTGGTATTTTCTGTTTATCAGGCTCGGCTTGGAAACGGTAGGAATTCCGAATCCGAGGCTCACCTCAGAATTCCTACACGTTTTCAAGCAGGGCCTGATAAACTAGAAATGTGGCCTGTCGGCACACGAATACCCCTGCTGGCAGCCAAAGAAAACGAGACACATTTGAAAATGATAAGCCATTTACCCGAGCGTTAAGGTTTCGAACGCACCAAGTCTGTGACCTGGGCTTAGCGGGGGCTGGAAGAATGTGGATTTGTCACAGGGCGGTAGAGGACCATTGGAGCAATGCGTGTGTGAAATGTGAAGCAGATCCGAGCAAGGAAACTATAAGGCATTTACCCCGAGCGTTAGGTTTCGGGACGGACGTACGTACGGACGCCGGTAACACTATATGCCCCCCTCACCATTCGGTGACGGGGGCATAACTATGTAACAAAAGGCACCAGCCTGGTATTCTCACTGTACCTGAAATTGTGCAGCATGGACGTGATTCCCGACTCGCCCCCGGACAGCTCCATGGATTCCTCCTCTTCATGCATGCTGGCCACCTTTGATCATGGGCTCTTCTACCCTGAATACATAGAAACATGATAAACTGGCCACCTCTGATTATTGCTCTTCTACATTGTATCAGGGGCAGATTCAGCATTTCGTGAATGGGGGGGGGGAGTTTGCCTATTTTCGAGCTCCACGGAGTGAAGCGAGTATGCTAGGGGGGTCAGCGGTCATGCCCCTCAGGACAAATTTTGAAATCTAGATGTCCAGAAATGCACTTTCCTGTGTTTTACAGCATTTAAATTCAGACTCCAACTGGTGGTAAACTGTGATCAATGTAAACTCTGTGGCTGAACGAGGGGGTTGCAACCCCAGAACCCCCCTCCAGATCCGCCCCTGTGTATACATATGAACATGATAAACAGGCCAATTCTGATCATGGGCACTTCTACCCTGTATACAGAGGTACATGATAAACTGGCCAATTTTGATCATGCGCTCTTCTACCTTGTATACATATGAACATGATAAACTGGCCACCTCTGATCACGGGCTCTTCTACCTTGTATACATGTACATATGAACATGATAAACTGGCCACCTCTGATCATGCGCTTTTCTACCTTGTACACATATGAACATGATAAACAGGCCACCTCTGATCATGCGCTCTTCTACCCTGTATACATAGAAACATGATAAACAAGCCACCTCTGATCATGCGCTCTTCTACCCTGTATACATAGAAACATGATAAACAAGCCACCTCTGAGCATGCGCTTTTCTACCTTGTATACATAGGAAACCGATAAACTGGCCAATTCTGATCATGCACTCTTCTACCCTGTATACATAGAAACATGATAACCAAGCCACCTCTGATCATGCGCTTTTCTACCTTGTATACATAGGAAACCAATAAACTGGCCAATTCTGATCATGCACTCTTCTACCCTGTATACATAGACACATGATAAACTGGCCAATTCTGATCATGCGCTTTTCCACCCTGAATACATAGGAACATGATAAACTGGCCACCTCTGATCACTGTACCTGGAATTCTGACTCAAAACCTTAGAATTTAAGGTGCCGGTATTTTTCAGGCATTTGTAGCGAAAAATTGAAGTGGTTAAGACCCCGCTTTGAAATCATTTTCAGGAAATGGTGTTGGTGGTGTTGCAAGTGCTACAAGTCATAACAAAGCCTCTGTGCCTCATATTTTCCACAAACAATTCCAACAAATATGTCATGTTTATATTTCTGGCAAATATAGATGGGTGGGGTAACTTTGTATGCAAACTAGAAAATGTGTTCATAGAACACGGATGCCCCACATATAGCTTTGATAGAAAACGAGGCAAAATTCCAAGTCCAAAAAGGGGAGATTCAGAATTTTGGAATTTTTACCAGTTACAAGGTCAAATTCTAAGCCGAAAATGGGGAGATAATCCATGACCAGGGGGTCGAATAAAATATCGAAATAAATGTGGAACATCTACTCATCATAAGGAAGCTAGATTACCAAGTTTCAGGTATGTACATGAAGCTATTACGCTTTAAAATATTTACGACTTTCAAGGCAAAATTGCCAAGTTCTAAGAGATCATTTATGATCCGGGGATCGAATCAAAAATCGAAATAGACTTTGCGCATCTACTCATAATACTCTGCAAACTACATACCAAGTTTCAGGTCTGTAGCTATTACGGTTTAAATGTTTTACGACTTACAAGGTTGGTGACGGACGGGCAGAAGGACTATCGTGGTGGGGCATAAAAATAAACAGACAGACGGACGGGCGTACGATCAGTAGCAAGGGTAATTGTATTAATGTGGAAGGATGTATCATTACTAAGTAATGAATGTGTGCAATATGAAGACATTAGCTGAAGGCAAACAGAAATTATAGACTGGCGTAGCAAGGGTAATTGTAATAATGTGGAAGGATATATCTTTACTGAGTAATGCATGTGTGCAATATGAAGATATTAGCTGAAGGAAAACAGAAATTTTAGGTGATTTGACAAAACTCTTACAAAAACTTTCAAGTCAGTAAATAAACAGACAGACGGACATACATACCGTAAGATCAGTAGTGAGGGTAATTGTATTAATGTGGAATGATATATAATTACTAAGTAATGCATGTGTGCAATATGAAGATATTAGCTTAAGGCAAACAGAAATTATAGGTGATTTGAGAAACTCTTACAAACCTTACAAAAATAAACGGATGGACAGACAGGGCGAAACATATAGGGTAACACCAATTCTCGACGGGGCCCTAATTATGTTGTCTTTCATCAGTTAAAACCCCTCATAATTTGCATTGATGGGCCTTTAATCTCCATCACCTTCACTAATGGATAATTAATCACAATTAATCACAACTAATTAACCCGAGATTGCAAGTGTTGTAAAGGGCTCCAGCCCAAATATTTCTATCCAATCATAGTGCATTTTAATAATAATAAACAAGAAACGAGGCAAAGCCACGAAGGCCAGGTTTTTTCCAAGCATAGACACTTGGATAACATAATTATACCCACTTTTTGTAGACTAGATGGCCGTGGCCTGCATGTCGCGCCTTGGGGCGAGGCATGGACACTAACAAAATAGATATAGTAGATGGAACGAAAAAACTTTAACCGGACACACGGACGGAAGGACGGATGTATGCCAAAATGCATAAAATGCGCTTTCCGCAAGCGGGTGCGACAATGATGATAAACACCCATGTGAAGTATCAAGGTAATGGGTGAAGCAGTTGCAGAGATATAGTACACTAAAAAACTTTAACAAAAAAATTCAAAGTAATTTGACCTTGACATTGTGCACAGGGGCCGCACGGTTGGGGGTTAGAATGAAAATTTGGATGATGATAAACACCCATGTGAAGTTTCAAGGTAATGGGCGAAGCAGTTGCAGAGATATAGTATAACAAAAAAGTTTTAACCAAAAAACTTTAACCAGACGTACGTTAAAAAGTTAATGTTGAAAATGGCTAAGTCAATTACGTAGAAATAATAGGTGAAGGTAAAAAAATGGTCACATGTTGGATAGTTGTATGTGGTAGGCACCCCTTGGTTATGAAGCTGTGAAAGTAAAGTTTGGTGGTCCTAGGTGGTACAGTACCAAAGAAATGGACTTAAACACGAAAACTTAACATTGTAAACGCGAAAACTTAACATTGAAAATGGCTAAGTCGACTGCGAGGAAAAAATGGGTCAAGTAAAAAAAAAAGTAACATGTTGGATAGTGATATGTGGTGGGCACCCCTTGATTATGAAGCTGTGAAAGTTTGGTGGTCCTAGGTAGTACAGTACCAAAGAAATGGACTTAAACACGAAAACTTAACATTGTAAACGCGAAAACTTAACATTGAAAATGGCTAAGTCGACTGCGCGGAAAAAATGGGTCAAGATAAAAAAAAAGTAACATGTTGGATAGTGATATGTGGTGGGCACCCCTTGATTATGAAGCTGTGAAAGTTTGGTGGTCCTAGGTGGTACAGTAACAAAGAAATGGACTCAAACACGAAAACTTAACATTGATTGTGGACGCTGCCCGCCCGCCGCCCGGCTTTCGCCAATCCAATAGCCTGGATTTTTTTTAAAAAAACCTGGCTAAAAATGGCAATTTGTTTACAATATTTTTCTTAAAGTAGCAGCTATAAGCATAACTTTTTTACAGAACAATCCTCGGTTCTTCCTTTCTCAACGCATGTAAACTATTTAGCAAAATGTGCCGTCTTTCTCACTTAAAATTGGGTCAGATCATCAGTCATAAGATTGCCCCAAAGTTTAGATTGACAATCAGTTATCTGGACAAACGTATAATCGTCTAACTTCTTTTCTCACATTGAAATCATAATTTTATCCCCTGTAAACCAGAGGAAACAGCATTGTGTAGTTCTGCAGAAAAATCAATCAGCCTTCGCTTCTTGGAAAACACCATATTTATAGAAGTTATTGTATTTATAGAACAGCAACGCAATGACGTAATGGGAGCACTCGATTGAGCCCCCACACGACTTGACGTTATAAACAACTAGTAGACAGAGTTGGGGAATGTTTTCAGCAAATTTTATTAAAATGTTTACCTTGACAATACATCTTCACATTGGCATGGAAACAGCAAGCACCTGCGTGACTTTAGATGCATTAGTTGCAAATTCGGATCAAACGAATGCGCTTAATTAACAGGTACAATGTATTTTCATTTGTCAGATAAACTGATTGTCCGGATAACTGTTACTAGCATGACCCCTGTAGTACTAGTACCCCGACTTATTAGGAGTTTGCATAACTTTGCAACTAACCCACTAAAAAGAAGACATTTGGCCTCTGGATGGAACAAAAACATTCATTCATTTTTTGCCCCCTGAGGTTTCACAGGACAGTGCGCGGCTAGCTTTAAAAAGGGGGAGGACGATTTTTTTATATACTCCACTACCGACCCTGCAACTTTGGGAGGCTTGACTAGGTGTATTTTTTCGAGTATTTCATAATTCCGGTTGATTTTGACATCTTGGAAAATAGCGCATGCTATGCTATGTTATGACCCCGCTTTGGAATCATTTTCAGGAAATGGTGTGGTGTTACAAGTGATAGAACAAGCCATAACAAAGCCTCTGTGCCTCATGTTTTCAACAAAATAACAGCTCCAACAAATTCAGTCGTGTTGAAATTTCTGGCCAAAAATATGTGGATGGGGTAACTTTGTAAAGAATTAAATATACATATCTGTAGCCGATTTCATCAAAATTGGAAAGAATACTTATCTAGCAAAGTATACTTTGAGGGAGTAATCATTTGTTTTTCCCAAAATGCATAATTTCATATAGAACGAACCGTTGCATATATTTGATGATTAAAAGTGCAGTAACTGGAATTACCGGTAACCTATTTTTTACCGAAAACCACCGGAATACCGGAAACCCCTGTAAATCACTATATAGTAACATAAATATGTGTTTGTTGTGTGATAAAAGGTTTGTTTACTATATTATAAGATATATGCACTAATTACAAACTATTTGTGTGAAATAAAATGAGTTTGGATCATCTTGTTTGGTGTTTAATTCCAAATTCCAAACGACTGTGAAATTTACCGGAAAACACTTGCAGTTAAGAATGGACAGTACTAAAAGTCTGTTCCTCACAAATAATAGATAATAATAATAGAGTATGTTAGTCATGGTATAATAATTATTATAATTATTATAATGATTAGCTTAAATATTATATATTACCGGAAAATACCTTCGCTGACTCGATGTCCGTGATTTACCGGAAAACACGTGTGTATGTATGTAAGGCGTCGTAATCGCCAAGTCAGACTCGTCAGGGGAATATACCGAAAATCTTTTTTTTTGTAAATACTGTGTGTGAGAAGATGTCAGTGATTTACCGGAAAACACATAAGTACAGTATATGTATGCAAGGCGTCGTAATCGGCCAGTCAGATTTCTATGCCATTCGACGGTTTATTCGCCAACATATTGATTGTATATAATATTTAAATTAATATACTTGTATGTAAATATATTATTTAAATGATGGTACCTATGTTTGTTGTAAATTAGTAAAATTTGCTAGTGTAATTATTGAGCAATACGACCATATCAACTTGTTAATCGTAATTCCTGTCAAAACACTTTCATGTGGATGATATTGCTTAATTTACTTAATTACAATACAACCAAATCAACGTGTTGCCTTTAAGAGACCGACTGTTAATCTTAATTCCTATATCAAAACACTTTGATGTGGACGATATGGCTTAATTTCCCCGTCCCTGTCAATTAATTGACAAAGAAGGTGTTGTACATAGAAGCTGCTCCCGCTGATTGAGGAGGAATGCTGCTTGCATCAATATACATCAAAACGCCGAACTATTTCTGTGCAGTTAGTGGTCGAGCCGGGTATAGTGGTCTCATCATATTTTCCATATATGTAGTCAATCAACAGAAGCTGGCCCTATGGGGACCAGCTATTTCGCACTTAGGGCAGTAAATGAGCCAAGTCAATATGACATTGGACATAACCCTGACAGACACACTTAGATAGGCACGCACCCACAACATATACATACACAGTCCATTCATCTATACTGTTCGCGATAATGATCAGTTTATGACCATTGTACATCCTGATACAATCTGTATATTGTATGCGATAATATCAGTGTATACATTGTTCACGAGTTAATCTCTGTGTAATGATGAATTTGTTAACCAGGTACCACCTACTGTGAAATATTATTGGGCACGCGTCTTTGTGTACTTAGCGAATATCGCCGCCTAAAGGCGTTAATCATGCCACTGTGTATTGTAGTGTAACTTCACAGAATATGCAGGGGTGTAAAATTATTTGAAATATCACTTGCCCTTAACGTCTAGTAGATGCAAAATCTTACTCGCCCTTACTGGTTTGCCACTCGCCCTTATATTTTATACAGATACTTCAATATTCACTATGTTCGCCATTAATAGGCTATATATGCTACTGTACATGTATGTTATTTGAAATCTATCTCCAGATAGACAATCCAACAGTTGTCATGGTATAACGAATAAATATTTATTTGTATTTTCTCGGCCTGTCGCTTCGCCCACTCTGTTTCCCTTTTCTCGTCATCTCCACCAACCGGACGACCAAATAGTGAGCGAATGTCGGTTTGCTTTGACATTTGCGAATGTTTCTTATAATCTATGATCTGTACAAAACAATTTTCATGATATTTCATTGCCTGGGCCAGCACATATGAAAATGTACGGTACATTTTCAGACTACACAGCACACAAAATACTTTAAGTAGATGTTAAATGCTTAATAATCGAACAGGTTATGTGACTGTGAGTACATTAACCCTTTCAACACCACAAACCTCTATAGCAATATTTACAGTGTAAATCCGCGAGCCGTCTCATCAGGATCTGCATTGTTTGCAAGTATTGTTCATATTTGTCAAAGAAAAACATCACATTTTTATAATTGGACTGATGAAAATTATTTTCTAACGAAAATCAATGCTGTGTAGTTTGGAGAAAATAATATTTTCGCATGTGCTAACTCTGGCTGTCTGCTAGCAATATTGCGTGTTTACACCGGACATTGACATTACAGAATGCCATAAATTAATTATGGGCGAGTTTAAATCACGGACGACAGGCGGCCTAGGCCCGGCGACCATCCCATAAATCGAGACACTTGCGCGATAACTCGCTGCACTAACTTAAGATGAAACCGTGGCTGCGATGTCTTGCCAGATATATGTGACAGAGAATTTGCGTATTTCCCATTTATATTGTAAATAGGTAAGTATTGATAAAATTTCAATTCACGCCGCTTGAGCCGCGATTTAAACTCGTCCATAATTAGAATTGTTCCGGTTGGCGCAAACGCTTTTATTCAATTCAAAGCGTTTATGAAATGATCAATGGTATTTGATAAATAAACGGGTTTAATAAACGGAGAACGGTGCATAACTATATATTTTTGTATTCACAATCAATCATGGATGATCCAAAATTCACTCGACCCGTCGGACGACCGTCTACACAAAGCTACTCAACCAAGACGATGACCAAGTCGCCATGGCGAGCGGTCGAGTGGAATTTTACACTCCTGATATGTTAAACCAGTTGTACAATCTTTATCACCAGTTTAGATACTCTGTTAGCTAGAATATGTTAAACACCACTTGCAAACGCATTTCACATGCATGTCGCCTTTGACAAAACGTACAATATGACATTTGCAACCACAGTATACGTTGTGTCTTCTCTACTGTGCAGTTCTGTGGCTATGCTGGTACGAAGTGTCATTCGGTATATTTTGTCAGCCAGCCGCCTCAGTAGATGATAGTCACATCCGTATTATCTTGGCACGCGTCTAGATCATGATCATCTTGTGACCAGTGTAGATCATGATCATTGATCTACACTGTTCGCTAGCTGACCAGTAGTTTAAATAATGATCACTTTATGACCAGTATAGAACGAATATCGCCATCTGAAGGTGTAATTCCATATTATGATCAGCGTGTGACCAGTGTAGATCATGATCAATTTGTGACCAGTGTAGATCATGATCATTGATCTACACTGTTCGCTAGCTGCCCAGTAGTTTAAATAATTATTATACTGAATTTATTACATTATCACAGCCAAAATGGCTGTGACAATGTAATACATTCAGTATAATAACAAGAAACGAGGAAAAGCCACGAACGCCAGGTTTTTTCCAAGCATAGACACTTGGATAACATAATTATACCCACTTTTTGTAGACTAGATGGCCGTGGCCTGCATGTCGCGCCTTGGGGCGAGGCATGGACACTAAAAAAATAGATATAGTAGATGGAAAAACTTTAACGAAAAAACTTTAACCGGACACACGGACGTACATACGGACGGACGGACGTATGCCAAAATGCCGACGATATCGCGCTTTCCGCAAGCGGGCGCGACAATGATGATAAACACCCATATGAAGTATCAAGGTAATGGGTGAAGCAGTTGCAGAGATATAGTACACAAACAAACTTTAACAAACAAATTCAAAGTAATTTGACCTTGACATTGGGCACAGGGGCCGCACGGTTGGGGGGTAGAATGAAAATATGGATGATGATAAACACCCATGTGAAGTTTCAAGATAATGGGCAAAGCAGTTGCAGAGATATAGTATAACAAAAAACTTTTTACCAAAAAACTTTAACCAGACGTACGTTAAAAAGTTAACGTTGAAAATGGCTAAGTCAATTACGTAGAAATAATAGGTGAAGGTAAAAAAAATGGTCACATGTTGGATAGTTGTATGTGGTAGGCACCCCTTGGTTATGAAGCTGTGAAAGTTTGGTGGTCCTAGGTGGTACAACACCAAAGAAATGGACTTAAACACGAAAACTTAACATTGTAAACGCGAAAAACTTAACATTGAAAATGGCTAAGTCGACTGCGCGGAAAAAATGGGTCAAGTTCAAAACAAGAAACGAGGCAAAGCCACGAAGGCCAGGTTTTTTCCAAGCATAGACACTTGGATAACATAATTATACCAACTTTTTGTAGACTAGATGGCCGTGGCCTGCATGTCGCGCCTTGGGGCGAGGCATGGACACTAACAAAATAGATATAGTAGATGGAAAAACTTTAACGAAAAACCTTTAACCGGACACACGGACGTACGGTCGGACGTATGCCGACGATAACGCGCTTTCCGCAAGCGGGTGCGACAATGATGATAAACACCCATGTGAAGTATCAAGGTAATGGGTGAAGCAGTGGCAGAGATATAGTACACAAAAATACTTTAACAAAAAAATTCAAAGTAATTTGACCTTGACATTGGGCACAGGGGCCGCACGGTTGGGGGTTAGAATGAAAATATGGATGATGATAAATACCCATGTGAAGTTTCAAGGTAATGGGCGAAGCAGTTGCAGAGATACAGTATAACGAAAAAGTTTTAACCAAAAAACTTTAACCAGACCTACATTAAAAAGTTAACGTTGAAAATGGCTAAGTCAATTACGTAGAAATAATAGGTGAAGGTAAAAAATTGGTCACATGTTGGATAGTTGTATGTGGTAGGCACCCCTTGGTTATGAAAGCTGCTGGAAAGTTTGGTGGGTCCCTCAAAGGTGGTAAACGTACCAAAAGAAAATGAACTTAAACACGAAAACTTAACATTGTAAACGCGAAAACTTAACATTGAAAATGGCTAAGTCGACTGCGCAGAAAAAATGGGTCAAGTTAAAAAAAAAGTAACATGTTGGATAGTGATATGTGGTGGGCACCCCTTGATTATGAAGCTGTGAAAGTTTGGTGGTCCTAGGTGGTACAGTACCAAAGAAATGGACTTAAACACGAAAACTTAACATTGTAAACGTGAAAACTTAACATTGAAAATGGCTAAGTCGACTGCATGGAAAAAATGGGTCAAGTTAAAAAAAAAGTAACATGTTGGATAGTGATATGTGGTGGGCACCCCTTGATTATGAAGCTGTGAAAGTTTGGTGGTCCTAGGTGGTACAGTACCAAAGAAATGGACTCAAACACGAAAACTTAACATTGAAAATGGCTAAGTCGACTGCGCGGAAAAAATGGGTGAAGTTAAAAAAAAAGTAACATGTTGGATAGTGATATGTGGTGGGCACCCCTTGATTATGAAGCTGTGAAAGTTTGGTGGTCCTAGGTGGTACAGTAACAAAGAAATGGACTCAAACACGAAAACTTAACATTGATTGTGGACGCCGCCCGCCCGCCCGGCTTTCGCCAATCCAATAGCCTGGATTTTTTTTCAAAAAACCTGGCTAAAAAGGTAACATGTTGGATAGTGATATGTGGTGGGCACCCCTTGATTATGAAGCTGTGAAAGTTTGGTGGTCCTAGGTGGTACAGTTCTTTAGTGTTTAGCGGATAGCTAAGAAGATTATTGCTGCATACGTCTTTAAAGTAGAACATTTGGACAAGTACCTGGTACCAATAGACAGGAAAAAGTGTCTTCTTTCCAAATTGGGTTACTTTTTTAGTTTATTCCAATGTTTTCCTCGCATAATTCCTTGTTTACCTAACGCACTGAATTAGTCAGTAACGGATAGCTTTGGTGTTTATCGGATACGTGTGCGACAGTTGCTGAGGGGGTGTCTCAAAACATTCCAAATCATGTATTTTGTTTTGTAAATGACTAGGAAACATGCTTACATGCATATCACATTAACACTGATTAAATCTGTTTCATCATGTAATGTGTACATGTGTACATGTGTAACTGAAAAATAAAAAAATATTTACACGCTTAAACTTTTTTTTCATCCCAATATTTTCTTGAAGCAATGTGATGGGTGGTGCCATAAAAACACATAAATGTCGTTATGAGACTGAATTAAAATATAGAGTGATGCAGGGGGGGGGGGGTGGGGGGGGGGGGGGGGGGGCAGTGGTGCGCCGATTCCCGCGAGACATACTGAATACATACATGGTGGTAAACCGTGTATTAACTCTGTAATTATTAATTAATAAATCATAGAGAATAACTTCACAAGTGTACATGTAACATTACCCTTTTAACCTCACAGTCATGTATAGTGGTAGTGGCAAACAGTGTACATGCAGATGCGGCGGCTCTTAATGATCAAAACGTCTCATCAGGATCTGCACTGTTTGCCACACATTTTCTATGAGTCCCGGCAATGATTCGAGTCCTGTGAAGGGTTGGGCCGAGGTGGTGGCCGTAAACAGTGTTACTGAGTGTATTAACTGTGATTGGTGATGGTGTCCATTGATGGACCCGCCCGTCGGACCCCCGCAAAATGATGGAATGAACCAATCAGATTGGCTCATTCTGTCAATCCGCGAGGCACCGACGGGCTTGTCCATCAATATACACCATCACCCTGTAATTAGTAATTAATAAATCAGACTATAACTTCACGAATGTACATGTAATATTAACCATTTAAACCTCACATGCATGTATAGTGGTATTGACAAACAGTGTACATCCAGATGAGCCGGCTCGTAACGAGCTGGCTCATCAGGATTTGCACTGTTTGCCACATATTTTTTGTTTAGCGCCAAAATCTGATAAAAACTGATCATGAACATGAACCACCGGATACGGCATTAAATATAATGCCCTGAAATCACATATTTTTTCCAGCAACATTGGCGTAGTGAAAATAAAACAAAGTCAACACCCCAGAAAAAAAAATGGCGAGGGGAGGTGGGCACACATGTGCTTTTGTTATTTTTCCAGCAGCATTGGCGTAGTGAAAAAAAAACACGAAGTCAACACCCCAGAAAAAAAATTGGCGAAGGGAGGTGGGAACACCTGTGCTTTTGTTATTTTTTCCAGCAACATTCGGGCTGGAAGAGAAATAAAAAAGTCAACACCCCAGAAAAAAATTGGCGAGAGGAGGTGCACACACATGAGCTTTTGTTATTTTTTCCAGCAACATTGGGGTTGGAAGTAAAAAAAAACAAAGTCACCCCAGAAAAAAAATGTCGAGGGGAGGTTGGCACACCTGTGCTTTTGTTACTTTTTTGCAGCAACATCGGGGTTGGAAGTGAAAAAAAAAAAAAGTCAACACCCCAGAAAAAAATGGCGAGGGGGGTGGGCACACATGTGCTATTGTTATTTTTTCCAGCAACAATGTATATTTGCGTCGAGTGAAAAAAAAACACTAAGTCAACACCCCAGCATGCGCCGACAGTTCAAACATACCGCAAAACGATCGAGTGTAAAAATCATAAAAAAAAACGCAAAATCTGAGACAAGGCGGCTGCCTCGTCTGCCTCATCCTGGCTACGGGCCTGACCAGTATTATTTTTATTTAGAAAATGAATGCCTTTAAAATAAATATTCACAAATTTTAAAATTGTAGTTGTCAATGTCAATTAGAATTTTCAATCCCTGTGGTGTTGATCTCTCTACAATGAAACACCCCCTCTTTCAAGAAGATAGAAAGAAGCTACATACATGTATAATAATAAAAGCAACGTATGTAGATGCTATGGCCAGTTTGAGAAACTGTTACGACCTGGTTAACCAAAACGTGTGACGGACTGACATACGGACGGACGGACGGACAGACAGATGGACGAACGGATCGACGGACGGTCCGAACACTGTGTGCCACCCGTCTCCGGTGGCATAACAAACCCATTTGATATATTGTTCGCAGGTCATATTGATTTTGAGACGATCCCCGCAAATCTGAATCCGTTACTGCCAGAAGCACGTGCGTTATTATTGACGTCTGTGTTCAGTGACATGGTGTGATTTATGAACCAAGCTTCTTTCCAGTTATAGAGGACATGATTATACATCATATTATTCACAGAGTTTGTTTCTTCCAAACTAACTGTTTATACATTTTCAGTGAAATTACTCTGGAGCGACTTACTTTCGCTTTACCTGGTGTAAACTTCCGGTTACGTCATTGTGTTTCTTGAAGCTTTACGCACGGCAAGGAAACTGCTATATTAAAGTAAACATGTCATTGTGTGGGGGATGGATCACTGTTCCTAACGGTAATATTTTATTTATTATAAATGTACAATATAAAAAAATATTGTGATAAAAAGTATATACCTATCCGCTATACCCTAAAATCCGCTATACCCTAAAGAACTGTACAGTAACAAAGAAATGGACTCAAACACAAAAACTTAACATTGATTGTGGACGCCGCCCGCCCGGCTTTCGCCAATCCAATAGCCTGGATTTTGTTTCAAAAAACCTAGCTAAAAATTAATAAATTGATCCTGAAATTGAAAATCTCTCTCAAAGTATACTTTGCTAGAAAAGTATACTTTAACATGTTGATGAAATCGGCTACCGATGCGGTTACTGCATTTGTAATCAATATTTGTCGCAAGAGCATCCTTAACTGATTGTGAGAGGTGGTGATTTTTATAAGTCACCCACCACCCTCAGAAAAGCAGTAAATTTTGGCCATTTTCAACCGTCCCGTGATGCCTGAAGTATGAGGGTCACAGTCTGGCTCTACGGCACTTTTGTCACGAAAACTAATGACACAAATAACAATTGCGAAGAAACTCATAATAGCATAATAGACAAACAATACAGCTATTAGTGTCAATATTCGGGCCAATATTCGATTATAAATCCTAAATAACAAGCAATGACAATAAAGCTGGTCAAATTACTAGAAGAAAAACCTGTTTGCTCGTCCTCAGTTTCGATTTATGGAAAGTGAAAGTCTTCTACCTGGAACGCTTGTTTTCATGAAAGCGCTTTTAAGAGAGAGAGAGAGAGAGAGAGAGACAGAGAGGTGTACTCGCAATAAATGTATTTATAATAACTTTAGTACGTCACATGAATCGTAACTTTTTGAGACCTCACTTGTCCGTCCGTCCGTGTAATCTTCTTCTGCCTTCTTATGTTTCTTCTCCGACTGTAATGGCCATGTAGGTGGGGTGAGGGTGTATAGTAGCAATGGAAGATTCAGGGGGAGTGTGAATGGTTTGGAGGTTTCTGTAAAATGATACAATAGAGTAAATTAAGGTATGTGCGTAAAGGTAAATGGATTGGGTTAGTGCATATTTAAATTCAAACCGGTAAGCCAATTAAGGAACACCCCAACGCCCCCCCCCCCCCCCCCCTAAAATTTGGTGAGTAAAAATTGTTTTGCTCTAAAATGCGCCAGAACGCAGGAAATGGGATGTAGTTATCAAAAGAAATTCCGGTGTTCCTGGCGATAACAAATCCGTTAGGGAACCCCAGACAAGTACGGAAACTTTAGTGGAAGCAGAACCATCAGCAACGACTTGCTGTGTTCGATTGCTTAGAAATGCCCTGATCCAGTTGTTCATGTTTCCACTGACGCTATGACTATCCCGAGCTGAGTTTCACATGATCTGCGGGCACGGAAGCCATACTGATTATATACTAAAATATTGTGTCTGTCTAAGTGGTATGCCGTATGGGCTGTTGCGGACAACAATGTGCTCCATTGTTCTGTAGGCAATACATGTCAGTGAAACTAGCCTGTATGTTGCTGGCTTTAAAATGTTCACCACTTTTGTATGTGGACAGTCAGAAGGCACAGATCCATTTTGCAAGAACCCGTTGAAGATTGCCGAGAATATTGGGGCAATTTCTGAGAACATTCCTTAAGGACTCTTCGAACGTTTAATGTCAGCTAGGCCTGCTGCATTAATTATAAGGGTGGGTTCAAGTTCAGTAGGAGTTTCTTTACACCATTCTCAGTGACATGTATAGGGGACATATCAGGGAAGGGACTAACGCCCATATTAGCTAGGTAGCCCATGGTTGTCACATTTTGTGAATACTGAAGATAATAGTTTATTCAGTATATCTGCTTTATCGATAGCATTTGTTTTCAGTCTGCTATTTCCCCACAACGGGGATATCCCACAGCAACCAGTGTTTAAGATTGTTATGAAACTCCAAAATGTCTTTGTTGTTTCATGTATTTGTTCTGATGGATCACAACAAATCCCAATAATATTTCCTTGTTTGTTTTTTAATTTGAGTTTTCAGGTTTTTTTTAGCTTTCTGGAGGATTTTGTGTTTTTGCTTTCGCATTAGCCTATTGACATCATAGCTTAGCCACAATAGGTTTTGTTTGCCACTGAAATTTTTAGTTGGGATATATTTGACAATTTACTCATTTAATTTAGCTTTAAAGACATCCCATAACTCCTGTACACTAATAGCTTGAGCAAGAGCAAGGTCGCCGTAAACTGTAATACCATTTATTTTTATTTCAGACCTGTTTGCTTTATCTAATAATAGAATTATCCGCTTTTCTTTAGGGTTTATTCTCGCATTTGAAAGTATGTCTACAAAGGATATACAGTGGTCACTAAAGCGAGGAATAACCTTATCATTTTGAACTATAGATGGATTTGATGTGAACATTAGATCCAAACAATCACTGGTGTTTTCGGTAATGCGAGTAGCATCATATGCAAGTTGTGTTAGTCCAAAAGTATTTACAAATTCAAGTAGTTTACTTTACAGCTATCTCCCCACGAGTATCACCTGTATTAATAGTATGTGAATGCAAATGTATGTCGTCAAGATTAATGTCACCTCCTAACAAGGTATACTAGTACTGTTGAATCTGTCAATAAGTGACAAAGTCCTATTAAGTTCATTTTTACACAGGGAATCACGATCTGACCCATATATAAGCGCTGCAAACCAATATATCTGTCTTACCCTTTTGTTTCACGTGTACCCAACGTAATACTTGAGTTCTTAAGGGGTACACAAAAAAACAAACTCACCCACCTGTGCTGCGCTACTAAAGTTCCTGTATACATTATAATCTGATGGGAATACTTCGGTTTTTTTTTTTAGTTTAGGTTTTAACCATGAGTCGGTGCTAAGAACAATGTCAGGCTAAATTTACAGAAGACAACATTGTTAAAAATCCAAGGTTTTTATTTTTTGACAGTTTACTGTGAGAATTGTTAGGTGTTTTAATTTCTGTTTTCTAGGCCCCTCACCATGAGTTGGTATATGTGATGGTACTGTTAGACTGCCTATGCTAACGGAAGATATGGATATATCAGAATCTGCTATTGATGAACTTTCAAATAATGAGGATTCAAAGTCTGGTGTTCCACATTTACTGCATTGCCACAAGGTTCAATTTGTAATAGAGGGGCCCCGAGTTGCATGCTGACTCAGCTGCCAATGATCAGTTTAAGCCATGTCTCCATGACGGGTTGTATACAGTCAGTCCGTCCGTCAGTTCGCCCGCCTGTCCGTCCGTCTGCCCACCCACATCTATCCATCACAGAGATTATATATAAGTATGCATGTCAGTGTAATATAAGTAGGACAATGGGGATACAACCTTTTTCAAATGATAGGGTACATAAAATATACCAGTTTTACCTTAAAACATCAGAAAACTGGTTGACGTATTAAATGGTAAGACCTGTGCCTGTGTATATTGCATGGATATTGAGACGGGATACACTGCGTCATATACTGTGACAGTATTGTCACAATTAATGACACAGCCAGACCATAGCAAGCACGTGTTTCGAAAGTGAATGAGAGGAGAGGAAATCTATAAGACAGCAATATTTCGTTCCAATCCTCTTTAGACTGCTTGTACATTGTATACCGAAAACTGATGTAATTACTATTTAATAAAATATGTTTATACCAAAGTGAATGAAACCATATACCAACAAGCAGGTGAGACATGTCACATTTCGATAGCTGTGCTCAACGATAACAAATGATCGGGAAAATAATAACATCACTTGAAGAACGCAAATTTGAGTCTTTATACAGCCGTCACACTGTACTAAATACGGAATTGTTTAATATAACACTCAAGGGATCCGTAATAAGCCGTTGTTAATATTTTAAATAGTTTTGGACTCAAATGAACAACTTGAAGCGCAATAAAATCGCACTTGCAATGTATAGTTTTTTTTCTGCGCTTATCCTAGAGAACAAACGAGTAAAGGGACATACGTGTGGATATATATATATATACTATCACCAAAAATGTGTGTCTGTTTAACTGCCGACTCTTTGAAATTACAAGACAAAACCAAACGAACAATGATAATCGACGAACATGACTATCAGACAAATACACGTTGCTAGTGCAATGTTATTACATTTCTTTTTCCTTCTTCTTTTACAGTAATTGTTGGCAGTTATTTACCGACTATACTGTCCATGCTCATGGTATTACTAACGCGATTAACGTGCCAGTAGAGCACGTATTATTATTAATTGCGTTAAGTATTGTTCTACTTGTGTCACCGTTCATGAATAGTATGCACCATAGTACCGACTTAGGCGATGTAACTTAAAAAGGTGTGGAGTGAGTAATCAGTGCCACACTTGGCTAAATTTGCATAACTCTCGACGGAAATGTCGAAATGACAGCAGAACACAATCACCATCAATGATCTGGAAACAGTAACGTATATATCCAAAGGAGACAAATGAACCAATCGAAACATAGTCGTACGTCAATGATCGAAGCGCCTCCAAAACGGCATGAACATGCACTACATGCACAGTTGTACTTCTCGACCTAAGAGAAACACTACGGACAGTGTAATAAATAAGAAGCTATAACAAATACCACGAAAGTCCCACAACAACAAATTCTCATACGAACTATAGACAAAATAACAGCTCCACTAGTAAGAGAAGCCAAACACGACTGAATACAGTACATGAACTCAAGCAAACATGACAGCAAGCGTGCACCCTTGGAATTATCAGTAAGCAACAAATATTGTAAGTATCCATCATCGTCGAACAGACACAGTAGGACAGTATGTAACTTTGTACTGGCAACGAAAAATAAAATAGCGTTAGATATGAATATATTATACGGGGGGGGGGGGGGGGGGGGTGGGGCAACGCAATGAGAAAAAAACAATTTCCCCAAGTTAAATCCCTATAGACATCTTAGGGGATTTAACATGGGGAAATTTTTAGAATATCAGAAATGCTGGACCGATTTTCAAAATTTAACTTTTGTTTTCTTAGTTAGATCATTTCCAAGCTATCTAGCAAGGTTTCGGAGTCAATTAATTTCCTTTTTTTTTCTTCCGTTTTCTGACTCGCCCCACAGCTCCTCCACCTCCATTTCCCCCATGTTAAATTCCCACAGACAAATCTTTTTTTCGAAATGACAGCAGAACTCAATCACCACCAATGATCTGGAAACAGTAACGTATATCCAAAGGAGACAAATGAACCAATAGAAACATAGTCGCACGTCAATGATCGAAGCGCCTCCAAACGGCATGAACATGCACTACTCCAGAAGCACAGTTGTACTTCTAGACATAAGAGAAACACTACGGACATTGTAATAAATAAGAAGCTATAACAAATTCAACGAAAGCCACACAACAACAAATTATCATACGAACTACGGATACAATAACAGCTCCAACAGTAAGAGAAGCCAAACACGATTGAATACAGTACATGAACTCAAGCAAACATGACAGCAAGCGTGCACCCTTGGAATTATCAGTAAGCAACACATATTGTAAGTAGCCATCATCGTCGGACAGACAGTATTACAGTATGCAACTTTGTACTGGCAACGAAAAAGAAAATATAGAGTTAGATATTAATACATTATACGGGGGAGTTGGTGGAGGGGGTGGTAGATGGGGCAACACAATGCGAAAAAAACAATTTTCCCAAATTAAATCCCCATAGACATCTTCGGGGATTTAACATGGGGAAATTTTTAGAATAATTTCCAAATTATTTCGTTTTCTGACTCGTCCCACAGCCATCCACCTCCATTTCCCCCATGTTAAATTCCGATAGACAAATAATGTTTTCGTAATAAAATCTATATTTGACCAAATTTCACGAAATAAAAAGAAGGCTCATTCTTAAATTTTGATTAATTTTAATATTGTAGAAAAAAACACTGCTTTTTATTGTCATTAGCTAGGACGGACAAACGTACAGTTGGGTACAGTGCTGATCTTTTTCATTTTGTTTAGGTACGGTTTGACTATCATCCGAATCGTTTCGTCCTGACGTCCTACACATTTTTTCGTGCCTGTACGAGGTAAGTACAATATTAATTGTTTTGTTTGGATACCAGATATGCCAATATGACGTGAAATTTAAATGGAATGAAACGACTGGTCGGCGAAAGTTTATGTAATCTTTGAACTTTATTCTATTTAGTGATTATATATTCAATGTTTGCAAAACTTGTCATTTTTATTTCTGACATATGCAACCCAAATAAAACATATGAAAATACCAATATTTAACCTGCTTTAAACATGTTAAATAAGTGGGTGGGGAATGGGCTGATGCAGTGATGTTGGGGTGTGGTACTGTCATTTCAGCTAATTATGAGCATCGGCTAATGTGCAAATCGTGTCAAATTTAGCCTTGTGTCACGGTACGGATCTAGTAACTCGGTAGAGAAGATAGCGACCGCCTTGTAAGCGGGAGGTGCTGGGTTCGAGTCCCGTGTCGGGTGTATATTTTTCTCTTCCTGTTACATTTACAACGAGGGACCATGACTGATTTTTCTCCAAGATCGTCCCACAGATAATCACTGTTCCCAAAAAAAAATTTATTTTGAGGACGAATTTCAATTTGGTGGGGGAGTATGTCACGGTACGGATCTAGTAACTCGGGAGAGAAGATCATATGAGATGTTTACCAACCCTCTATAGCCCAACACCAAATCCATGCCCAAAATCAAACAGTCTGACTATAGCGGAGGCTGAGCTTCGCTGAGGCTAAACCAGTCGGATGGTCCAATCCCGAGCACAAAACTCTGGTGCAGGAGTGTGTAACGTAAATATTTTCCGTGTGCCACCGATTCATCCGCAGTTATGCAGGGCACGAAAATTCTTGAAATGTTTACTCGTCCTTAATTTGACAGGGATCGCAAAATTAAAAAATCTACATTACAAAAATTGAAATTAATTTTTTACCCTGTTATGCCCCTTTTTCGACTCTTAAAATATTATTTTTTTCTTGTCTGGCTAACCACGGTACTTCTACAGTTTTAGGCCGATTCTCTTCATATTCAGTATACTGCCCCACCATCAGTGTGTAACATAATTTTTTTCTTTTTCGCTCTACCACCGATCCATCCGCAGTTATGCCCCTGTTTGACTCTGAACTCTTATTTTTTACTTTTCCGGCGAACTACTTTTAGTAGTTTTTGGCCGATTCTCTTCATACTCCTTATACAACCATCAAGTGCAGGAGTGCGTAACGTAAAAAGTGTTTCTGTCATACCGATCTATCCGCAGTTATGCCCCTTTTCGACTCTGAAATTATTTTTTTCCTTGTCCGGTAAACTAGTCGTCCCGTGACAAGCTTTGCCAAAGGCCTACGCCAAAGAGCGATTCCATTTCCGCAATAAATATTTAGACTCATGTCCCGAACATTGTGTATGGTAGGGCTTTGCACCTAAATATCATAGGATATAGGTCATACTGCTCTTCACCGCATAGCTCACATATTGGGCTCTGTCTTCCATTACTAAATTCAGATTTGAGCGCCTGCACCATGTACGTCCCTGTCATCATTCTGGCCTTAGTAAATCCTCTTTGTACATCTTGAATATTGGAATCGACTGTTGACACAAATTAAAAATGTTTATAAATGTTATGAGATTTAGCACACGCTAGACAATGTGTTAATATATTTTTCAAACAGGGGAATACCCAGGCACCAGCCAGACAGGTCCAGCCATTGATCTCCGGCAGTTAGCACACTGCGGAGATCAAAGGATTTCGCCGCATCCGTGCAATAACATTTAGTATGTATTGGGCCAATACAACGCTTGTTACCTGATAAAGTTAACATCTTGGCAATTAACATACAAGAGCCCAAGTGGCACATTACAGTGGCTGTGTCTCAGATGGTACCTCTAGAGACGTATTCACAAAAACAGTCTAGATATATCAATGGATATTGTATGAATACTGTCGCAACTTTTTCTTTGTCATAAACATTACATAGTTTGTTGGATAATTATTGCATTTTCATATCCGATTTTGATGTCTAAAAACAGAAAATCAAGGAAAATCCATGCTATATTTAACTTGTATGTATTGCAATCTATCTGGTAAATCCCCGCTGAGGTGACTGACATTGATTCATTTACCAATGACTACCGTTTTGTTGCAGAGATAAGAGACAATGACAAAGCTCTTTGTAACACTTCAAAAGCTGTATTACAAGACATGCCGATGGTCAACATTGCACATTTCTATATGATCACCATAAACACTGTACTACCTTAACACACAATGTACGTGCATGATCATAAAAAATAACCAAATTTAAAAATGTGTGAACTGAATGTTATCAGTGACTTAGTCGATGACAAAGTGTCTAGTCAAAGCAAGGCACATGACCACTATGTCCGAGCGCTTCAGCGGGAAATATGAATGCTATATTTAGCAAAATTAGCATTTGCAAAAAAACAAAACAACATTATTTGCACTTTCTTTCTACAGGTCAGAAAACATACGCAAATTTCATACACATCAGTAGCCGATTTCATCAACATTGCAAAGTATACTTTGAGGGAGAAATTTTCAATTTTATGATAAATTTATTAATTTTTAGCCAGGTTTTTTGAAAAAAAATCCAGGCTATTGGATTGGTGAAAGCCGGGCGGGCGGGCGGCGTCCACAATCAATGTTAAGTTTTCGTATTTGAGTCCATTTCTTTGTTACTGTACCACCTAGGACCACCAAACTTTCACAGCTTCATAATCAAGGGGTGCCCACCACATATCACTATCCAACATGTTACTTTTTTTTTTAACTTGACCCATTTTTTCCGCGTAGTCGACTTAGCCATTTTCAATGTTAAGTTTTCGCGTTTACAATGTTAAGTTTTCGTGTTTAAGTCCATTTCTTTCGTACTGTACCACCTAGGACCACCAAACTTTCACAGCTTCATAATCAAGGGGTACCCACCACATATCACTATCTAACATGTTACTTTTTTTTTTAACTTCACCCATTTTTTCCGCGTAGTCGACTTAGCCATTTTCAATGTTAAGTTTTCGCGTTTACAATGTTAAGTTTTCGTGTTTAAGTCCATTTCTTTGGTACTGTACCACCTAGGACCACCAAACTTTCACAGCTTCATAACCAAGGGGTGCCTACCACATACAACTATCCAACATGTGACCATTTTTTTACCTTCACCTATTATTTCTACGTAATTGACTTAGCCATTTTCAACGTTAACTTTTTAACGTACGTCTGGTTAGAGTTTTTTTGGTTTTGGTTAAAACTTTTTTGTTATACTATATCTCTGCAACTGCTTCGCCCATTACCTTGAAACTTCACATGGGTGTTTATCATCATCCATATTTTCATTCTAACCCCCAACCGTGTGGCCCCTGTGCCCAATGTCAAGGTCAAATTACTTTGAATTTTTTTGTTAAAGTTTTTTTGTGTACTATATCTCTGCAACTGCTTCACCCAATACCTTGATACTTCACATGGGTGTTTATCATCATTGTCGCACCTGCTTGCGGAAAGCGCGATCCTGTGCCCAATGTCAAGGTCAAATTACTTTGAATTTTTTTGTTAAAGTTTTTTCGTGTACTATATCTCTGCAACTGCTTCACCCAATACCTTGATACTTCACATGGGTGTTTATCATCATTGTCGCACCTGCTTGCGGAAAGCGCGATCCTGTGCCCAATGTCAAGGTCAAATTACTTTGAATTTTTTTTGTTAAAGTTTTTTCGTGTACTATATCTCTGCAAACTGCTTCACCCAATACCTTGATACTTCACATGGGTGTTTATCATCATTGTCGCACCTGCTTGCGGAAAGCGCGATTCCTGTGCCCAATGTCAAGGTCAAATTACTTTGAATTTTTTTGTTAAAGTTTTTTCGTGTACTATATCTCTGCAACTGCTTCACCCATACCTTAATACTTCACATGGGTGTTTATCATCATTGTTGCACCTGCTTGCGGAAAGCGCGATCCTGTGCCCAATGTCAAGGTCAAATTACTTTGAATTTTTTTGTTAAAGTTTTTCCGTTTACTATATCTCGCAACTGCTTCACCCAATCTTCCCCAATACTTGTCACATGGGTGTTTATCATCATTGTCGCACCTGCTTGTGGAAAGCGCGATCCTGTGCCCTATGTCAAGTTCAAATTACTTTGAATTTTTTTGTTAAAGTTTTTTCGTGTACTATATCTCTGCAACTGCTTCACCCAATACCTTGATACTTCACATGGGTGTTTATCATCATTGTCACACCTGCTTGCGGAAAGCGCGATATCGTCAGCATTTTGGCATATGTTTGTCCGTTCGTCCGTGTGTCCGGTTAAAGTTTTTTGGTTAAAGTTTTTCCATCTACTATATCTATTTTGTTAGTGTCCATGCCTCGCCCCAAGGCGCGACATGCAGGCCACGGCCATCTAGTCTACAAAAAGTGGGTATAATTATGTTATCCAAGTGTCTATGCTTGGAAAAAACCTGGCCTTCGTGGCTTTGCCTCGTTTCTTGTTATTATACTGAATTTATTACATTATCACAGCCATTTTGGCTGTGATAATGTAACAAATTCAGTATAATAATTCTGCATACTTTTAATCATCAAATATATGCAGTGGTTAGTTCTATATGAAATAATGCATTTCATGAAAAATAAATGATTACTCCCTCAAAGTATACTTTGCTAAGCAAAGTATACTTTGCAATGTTGATGAAATAGGCTACTGAGACCCTGCGCCTTTAACCTTGAGAACTTCACCGACCCAATCAAGTGTTTATTAACTCTTTGCATGCTGAGAAACTTGTGAGCTATAAATAGTTAAAAAATAGCGGACAAAAATCATCATATTTTCTTTTATTTCTCCCTGTAAATATCATGAATATGTCTTGGAATTTCATTAGAATTCCAAGACATATTTACAGAGAGAAATAAAAAATATACTCCTAATTTGTTTGGCTGATATTTTCACCGCTAGCATGCAAAGAGTTAAGACAGTCACTAACCTACTAGATCTATTGTAATACTGACATCTTTCCACCAGTCGACAAAACAAGCTTGAGAATATGCTATACACGTAAGATTCCTTTTCTCAGCCTGGCAGGGGCCCAAATAGTCTCGCCCACTTTATTGGAAAGTGAGACCTAGTGTTCACAATTCCAACTGCGTCAAAGGTAACAATGTAACAATGTCAATAACTGTTCACGTCCCAAGTTTTCATATCTCCTGATATGTTAGTCATTTGTTAGTGTGATCTTTACCAAATTTCATGAGTATCTTCGTCATATTAATGGCTAACCTGTGTCGTCCAGCTGGCCTTAACGTATTTTTAGCCAGGTTTTTTTTTAAAAAATCCAGGCTATTGGATTGGCGAAAGCCGGGCGGGCAGGCGGCGTCCACAATCAATGTTAAGATTTTGTGTTTGAGTCCATTTCTTTGTTACTGTACCACCTAGGACCACCAAACTTTCACAGCTTCATAATCAAGGGGTGCCCACCACATATCACTATCCAACATGTTACTTTTTTTTTAACTTGACCCATTTTTTCCGCGCAGTCGACTTAGCCATTTTCAATGTTAACTTTTCGCGTTTACAATGTTAAGTTTTCGTGTTTAAGTCCATTTCTTTGGTACTGTACCACCTAGGACCACCAAACTTTCACAGCTTCATAACCAAGGGGTGCCTACCACATACAACTATCCAACATGTGACCATTTTTTTACCTTCACCTATTATTTCTACGTAATTGACTTAACCATTTTCAACGTTAACTTTTTAACGTACGTCTGGTTAAATTTTTGGTTAAAACTTTTTTGTTATACTATATCTCTGCAACTGCTTCGCCCATTATCTTGAAACTTCACATGGGTGTTTATCATCGTCCATATTTTCATTCTAACCCCCAACCGTGCGGCCCCTGTGATCAATGTCAAGGTCAAATTACTTTGAATTTATTTGTTAAATTTTTTTTGTGTACTATATCTCTGCAACTGCTTCACCCATTACCTTGATACTTCACATGGGTGTTTATCATCATTGTCGCACCCGCTTGCGGAAAGCGCGATATCGTCGGAATTTTGGCATACGTCCGTCCGGGCACACATTAGGGTACTTATGGGGTAGGGGTTGTGGTCTAAGACAATGGGTTAGGGTTAGAACACAATGGAACTTAATCCGTACCCCCGTAAGCCTATTGTGTCTTACGGGGTATTTCCTTTGATCTTTTATATAGCAAGTACCCCCTAAGGTCCGAAATGTAAGTTCGTCCGTCCGTACGTCCGAGTGTCCGGTTAAAGTTTTTTCGTTAAAGTTTTTCCATGTACTATATCTATTCCAAGGCGCGACATGCAGGCCACGGCCATCTAGTCTACAAAAAGTGGGTATAATTATGTTATCCAAGTGTCCATGCTTGGAAAAAACCTGGCCTTCGTGGCTTTGCCTCGTTTCTTGTTTTATTGGTGAAATACTGGCGATCATCTTCTTCACTGATATTTTCTTTTCAGGCCGTTGTGAATAAGAGTATGATAAAATAATGTCATAACCGAAACGCCAAAAAAAATCAGCAACCAACAATGGAGAGGGGAGGCGGGTACTCGCAGTCACTGGCCAAGAGCTTTAGTCTGCCCAGTCTCGTCGAGGGCAGCGAACCAATCAGTGAGCAGGAGGAATTTATGGAGGTATGTATAGACCAATCAATGAGCAGGAGGAATTTATGGAGGTACGTCTAGGCCAATCAGTGAGCAGGCGGAATTTATGGAGGTATGTCTAGACCAATCAGTGAGCAGGAGGAATTTATGGAGGTATATCTAGACCAATCAGTGAGCAGGAGGAATTTATGGAGGTACGCCTAGGGTTCGTGTGTATAAAATATGTTAACTCTTAAATGCTGAATTAAAATTTATCATCTGCTGTTTATTTTCCATTTTTCTTATCAAAAACATGATTTGGTAGCACTTTAAAAAGTAAAGTACTGTCAAACCACGTTTTTATTGAGAAAGAAGACAATATATAGCACAACAGCAGACGACAATTTACGTTTGCCGCATTGTAAGGGCTAAGAATGTCTGAATTTAATCCTTTAATTAAGAAACTTTCAGTGTTGTACCTCGAGCAAACCCGAGGGACATTTTCCCACATCAAACTGCCCATGTCCCTTAAAATTTGAGAATCTTCAATTGACCTATAATGGGGTCACAAAACCTGAAAGTGTCCCTACACTGGATTTTGCTTCTAATGATTTTGAAAAAGTACTAGAAGACAACTTCTGATATGATATCAAATATCGGCAAAACTTTCAGAGAATTTCTGCAGAATTCAATTCCACTTTGAATATTGTATCACTTCCTATGTTATATGTTTCAAATGAAATGTCAGAACATTCTCCTTGAGATTAAGTGGGTGGCAGGTGGGTGGCAGGTGGGTGGCAGGTTGGAGCACACGATGGGTAATTTAACAGGATTTCGGGATTCATACTTAACAGTATCCCGAACGGAGACCTGGTTTTGCCCTCAGGTACGTCTTAGGCATTCTTGTATGTGAGGGTTTCATCTGGTTATAGACATTGTATGAGTAATACGATTATTCCCAATCCTATTACTTTTAGGTGAAGTGGCCAAATGACATTGGTGTGGTATGGACCTGGCACCAGATCAGGTTATTCTAATTTCATTGCTGAATGTAATTTATATTGATTTAAATATTCTGTTTTAAATTTGGGATTTCTCCCCAATGCAGCAGATTACATGCAGGATCAAACCCGTTTTCCCGGATTTAAATGACCTTAGCTGTTGATTGGCCGTTAAACACCAATAAATCAAATCCTTGAGATTAATGATGTCAAACAAACTTTCACCAAGAAACAATGTCACTCGACAACACACGGGGCTAATGCACACATTGGGATGTAAATGCAAAATCGGGCGTTTCCATTATGAATTTATAGAACGTGTAAATATTTACAGATGAAATCCTGACACAAGCACAGGGACAAATATTGTTAAGGCTTAAATGTTATCAGATGAAATCCATAAGTTAGTCCAGTGACAAACGTGTTTCTAGTATGAATTTATCTAAGATGTAAATATTTTTGACAGTAGCATTTCCATTATGAATTTATGGAAGGCTTAAATGTTTGCAGATGAAATCCCTCCGCGAGCATGGTGACAAAGCTCTGAAGATCAGCGACTTCTCGCAGGCGATCCGGTACTACAACGAAGCCTTGGAGATTGATGACAGAAACGCGGACATTCTGCTGGCCCGGGCCACCGCACTCATACAGATGGGCGACTACATCGGGGCACAGCGCGACACTGAGCTGCTCATCAGCCAGGAAACGGATAACAGCAAGGTAATGAAGTGGGAGGGAGTGATTGTGGTGTATGGGGTGGGGGGGGGGGGGATAATTGGACCTTCAGATAGATCTCCAGATAAGTTTTGTATCTAACAAATATTATACCAGCTGATAAAAAATATGGAATACATGTAGATTTAAATAAAGTTGAAAATTCACTTATTTGAACAGTGTTTGCTTTTTGCCGCTCAAATAAGTAAATTTTCAACTTTATGAGAACATTTTTGCTCCTCGGTTTCTAGTTGTTGAAAATTGTGGGAGTACTCAGGTAAAATAAATTGAGTACACTAATACGCACCTTATCTGGATCTTTGTGGAACAGCAGACAGGCCTCCAGATAAATTGCTCATCAGTCAGGAAAGCATTAACAGCAAGGTAGAGGGAGAGAAATTGTAACATTAGGCAGAGCTTCAGATCACATGCGATAGACACTGGACGTGTGACATATATGTCACATATATACATACGTGTGACTTTTCAACAGGCATTTCTTTTTCATAGTTTAACAGACTGTTAGCATTGCTAAGGATTTAACAGTCTGTTAAGCTAACTGAGGTTTTGAGCAACCAGGCCCTGGTGTATATAAAATATACATTGCAATTGCGGTTTTATTTTCATGTTTGCATGAAGAAAAATTTACAATAAATGACAGAAAAAAAATCAGCATTTTAATGATTAAATACATAGACACGAGTCTTTTGCTCTATATATTCCAGGCCTACCACCTACAAGGCATTGTCCTGAAGTTCCTCAACCAGAACAAGGAGGCCTTGACCTGTCTGCTCACTGCCCTTGACCTTGACCCTGACAATTCGGACGAGCTGACCGACGTGATCGCCGATGTTTCCGCAAAATTTTGTTCCATCCCGGACGAACTTGTACAGCAACTTAAAGGTATGTAGTTTTTGTGAAATAATTTGACTACCATATGTCCGATCTTCATGATACATCACATATCCATTCATGTCAACAGTGGGAAGAACGCTATTGAATATATTTTGAAGCTATGCCCAACCTGTGCGGACCCTGTGCCCACTGTCACACTCAAATTACTCTGAATTTACCTTAAGGTTTTTATGAAAATTTGGTTTAAGTTTTTACGTATACTACATGTATATCTCTGCAACCGCTTCACCGATTAACTTCAAACTTCACATGGGTAGTACAGTCGAACACAGGTATCTTGAATATCTGTATCTCGATGATATCCCCTATCTCGATGATTCACTAAAGTCCCAAATTATATCTTTATTTATTTAATATAAATTTCCTCGGCTATCTCGACCATACCCTATCTCGTATATCTCGACTGTTCATTCTGCCCCCTCCATATAAAATATGTTAAAAATCTCTTCGCTATCTCAATCACATAAACGCATTGATAAATCGCTTAAAGCGCATGACTGCCAAGATCGATTTGGTTGACACTAATTTTTAAAAGCTATTATCAAACAAAACACAATAAATTCACCTCAGGTGTTTCCTTATTGGCCCACCTGGATATATTTGAGTGTTTGACACGATTCATTAAGCATATCACGCTGGTCATTTAAGCAATTTACTGAGTCGTGGCGCCACCCTGTAATGTTGATTAATTTACTACCTTTGATCATTAGTTAATTGGTGATTGTTTACTCGTGGTGTAATGGGTAATATGATTTCATATATTTCGCTAAAATATTCGACCATGTCACTTCATCGCTATCTCGAACCTAGTCCTATCTCGACTATATGGGCGATCTCCCTCGACTTCGAGATACTGGTGCTCGACTGTATGTGTATGGGTTAAAGCATTTTTGTGTTAAATCTTTTTTTAGTACTATCAAATGTCTTTGTTTTGATGGAACATAAAATAATAAACAGGAGACAACAACATTTCAGCATTGTAAGGGTTAAACAAGTATCATAATAAACAAGGCTAACAATAAATCAACATAAATGTTAGATTACATTTATGGCATTAGCCGTTTGGTCATCTAACATGTTTTTTGTAACGTCCCATTTACATATTTAACCCATTATTTAACCCATTATTTAACCCATTCCTTTCGGAATACATGCACCCTTACGGGTATGCATTTATTAAATATTTTATTTTTGTTATTTCTCAATGAAAGTATATGTTGTGACCACTCATTTGAACCGTCTCGATGAGACGGTTCAAATGGTGGTCACGACATATACTTCTGATCGCATATTTAGGATTTTCTGGAAACATAATGGCGTATCCTCAGCATGAAAGGGTTATTACACAACTAGTAGTGTATTATGATTGTTAACCCTTAGACCGCTACTCACAACGATTGTCGTCTGCTGTTGCTTTTATATCTTGCCTTATTTCTCAATAGAAACATGGTTTGACAGCACTTTAGAATCATTTCCAATGGAAATGATTCGAAAGTGCTGTCAAAGCATGTTGTAAATTATTCTAAAGTGCTGTCAAAGCATATTTTTTGTTGATAAAAATGGCAAAATAGAAAATAAACAGCAGACGACAAAAAAATTACGATATCGGTCCAAGGGTTAACATGTTTCTTCTCCAGAGATGGATTCGTACAAGAAGCTGAGTGAAGTGGGAGTTTGTCTCTTCCAAGCCAAAAAGTACAAAATCTGTATCAAAATACTCGACGCCGCACAGAAATTCCAAACAAACCAGAAGGGCATCACGATGCGCATTTTACTCACACTTGCGAATGCTCACTCAGCGATGAGCCACACGGACCGAGCTATCAGCCTGTACCAGGACTGCCTGACGACGGCGATCGCAACGCACGACCAGGTGTATCAGGTAACAAACGTCGTATTTATTTGTTATTTTCCTTCACAGCGGAACCAGTGGCAAATATCCACATATAGGTCAAATAACCTTTTTGTTGAGCCTGCTTGCGGAAAGCGAGACATAGTGATCATAATGACGTCCGGGTGTCCTTGCGTCCGAAATCTGCGTTAAAGTTTTTAAATACCTTATATCTCTGCAGTACTAAGTCACATTGACTTGAACCTTCATATGCTTATTAGTCATCATCCATATATTCATGATGTGTCCCACTCATGCGGCCCCTGTGCCCATGGTCAAGGTAAAATTACTTAGAAGTTTGCATTAACTATTTTTGTCAAAATGTGCGTTCCAAGTTTTCAGATACCTACTATCTCTGTAACCGTAAGTCGGATCTGCTTGACACTTTGTATGCATATTGGGCATCATACATATATTCATTCTGTGTCCCACTCATGCGGCCCCTGTGCCCCAAGGTCAAGACCAAATGAGTTAGAAGTTTGCATTATTATAAAATCTGCGTTTTTACATACCTTATATCTCCACAATTTTTACTCCAATTTACTTCCAACTTCCAATACTTCCTTTTCATCATCCATGTTTTCATTCCATAGCCTGCCAATGTGGTCCATATGCCCAAGGTCAAGGTTAAATGAAATTTGTTTTAAAAGTTTTTACATACCTTATATCTCCACAACATTTACTCCGATTTACTTCAAACTTCAAAAGATTCTTCAATATCGTCCATATTTTCATTCTATAGCCCACTCATGTGGCCCACATGCCCAAGATCCAGGTCAAATGACTAAAGTTTGCGTTAAAGCTTTTTCATACCTTATATCTCCACAACCCTTAATTCAAACTTCAAATAAATACACTATGAGACCATCAAATGCCTTGGCGGGCTCGACATGCGGGCCGCGGCCATCTGGTATTATATACATAAATCTCTCACAATTTATATGTGCCACGAAAACTATACAAACTTTCAATGAAGTAAACAAATTAATATTGTCTTAGCAGGAACTATTTTACAAGGTGAAACGTAGTTCCGGTGTCACAGGAAATTCTCCCCCCTGGAAATCTTCCCCCCCGTGGGGGGGAAGATTTGCAGGGTCGTACGGGGGGGAAGATTTCCAGGGTCGAACCTGGGAAATTCTCCTAGGGGGGGGGGATATTTCCAGGCTCGACCCTAGGAAATTATCCCGTCAACACCTACAAATGGCTTTAAAATGCAAAAAAATAACCCCAGTCACTGCACATATTCATACACAGTTATTAGGTCGTATTGACAGGATATCAAAAATGTTTCACGGCACCGTGTTTCACGGCACATACGCACTGTGTTGACAGGATAAAAAATAATGACCGAATACATAGTGACTGATAATTGGAGGTTAATACGTGACTCGGCCCGAGGTAATTTGGTATCAGCCCGAGACCGAAGGTCGAAGGCTGATACCAAGTTACCAAGGGACGATACCTAGGACGATACCTAGGCCGATATCAAACAAGACACGTATTAACGTCTTTATTACTTAGATTACTTAGATATCAATTTCAATATCAATCATCCGGCAGTTGTGATAATCCTATAGTAAAATCTATACCGTTATCCATGATTGAATGATGAAATACAGAGCCTACAAATTTAAATTTACGCAGCCAATAAAGTAAACATACGCAATTCGCATGCCCAAAGGAACTGGTTTAATACGCGAGTGAGACATGGTATCGGACTGGAAACGGCGGTATCAGACTAGTAACGATGGTATCAGACTAGAAGTTTCAGTATCAGACTGGAAAACACGCCGTATCAGCCTGGACTGTGTATGTTATTGCTGTAGGCAAATACAGGCAATTTCTAGGCAAAAATTGACATCTAAGTAATAACATAATGTAATATCAGGCATTGACCGGGTTAACAAATTGATAACTGACGTTTCCTTGGTCAAACGGCGTCACATGACGTTACTGAATGACATCAGTATAATAACGCAATGTAATCAAGTCCGCGTTCTTTTCAATGAAATCCAACTGATATTTCCTCATTGTGTAGCATAAAAAGTGTTACCTTATAAATAGAATACCATGCTAGTGATTTTTATGCCCCACCACGATAGTGGAGGGGGCATTTAGTGTTACCCTTGTCCGTCCGTCCCGTCCGTCCGTCCGTCCGTCCCGTCGGGTAAATATCTTATAATTTCTGTTCCCTTTCACGGATCAGCTTCATACTTCATATACGCATTGCTAATGGTCCTCTACCGCCCTGTGCTAAATCCACGTTCGTCCTGCCCCCGCCAAGCCCAGGGTCAAGGTCACATACTTGGTGCTTCAAAAACTTTTAACGCTCCGGTAAAATAAAAAATTCACTTGCAATTTGGCCTCATTTATTATCAAAGCGATATGTGGGGCATCCGTGTTCTATGAACACATTTTCTAGTTGTTATCTAGTTTATCAGGCTCGGCACGGTAGGAAAATAGCCAAGGAAATCCTATGCGTTTACTAGCCTTGCCTGAGAAAATTGATATGTGGCTGTCGCTTGAGAAATGGGGCTTATGGGTTTTGCGACCAGTGTAGATCCAGTTCAGTCTGATCAGGACCTGCACTGTTCGCCATTCCGTCACAGAAACACCTGTCGTGCTTCTAACATGCAATATAGATTGTTATCAGGCTACAGGAGTGTTCTATTTGGTCAGTAGCCATGTTACCCTTGTCCGTCTGTCCCGTCTGTCCCGTCCGTCCCCGTCCCGTCCGTCCCCGTCCCATCCGTCCCCGTCCGTCCCGTCCGTCCCCCAGCTACACTGGTCACAAATCCCATATGCCTCATTTCTCCAGTCACAGCCACATATTCCTCAGTCTGTAGCATAAAAAATGTTACAGGTCTGCTAGTTTTGGACATTGTAGAAATTCCTCGGCGTGTCAAGGAATTCTTACGCACTTCCTAGCCTTGCGTGATACACTTGATACCTATAGACACTAGCTGTATACTCTCTGTATCAAGTTTATCAGGCTTGGCTCGGAAATGGTAGGAATTCCTCGACAAGCCTCAGAATTTCTACCATTTCCTAGCCATGCCTGATAGACTTGATATGTGGCTGTGACTAGAGAAATGGGGCTTATGGGCTTTGTGGCCAGTGTAGATCCAGATCAGCCTGTGCATACGCACAGTCTGATCAGAATCTGCACTATTCACCATTCCATCACTGAAACATCCATCATACTTCCTAACAACGTTAACAAACAATATTGATTGTTATCAGGTTACAGGAGTTTGCTATTTGATCAGTATACAAGTCCCATAAGTGCCATTTCTGCAGTCACGTCCACATATGAAAAGTGAACTTCCGCACTGTCTGATCAGGATGTATGGGTTTGCGACCAGTGTAGATTGAGATCAGCCTGTGCCTCCACACAGTCTGATCATGATCTGCACTGTTCGTCATTAGCCTTGCTTGATAAACTTGATATGATATTGTCTCTGTGCCAGACGAAGGCACTGGTGAACGTCGCGGGTTTTGCGACCAGTGTGGATCCAGATCAACCTGTGCATCCACACAGTCTGATCAGGATCTGCACTGTTCGACACTAGCCTGCTGTTCTAGCCTGATATTGTCTCTGATATTGTGCCAGACGAAGGCGCTGGTGAACATCGCGACCCTGTACCTGGAGCACCAGGATACGCGGCAGGCGATCCTCTACTACGAGAAGCTGCTGCACCTCGAGGCAGACCTCCTCCAGGAGTCGGGCAGCGAGGACGCCGTCCCCGACTTCTGGACGCGCGAACTCCAGTGTGGCCTACACCTGAACCTGAGTATCGCCTACAAGTCCATCTCCAACATGCACTCCGCGATCAAACACGCCCAGAAGTATGTATACTACATTGAGAAGTATGGTTTCGAGGGGAAGCTGAAGGCTGAGTCGTATCACAATACCGGAATGCTTAACGAGATACTTGGGAACAATAACGAGGCAATTAGCAATTACAATAAGTATTTACAGGAGAGTAAACAGAATGGAGATAAGAAAGGAATGGCTCAGGCGTACGGGTGTTTGGGAAGTGTGTACGCAGCACTACGGAACTGGAGACTCTCGATAACCTACCATGAACAGTATGTTGTAATGGCGTCGCGATTTAAAGACAAGCGAATGCAGATGATTGCGAATGAGATGCTGGCAGACACGTTAATGCTGAAAGGTGACTTCGAAGCTGCTGTCACCGTATATGAGGAAATGATCAAATGTTGTTTACGAACGGACTACAGAACAAAGTCAATGGCGATGTGTAAACTGGGAAACGCTCACCGTGCCATGAATAAATTCCAGTATAGTCTTTTCTTCTACCAACAAGCATCAGACCTTGCTGAAGACTTTGATGTACCTGAAGTATTAACCCTGTGCCAGTACAACATCGCTTGTATCAACCAAGACTCAACGCAGCTTCTAGAGCTGGAAAAAGCACTGAAATTCTTTGTTTATTTGATTCCATTTTTTGAGACAAAAATTTGTGAACATTCAGAAGAAGACAGTCACTGCCCGGATGAATACCACACTCAGTTGCGGGAATGCTATGATGGAATACAAACAGTTATGGTTAAGCTGGGAAACAAAGAAGAGTGTCTACAATACGCTGAGGCTTATCGTAAACGGCATTTAACACAAACACATAATTATCAAGCGTCTGCGATTTCCAGCCAGAGCCACACGGCACCCTGGGATATGTGGACTGTGGATAAGATAAATCGGGTGGTAGGACAACAGAATGGGACGATAATGTACTACTCACTGTTGAGAAGCCATCTTGTACTCTGGGTGTTGCAGCCGGGTGAGGGATTGGCCAGGTTCTACTCGCGCAAGGCCGGGAAAGATGAGAATATGATAGAAACTGTAAGTATTTCCAGGATGGGAGGGATTCTAGAGTCGACCCTGGATCTTCGCGGGGGGGGGGGGGCGTGGGAAGATTTCCAGGGGGGAGAATTTTCTGTGACACATATGAGACACGCCATGTGATTTTGTACCTCGGACATCTGCGTAATTTCGTGAAATACGTTTACAATATTTTCCGTCAATGACGTTAAAAGTTGACAAAAGTTTCAGAGTACATGCGGAAATATTTTGACAACTTTTAACTTTATTTATGAAAAATATTATAAATTTTGTAAACATATTTAATGAAATTACGCAGATACCAAATCACATGGCGTGTCTCAAATGAATCCATTATAGACCAGTAGTTTATTTCACCAACATTGCAAAGTATACTTTTCTAGCAATAATGTAATACATTCAGTATAATAAATTTATCACAAAAATGGAAAATGTCTCCCTCAAAGTACACTTTGCTAGAAAAGTATACTTTGCAATTTTTATGAAATCAGTTACAGATACAGTTATAGTACATGTAGTATGAAATATTTTAGAATTTTTTCACCGTTTTCTTTATTTCTTCTGGAAAAGAATATGTTGTAAGCACACATCTGAACCGTCACACTTCAAATGAGTGGTAACAATATATATTTTATGTAAAAAGAAACAAAATAATCTGACAGACTTTTTTTAACAAAAAAGTATTTTATCCTTAAACTCCAATGGTTTAACGGTCGGAGGATACACCACTATACTGATGGAAAATTATTGATATTTTCTTTATCCCTCATCAGACTTACCTGTTGGATCATCATGAACAATTCAAATGAATGAGTGGGTGGCAGGTGGGAGTATGCAGTGGGTAATTTAACGATCAGGATTCTTCCGTACCGGTATCCCAAACGGAGACCTGTAGCCGATTTCATCAACATTGCAAAGTATACTTTCCTAGCAAAGTATACTTTGAGGGAGAAATTTTCAATTTTAGGATAAATTTATTAATTTTTATTATACTGAATTTATTACATTATCACAGCCATTTTCATACGCTAAAAAATCTTTTTCCAATTGTAATGTATTATTATGTGATCACAGTATTGATAATTTGGTGATTGAATGAGGAAGAGCCTGATCAGACTGCTTTGATGTGTACAGAATTTGTTCGCAAATGGGTTATAAATTGTTATCAGGCTACAGAATTGGGATATTTGATCAGGAGCTACACTGTTCCTGTAAGTCCCATTTCTTCAGTGACAGCCCCATTAAACCTTACAAAGCTGAATTAATTTTTGTAGTCTGTCTGTTTCTTTTTTTATTTTCTCGTTTTTTCATCAAAAACATGCTTTAACAGAACTTTATAATCATTCCCAAAGGAAATAATTCTAAAATACAGCCAAACCATGTTTTATTGAGAGAAAAGACAAAATATGGGAAAAATAAGACGGTTAATGCGATCACATTTGGGGCTGTGGCTGGAAAAATGGGGCTTATTGATTTGTGACCAGTGTAGCTCCGGATCAAGTAGCACACTCCTGTAGCTTGATAATGAACTATATTGCTTGTTCGGAGCATTACTGGTGTTTCATTGATGGATGGCAGATCCTGATCAGACTATGCGGATGGACAGGCTGATCTGCATCTACAGTGCTAAGTACATTTCTCCAGTCACAGCCACATTAATGCGATCACATTTATGCTGGCCAGGTGGAGTCCCTCCTGGATGAGCTTCGCCGAGATTGCAACTGGAGGAAGATGCAGAATGCGTGCGAAGCTCGCGCATTGCCCAAAAAGTTCAATGACCTGGAATTGATACGCCGTAAAAATCTCGGTCTTGGTAAACGTTCGAAAGAGGAAAATGAGAAGGAAAACCAGTCGACGAAAACACAACAGGAGAGCAAGCCAGAGAAAACTGCCGCACGCCGGTTATATGATCTTTTATTCTCACCCGTGGAGGATATTTTGTCCAAAATCAGACGTGACAGCCCGCTGATTGTCGTTCCAGACAAGGCACTGCACCATTGCCCATTCGGTATACTTCAGGACTTCTTAAACAGATATGCATTTCAACGATTCCACATTACAATCATACCAAATATCCTACTGCTGGACAAGGTTGTTGCGAATGAAAACAACTCGCTACGAATTCAAGATGACTTGGCGTTCGCACGTTCTCGGAACAAAAAAGGTGGTATAGGGATGTTCATAAACAAATCGGCAATGGGAACGGAACACAATCATTTCCCGGCTTCATCGACCCAGCCCGCTGTGAGCCCAAAACGTGTATCTAACCCACGATTACTATCACAGACGATGACGCCCGCTACGCCGCGGTCCAAAATGCCGGCGCCGATACCTGGTAATATCCCACGACAAACAACGATGTTCGAAGACGATTTTCAGCATCGTGCAAAACCCAAAACTCCACGGAGCCTCAACACGATTCCTGAATCGGTGCACAGCTCACGACAAACACCAAACACTTCGCGGCTCGGAAGTCCGACGTCAATAGACAAGATGCTGAGTTACAACACATACTCGACACTCACGACAGAGACGTCTACGGGGACGGACGTGACGACGTCGATCAACGCGATCACACAGTACCGGCAGGTCAGCTCCCAGCAACGGTGCCTCGTGTTTGCAAACCCGAAACTGCCCAAATGGTAAGTCTGCAGTTGCCAATTTCACCAACATTGCAAAGTATACTTTTCTAGCAAAGTATACTTTGAGGGAGTAATCATTTATTTCTCCGGAAATGCATTATTTCATATAGAACTAACGACTGCATATATTTTATGATTAAAAGATGAAAATTTCTCCCTTTGCTAGAAAAGTATACTTTGCAATGTTGGTGAAATAGGCTACTGGTCATGTGACTGGTGAAATGGAAATTAGGTGGTGGTTTATGCCCCTTCTATGGGGGTGGGGCATATTGATTTGCTCTGTCATGTAGTCATGTCCATCAGTGCGTCCGACTTTTGTGTTGCATATACAGTGGAACCTCTCTAAATCGAACATCAAGAAAACACATGTGATCTTATTTTTGATGAGCTTCTTGGTCATTTATCTCAGAGCACACAACTATGGCTCAGAATGATCAAATGCCTGTAGCCTATTTCATCAACATTGCAAAGTAAACTTTAGTAGCAAAGTATACTTTGAGGGAGAAATTTTCAATTTTATGATAAATTTATTAATTTTTATTATACTGAATTTATTACATTATCACAGCCAAATTAACGACTGCATATATTTTATGATTAAAAGATGAAAATTTCTCCCTTTGCTAGAAAAGTATACTTTGCAATGTTGGTGAAATAGGCTACTGGTCATGTGACTGGTGAAATGGAAATTAGGTGGTGGTTTATGCCCCTTCTATGGGGGTGGGGCATATTGATTTGCTCTGTCATGTAGTCATGTCCATCAGTGCGTCCGACTTTTGTGTTGCATATACAGTGGAACCTCTCTAAATCGAACATCAAGAAAACACATGTGATCTTATTTTTGATGAGCTTCTTGGTCATTTATCTCAGAGCACACAACTATGGCTCAGAATGATCAAATGCCTGTAGCCTATTTCATCAACATTGCAAAGTAAACTTTAGTAGCAAAGTATACTTTGAGGGAGAAATTTTCAATTTTATGATAAATTTATTAATTTTTATTATACTGAATTTATTACATTATCACAGCCAATTTGGCTGTGATAATGTAATAAATTCAGTATAATAAATCTGCATACTTTTAATCATGAAATATATACATTTGTTAGTTCTATATAAAATAATGCATTTCAGGAAAAATAAATGATTGCTCCCTCAAAGTATACTTTGCTAGTAAAGTATACTTTGCAATGTTGATGAAATAGGCTACTGATTTCCATTGAAAGCGCTCTAAGCCGGACACCCTGGGGACCTCCCAGGGTGTCCGGTTTAGAGAGGTTTCACTGTATCTCCAAAAGCATTTGATAAAGCGACTTGAAACTTCATAGAAATTAATTAGCATGTGTAGCTGTGGACCTGGGGTTTGTTTTTATTTCCGCCCCAGAGCTCTACATAAAGAGCGTATTGACGTATTTTACACACATGTTTTAGCTGAATATGCATTGATTATCAAAAGTGGGAGTACAAAATACTTACAGCAATGCGAAAATACGCATTGATTTTCAAATTGAGTAGTGAAAATATTGGAATAAAGTTGAAATTTACTTATTTGAGCTGCAAATAGCAAACAGTATTTGCCTTTTGCAGCTCTAATTTTGTTATTTGTTTTTATCATTTGTTCCTATTAAATAAGGACGAAAATCAATAATACATTTGTAAAAGTAAAATACGCATTGAATTTGAAACCTGGGGGTATAATAGTCGTTAGACACAAAACTTATCTGGAGCTCTGCACCCTGTTTAGGTAGAGTTATGGCTCTTGACTTTTTTGGCCTTTATTTAGCCATTATGAAGTTTGGAATTTTATGTTACGCATAATTCCAAAATTACCGACCTGGGGCCCGTTTCACTAAACTTCGTATGACTAAAATGTTCGTAAGTGCAAATTTAGGATCGTATGGAAATTTCAATTGACAATAAATGTAAATCCAATAATTGTTTACAAGAAAACATTGTTAATGTGAAATATACAGACTATCATAGTTTTGCCCTTACGAACATTTTAGTCGTACAAAGTTTAGTGAAACGGCCCCCTGGAGTATTGAAAGTTATTGGGTTTAACGGGTAGTAATTTTGTACCCGGGTATCCGGGACCCTATTACCCGCGAGTACCCGAGTACCCGGTGTTCAATTATTTCCCTTGGAATAAAATACATACTACTTCCATTAGAGTTGTGTTTCCTTTGTCCCATGACCTCCGGACATCATTATGGCCAGTAACACAAACAAAAGCCAAGTTTGGCAATACTTTTCTTTAATTCAAGAAAAACAAAAAACAAAATACAATCTGTGCGACCTGGAGTTAAGTTACCGAGGTGGGGGAACAATGATATGCAGCCTGGCAGGTAACAGTTCGTTTATAAAACCCATATAAATGAATGTTTAAAGAACTTAATGTTATGTGCAAATTACCTGCGGGTAACGGGTAACGATTTTGTACCCGGGTAGGAGCGTTACCCTACCCGGGACCCGGGTACTCGAGTACTCGTCCCAGCCCTACCAGCAACAGCTAAGGTCTTGCGGAGACAGGAGAGTATTGAAACTTTACAGAAATGTTTATTAGCATTTTGTAGTTCAAGTGTGCACCAGTAGCCGATTTCATAAAAATTGCAAAGCATACTTATCTACCAAAGTATACTTTGAGGGAGTAATCATTTATTTTTCCTGAAATGCATTATGTCATATAGAACTAACTACTGCATATATTTGATGATTAAAAGTATGCAGAATTATTATACTGAATTTATTACATTATCACAGCCAAAATGGCTGTGATAATGTAATAAATTCAGTACAATAAAAAATAATAAATTTATCCTAAAATTGAAAATTTCTCCCTCAAAGTATACTTTGCTAGCTAAGTATACTTTGCAATGTTGATGAAATCGGCTACAGCTGGTGTTTTGTTTTGCCCTGTGAAGGCTGTGTTATGAACCTTGCAAATATTCATTTCTGATATCTTTATCCACACACCAGTGCATATAAAATAAAAAAATCGCCACTTCAAAAAAAATAAAAAAATAATAATAATAATTTTTTTTTTTTTTTTCGAAAATTGTAATTTTTTAACGCCAATTGTTTATTTGTATCGCCAATTGCGAAAGTGGCGATCGCCAGCGGAATCCCTGCAAGATACTCTTAGTTACAATTCCTATTTCTATTGTGTTCATCATATTTTTGTTTTACCCTAATCATTTCAATTGCCTGCCACATCTAACATACTATTTTACTATTCTTTTTTTCTTCATCTAGAATGCTTGGCCCTAAATGATACTCTTTTGTGTTGGTGAGACGTTGAGCACCATTCCATTTCATTCCATTCCATTCCATTCATCGAATCATTACTAAACTTCATCAATAACTTCCTTACATTGATGGCTAACCACCCAGTGGCATAATGGTGACTTTACCTTGGTGACCGTGTCCTTCATGGGTGTGACGCTCACCGGCGATTGTCTCGTTTTTATTTAATTTTGACATTCCAGTTAATTAAATCTCGAATGCATCATTCTTTATAATCACGTTGGTCTGGTTACAAGGCTCACTATCATGCTGTGACAAATCCACGAACTTCCAATCCCCGCTGGTCTCAAGGTCACATACTTAGGTAGTATCATTACAAAACTTAACATCGGAGAAATCTGTTATAACTTCTATTTCCTTCATCGAAAAATCTTAATATTTCATGCATGCATTCATTTACTATGGTGCATGCATTTACTATGGTGTGGTATGGACCAGTAGCCTATTTCACCAACATTGCAAAGTATACTTTAGTAGCAAAGTATACTTTGAGGGAGAAATTTTCAATTTTATGATAAATTTATTAATTTTTAGCCAGGTTGTTTGAAAAAAAATTCAGGCTATTGGATTGGCGAAAGCCGGGCGGGTCGGGCGGGCGGGCGGGCGCGGGCGGAGCGGGCGGGCTGGCGGGCTGGCGGGCTGGCGGGCTGGCTGACGGTCAGGCGGGCGGGCGGCGGGCGGCGGGCGGCGTCCACAATCAATGTTAAGTTTTTGTGTTTGAGTCCATTTCTTTGTTACTGTACCACCTAGGACCACCAAACTTTCACAGCTTCATAATCAAGGGGTGCCCACCACATATCACTATCCAACATGTTACTTTTTTTTTAACTTGACCCATTTTTTCCGCGCAATCGACTTAGCCATTTTCAATGTTAAGTTTTCGCGTTTTCAATGTTAAGTTTTCGTGTTTAAGTCCATTTCTTTGGTACTGTACCACCTAGGACCACCAAACTTTCACAGCTTCATAATCAAGGAGTGCCCACCACATATCACTATCCAACATGTTACTTTTTTTTTAACTTGACCCATTTTTTCTGCGCAATCGACTTAGCCATTTTCAATGTTAAGTTTTTGCGTTTTCAATGTTAAGTTTTCGTGTTTAAGTCCATTTCTTTGGTACTGTACCACCTAGGACCACCAAACTTTCACAGCTTCATAATCAAGGAATGCCCACCACATATCACTATCCAACATGTTACTTTTTTTTTAACTTGACCCATTTTTTCTGCGCAATCGACTTAGCCATTTTCAATGTTAAGTTTTTGCGTTTTCAATGTTAAGTTTTCGTGTTTAAGTCCATTTCTTTGGTACTGTACCACCTAGGACCACCAAACTTTCACAGCTTCATAATCAAGGGGTGCCCACCACATATCACTATCCAACATGTTACTTTTTTTTTTAACTTGACCCATTTTTTCCGCGCAGTCGACTTAGCCATTTTCAATGTTAACTTTTCGCGTTTACAATGTTAAGTTTTCGTGTTTAAGTCCATTTCTTTGGTACTGTACCACCTAGGACCACCAAACTTTCACAGCTTCATAACCAAGGGGTGCCTACCACATACAACTATCCAACATGTGACCATTTTTTTACCTTCACCTATTATTTCCACGTAATTGACTTAGCCATTTTCAACGTTAACTTTTTAACGTACGTCAGGTTAAATATTTTGGTTAAAACTTTTTTGTTATACTATATCTCTGCAACTGCTTCACCCATTACCTTGAAACTTCACATGGGTGTTTATCATCGTCCATATTTTCACTCTAACCCCCAACCGTGCGGCCCCTGTGCGCAATGTCAAGGTCAAATTACTTTGAATTTAATTGTTAAAGTTTTTTCGTGTACTATATCTCTGCAACTGCTTCACCCATTACCTTGATACTTCACATGGGTGTTTATCATCATTGTCGCACCCGCTTACGGAAAGCGCGATATCGTCGGCATTTTGGCATACGTCCGTCCGTCCGTACGTCCGTATGTCCGGTTAAAGTTTTTTCGTTAAAGTTTTTCCATCTACTATATCTATTTTTTTAGTGTCCATGCCTCGCCCCAAGGCGCGACATGCATGCCACAGCCATCTAGTCTACAAAAAGTGGGTATAATTATGTTATCCAAGTGTCCATGCTTGGAAAAAACCTGGCCTTCGTGGCTTTGCCACGTTTCTTGTTATTATACTGAATTTATTACATTGTCACAGCCATTTTGGCTGTGATAATGTAATAAATTCAGTATAATAATTCCGCATAGTTTTAATCATCAAATATATGCAATCGTTAGTTCTGCATGGAATAATGCATTTCGGAAAAATCAATGATTGCTCCCTCAAAAGTATACTTTGCTAGGAAAGTATACTTTGCAATGTTGGTGAAATAGGCTACAGGAGGTCAGGTTATTATAATATCAGAGCTGAATATATTTTTTCACTATGTAAATATTCAATTCTGATTTTGGGATTTCCCCCCAATCCAGCAGGTTAAAATGGGATCGAACCCGTTTGCCCTTACATGACATTATACAATTATTGTACATGAGATTTACGGACCTTTGAAAAGTGATGTTCACCGACGCCTTTGGCGTCGGTGAACATCACTTTTCAAAGGTCCGTAAATCATGTACACCGACTCAAAAGACAATAATTGTTTTATTATATGACACTTTTTGGCCCCATATTAAAATATTTCTGGCCAATATTTTTTTCAAGATATCCAGCCGAAAAAAGATTTGTTCACTTTTTTTTGGTTTCACACAATTTTCAAGATGTGTTTTACGCATGGCTCTAAGGAGGTGAACAATAGGTTTGTTTACATGAATAAACACATCTTGGACCAGTCTCTCGGTCCGAGAGTGCTTATTCGTGTAAACAAACCGTTTAGAGGTCTCCATTCAATTTGTGGTCGTGTTTCGGCCAATGAGAATGACTGAAATACTTAATCATATAATAATAGCTGTTGATAGGCCGTTAAACACCAATAAACAAACAAACATCTACTATCATGCTGTGACAAATCCACGGCCGTTCAACCCTCGCTGATCCCAAGGTCAAGGTCACATACTTGGTCTCTTCACAAAATTTAACATAGAAAAAATCGTAGACCGTCCAACCCTCTCTGATCCCCAGGTCAAGGTCTCTTTACAAAACTTAACATCAGAGAAATATGTTATAACTTCTATTTTCTACATATTTAGAGGCACCTGGGCCCACACGGGGGGTATTCCGTAAGCCTCACTTACTGACAAATTTAGTTTTCCTTGCCCACTTTGAAATGTGCATATTTGGATACTACTACAGTGGAACCTCTCGAAACCGAACACCATGAAAACATCTGTGATCCTATATTTGATGGGTTTCTTGGTCATTTATGTCGGATATTAATGTGTGTTCATGATTGCAAAACACACATATGTTTTAGAACGTTCATATGCCTGATTTACAGTGGAACATCTCTAAACCAGACACCCTGGGAACCAGGGCCCTATTTCATCAACATTGCAAAGTATACTTTACTAGCAAAGTATACTTTGAGGGAGTAATCATTTATTTTTCCTGAAATGCATTATTTCATATAGAACTAACAAATGCATATATTTCATGATTAAAAGTATGCAGAATTATTATACTGAATTTATTACATTATCACAGCCATTAAATGGCTGTGATAATGTAATAAATTCAGTATAATAAAAATTAATAAATTTATCATAAAATTGAAAATTTCTCCCTCAAAGTATACTTTGCTACTAAAGTATACTTTGCAATGTTGATGAAATAGGCTACAGGTCCCCAGGGTGTCTGGTTTAGAAAGGTTTCACTGTAAATCTGGCATTTGATAATTCTGAGCTATAGTTGTGTGTTATGCGATCATGATCAGACATTATCACTTGAGATACATGACCAAGAAACCCAAGAAAAATAGGATCACAGATGTTTCTTGCTGTCCGGTTTAGAGAGGTTCCACTGTATCAAATCTCCATATATTACAGTTCAAAAGTTTAAAAGTTTTACGTCTCACGAAAATACGTATATGCCTGTAACATTTTACTCATTGCACTCGTTTTCCCCATTCAGCCTGGAGTTGCACGATAGACTCTGGCACCCCGGACTGGAGGACTTGGTGTCCGCGAAACGAGAAGCCCTTAACGTAGCCTCATACCTCGATGCCACACCCATCACCGGGCTGGACGCCACCAAGGAACGATTCATGAACGACATCGCTCAGGCTTCCGTTATCCATATTGGTGTGTAGCTCTCGTAAACCGAGTGATGATTCAATATGAGACATGCCATTGGATTTTGTACCTTCGGACATCTGCGTAATTTCTTGAAGTACTTCATTCATGAAGTAATTGCAGGGCAGTCAAAATCGTGCATCGATTCAAAAGTGAAAATGCTAAATACACAATATTCCGAAGAGATATTTATATGTACAATTAGTCACCTCCCCTTTACTTTGAGCGATATTCTTCTGTCCACCATATTGTTATTTTGACGTTATGCCATTGTTTTTGACGTGAATGGTCACAAAAAGAATTCACACAAATATTAATGTACATTAAATTATTTAATGACTTTTAAATCAATTTGGGCTGGAATTATAACGAATAAGCCACATTCCTGAACAACTTATCGGGGTTTATGATATAAACGGGCCTTTGTTTAGTTGAAAGTGAGACATAGTCACAAATTTGGCGTAGGCGCCATCATCGGAGGCATTGTCTAGGTGGCAACAATTTGGGACATACATCAAAATGTTGCATGTCTCCTGATATGTTAGTCCGATCTTTACCAAACTTCCTCACATTTTAAGCCTTACACTGCTGAAATAAATTCTTTCGCCTGTTTATTTTCTATTTTTTCCATCAAAATTGTGCTTTGAAAGTGCTGTCAAACCTGTTTTTCTTGTCAAATAGGCCGTTTTTTCTGTCGTCTGCGTCGTCATCATCATCGTCATCGTTGTTGTCGTTCGAAATGTCAAAAACTTTGTACAAGCTTCGTCATCATGCTATAACTTTAATATTACTTTACGGATTGCTTCAATATTTGGACACTTGATACATGTAAGCATTAGGAACCCATTTATGCCGCAAATTCACGTGACCTTCACCTTTTTTACCTTCAAATTTTTGCTAAAACACATAGCCATTTTGTTTGCGTCAAAAACTTTGTACAAGCTTCCTCATCCTGCTGTAACTTTCAGATTACTTGATGCATTCCTTCAATGTTTGGACACTTGATACATGTACGCATTTGGAACACACTAATGCTGCCATTCACATGCATCAAAAAGTTTGTACAAGCTTCTTCATCATCGTATAACATTAATATTACTTGATGGATTGCTTCAATATTTGGACACTTGATACATGTAAGCATTTGGAACACACTCATGCTGCCATTAATATGACCTTGACCATTTTGACCTTCACATGGTTGTGGAAACTCTTTGCCATTTTTGTCTATGTCAAAAAGTTTCTTCAACCGTGACCCTTTTCGTATTTTAAACATGCACTTCTCGGCGGTTTTTGTGATGCTTACTTTAGCACATGCTCATGATCATGTTACGGTCAAATGCCTCGGCAGGCATACACCGCTTCCGTGGCGGCATTATTGTATTGAGAAAGAAGACAAAATATAAAGCAACAGCAGACAACAATTTTCATGTTCAGCAGTCTAAGGGTTTTGGGTTAATTCAGTGACGTATGGCTGCTGGAAGGAAGGCCTGTTGGTGTTCACGCCATCGCGGACTGATGGAGACGACGAAATCCCGCACCAGGACTCGTACGCCGTTACAGCAGACGACATTCTCTGCCTGAAGCTTGTGGCCCAGCTCGTAGTGATCAATACAGGCTACACCCCATACAGGCGGGAACCAGTCACCGACGGGTACCTGCTGCCCAGTGCATTTCTGGCTGCCGGTGAGTAGACTTTCCACTACATTTGTATGAACTGTCTTGCCAAGAATGGTGTGATTTAGATTTACGCAAATTTGATAAAACTGGATAAAACATGAAATAAATAATAGCCTACATAACAAATCCAGAGCGACATTATTATACCCCCACAAACAAAGTTTGAGGGGGTATATAGGAGTCAGCTTGTCGGTCGGTCGGTCGGTCGGTCGTCGGTCGTCGTCGGTCGTCGGTCGTCGGTCGGTCGGTCTGTTGGAAATTCCCTTCCGCTCTATATCTTCTACACTCATGCATGGATTATCAAATGGCTTGGCAAAAATGTTTCTCATGATGAGAAGGTGTGTCGTGATCAATAACCACGCACCTACGTCCAAGGTCAAGGTCACAGTTGAAGGTCAAAGGTCAAACCTATTGAAATTCCCTTCCGCTCTATATCTTCTACACCGATGCATGGATTATCAAATGCCTTTGCACAAATTTTTCTCAGGATGAGAAGGTGTGTCGCAATCAATAACCACGCACCTACGTCCAAGGTCACAGTTGAAGGTCAAAGGTCAAACCTATTGAAATTCCCTTCCGCTCTATATCTTCTACAACGATGCATGGATTATCACACTATGCCCAGGGTCAAGGTCACAGACTTGATGCGTTTGAAACCTTAACGCTCGGCTAAATGGCTTATAATCAAAAATGCCTCGTTTTCTTTGGCTGCCAGTGGGGGTATTCATGTGACGACAGGCCACATTTCTAGTTGACATTGTTGTCTACTGACAGTACTGTGTAGAGAGCGCGTGTTTGTAAACAATGCAGACGACCTCGGGTGGAATATCCTTTTCTCGCATACCCATAGTCCATTTCAATGTTATTTCCGAAGCCATGCCCATGTGGGATTTTTCTGTCTCACACGGCTATCTCACACGGCCGACCTGTCACACACTGCCGGAACTACTTTTTGTGTATTGGCTTCCAAACGTCGTCTGCATTGTTTACAAACACGCGCTCTCTACACAGTACTGTCAGTAGACAACAATGTCAACAACGTCGCTCTGGATTTGTTATGTAGGCTATTATTTATTTCATGTTTTATCCAGTTTTATAAAATTTGCGTAAATTTGTGGGACGAGTTGTGTAAGGGGCATCTGTAAATCAGTTGGCCGAATACTGAATACATGATTATTATTAAAAAAAAACACATGTAATTGACAGCAAACTATTTACCTCGTATGTTGTTGATTCTTCCCCAAACATGTGTATAGTGACAGTTGATAGGGGTTGGAATATTTGTTTAATAATCCAGTGAGCAAGAATTTCTTGAAAACGGCAACGTGTTGAAATGACAAATGTCCGTCGGAGTGAAACTTTCGGCGGACTGATATTTGCGTAATTGAAGACACGTCTCGGAATTGCAATAAATACTCAAAATAAAAACTTGAAATGATTCTGTAAACATTACTGCACAAATTTGAATCGAGGATATATGGTCTATTTTCAATATTTATCCGAGTTTGTCTCGTACTGCGTCCTATTTACTTTGTGTATGTAGTAATTGGGTTTACACATCATGTCATGGGCGTCTCCAGACTTTATTGGGCCGTTATGTGTTAAATGTTTTGATCCAATGTAGGAGACTCTAATTTGTTGGTGTAAACTTTGTTTACACCCATTTGTTGATACGGGTAATGCGATCGAGTGGTTGTATTGGAGATAGCATATAAAGAAAAAAAGTTAGTATTATACCATGGTGGTTCGTTGATGGCATACTATGGCTAAACATGATTCTGGGCTTAGTAGGTATGCGAGAAAAAGTATTCCAGATATACTCCGGTGTGTGACTAAGGATATTCCACCCTCGTGGTCAGAATATGTCGTCAGAAACTCGGCAAAGCCTCGTTTCTGACAACGTATTCTGACCACTCGGGTGGAATATCCTTGTCACACACCGGAGTATATATAGAATACTCTTAGTCCCACACCAGTGCATATGATGGATACTTTTTCTCGCCCCTATATATAACATAATTGTGAATCTTAAAATATTTATCTGACCCATACTAAGACTCAACTTTTTATTCGCTGAGTTTATGTGTCTTCTGATACGTCCAATGTGTTCACCCACGAATTGGATGCTAATGCCAGTTCATTGTATTGTTTACAAATTGTCACCATTAATCACCATTCAGCCCTGGCGACACCAAAATGTACGTCGCACATTGCTAAACTTAAAACGACGTCTTGATACTATGACGTAATAATAAACACTTCATCAACCATTTACAACAATAGAACACATCCATATTCATTATTAAACCCCCCCCCCCCACCCCGCAACGAGTTGTGGGGGGTATACTGGAGTCAGGTTGTCCGTCCGTCCGTCCGTCTGTCCGGGCACACATTAAGGTACTTATGTGGCTAGCCCCACAGGGTTATGGACTTGGTAAAGGATAGGGTTGGTTACAATTAGCCACCTAAAAAATCGTTTTATGTGGCTAATATTTAACATGTGATAAGCCACATAAGTATAGTACTGTAAGAACGTCCGTCCGTCCGTCCGTCCGTCCGTCCATCCATCCGTCCGTGCGTCCGTAAACTTAACATCAGAGAAATATTGTTATAACTTCTATTTCCTTCATCTAAAATGCTTGATATTTCACACATGCATTCCTGTAAGGCTCTACTACCATGCTGTGCCAAATCCACGACCGTCCAACCCCCGCAGATCCCAAGGTCAAGGTCAAATACTTAGTCCGTAAACTTAACATCAGAGAAATATTGTTCTAACTTCTATTTCCTTCATCTAAAATGCTTAACATTTCACACATGCATTCCTGTAAGGCTCTACTACCATGCTGTGCCAAATCCATGACCGTCCAACCCCCGCAGATCCCAAGGTCAAGGTCAAATACTTAGTCTCTTTACAAAACTTAACATCAGAGAAATAAGTTATAACTTCTATTTCCTTCATTGAAAATTCTTATTATTTCACTTGTGCATTCCTCTAAGGTTGTACTATCATGCTGTGAAAAATCTACGACTGTCCCACCCCCGCTGATGCCAAGGTCAAGGTCACATACTTAGTCTCTTTACAAAACTTAACATCAGAGAAATATGTTATAACTTCTATTTCTTTCATTGAAAATTCTTAATATTTCATATGCTGTGACAAATCCCCGCTGATCTCGAGGTCAATATCACATACATACTGTTTAACCTCGAATTAACGCCCCCCTCCTAATAAACGCCCCCCCACCCCCCCCCCCCCAAATAAAAAAAAATAAAAAAAATTTATTTCCTTGCTCGGGATCTGCTTTACCAATTTCAAACACAAATAATCCTTAAATCCTTATTTGTGTTTGAAATTGGCGGTCCTTGGTCATTTTAATTCGAGGTTATACGGTAGTCTCTTTACAAAACTTAACATCAGAGAAATCGGTTATAACTTCTATTTCCTTGCTCGGATCTGCTTTACATTTCACACACTCATTGCTCCAATGGACCTCTACCACCCTGTGACAAATTCACGTTCATGCCGCTCGCGCTTATCCCAGAGTCAAGGTCACAAGCCCACACACTTGGAAATTTTTACATATTTCAGGGGTACCTGAGCCCACGCGGGGGGTATTCCGTAAGCCTTGCTTACTGACCAATCTAGTTTTATGGGGTATTTGTAAAATTTGTTAGCCGTAATGTTGCCCTATTAGAAAATGCATCGTTGCTAGATGTGAGACAAGCACGTGTAGGTGAGACATTGAAGTCTCATGTGGGCCTGACTATACGATATCCTTGTCTCGGGGCACCTGTAACCTATTTCACCAACATTGCAAAGTATAATTTTCTAGCAAAGTATACTTTGAGGAAGAAATTTACATTTTTTTAGTGGAGACGATTCTCATATGCTGTCAAAACCAGTTTTTAGCTCGACTATTCAAAGAATAGTTGGAGCTTATGTTGTCACCCCGGCGTCGGTGTCGGCGTCACCATCACGCCTTGGTTAAGGTTTTTAGTCAAGCTTGTATATGGAATACTACTGGCCCTACACCCACCATACTTAGACAACTTCATCTCCTAGTGATGTACATCAACAACCCCTGATCTATATTTGACATTGACCTACATTTCCTCTTGAATTTCTTAGTTAATTCCCCTTGGTTAAGGTTTTTAATCAACCTTGGTTAAGGTTTTTAGTCAAGCTTGTACATGGAATACTATTGTGCATACAGACATCATACTTGGACAACCTTTTCTCATAGGGATGTACATCAATAACCCCTGATCTATATTTGACCTTGACCTACATTTCCTCTTGAATTACTTACTTAATTCCCCTTGGTTAAGGTTTTTAGTCAAGCTTGTATATGGAATACTACTGGCCCTACACCCACCATACTTGGACAACTTCATCTCCTAGTGATGTATATCAATAACCCCTGATCTATATTTGACCTTGACCTACATTTCCTCTTGAATTACTTAGTTAATTCTCCTTGGTTAAGGTTTTTAGTCAACCTTGGTTAAGGTGTTTAGTCAAGCTTGTACATGCAATACTATTGTGCATACAGACACCATACTTGGACAACGTTTTCTCATAGGGATGTACATCAATAACCCCTGATCTATATTTGACCTTGACCTACATTTCCTCTTGAATTACTTACTTAATTCCCCTTGGTTAAGATTTTTAGTCAAGCTTGTACATGGAATACTACTGGCCCTACACCCACCATACTTGGACAACTTCATCTCCTAGTGATGTACATCAATAACACCTGATCTATAGTTGACCTTGACCTACATTTCCTCTTAAATTACTTAGTTAATTCTCCTTGGTTAAGGTTTTTAGTCAACCTTGGTTAAGGTGTTTAGTCAAGCTTGTACATGCAATACTATTGTGCATACAGACACCATACTTGGACAACCTTTTCTCATAGAGATGTACATCAATAACCCCTGATCTATATTTGACCTTGACCTACATTTCCTCTTGAATTACTTTCTTAATTCCCCTTGGTTAAGGTTTTTAGTCAAGCTTGTACATGGAATACTATTGTGCATACAGACACCATACTTGGACATCCTTTTCTCATAGAGATGTACATCAATAACCCCTGATCTATATTTGACCTTGACCTACATTTCCTCTTGAATTACTTTCTTAATTCCCCTTGGTTAAGGTTTTTAGTCAAGCTTGTTTAAAGTTTTTAATCAAGCTTGTACATGGAATACTATTGTGCATACAGACACCATTCTTGGATAACCTTTTCTCATAGGGATGTACATCAATAACCCCTGATCTATATTTGACCTTGACCTACATTTCCTCTTGAATTACTTACTTAATTCCCATTGGTTATGGTTTTTAGTCAAGCTTGTATACTTTGAATACTACTGGCCCTACACACACCATACTTAGACAACTTCATCTCCTAGTGATGTACATCAACAACCCCTGATCTATATTTGACCTTGACCTACATTTCCTCTTGAATTACTTAGTTAATTCCCCTTGGTTGAGGTTTTTAAGTCTACCTTGGTTAACGTTTTTGGTCAAGCTTGTACATGGAATATTATTTGCATACAGACACCATACTTGGACAACCTTTTCTCATAGGGATGTACATCAATAACCCCTGATCTATATTTCACCTTGACCTACATTTCCTCTTGAATTACTTACTTAATTCCCCTTGGTTAAGGTTTTTAGTCGACCTTGGTTAAGGTTTTTAGTCAAGCTTGTAGATGGAATACTATTGTGCATACAGACACCATACGTGGATAACTTTTTCTCATAGGGATGTACATCAATAACGCCTGACCTATATTTTACCTTCACCTACATTTAACGTTGAATTACTTGGTTAATGTTTATAGTCAAGCTTGTATATGGAATACTCCTGGGCCTACATCAACCATACTTGAACAACTTCATCTCCTAGTGATGTGCATCAATAATCCCTGACCTATATTTGACCTTGACCTATTTTTATCATTGGATTACTTAGTTATTTCCCCTTGGTTAAGGTTTTTAGTCAAGCTTGTATACGGAATACTCCTGGGCCTACAGCAACCATACTTGGAAAACTTCATCTCCTAGTGATGTACATCAATAACCCCTGACCTATATCTGACATTGACCTACATTTAACCTTGAATTACTTACTTAATTTCCCTTGGTTAAGGTTTTTAGTCAACCTTGGTTAAGATTTTGATGCAGGCCGCAGCCACCTCGTTTGTCAAGCTATGTGTACATCGACAACCCTCGTAGTCAAGCTATGCTGTTCTCCTACAGCTCTTGTTTGTTAAGAATTAAAGCAAAAATGAAAAACAGCAGACGGCAATTTCCGTCAACAGCGTAGGAAGGGTTAAAGCTGTTAAATTCCACGTTAAAGGTACATGCCCACCCACTCAGTAGGCACAAAATTAAAATCAGAGACATCATCTGAGACATTTTCTTGCAAAATAAACATTCATTCACCATTACCCCACATATTGATTGACATTATTACACATTTTATATCAGACGTAAATTTCCACACTGATATCAGGGGCGATAACCGTGTTTCCTTGAAATGTTAATGGACATACTATTTATTCTCTGTATTTATTTTTTGATGTGCAATGATCATACTTTATAATCTGTCGAAAATATTATTTTTTCATGTGACACATTTAATTAGTATAAAGAATTAAAAAATATCATGCCTCATTTGCATATGAAAATAACCTGTTACCACCGCGAGTCACTATCAGTAAAATAAATATCACTAAATGATTATATCTCTATAGCGGGCACTCGTAATTTTTAGAACTGGTGGGATAGTGACACAATTATACACTTGGTTAATTCCTATAAAGGACATTTTGTGCCAACTGAGTGTTGGCCTGTACCTTTAAAGGTGGCTGTTACTGGAGTAATGGGGTGTATGGGATTTGTGACCAATGTAACTCCTGATCAGATAGCACACTTCTGTAACTCGATAATGATATGTATTGCATGTTAGAAGCGGACACAGATGCACTGGCTGATCTGGATCTACACTGGTTGCACATGCCATAAGCCCTATTACTCCAGCCACAGAAACATGTATCTGCAGTCATCAGTCAGATTGACTTGAAATGTCATATGCTTGTTTATCATCATCCAAATTTCATCACATGCAGCCCACATGCATATGCCCAAGGTTAAATTACTTATAAATGTATCTGTTGGCATAAATGAGAATTCCTTGAAACTTGATATGCTTGTTTATAATAATCCATATGGTAATTATATATCCCTTCCATGTGACCCCCATACTCAAGGTCAAATGACTATCAAATGCCTTGTAGGGCTTAACATGTGAGCCGTGCCTATCTGATTAATTATTTTACTTGTAGGTTTCAAATACTTATTTGTCATATCCATATTGAAATTCTATAAACCACCTGTGCCCCTGTGCTCAAGGTCAAATGACTTAGATAATTGAGTCAAACTTTTGCGTTTAGTTTTTGGCTACCTATTATCTTGGTTACCGTATGTCAATAGCCTATTTCACCAAAATTGCAAAAGTATACTTTTCTTGCTAAGTACACTTTGAGGGAGAAATTTTCAATTTAAGGATAAATTTATTAATTTTTATTATACTGAATTTATTACATTATCACAGTCATTTTGGCTGTGATAATGTAATAAATTCAGTATAATAATTCTGCATACTTTTAATCATGAAATATATGCAGTTGTTAGTTCTGTATGAAATAATGCATGGGGGGAGTGTAAATGATTACTCCCTCAAATGACTTAAGTAGCCATTTTTGAGGGGTACGTCCATCAGTGTTCCTGATTTGAAATACACTGGTCACAAATCCCATTGCCCAGTAGCCTATTTCATCAACCTATCAACACTTGATCAATCAGGACCAGTAGCCTATTTCATCAACATTGCAAAGTATACTTTAGTAGCAAAGTATACTTTGAGGGAGAAATTTTCATTTTTTTTAAAAATGTATTAATTTTTATTATACTGAATTTATTACATTATCACAGCCATTTAATGGCTGTGATAATGTAATAAATTCAGTATAATAATTCTACATACTTTTAATCATGAAATATATGCATTTGTTAGTTCTATGTGAAATAATGCATTTCTGGAAAAATAAATGATTACTCCCTCAAAGTATACTTTGCTAGTAAAGTATACTTTGCAATGTTGATGAAATAGGCTACTGACACGTCAAAACCCAGGGAAGTAGTCAAAACTATGGAATATCATCTTATATAGGGAGTTGGGTAATAATTATAATTATTAGGGTGATATCCAATTCCTAACACAGGGGCGCAGTGTGTGATGATTGCCATGTGGCCACTACCAGACTTCCTCATGGAGAAGTACTACCACGGTTTCTACCTGGCGCTACAGAACGGTTGCCTGGTAACCGAGGCGGCGCAGTCGGCACTCGAGGTGATCAGGAACGATGACAGGTAATATGCACTGCAACGTCGCTTAAGGTAGCGTAGCTCCGGGCGGCACAATTTATTTAACATCATTTAGATTGATTAAACCATACACCTGTAGCCTACTTCACCAACATTGCAAAGTATACTTACCTAGAAAAGTATACTTTGAGGGAGAAATTCTCAATTTATGGATAAATTTATTAATTTTTATTATACTGAATTTATTACATTATCACAGCCATTTTGGCTGTGATAATGTAATAAATTCAGTATAATAATTCTGCATATTTTTTAAAAAATAAATGATTACTCCCTCAAAGTATACTTTGCTAGATAAGTATACTTTGCAATTTTGATGAAATCGGCTACAGATATGAAGTTGAATGCTTAATGATAATATGTTGAATGATGCTTAACTCTTTGCATGCTAGTGGTGAAAATAACATCCAACAAATTATGAGTATGTTTCTTATTTCTCTCTGTAAATATGTCTTGGAATTTCATTAATGAAATTCCAAGACATATTCATGATATTTATAGGGAGAAATAAAAGAAAATACAATGAATTGTCGTCTGCTATTTTTGAACTATTTATAGCCCACAAATTTCCCAGCATGCAAAGAATTAATAAACCACTATCCCACTAATCTACTGTTTTGGCCTAGTATCAAGTAATTAGCTGAATATAACAGCTAAGTGACATCCATTGCAAATTTCAAGATGTTTATTACAGTAAGGGTACCTGGCATCAGATGAGGACACATTATTTCAGTACTGAAAGTTTGTTATCGCAGTTTATTTTTATTAATGTGCTCCCTCATTCAGGTGCATGTCTATCTGTGTATAACCTTGCTTTTGAATGAACATAAAACGCCCGATCAGTCTTTTGATCTTAAAGTTCCTTTTCTCAGCGTGTGACCCTTCGGACATATATGCGTAATTTCATAAAATATGTTTACAAAATTTACAATGATTTTTCATAAATAAAGTCAAAAGCTGACAATAATTTTGCATATACTCTGAAAATTGTGTCAACTTTTGACGCCATTTTCGGAAAATATTGTAACTTTTGTAAACGAAGGTACAAAATCACATTGGCGTGTCTCATATATGACCTGGCTGTTGAATGGACATAAAAAAACACATATACAGTTTACCCTTGTTTACTCCAGGGAAATAAGTTAACAAAATTTTGAGTTAATGAGAGTTATTATATAGCAAAACATGTACTTGGGACCAAGAATTTGACTGATTTGAGTTATCAGTGTTTGACTTTGAGTTAACGAGTGTAGACTGTATTCAACAAATGACCTCTAACCGTGGCTGCGATTGGTTGACCCCAGGTATGACAGTCCGTTCTACTGGAGCCCCTTTATCCTGATTGGCAAAGACGTGAAGATCAACCTCCATGACATCCGCCATGCCATGCTGGACCAGACAATCGACCAGTCAGAGGCGGAGGTAGAAGAAGCCCTTGGAAATCAATATTTGAACCCCAAACCTGTACTGCGGCCAGGTAAGAAATGTGTGACTCCTACATGGCTGTGATTGGAGAAATGGGGCTTATGTGTTATGTCACCAGTGTAGATCCAGATCAGCCTGTGCATCCGCACAGTCTTGATATCCACGACCGTCCAACCCCCGCTGATCCCAAGGTCAAATACTTAGTCTCTTTACAAAACTTAACATCAGAGAAATATTGTTATAACTTCTATTTCCTTCATCTAAAATGCTTGATATTTCACACATGCATTCCTGTAAGGCTCTAATACCATGCTGTGCCAAATCCACGACCGTCCAACCCCCGCTGATCTCATGGTCAAGGTCAAATACTTAGTTTCTTTACAAAACTTAACATCAGAGAAATATTGTATTACTTCTACAACTTTCTAGGTTTCCTTCATCTAAAATGCTTTGGTTGATATTTCACACATGCATTCCTTGAAGGCTCTCTACTACCATGCTGTGCCAAATCCACGACCGTCCAACCCCCCGCTGATCCCATTGGTCAAGGTCAAATACTTAGTTTCTTTAACACCACAAAACTTAACATCTAGGAGAAATATTGGTTATAACTTCTATTTCCTTCATCTAAAATGTCTTGAGAAATATTTTAACACTTTACATGCATTCCAGTAAGGCTCTACTACCTATGCTGTGCCAAATCCACGACCGTCCAACCCCCGCTGATACCCATGGTCAAGGTCAAATACTTAGTCTCTTTACAAAACTTAACATCATAGAAATCATTGTTATAACTTCTAATTTCCTTCATCTAAAATGCTTAATATTTCACACATGCTTATTTCTAAGGCTCTACTACCATGACTGTGCCTAACCAAATCCACGACCGTCCAACCCCCGCTGATCACAAGGTGAAGGTCAAATACTTAGATATCTTTATAAAACGTGAACATCAAGGAAGAAATATTACGTTATAACTTCTATTTCCTTCATCTAAAAATGCTTAATAATTTTTCACACATGCATTCCTGTAAGGCTCTACTACCATGCTGTGCCAAATCCACGACCGTCCAACCAACCCCCGCTGATCCCATGGTCAAAGGAAGGTCAAATACATGGTCTCTTTACAAAACTTAACATCAGAGAAATATGTTATAACTTCATCTAAAATTATTAAGATTTCATGCATGCATTCCTCTAAGGCTCTACTATCATGCTGTGACATATCCCCGCTGATCCCAAGGTCAAGATCACATACTTAGTCTCTTTACAAAACTTAACATCAGAGAAATCGGTTATAACTTCTATTTCCTTGCTCGGATCTGCTTCACATTCACGTTCGTGCTGCCCCCGCTAAGCTCAGAGTCAAGGTCACAAGCCCACACACTTGGAAAATTTTACATATTTAGGGGTACCTGGGCCCACGCGGGGGGTATTCCGTAAGCCTCGCTTACTGACCAATCTAGTTTTATTGGCTTTCCAGTACGGACGAAGGAAGACAACCTGTCAATCCTGCAGGAATCGCTGAGCGGTTTGCTACGTAGCCACACCAAACAACCTTTAGTTGTGGCAGAACTCTTAGACCTGGTATGTTGTGTAATGTGCTCATAAAACGTATATGTTGTGACCACCATTTGAACCGTCTTGATGAGACCTTGGGGTTCAAACAGTTCCCGAGGGCCACAGCAAACTTTTGCACACGGCTTGACCTTGTTATTGTGGCCAAACCCAGAGAACCGGGTATGTTGTCTAATGTGCCGATGGAATATTTTAAATAGTTTTATTATTTCTGACGAAACATATCGTCCAGTATTCCCGCGACTTTTCCAAGTTTACACCCCGATAAATTCCACAAAAAGGCCATTCATTCCTATAATAAATCAAATAAATAATTCATCCGTGTTACTGATTTCTTGTTACAGCTGGACAGTGCATTGAAGCGACTGCACACAATGGACAACAACAATGAGACGACCCACCTCGGGGGGACTATCACGACGAGCCCCGGGGCCCTCGACCTCCTTAAGCTGCTCGGGTTCCACTTCCAGGCAATGGGCTCAACTGTTGATAACCCGTACGTCGTCTACCCACACTGGAACAGGGACGAGTTGCTGATACCCACATTTGACGCTTTACGGGTTATACAAGGTAAACCACTTCTTGCTAAGAATTCATATATAATTATATATATAATTCTAAATATTTTCCTTCTATTCGGTCAGAAGTGTCTGTCGCGACCACCATTTGAACCGTCTCGTCAAGACGGTTCAAATGAGTGGTCGCAATATACACTTTCACGGAGAAATGAGAAAAAAATAGAAATTGTTATGCCAGTGCCAGAGAATATTTTCCCTCCTGTATAAACCGTACGTCGTCTACCCACACTGGAACAGGGACGAGTTGCTTATATCCATGTTTGACACTCTACGGTCTCTACAATGTAAACCACTTCTTGCTGAGAATTCACAATTTTGCTGCTGGGATGGGCTGTGGCCTAGGGGTTAGAGCAACAATACGGATGTTGTGGGTTCAAACCTCGCCTAGGGCATCAAAAATTTGCTGGCGAAAACAGAATACCCAGAATTGTATTTTGCGACCACCATTTGAACCGTCTCGTTCAAATGAGTGGGCGCAACATACATTTTCACGGAGAATTGAAGGGAAAAAAAATGTTCATGCGAGTGCCACAGAATATTTTCCCTCCTGGGTAACCCGTACGTTGTCTACTCACTCTGGAACAGGGACGAGTTGCTTATACCCACATTTGACTCTCTCACGGCCAGACCTGGGGTCAATTACATAGCAATGTAATTAATTAAATTACCAATTACATGGCAAAGTTACAATTACAAATACAATTACATGAAATTTGTAATGTAATTAATTAAATTACAATTACTTTCCCAATGTAATTAATTAAATTACCAATTACATTTAAATATAAATTCTCATTAGAAAATACAGAATGTTTTCAGACAGATACATGATATCATCATGATCATATTCAGTCCTGGTTGCTGCAATAGTGTGAACAACAAGAACTGTCTAACTGTCACTTTATCACTTCTGCCAGCTGGACTTTAACCCTTTCCCTGTTTTGCGATATTTCGACTCATCCAAATCCAAAACATCTGAATAAAAGAATCAAATGCTGGGTCAAATGATTGTTAAATTATCTGATAAAGTAGAAAACATTGTGCGAAAAGGAGAAATTGCTTGTTACAAGCAATTTCTCCTTTTCCCACAATGTTTTCAAAAGACATCTTCTGCAGAGGCGTGAAAAGTCGTCTCTATCAGGGAAAGGGTTAATCGTGTATTATATTGATCTGTTGATGTCATAATGTCGAAAACCACAAATTGAACCCTTGATTTGTGAAGATATAAATTCAACTGACCCTCATGTGTGTGACGAAGTTTGAAGTAGCCTTCACACTGCCTGATATTACAGAAGGGCAGTGTTGACACTGGGCTTTGAAATTTCCTGTTTTGTCACTCATATATTGGAGTCCATCTCGAACTGCATGCGACACAGTATGTTCCTGTATGCTAGATGTATGCTAGATGTCAAATACCACTAATAATGACCAAACTTCCTAGTATTTTAAAACTGTTCACCAAACCATGATTGGTGTTCAGGGGCATAGGTGACTCATTATTTAAATTCCTACTCAGATTTGGTCAGTAGTCTCACCTGTGATTATGATTTACAACTGTTTATGTAAACCCTCTAGCTATAGATATACATTTGTATGTTGAGCAAAATCTATTCATATTAAATTTAACAGTTACAATAAATAGTCTTTGGCAGCAGTATATAGGACGCAGTAGGCAGCAATACACAGCCTGACACAGGTACATTGTATTATGATAGAAACCAGGTAAACCAATTCTTGCTAAAAACCTGCATACCCAGAAAAGAGATATTTAGAAATCTTTGGCTTTACCCATATTAGAACAGATGCCAGTTGCCACTGATTTCATGTCCGGCACATAACTTTATTACCCTTTGGAATATTTTCATGCATAGACCACAACCCAAATTTGCTTTGCGTGTAAGATAGACAACTCTTGCCTCACTATTTTTTAGTTCTCTCCCTCTGTTTTTCACATATTTCACATACTGCGATCCAACACTTGATTGTTCTTTGGAATATTTTCATGGCATTTCACACTTGCGTAAACCACGACCCAAATATGTGTTTCATGCAAGAATAATAACTCTCGCCTTATTAACATATTAGTTATCTCCCTTTTTTGCGGATTGCGTGTACGAGGGGATTGGGATACATAATGCGCTTGTGGACAGGCGTTAATTTCTAGTTCTGTTCCATTTTGCAGAGTTATCCCAGAGTTTGGGTCTGGTTCAGTCGCTGTGTGGCGTACTGCCGATATCCCAGGATAGCATCTCCCTGACTGTGGATCTCGTAAGTCGCCTTCTGATTCATACATTTGTGGCTGTGACACCGGAGAAGTGAGGCATATGTGTTTTGCGATCAGTTTAGATCCAGATCAGCCTGTGCATCCGCACAGTCTGATCAGGATCTGCACTGTTCACTGTTCCATCGATGAAACACCCGTCGTGCGTCTAACAAGCAGTATAGATCAGGCTACAGGAGTGTGCTATTTGATCAGGAGCTACACAGGGCATAAATCCCATAAGCCCAATTTTCCCAGTCACAGCCACATTTGTTTGCAAGTGAATGGCTCTTGTATAGGTTATTATATCTAGACCACTAGCAATACTTTAAGATTTGAACAATGAATTAATGTGAACACATTTTCTAAATACAGTTAAACCTGTGAATAATGGGCAGCCATGGGAAGTGAAAAATGTGGCTTTTGTTCACAGGTGGTCTTTATTCGCAGCGTCATTTACATAGTAATTGTGCCAGTGAGACAATAAAATGGTGGCATTTAGAGCCAGGTGATTGCTATTCGGAGGTTGTCTTTAGCACATGTTCGACTGTATTGACTAATTTCATAAGAAACTCGACATAGCCTCGTTTCTTATGAAATCACTAAACTCGCCATGTGATTTTGTTCCTTCGGACATCTGGTTAATTTCATTAAATTCATTTACAATATTTTTCATAAAGTTGACAAAACATTCGGAGTACATGCAGAATTTTGTCAACTTATGACGCCATTTGCGGAAAATATTGTAAATTTTGTAAACGTATTTAATGAAATTACGCAGATGTCCGAAGTTACAAAATCATGTGGCGTATTTCATATATCATTGTGTGTGTTATAGCTGAGTGTGATGAAGCACGCCCCTGAGGTGCAGTTGAAGGTGTCTGACCTGTCCGTGCGGCCCCTCTGGATGGACATGAAGCTGAAGCAGCTGTTGACCGCCACCGGCTTCCACCAGATCGGCATGCTGCTCGACTTTACACGTACCCCGGAGAACAAGTACAGTGAAACCTCTCTAAACCGGACACCCTGGGAGGTCCCCAGGGCTGGGAGGTCCCCAGGGTGTCCAGTTTAGAGAGGTTTAACTGTAAATCATGCATTTGATCATTCTGATCCTCTGAATAAGTCACAATTTCTACTGTATCATATTCAATAAACTACAGTGAAACCTCTCTAAACCGGACACCCTGGGAGGTCCCCATAGCTGGGAGGTCCCCAGGGTGTCCGGTTTAGAGAGGTTTCACTGTAAATCGTGCATTTGATCATTCTGAGCCGTAGCTGTGTGCTATGTTATCTCGAACAGACATTATCACATTACACTATTACAGTGAAACCACATGGCTCAGAATTATCAAATGCCTGATTTACAGTGAAACCTCTCTAAACCGGACACCCTGGGAGGTCCCCATGGCTGGGAGGTCCCCAGGGTGTCCAGTTTAGAGAGTTTTCACTGTAAGTCATGCATTTGATCATTCTGAGCCGTAGCTGTGTGCTATGTGATCATGAACCGACATTATCCCACGAGAGAAATGACCAAGAAACTCATCAAAAATAAGATCACAGTTGTTTTCTTGTGTTATGTTTAGAGAGGTTCCACTATAAGTTAGTGCTCAGGTTGTGACGAGTAATCAGGCCTCAATAAATTCTAACTTTTTCCTATTTCATAGGGGTTTCCCAAAGCAAATTTTGTCAAAATATTTGGGGTTAGTATGGTATAATAACTTGCAGGATTACTTTAATATTTGAACATTGCATACATGTGAATGAATGTGACACGCTCATCCCACAATTAACATTCCCTTGCCGTCACGTCCGTCCCATCCATCCGTTCCGTCCGTCCTTCACCAACCTGATAACTTGTAAAACTTTTAAACCATACTAGCTACAGACCTGAAACTTGATTTGACACCCAGGTCATGGGTTATCTCCCCCTTTTCAACTTAGAATTTTCCACTATTGGCTTGTAACTCGTAAAGTTTGCAAACCGTACTAGCTACAGACCTAACATTTTTGGTATTTAGCTTTCTTATGATGAGTAGATGCGCAAAGTTTATTTTGATTTTTGATTTGATCCCGTGTCATGGATTATCTCCTCCTTTTCGACTTAGGATTTCCCAATTTTGCCTTGTAACTCGTAAAACTTTTAAACTGTACTAGCTACAGACCTGAAACTTAGTATGTATCTTCCTTATAATCGGTCGTTCCGTAAGCCTTGCTTGCTGACAAATCTAGTAGATTCGACACTGGGTCGTGCTTTGTCTCCCTCCTTTTCGACTTGGAATTTTCCAATTTTGGTTTGTAACTTGTAAAACTTCTAAACCGTAATAGCTGGAGGCTTCATGCTTGGAATGTAGCTTCTTTATGGTGTGTAGATGCACAAAGTGAATTTCAATTTTTGCTTTGACACTGAGCCATGGATTATCTCCCTCTTTTCGACTTGGAATTTTGCCTATCAAAGCGATTTGTGGGGCATCCGTGTTCATATAACACATTTACTATTTAAGAATTTTAGGCTAGGACTTGCAGGAATATTCGCGGAGATTTACGTTCGCGGTTTTCAATCCCTCGTGAAGAACACAAAGGTATCTCACATTTGAATATTAGTTGGTTTACATAATTGAAATTGACCAGTAGATAAGTATCAGTTAATACACACACAACTTGGGGATATAAGCAAACATTCATGATTTGATTAGCTACGAAATCCTCATTTGACTCAAAATTATGTTTAATACTTCAAAGACTGTCTAAACACTACAGGCCTCTATAGTGGCATTGGCAAACAGTGTAGATCTCATCAAGATCTGCACTTTTTGCAAGTAATTTTCATATTTTTTTAGAACAAAAACACCCCCTTTTCATAAATGGACTGGTCTGAATATCATTTTGTGACGATTGGATTGGTTGCAAAATTAACAGATCAAGCTCCATTCCAGTTACTTAGGATCACAGGGTTAATTGATTTATGGGAAAACATAATAGCGGATCATATGTCAGGGAAGAGTTTTACGGGAATGAAAGTATATGTTGTGACCACTCATTTGAACCGTCTCAACGAGACGTTTCAAATGGTGGTCACGCCATATACTTGCACATATAAAGAAAGTAGTTAGAATTTTTCTCAAACAAAATGACATATCCTCAGCATGAAATGGGTTAATATATAGACATTTATGCTATGACCATTTCACAACTATCTATCACTGTTTTCTTTCTCTTGTATAGAGTGTTGTTGGCGTCGCTGCTACAAAATCTGCTGGCCGTCAGTCAAAACAAGAGTCAGGCCCTGCTGTATATATACTATATTGTCATTGTAACTACCATCCTATCTGTCCTGTATAGAGTGTTGTTGACGTCACTGCTACAGTTACTGCTGGCCGTCAGTCAACACAAGAGTCAGGCCCTGCTGTATATATACTATATTGTCATTGTAACTACCATCCTATCTGTCCTATAGAGTGTTTGTTTGACGTCACTGCTACAGTACTGCTGGCCGTCAGTCAACACAAGAGTCGGGCCCTGCTGTATATATACTATATTGTCATTGTAACTACCATCCTATCTGTCCTGTATAGAGTGTTGTTGACGTCACTGCTACAGTTACTGCTGGCCGTCAGTCAACACAAGAGTCAGGCCCTGCTGTATATATACTATATTGTCATTGTAACTACCATCCCATCTGTCCTGTATAGTGTTGTTGACGTCGCTGCTACAGTTACTGCTGGCTGTCAGTCAACACAAGAGTCGGGCCCGCTGTATATACTATATTGTCATTGTAACTACCATCCATCTGTCCTGTATAGTGTGTTGTTGACGTCGCTGCTACAGTTACTGCTGGCTGTCAGTCAACACAAGAGTCCAGCCCTGCTGTAATATATACTTGTCATTGTAACTACCATACCTATATGTCATGTTACTACATCTACTGTCCTATTAGAGTGTTGTTGACGTCACTGCTACAGTTACTGCTGGCCGTCAGTCAACACAAGAGTCGGGCCCTGCTGTATATACTATATTGTCATTTGTAACTACCATCCTATCTGTCCTGTCATAAGAGTGTGTTGACGTACATGCTACAGTTACTGCTGGCCGTCAGTCACACAAGAGTCGGGCCCTGCTGTATATATAATATTTGTCCATTGTAACTTTACCACCTATCTATCCTGTATAGAGTGCTTGGTTGACGTCGGCCCTGCCTACAGTTTCTTGCCTGGCGTCCTTTGTGTCAACACAAGAGTCAGGCCCTGGGTTGGCATAAATATACTATATTGTCATTGTAACTAACCATCCCTATTCTGTCCTGTAGAGTGTTGTTGACGTCACTGCTACAGTTTACTGCTGGCCGTCAGTCAACACAAGATCGGGCCCTGCTTGTATATAACTATATTGTCCATTGTAACTACCATCCTATCTATCCTGATATTGAGAGTGTTTTTGACGTCGCTGGCTACAGTTTTTCTGCTGGCCGTCGGTCAAACACAAAGGGGGGGGTTTCCCCCGAGAACTGCCCTGCTGTGTATACATGTATACTATATTGTCATTGTAACAACCATCATATCTGTCCTGTATAGTGTGTTTTTGACGTCGCTGCTCAGTTTACTGCTGCTGTCAGTAACAATCAACAAGATCAGGACCCTGCTGTATATATACTATATTGTCATTGTAACTACCATCCTATCTGTCCTGTATAGAGTGTTGTTGACGTCACTGCTACAGTTACTGCTGGCCGTCAGTCAACACAAGAGTCGGGCCCTGCTGTATATATACTATATTGTCATTGTAACTACCATCCTATCTATCCTGTATAGAGTGTTGTTGACGTCGCTGCTACAGTTTCTGCTGGCCGTCGGTCAACACAAGAGTCAGGCCCTGCTGTATATACATGTATACTATATTGTCATTGTAACTACCATCATATCTGTCCTGTATAGTGTTGTTGACGTCGCTGCTACAGTTACTGCTGGCTGTCAGTCAACACAAGAGTCAGGCCCTGCTGTATATATACTATATTGTCATTGTAACTACCATCCTATCTGTCCTGTATAGATGTTTGTTGTTACGTCGCTGCTACAGTCTGCTGGGCCGTCAGTCAACACAAGAGTCGGGCCCTGCTGTATATATACTATATTGTCATTGTAACTACCATCCTATCTGTCCTGTATAGAGTGTTGTTGACGTCGCTGCTACAGTTTCTGCTGGCCGTCAGTCACACAAGAGTCGGGGCCGTGCTGTATATATACTATATTGTCCATTGTAACTACCATCCTATCTGTCTGTATGAGTGTTTGTTGATGTTAGCTGCTACAGTTTCTGCTGGCTGTCAGTCAACACAAGAGTCAGGCCCTGCTGTATATATACTATATTGTCATTGTAACTACCATCCTATCTGTCCTGTATAGAGTGTTGTTGACGTCGCTGCTACAGTTTCTGCTGGCCGTCAGTCAACACAAGAGTCAGGCCCTGCTGTATATATACTATATTGTCATTGTACTGAACCTATCCATCTGCCTATTTAGAGTGTTGTTGACGTCGCTGCTACAGTTTCTGCTGGCCGTCAGTCAACACAAGAGTCAGGCCCTGCTGTATATATACTATATTGTCATTGTAACTACCATCCCATCTGTCCTGTATAGAGTGTTGTTGACGTCGCTGCTACAGTTACTGCTGGCTGTCAGTCAACACAAGAGTCAGGCCCTGCTGTATATATACTATATTGTCATTGTAACTACCATCCCATCTGTCCTGTATAGAGTGTTGTTGACGTCGCTGCTACAGTTACTGCTGGCTGTCAGTCAACACAAGAGTCAGGCCCTGCTGTATATATACTATATTAGTCATTGTAACACCATTTCCTGCTGTTGACTAGTGTTGTTGAGTCGCTGCTACAGTTTCTGCTGGCTGTCAGTCAACACAAGAGTCAGGCCCTGCTGTATATATACTATATTGTCATTGTAACTACCATCCTATCTGTCCTGTATAGTGTTGTTGATGTCGCTGCTACAGTTTCTGCTGGCCGTCAGTCAACACAAGAGTCAGGCCCGCTGTATATATATATTGTCATTGTAATACCATCCTATCTGTCCTGTATAGTGTTGTTGATGTCGCTGCTACAGTTTCTGCTGGCTGTCAGTCAACACAAGAGTCAGGCCCTGCTGTATATATACTATATTGTCATTGTAACTACCATCCTATCTGTCCTGTATAGAGTGTTGTTGACGTCGCTGCTACAGTTTCTGCTGGCTGTCAGTCAACACAAGTAGCCCTGCTGTGTATATACTATATTGTCACTTGTAACTACCATCCCATCTGTTCCTGTATAGAGTGTTGTTGACGTCTCAGCTACAGTACTGCTGGCCGTCAGTCAACAGAGTCAGGCCCTGCTGTATTATATACTATATTGTCCATTGTAAACACCATTCTATCTGTCCTGTATAGAGTGTTGTTGATGTCGCTGCTACAGTTTCTGCTGGCTGTCAGTCAACACAAGAGTCAGGCCCTGCTGTATATATACTATATTGTCATTGTAACTACCATCCTATCTGTCCTGTATAGAGTGTTGTTGACGTCGCTGCTACAGTTTCTGCTGGCTGTCAGTCAACACAAGAGTCAGGCCCTGCTGTGTATATACTATATTGTCATTGTAACTACCATCCCATCTGTCCTGTATAGAGTGTTGTTGACGTCGCTGCTACAGTTACTGCTGGCTGTCAGTCAACACAAGGGTCAGGCTGCTGTGTATATACTATTGTCATTGTAACTACCATCCTATCTGTCCTGTAGAGTGTTGTTGACGTCACTGCTACAGTTACTGCTGGCTGTCAGTCAACACAAGAGTCAGGCCCTGCTGTATATACATATTGTCATGTAACTACCAGCCTATCTGTCTGTAGAGTGTTGTTGACGTCGCTGCTACAGTTTCTGCTGGCTGTCAGTCAACACAAGAGTCAGGCCCTGCTGTATATATACTATATTGTCATTGTAACTACCATCCTATCTGTCCTGTATGAGTTGTTTGACGTTCGCTTGCTACAGTTACTGCTGGCTGTCAGTCAACACAAGAGTCAGGCCCTGCTGTATATATACTATATTGTCATTGTAACTACCATCCTATCTGTCCTGTATAGAGTGTTGTTGACGTCGCTGCTACAGTTTCTGCTGGCCGTCAGTCAACACAAGAGTCAGGCTCTGCTGTACAGACTTGACGTTAGTTTACTCGGCACCACTACCAACTCCAAGGTATTTATTATGCTTATGTTTAGAGAACTTCAGTCGCCTATTTCACCAAAAATTGCAAAGTATACTTATCTTGCTAAGTACTCTTTGAGGGAGAAATTTTCAATTTAGGGATAAATTTTGATTGTGATAATGTAATAAATTCAGTATAATAATTCTGCTTGCTTTTAATCATCAAATATAAGCAGTCGTTAGTTCGATATGAATAATGCTACTGGTTTTGGAGCCGAGACTGATGAACTGATTGGTGGCTGTGACTGGAGAAATGGGGCTTAGAGGATTTGTGGCCAGTGTAGATCCTGATCAAATAGCACATGTCGTCTGATAATGATTTGTATTGCTTGTTGGAAGCATGATAGGTATTTCATTCATGGAATGGTGACCAGTGCAGATCCTGATCAGACAGTGAATCCACAAGTGTGGATTGTATATCGATTTCGAAAATTTTAATATGGACCAAAAATCACAATTGCATGTCTACAAAAGCTCTGAATTTTGTGTCAAATTTCTACATCATCTACGGAAAACCATATTGGTGAAAAACTCTTTCAACACTACAGACCACTTTCCCAATGTTTGAAAACTGTGTAGATCTAAATGATCCAGCTCGTAGCAAGCCTTCTCATCAGGATCTGCACTGTTTGTGCATATTTCCTGATTTTGACAAAAAAAACAAAACAAGCCTTTTCTAATTAACGGAATCGTAGAAATGTCTACATTAACCCTTAGAATGCGGGAAATGAAAATTACCGTCTGCTGTTGTTTCATAGCTGCTATTGTTTCATAGCGTACCTTATTCTCAATAAAAACATGGTTTGGCAGCACTTTAGAATCATTTCTGGGGGTTGGGGTGGGAATGGGGCTGGATAAATTTTGTTAACTCACCTTAGAAAAGTATAAGCCCCCACCCCTTCCCACAGCTTTTCATTAAATTGTGAAGGCCTCCCCCCCATTGAACAATTAATAATGTTCAAACCCAAAACGAGACGGTTAAAATGAGGGATATCATATTTTTTTTAATAAACATATATTGCATCTACTGAAAGCCTGGGTTAATCATGCCCCTATGTGATAGCCAGGGGGACATATTGCCTTGCTCTTGAGGTTCCGTAAGTCCGTCCGTCTGTGTACATTTACATCAACAAGTTTCTAAGAGTTTCTCCAGTGAGTCCAGTATTCCAGAGGGGCACATCCATGTTTTACAAACATAATGTCTAGTATTAATGTTGGTACAAAAGCTAATTTATTAAAGGCATTAATACATGTACATGTACTTACATTTTCCTAAAATGTTGGGCAAGTAGCTTTTTTGTCCGGGCGAGTAGATTATGTACTTTGTGAAAAGTGAATATTTTTAAGCCCTGAATATCGCAATACGTATTGCAATATGGGTTTGTTGTATCGCAATATATCGCAATACGGGTTTGACCGTATCGTTGCACCACTACTATTAGTGGGTTTTTCCAAATACTGCCACGTTAAACTGAGCATGGAATTTCCTCGACTTAATATGCAAATAAGATAATTGACCGACAAATGCATGTTTATGACCAAGAACAAGTTGCGACTGTATTTATACAATATCCAGTGCTATATCTCGAGTGTTTCTGTGAAATGCTTATTTGTAGGTACCATCTGAGACACAGCCACTTTAAAGAATCCATGCCAGTTACTTAGGGGTGAAAAAGAGATAATACCACTTGTGCTGCACTCTGCTCCGGTGTAACTTGTTTCACGTCGAAAAAGGCGCCCGATTACTGACAAATTCCATTCAGCTACATGCAGAAGATACTGTAGAAACACATTTTCGTCTAGTAACCGGCGCAAGGAATTTGCACCGGTTATTAGACTAAAATGTGTTTATGCGATAGCTCTAAGTAGAGCTGAGTTGCATCTCGTCAGGAAACTGGTATATTTTTCGACCTGAAACATTTTACGCTGGTGCGGAGTGCCGCACCAGTGAATACCATAGTCATAGACCATATTATTTTACAGGCATCGGTGTATCCAGAACTGCCAAGATTGCCATCGTTAACTCCCCTCATCTTACCCAGGAACCAGGTAAATCTGTTGGCACTATGTTCCAAGGGCCCGTTTCACTAAACTTTGTACGACTAAAATGTTTGTAAGTGCAAATTTAGGATCGTCTGGAAATTTCAATTGATGGATTTACATTTATCGAGCATATGCTCAATAAATGTAAGTCCAATAATTGTTTTAATACAAGAAAACATTGTTAATGTGAAATTTACAGACTATCATAGTTTAGTCGTACGAAGTTTAGTGAAATGAGCCCCAGTTTATTACACAATATTCATCCATTTAACTTCATTGCTTGTCCAGAGTATAAGTACCTCTCGCAATATCGTACCTCACAACATAAATGCAAGAGAGATGACTGGAGATTGTGTACTTTTGTCTCATACAGCTTGGATTGTCAGGCCGTGACAAATTCTTAATTTTCTCTCGTCCAGATTGGATTTCAACTCGTACATGCATGTTTTAAAGTCAATGCCGCATCAAAGTACCACTTGTCCACACCGAAAATTCACTCGCCAAACATACAACACAATTATATTCGAGCGGAGGAGTGGATTTTTCGCGACTTGAGTGTTTTCATGACACTTCACACATGTGTACATCGTGGTGTAACAGTGTTGCCATGTGATCTCCCTTGAGAATGTTTGCCTTGTCGTCCGCGTCGTCCGCGTCGTCCGCAAGGCAAATGCGTTAAAGTTATTGTTTTTTCACAATATCTCTTTAACCCCTTTCCAGACATTGATAATATTTCACATCAATGTTTGTCTACGGATGATGCTTCATTATGCACACCCCCACATCCAAATTCTGAAGGTCAAGGTAATTTATTTACTTGTAATGTTGACGGTCAAATGCCTCGGCAGGCGCGACACCGCTTCCGTGGCGGAATTCTTGTTTTTTAAGTGAATTGTCTAAAAACTTGCGCTGTTTGCAAATACAAATATTTTCTTCAATTGGGCATGTAATTTACCGAAACTCTGCAAAACTGAAGACCGATAACCATAGTAATGTCATGTTCTGTCACCCAGCACACTTGTGACGTCAAGAATAGCTTTTTGCCAAAAAATTGACGTCTGATCAGGATCTGCACTGTTTGCTGTTCCATCAATGAAAGACAAGTCATATGCTTCTAACAAGGAATGTAAATTGTTATCAGGCTACATGATTGTGTTATATGGTCAGGGGCTACACTGGTCACAAATCCCATACCTTATCCTATTTCACTTGGGGGAATGAGTGACTTTTGTGACTTTTGTGTGGTATGAACCTGGCACCAGTAGCCGATTTCATCAAAATTGCAAAGTATACTTTTCTAGCAAAGATATTTTCAATTATAGGATAAATTTATGAATTTTTATTATACTGAATTTATTACATTATCACAGCCATTGTGGCTGTGATAATGTAATAAATTCAGTATAATAATTCTGCATACTTTTAATCATCAAATATATGCAGTCGTTAGTTCTATATGACATAATGCATTTCAGGAAAAATAAATGATTACTCCCTCAAAGTATACTTTGCTAGAAAAGTATACTTTGCAATGTTGATGAAATCAGCTACAGGATATTCTAATTTTATGGTCGAATACCGGTATATATTTTTTCCATGTAAATATTCCGTTCTGATTTTGGGATTGTTGAACCCATTGGCTCGGCCTTACACGACGTTAGCCGTTAAACACCAATAAATCAAATCAAATCACAAACCCATAAGCCTCATTTGTCCAGTAACAGCCACATTCGAGCGTTTGAAGGTTCAACATGGTCACTCAATGTAGCTGTGACTGGAGAAATACGGCTTTTGCGATCAGTGTAGATCCCGATCAGCCTGTGCGGATGCACAGTCTGATCAGGATCTGCACTGTTCGCTGTTCCATCAATGAAAGACAAGTCATATGCACATATGTTACAGCTCCGTATGAGTACACCGTGGCTCAGCACGATGGAGAACAACGGAGAAATGGACGAGAAGCTTAAACTCGCCCGCAGGTAACTACAGACAATTCCAGGCAAGGCTAGGAAACTTGTAGGAATTACGAGAGGAATTATGATTTGAGTCTGCTCAACTCGGTCTGTGTATAGAGAACATCAACATTGCAAAGTATACTTTGAGGGAGAAATTTTCAATTTTAGAATAAAATTATTAATTTTTATTATACTGAATTTATTACATTATCATAGCCAATTTTGGCTGTGATAATGTAATAAATTCAGTATAATAATTCTGCATAGTTTTAATCATCAAATATATGCAATCGTTAGTTCTGCATGAAATAATGCATTTCGGAAAAATCAATGATTGCTCCCTCAAAGTATACTTTGCTAGGAAAGTATACTTTGCAATTTTGATGAAATCGACTACAGACCTGGTTAGGAAACCCGTAGGAATCACGAGGCTTGCCGAGTAAATCCTATTGTTTCCGAGCTGAGTCTTCTGAACTCGGTCTGTACACCAGACAAGTTTAGGAAACCCGTAGGAATTCCAAGGATTGTCGACAAGTTCTTAACGTTTCCAATCCGAGTCTGATAAGCCTGAAATATAGAGAATACCAGACTAGTGTCTTTTGATATCAAGTTTATCAGGTAAGGCTAAAGGAGTATTAATTCTGCAGCTCACTGAATGGTGATCACGATAGACCCTAATCAGACTGTAGATTTCAGAGTCTTCTCATCTAGGTATGTAGATAGAGAACACCAGTAACCGATCTCATGAAAATTGATAAGTATACTTATCTAGCAAAGTGTACTTTGATGGAGTAATCATTTATTTTCCCCTAAATGCATTATTTCATATAGAACTAACGACTGCATATATTTGATGATTAAAAATATGCAGAATTATTATACTGAATTTATTACATTATCACAGCCAAAATGGCTGTGATAATGTAATACATTCAGTATAATAAAAAATAATAAATTTATTCTTAAATTGAAAATTTCTCCCTCAAAGTGTAGTGAGCAACATAAGTATACTTTGCAATTTTGGTGAAATCGGCTACTGGCAAGGCTAGGAAATGTGTAGGAATTCCTTGGCGAATCTTGAAATGTGGCTGTGACTGGAGAAACGGGGCTTATGGGTTGTGCGACCAGTGTAGATACAGATCAGCCTGTGCATCCGCACAGTCTGATCAGTATCTGCACTGTTCGCCATTCCATCACTGAAACTCCTGGCATGCTTCTGACAAGCAATGTCGATCATTATCAGGGGCTACCAGAGTGTGCTATTTGATCATGAGCTTCACTGGTCAGAAATGACATAAGCCCCATTTCTCCAGTCACAGCCACACATATAGAGAATACCAGACTAGCGTCTTATAATATTTACATGCTGTTAAAATTGTATTCTAAATTTAGTTGGTTATTGTGTCTTTTTACAATGAATTTTGCTTAAGGTAGTTGTACCCGTGTGAAGTCATTGGAAATCTAATAAAAAAAAAAAATACTCATAAACCGATAGCCACTTACATAAATAAATTATATGGATGCGATCAGTAAGTCTTTATGCAGATACTGATGCCAATCAAAATGCACACACACCTGTAGTATCCAGATAACAGACCAAGTTTGATGTAGCACATGTTTAGAAGCCAAATTGTACATGTAAAATACCAGAATGTGCTTATTATTTTCTAACTACAGTATATGGTGTGATTTCCTTGCTGGCAGCATCTGCATAAGATGTTTTAACACACACACATATATATATATGGTTTATTTATTTAAGTGGCTATCGGTTTATCAGTAGGGTTTTTTATTACATTTCCATTGACTTTACATGGGTCCACAAGAAGTGTACAACAACCTTAAAATGTATCATTGTCTGTAACAGTACTTGCACAATCTGTGACATAAATGCAATACAAATGCGTGGGCAATGTATATTTTCAGGGATTGTCTTGGATCTTGTGACTGTTTTGTTTCATACATAGTTCCTATTTGCAGTCGGACAGATGTAGACAAGAATTTCCGTGGCCATTTGGAGCGGGCCAAGACGTGGCATCAGATGACCGTTGTTGCACAGGTATGTTGTGGTATAGTTCTGTTAGAAGCGTGACGGGTGATTCATTGATGGAATGGTAGCCAGTGCAGATCCGGATCAGACTGTGACCAGTGTAGCTCCTGATCAAATCGCACACTCCTGTAGCCTGATAATGATCTATATTACTTGTTTAATAAAAGCATGATGGGTATTTCATTGATGGAATGGTGAGCAGTGCAGATCCTGATCAGACTGTGCGGATGCACAGTCTGATCTGGATCTACACTGGTTGCATAACCCATAAGCCCCATTTCTCCAGTCACAGCTGCATACTCTGAAGGAGACTGGGTAGAACTAGTTCTGACTACGTAACTAATTACATTACATAAGAGTTATTATGTCGTAATATTTCCAAATTAAGAGTTCTTTGTTTACTTACTGCTTGACCTAACCAATTTGCTAATACACACTGCATTAGGTGAGTTTATGACATTTGTTTTTCATATTGTTGTCTTTCCTCTCAATAAGAATATAGCGAAGTATGAATATGAACATCCAGCTGATTATACCTAACTTGTAGTTTGTGACAATTTAACCGTTTTCCGAAAATATATATCCTTGACTGAAGTGTATTGATATAGTGCAAGCCATTGCCAATAAAGCGGGAAATGTTCAACAAGTATTGGGCGTCATTATTTTTTGCATATTGACATCTTGTGAGTTAATATTGGTCAGTGCCGGAACTACGCTTCACAGCGCAAAATAGTTCCTTCTACATCACCACTAATTTGTTTATTTTGTTTATATTTTGTATAATTTTTGAGGCGCATATAAATTGCGAGTGATTTACGTATACTATAAAAGGGTTATTTGATTTGTAAGTGGATATATGCCACTCCTGAAGTCGCGCAATATCGCATGCTGCGGAACTCGTGGATATGTGAGCATATCCACGAGTTCCGCAGCATGCGATATTGCGCGACTTTAGGAATGGCATATATCCACTTACAATCAAATAACCTATAAATGTTGGTACTATGTACAGTTTGCCATGTTACTACTATACAACAGCCATGTACTTGTCCGTGCGTATCACAACATGCTCTTACAGTCGAACACCTCTAAACCGGACACGTATAAAAGTTAGTTCAACTTAATTGTAAATAGGTTCATTGCCATTTGTCTCCATTGAGTATGTCTGTTCATATTCACAAGGCACCAATGCGTGTCTTGGAGTAGTTGTCTGTCTGTCTGTTTTACAGTGGAACCTCTCTAAACCGAACACCATGGGGATTCCCCATGGTGTCCGGCTTAGAGAGGTTTCACTGTAAATCAGGCATTTGATCATTCTGAACTATAGTTGTGTGCTATGCGATCACTAACAGACATTATGACCTGAGATAAATTACCAAGAAACTTATCAAAAATAACATCACAGGTGTTTTCTTGGTGTCCGGTTTAGAGAGGTTCCACTGTACATACTATATATACATTTATATATAGTCACATGTGACATGTGTCCTGTGACATTGTAGATAAGTTTTACTAATTCTATAATTGCTACCCCGGCAGCCAGATGAATTGTGGGAGGTAAGTTATATAAAGCACTGGGGTAAGGGTTGCACCATAGTGCTCTAGGAGAATGAAATAATTATAATCTGCTTGCTGATTGGTTTTAGCCAGTAAATCATATTGCCGTCAATCTAAAAATGTGACCCGACAAAAAAAAAAGGACCAGTTGGGTGAAAATTATGAATATTTTTTTTTTGTGCATTTACTAAATCTCCATTATTTTCTGTTTTCAAAAATATATATTTTTTATGTTATGCCTGTCCTAATCTGTTTTAATTAAGCTCCAAATGCATGCACATCGAAAATCATTAACAGGATGTTATGACGTTACATCATGACATCAAACTTTTGTCAAATCATGAAACTGTATACTAACTGCTAAAAGCCGCGTTAGCAAGCAAGCTGGATCTGCTGATATAATGTGTTATATTGATGGTAACTTAGTCAGATTTGGCCCAGTATATGAGCTAACCATTGGCTATATATGATCCAAATTACAGAGATATATGTCTCATGTGCTCGGAGAATCGGGTATTTTGGTATGTGACGTTGTTTGGAGAACATTACGTCGAAAACTGACATTGACTGCATGCTAAATCATACCACCTTGCAAGAAAGCTTTATATCTTCATAACTAAGCAAGATAGTGACATAACCCTTAGAATGTGGGAACTGAATATTGTCGTCTGCTGTTGTTTAATAGTTTGTCTTTTCTCTCAGTTAAAGCATGGTTTGTCAGCATTTTAGAATCATTTCCAATGGAAATGATTCTAAAGTGCTGTCAAACCATGTTTTTAAGGAGAAAAAATTAAAAATAAACAGCTGACGACAAAGATTATTTCCAGCATTGTAAGGGTTAAACATTTTCTCCTGATACACAACTAAGATGGGACTTAAAGAAAATTCTCAAATTAAGTCATTTTTAGGAAATTCCGTATTTTTACGCTTCCTTTATTAAACTACCATGACCCAACTGGTCCCTTTTCTCCTGGCGGGTGACAAATATGCAACTTTAAGTATTTTTGTTAAAATAATAAAAATGTTTCATGTGACCAAAAAAAGAAGAATGTAACTACATGACCGTAGCTGTTGATGGGCCGTTAACACCAATAAACAAACAAATTGTGTCAAGTATTACATTGTGAAAACATGAGGTGAGTGACTTAAAAAGAAGAATGTAACTAAATAGCTTACATGACCGTAGCTGTTGATAGGCCGTTAACACCAATAAACAAACAAATTGTGTCAAGTATTACATTGTGAAAACATGAGGTGAGTGACTTAAAAAGAAGAATGTAACAAATAGCTTACATGACCGTAGCTGTTGATAGCCGTTAACACCAATAAACAAACAAATTGTGTCAAGTATTACATTGTGAAAACATGAGGTGAGTGACTTAAAAAGAAGAATGTAACTAAATAGCTTACATGACCGTAGCTGTTGATAGGCCGTTAACACCAATAAACAAACAAATTGTGTCAAGTATTACATTGTGAAAACATGAGGTGAGTGACTTACGCTCAGAGACTAAAAATTTGGAAACTGACACGAGACTCGGCTACATGGTTAGCTCCCATAGAAAAATGTTACACATTAAGGTCAATTTCATGTTTTTTTTAGATTATAATTTTATTACTATTTACAAAAAGTCTTGATAATATTGAGATACAATACGCTTAATAACACAAAACCCATCAGCGGATTTGACATGGAACTGTCAGGAAGTGGACGGCAAAACCAACAAGATTCAGCCAAAATTGCTAAGCATACTTTTGCTAAGCAATTTTAGTCCTTAAAGGTACATGCAAAATGTTCTCTTTATTTCTGGCAAAATAAACAATCATTCACCATTACCCCACGTATTGTTTGGCATTATTATACACTTGTTTCAGACGTAAATTTCCACACTGATATCAGGGGCGATAATAGTGTTCCTTTAAACTATTAATGGACATTACTATTTATTCTCCACATTAATTTTTGATGTGCAATGATCATACTTTATAATCTGTCGAAAATATTTTTTTTTCAGATGACGCTTTTAATTATTACAAATAATTAAAAAATATCATGCCTCATTTGCATATGAAAATAGCCTGAAATAAATATTACTAAATGATTATATCTGTATAGTAGTACGTTTTAGAACTAGTGGAATAGTGACACTTATTTAATTCCTATAATTAACATTTTGTGCCTACTGAGTGGGCATGTACCTTTAAATTGAAAATTTCTCCCTTGAAGTGTACTTTGCAATGTTGGTGAAATAAGTCCAACCTCTTGCGCTGCACCATTGTGGTGGGTGTTGGCCAAGTTAGTGAGTCACCTCAACAACATGGGGTACTGCAGAGCTCCAGATAAGGTGCGTATTGGCGTGTTTTACGCACTTATTTTAGCAGAATACGCACTGGGCCCGGTTGTTCAAAACACCAGTTAGCTTAACGGACTGTTAAATCCTTAACGGACTGTTAAATCCTTAACTGAATGGTTAAAATCTCTGTTAAACAGAGATTTTAACCATTCAGTTAAGGATTTAACAGTCCGTTAAGCTAACTGATGTTTTGAGCAACCGGGCCCTGATTATCAAAAGTGGGAGTACAAAATACTCGCACCAATGTGCGTGCAAATATGCATTGATTTTCAAATTGAGTAGTGAAAATACTGTAATAAAGTTTTTTGCAGCTCAAATAAGTGAATTTTTAAATGTGTTTTATATTTTTCTATCATTTGTTCGCTATTTAATAAGAAAGAAAATCAATAATACATTTTAAAAGTAAAATATGCATTTAATTTGAAATCTGGGGGTATAATACTCTTTATATACAAAACTTATCTCTGTTATTGCGATTTTGACAAGCGTGGCCCCAGATCAGCTTGCTCTCGGCTGACATGGATCTGAAATTTTTGAATGCCCCCAAAAATTGCGTTGGGAAGCGAAATTTACTTGGTAAATAAAAAAATCCAACAAATTTTTAACATGTGATTAAATGACTATTTAGTGGATGTATTTTGCCGGATCAATTTTGAGAATTAGAGTATAATATACATCTTTTAAAATAATAGCTGGTCGGCCGATCTGGAAATTTGTTACAGTTTTGACTGAATACAGTTACAAAGCAATACGGTATTTTTACGTTCCATAAAAGCACGATGTGATGTAGCTTCAAATATCAATGTTATTTATGGCAGGGGCGGATCCAGCATTTGGGGAACGGGGGGGGGGGGGGGGGGTTGTCTAGATGTGAAGGTAACTCTTGCAATCTACTCCCGTATCGTCCGTAGCTAGCTACGGACAATACGGGAGTAATTGCAAGACTTACCGTTCGCAACTAGGGGGTTGTCCTATTTTTGAGCCCTTTGAAATGCACTTTCGTGTGTTTTACGGCATTTAAATTCAGACTCCAACTGGTGGTAAACTGTGATCTATGTAAACTGTGTGTCTGTAGGGGGGGGGGGGTTGCAACCATGGAACTCCCCCCTCTAGATCCTCCCATGTATGGGACACTGTATTCCGGTATATGCTTAGCGCTATTATTACAATTCAGTGTGCTCGGAAGTATAGTTTTCAAAATATCATTCATTTTTGTCATGCGATTGAAGCCATTTTCACAACATTCTGACAAAACATGTTATACATGATGTCATTGCTGCTGTGATGTCACAAGTGTAGCGACGTTACCGAAGTGATACCTCATTCAACTTGTTGCCAATAATCGGTTGAGTGTATATATTAGTTTATTTGTGTGGCGTAACTGCAATTTTCGAGATATGAAATTAGCTCTTGAACTTTCTGGTAACTCCACGTATATCATGAATTAATCGGTACTTATTTTATATTTGCACTTTTTATGCAAAGTTAGGATTATGATGTGGATCTATTTTATTAGTTAGAACCTCACCAGATTAACCGCGGTGAGACCCAGATAAACCGCAGTGAGACACAGATAAGACTATATGAGACACACCGCATGATTTTGTACCTTCAGACATCTGCGTAATTTCATTAAATACGTTTACAAGATTTACAATATTTTTCATAAATAAAGTAAAAATGAGTATTCCGCATGTACTCTGAAAAGTTTTCCAACTTTTGACGCCATTTACAGATTTTACAACGTATTTCATGAAATTATACAGATGTCCGAAGGTACAAAATCACATGGCGTGCCTCACATGGGTGTACACTAGTTGCGGCAAAGGCTCACAATCACTCACAGTAATGACAAGTCTTATGATTCTGTACCTAAGAAGATGTCTAAATCATTCGTAAATTTTGTGAATATTTTTCATGAAAAATATTCACAAAATTTACGAATGATGTAGACTGTTGACAAAAAGTTCAGAGCAAAATCCGAATAATATTTCGTCAAAAGTTCGCATTTTATTTAAAAATAAATATCACAGTTTCTAGTCTCTGTAAATATCACACATCTACTTATGTACAAAATGACACGGCTTGTCTCAGTTATGTTTTGACATTGGTCTATCGTTACCACGCCTCCCCTCTGTGACAGGCCAATGAGACGTTAGCGAAGTACGGCCAACACCTGTCTACCCCTCAGAAGGTGAAGGTCGTGGCGGGAGGGTCGGCATCCACACCGCGGGTACCCGTGGACCAGGAGCCGCGGCTTGTTATACCCGAAGTCTGTATACAAATAAACAGTCCCTAAATTGTCTGTAGCCGATTTCACCAAAATTGTTAAGCATACTTATCTAGCTAAGTGTTCTTTGAGGGAGTAATCATTTATTTTTCCCGAAATGCATTATTTCATATAGAACTAACCACTGCATATATTTGATGATTATAAGTATGCAGAATTATTATACTGAATTTATTACACAAAATGGCTGTGATAATGTAATAAATTGAAAAAAATAAAAATTAATAAATTTCTCCCTCAAAGTGTACGTCGTACCCAGCAAGATAAGTATGCTTAGCAAGGTTGGTGAAATCGGCTACTAAGCTGTTGCTAGGACGTTAAACCCGCTCACTTTTCCTGTATATGGGGCCCGAGTCACTAATCTTTGTATGATCAAGAAGTTTCGGAACAAAATTTAGAATGTGGGACACGTACATTGCCGTCTGCTGTTTCATGTTTTAATGAGAAAAAAAAATAAAAATAAAAAAAATACACAGCAGACGACAAAATTTAATTGTACATTGTATGAGTTAAACCAGTTTCATTATTTTCTGGACATTATTATCTCCTAACTACATTTCATTCACAAAAGCTGAACATCATTTACATATGGCGGCAGGTTAGGAGCATGTACGTGCAGGGTAATTTAACCCTTACAGTGCTGAATTAAAAGTTGTCGTCTGCTGTTTATTTTTCCTTTTTCTTATCGAAAACATGGTTTGACAGCACTTTAGAATCATTTCCAATGGAAATGATTCTAAAATGCTGTCAAACCATGTTTTTATTTAGAGAAAATACAAAATAAGAAACAACAGCAGAAGACAATTTTCGGTTCCCGCCTTCTAAGGGTTAACAATGGGTTCATCCTTTATTGCAATTCTGATATCCCTGGTTTGGCTTTTTATAGGTACATTTTCTGCTTTCATGTACATGTGTATGTGTGAAAGGTGAATCCGGTTATATCCAGTAGTAAGATTAGTGCTAATTTGAATACCTTTAGGGAGTGGGATAAATGACTCTGGGGCTCGTTTCAATATAAATCTTCTTAAGACTAAAATGTTCATCAGTGCAAAATTATGATAATCTGTAAATTTCACATTAACAATGTTTTCTTGTATAAAACATTTATTGGATTTACATTGATATGCTCGATATGTAAATCCATCAATTGAAATTTCCAGATCATCCTAAAATCTGACTCGCTTTTGGCAGGTCGTTAAATGCCATTAAAGCATCTATTATCTCTAGCTACATCTCATTCAAAAATACGAAACATCGATTAAATTAGATGTAAGTTTGGACAAAATGAGCAATAGTTCTATATCGTGGCTTTCTTATTGACAGGTGGGGCAGCGGCGAGACTACGCGCACTACGTATTCCAACAACGTGTACAGAACATCGACACGCGACGTCGCAATGAAGTTCTAAGACTGTACCTGCCCTACGTGGGCACTGTGTAGACATTACGAAATTGCTTGTTAATATACGTGGGCCAGCGCTTCAGATTTTCTACCTTGTCACATTCTCCGATATTGATTTTTAAACTGCCGTATCGTATCTTTAACCCATACAATGCTGAATTAAATGTTGTCGTCTGCTGCTGCTTTATTTATTTCCAGTCTTCTTGATAAAAAACATGCTTCGACAGCACTTTAGAATAATTTCCATTGGAAATGATTCTCAAGTGCTGTAAAACCATGTTTTATTTAGAGAAAAAAGACAAAATATGAAACGACATCGGATAACAATTTATGTTTCCGCATTCTAAGGGTTAATAACTAATGTCAGAAGTTGATGCGGAATTGAATTCTCTGTGTGTTTTGAAATTTTCATCGACTGGACAAAAATTACAGAAATTATTGTATTTATTTCGGATTCGATATTGGGGGGGGGGGGGTGGACATGGCGTTGAGGAAGAAAATTTCTTGCACTGTCACATAATACTATATTGGTGGTGTTGATATATTCTGGAAAAGAAAAGCATTTCTGTGTTAATTATTTCTTTTAGCGCTTTCATTTGTTGTTAGATGTGCAGGAAAACATAACATTTACTGCTGGCTGTGACTGGAGAAATGGGGCTTATAGGTTTTGCGACCAGTGTAGATCCAGATCAGCCTGTGCATCCGCACAGTCTGATCAGGATCTGCACCGTTCGCCATTCCATCAATGAAACGCCTGTCATGCTTCTAACAAGAAATAGTGATCGTTTTCGGGCTACAGGAGAGTACTATTTGATCAGGAGCTACACTGGTCACAAATCCTATAAGCCCCATTTTACAGCCACATATTATGTGAAATGGGCCCGGCTCGTGCGGAATTGAATTTTGCACAAACCTTTCTTTTTTTGTCATCTTTGGACATAATTTATCTAAAGTATACTGTACACGTATATCGATATATATATATATATATATATATTTATCAAAATCAATATTGTTGATGCAATGCAACAAAAGGAAGATCATTGCAGAGCCGGGCCCAAATAAAATTATAGTATATGTCTAACATTATTATACTTCACTATATGAGACACGCCATGTGATTTTGTACCTCCCGACATTTGTAATATTTCATAAAATTACACAGAATTGAATTATATTCTGCATGTACTCTGAAACTTTATTTATGCAAAATATTGTCAGTAAATTTTGTAAACATATTTAATGAAATTATGCATATGTCCGAAGGTACAAAATCGCATGGCTCACTATTGAGTTAGTGAAATGGTTCTGACGTCTCCAACGAAACCTTCATATTCTCATATGCTGATCTATGTAAATGTTGTTGATTATAGCATTTATTTTTGCAAATCTGTGATATCGAGTAGAAGTTTAAAATGCCACTGCAACAATAGGTGTTGGGGGCATATAGTGTGTAGCCTGTCCGTCCGACAACTGAAGTTTCTGCGCGATTACTGGACTACTGTCGATCTTACCTTTGGCTTTCTTGTATTTGAGAATTGAATCTGGTTCTTCTGAATCGTACCTTCGAAATACGTATGCATATTCCTGTTGTATGTGAACTTTGTCCCCTCAAGGGCACGCATGCTTATTGCTGTTTTATTCAGCACTGCTCATCAGCAGTGGCATGTGGTTGGACAAATTTATCATCCTACTTGTGATTGACAGAGCTCCAGATAATGTGCGTATTGGCGTCTTTACACACTTATTTTAGCAGAATACTCATTGATTATCAAAAGTGGGAGTACAAAATACTCGCACAGTGATTGCTTTTTGGGTTTTTTTTATAATGTGTTACCTATTTAATATTTAAAGGTAGCAAATCAACAATACATTTGTAAAAGTAAAATACACATTGAATTTGAAATATGGGGATATAATATTGTTTAGATACAAAACTTATCTGGAGCTCTGGATTGAGTAATGGGGACCACGTGTGCTGAACAAGCCAACATGACATGCTTTCCCCGTAACTTTAGCCTTACCAGTTACCACTACATCTTGTTGTGTGAATAAACATTATTGATAACTTTGTTTCTTGCTGATTTCACTTCCTATATTGATATTTCGTCACATTACGATATTTGTGGCCGTTACTCGAGAAATGGGGCTTATGGGATGTGTAACCAGTGTAGCTCCTGTAGCCTATTTCATCAACATTGCAAAGTATACTTATCTAGCAAAGTATACTTTGAGCGAGAGATTTTCAATTTTATGATAAATTTATTATTTTTTATTATACTGAATTTATTACATTATCACAGCCATTTTGGCTGTGATAATGTAATAAATTCAGTATAATAATTCTGCATACTTTTAATCATCAAATATATGCAGTCGTTAGTTCTATATGAAATAATGAATTTCGGGAAAAATAAATGATTACTCCCTCAAAGTATACTTTGCTAGATAAGTATACTTTGCAATCTTGATGAAATCGGCTACTGATCAAATCACGCACTCCTGTAGCCTGATAATGATCTATGTTACAAACACTGTCATTGTGGCGTAGAAATAAGGCATAAAACAGATACACATATATACAGTTTATTATATGAAGTAACATCGACACATAAAACTAATTATTTTGTAACCAAATATGTTTCTATATAAATAATAAGTTATTTTCTGACGTTCTTGTAATGCTTGCTTACAATGCATCAATTTTTTGACCTCGGTGGGGGGGGGGGGGCACCATTTCAGACATGTGAGCCCTTCATGGTGTTGTGCAATCATGAAAAGTCATTGTAATCAGAGATACATAACAGTGAAACACATCTAAGGTAAACATCTATATTTTTACGAGTGTCCGGTTTGATGGGGTTCCACTGTACTGTAATTGTATCCAACATGTAATGGGTTAAGTGCAAAAACATTGATCGTATTTCCGAGAAATCACGTCCTGGTAAACAGCAGATTGTTTTTTTATTTTCCAACAATCTCGGATGAAAAATGTTCAGCAACTGCTGAAAGTCCACACATTAACCCTTTCAACACTACAGACCTGTATAGTGGTATTGGCAAACAGTGTAGATCCAGATGAGGCGGCTCGTGACGAGCCGTCTCATCAGGATCTGCACTTTTTGCAAGTAATTGTGATGATTGGATTGGTTGCAAAATTAACACATCAAAATTCATTCCAGTTACTTAGGGGTGAAAGGGTTAATGTTTTATGGCAATGTACGAAACATCCAATACAAATTCAAATATACTATTTATTTTGAGAATATTATGGACAGATCAGTAAAATATCACAGGTTCAGGAATCAAGGTGTGGAATCGTGTGGTTTCCGAACCCGAGTTTCCGCCATGACGTAATCCGTGATGTCATCTTTACAGTAGATTTTCTTTAAAATCTTTCTAACAAACAGACAGATTTTGATGATATGTAGTGGTCCAACTACAATGGCATATGTGCTTTATGGGTGCTCTGCAAGTTATTTACAATAACTTGTAACTTTCACAAAGAATCGAGTACCGTTTCTTTCTTACATTCACGTACTCTAGTTTTTATTTACATTTACGGTAACCAATTCTTCGTCAAAATGACATAATTATGAGATTAAAGCCGCCTATACAATAAATGGCAATGTGTACCGCATTTGCTGCAGTATATTAATAGAATTATGTCATTCCATTAGAAAGATAGTAAAGGAAATCTACTGTAAACTCATCTAAAAAAACAAGACATCACACCATTCGGAAACACGTGATCCCACACCTTGGGAATGTAGACTTTCCCAGAACATTGAAACTCTTTCCCCTATATACAAAATATAGCATAATCCATGTTAATATTGGACTATTTCCTTAATCAAATAAGAAAACTGAAACACTGATGGATGTACCCCTTAAAAACGTTAACTCTAATTTATTTATTCATATAAGTCATTTTGCCTTGACCTTGTGCATGTGTGGGCTATAGAATAAAAATATGGATGATGGCAAATAAGGATATGAAGTTTCAAGCCAATCCAACTTATGGATTAACAAAGATGGCAGCTTACCGAAAACAGTAACTCAAATCTTGGACAGACAGACGGACGGATGGACAGGGTGGCGACCGGATCATCGGGATCTACAGTGCTTGCAAAGATTTACTTTAAGGTCTGTGGGGTTGAAAGGGTTAAACACCGTACCAGCTTAACACTGGTCTCAAATGCAATAAGTCTGAGTTTGTCACTAGAAAAAATGTTTGAATGCGTATTGGAAACTTGTGCTCAGAACTAGGATATATAATTGGTTGAGCAATACTCTGGGTCGGCCAATCAGACTGCTTAAGGAGAGAAGATAGCAATCTTTCGTTGCAATCGTCTTGCACTGCTTGCATACCGTATCCAAAATTGATGTAAATTATTATTTTCAAAAAATATATGTTAAAACCAATCAGACTGCTTAATTTTGTACAATAATGATTCAAAATTTATACTGAAAGTCAAGCAGTCCGATTCGCCGACAGCGAAGTATAGCTGAGGCTCAACTAATTAAATTTCCTAGTTATATGCATGAGTTCCGAACAATAATCGCACTCATAAATCAATCTCTCTTAAGTAAAAAATCAAAGTAAAATTCTTGGTCCCAAGTACATGTTTTCCGATATAATAACTCATTAACTAAACTTTTTGTTAACTCAAAGTATTTTCCTCAGTCCCCTGGATGTACTGTATTAAGGTTCATTATGGGAATGAATGGCCTTTTTGTGGAATTTATTGGGGTATAAACTTGGAAAAGTCGTGGGAATACTGGACGAAGAGATAAAAAATTACAATAAAAAAAAAATATATATATCTTTTTTTCTTTTTTTTCGAAAATTGTAATTTTTTAAGGCCTCGTCCAGTATTCCCGCGACTTTTCCAAGTTTATATCCCCGATAAATTCCACAAAAAGGCCATTCATTCCTTATAATTCCAGCATTTGAAATAAATTCATCAAGAAAATGTGTTTATTTTCTGTTTTCTTAAGAATTATTTTAACTGCGCCTCACGGTTACGGAAAGTAGTTCGGCAGTGTGAGTTTACTGGGATATAAATTTTGGACAGAGACTTGCTACGGGCCAATCAAATGTTAGGGAATTGTGTAAATATTTTTGTGCTGGAATTATTAATAAATGGGCAACCAAGTAAAACCAGCATTGTAATATTTGTTTAATTATTAAGTAATTCAGTGCTAATACTTTGCTCTTTTTTTTCTGGTATTTTACCAAAAGCTTTGATTCAGTATTGTTTCAGGTTTGTTTGTGATTCAATTTTTTAATGTTGAATTGTCCTATTTCAGCTTGTATACATGTCTTATTGCACTAACACTATTGGTACTTCCATAACTGTCACTGAAACTTTGGATAGATTTGAGACCATATGCAAATTTAAAATTTCACTATCTTTCATTGCAAATTTTTGAAAATCAGGTTTGGGAATTTTTTTAATATTTACATGTAATTTAAAAGAAACGCATGCAACAAGAAATATATTGCATTCAACGAGAAAATAATCATGCACAAAATTTTTTATCACATGCAATAAGAAATGTATCACACAATAAGGAATGTATCTCATAAATGGCGCCATTTGTACGTAACCGTCCACAGAGTTGTCCCATGCTCGCGTCTAGTACAGCATTTTAACCTTGTCCACCGAGGTGTTCCAACTGTCGAGCCAGCGTTGCTCTGCAACCGTGAGTCGCAGTTTCTCGTCGTCGATCACCTGCAACGTCTCCTCAAACTGTCGTTTGTAGTCCTGTGGAGACAAATAATTATTGATAATAGGTTGATCCATTGATAGGCCAATTGTTGAAGAAAAAAGGATAAATTGATTGGTAAATTGTTTAATAACTTAATCCGACAGTGAATCATGTATCTGTGGAGACGCACGATTCACTGATTAATGTATTGAACAATTGGCCTTCCAGCCTTTAAGAATATGTGATTCAACCCTGTTAAGTCGGCCTAAATGACCTTATCTGTTGACACCATTATATAAACACAGAGCTCCAGATAAGTTTTATATCTAAAGAGTATTATACCCCCATATTTCACATTCAATGCGTATTTTACTTTTACAAATGTATTATAATTTTCTTCCTTATTAAATAGGGAATTATGTTACTGCAGAAATGGGGCGTATGGGATTTGTGACCAGTGTAGCTCCTGATCAACCAGCACACTCCTGTAGCCTGATAGCAATCTATATTACTTGTTAGAAGCATGACGGGTGTTCCAATGATGAAATGCAGGACAGTGCAGATCCTGATCAGACTGTGCGGATGCACAGGCTGGTCTGGATCTACACTGGTCGTAAAACCCAAAAGCCGAGATTGTGGCTCATATATTATTATCCCGCCCCGCACCTGGTACGCATGATCGCGAGCCTCGACCACGGCACTGTGTCCGAGGGTGGTCTTCGTTGTGGTCACCGACGCCGTCAGTTGTTCCTTGTTCGGCCTCGGGCCAACCACCAGCTCATTGTTTGGTATCCCTGTAACGAGTGTGGACATATTATAGTTACACCTTTCATAAGTTCATAATGAAAACGCCCATGCAAGTATTGCGATTATACCCGAAAACACACAAATTTTCCCCACGTGACATGGAGTGATATAGTTGCTTCAAAATTTTGTTTGACCACATTGTCAATAATGGCACGCTGTTCCATGAATTGCAACAAAATGATGTAAAACAATGATTCTTAATTTTAACGCCATATTTGGTTATTTACATTTTTGACACCTAGCAGACAATGCAATGTAATTTGTAAATATAAGTAATAAAACCAAGGGGTGTTGCGTTTACTGTGGTAACAAAACAGGTGGTCTGTTTAACAGACGAGAGTAAACACAACAGCCCATGGTTTAATCCCTAAATACAGTGGATTGTCTCTACATTGAAAAATGAAATGTTTATACATTTCTTTACATTTCAAGCCCATTCATAACACTTTGTGGATTGATGCTGACATTTCTTTACATTTCAAGCCCATTCATAACACTTTGTGGATTGATGCTGACATTTCTTTACATTTCAAGCCCATTCATAACACTTTGTGGATTGATGCTGACATTTCTTTACATTTTTTTCAAGCCCCATTCATAACACTTTGTGGATTGATGCTGACATTTCTTTACATTTCAACCCCATTCATAACACTTTGTGGATTGTCTCCCATTCATAACACTTTGTGGATTGTCTCCCATTCATAACACTTTGTGGATGTCATTCCATTCAAAACACTTTGTGGATTGTCTCCCATTCATAACACTTTGTGGATTGTCTCCCATTCATAACACTTTGTGGATTGTCTCCCATTCATAACACTTTGTGGATTGTCTCCCATTCATAACACTGCTGACATTACATGTACTTCTCACGCAGATATTGGTTAAACAAAATACAATCATTTTCATAAATGATGTCGAAAGTTTGCCCAAAGCAATAACGCCTATACAGTTGATGTTTGGTGTCATTATGTGTGTATAACGGGCTCACCTGTCCAGGTGGCATTGCCGCGAGGCAGGGCGTCTTTGTCCTCGTCATCCTCCAGGGCCTCCCCCGCGGCCTTACGGCGGATCAACTCGCTCGTCGGGTACTTCTTTGGCTCCACGCCTGAAACATAGTGTTCACCAACCGAATTGTGGCCACAGTTTCTAATGTAAAATATCTTGTCATGGGCAATTTCAGGGACTTTCAAAGCTCCTGATAAGTTTTGTATCTAAAGAGTATTATACCCCCATATTTCAATGCGTATTTTACTTTTACAAATGTATTATTGAGCTTCTTCCTTATTAAATGGGAACAAATGATAAAAAAAGAAAAGAAATTTAAAAATTCACTTATTTGAGCTGCAAAAAATTCAAATTTATTACAGTATTTTCACTATTAAATTTTAAATCAATTTTCACACTTTTGATAATCAATGCGTATTCTGCTAAAATAAGTGTGTAAAATATGCCAATACGCACCTTATCTGGAGCTCTGTAGCCTATTTCACCAACATTGCAAAGTATACTTTTCTAGCAAAGTATACTTTGAGGGAGTAATCATTTATTTTTCCTGAAATGCATTATTTCATATAGAACTAACGACTGCATATATTTGATGATTAAAAGTATGCAGAATTATTATACTGAATTTATTACATTATCACAGCCAAAATGGCTGTGATAATGTAATAAATTCAGTATAATAAAAATTAATAAATTTATCCTAAAATTGAAAATTTCTCCCTCCTATAAAACTATAATTGACTGATTTGTGGAGCCCAAGACTGGATAAAAAATTTGACATGGTCCATGATAATTTTCAGACTATTCCATTAACTAGAAATTGGTATATTTAAATAGAAATGTTAATATAACAAAGTATGTGACCTTGACCTTGGGTTTAGTGGAGGCCGGAGGATCGTGGATTTGTTACAGCATGACAGGACCTTCAGAGGAATGCACGTTTGAACTATGAAGCAGCTATGTAAAAGGAAACAGAAATTAGGAGAAACTTCCGCGAGCTTTAAGTTTGTGATGGACGGGACAGGAGTGGGACGTACGAACGTCGGTAACACTGTATGCGCGGCATAGAAATATGGATGATGATAAAGAGGTATTTGAAGTTTCAAGTAAATTGGAGCAAGGGTTGTGGAGATACAAGGCTTCGTAACTTTAAACACAAAATCCGGATGTACACACACACACACACTAACATACACACCACACGCACGGACACCCGGACGTTATTATGATGACTATGTATCTCATCCCGCAAACAGGCTCGACAAAAGTTTGTTTCCAACCTGTTTGGTGGCCATACTATTTGAAATACAATCAGTGGTATTAACCCTTTCAACACTACAGATCTCTAGAGCTGTGAATGCAAACACTACAGATCTCTATAGCTGTGAATGCAAACACTACAGATCTCTATAGCTGTGAATGCAAACGGTGAAGATCTGGATGAGCTGGCTCGTAACGAGCCGTCTCTTCAGGATCTGCACTTTTTGCAAAAAAATGTTCATATTTTCTTAAAAACACATTCTCATAAATTGACTAGACTGAAAATCATTTCTGATGATTAGATTGGCCGGAAAATTAACATATCACAGTCCATTCCAGTAGCCTATTTCATCAACATTGCAAAGTATACTTTAGTAGCAAAGTATACTTTGAGGGAGAAATTTTCAATTTTATGATAAATTTATTAATTTTTATTATACTGAATTTATTACATTATCACAGCCAATTTGGCTGTGATAATGTAATAAATTCAGTATAATAATTCTGCATACTTTTAATCATGAAATATATGCATTTGTTAGTTCTATGTGAAATGATGCATTTCTGGAAAAATAAATGATTACTCCCTCAAAGTATACTTTGCTAGTAAAGTCTACTTTGCAATGTTGATGAAATAGGCTACAGGTGCCCATTTTACTAAACTTCGTAAAACTAAAATGTTTGTAAGTGCAAATTTAGGAAATTTCAATTGATGGATTTACATTTATTGAGCATAGGCAGCATATGCAGCCTATGCTCAATAAATGTAAATCCAATAATTGTTTACAAGAAAACAGTGTTAATGAGAAATTTACAGACTATCATAATTTTGCACTTAGAAACATTTTAGCCGTACGAAGTTTAGTGAAACGACCCCCAGTTACTTAATAGGGGTGAAAGGGTTAAACTGGTCAACAGCAGACTGGAGCAAGAAAATCTATAAGCCGACTTACGCCCCTTCTCCACGTCGTCCACCACCAACAGGTAGTCGTACTGTAACAGCTGGTACTCGGCCAGACTGGCCAGGGCTTCCAGGAAACTGGTGGCATACTCCATTGTACTGGCCTGAAAGGTTAAAGAAAAAGTGGAAAATGTGTTTCTCGCCCACCAGGGGCCCATTTTCTTGTAAACAATGTTTACTTGTAAACAATTATTGGATTTACATTTATTGAGCATATGCTGCATATGCAGCATATGCTCAATACATGTAAATCCATGAATTGAAATTTCCAGACGATCCTAAATTTGCACTTACAAACATTTTAGTCATACAACGTTTGGTGAAACGGGCCCCTGGTGTCCCGAGACAAGAATATCTGTATAGCCCATGTGAGATTTCACAACCAGCAACGGCATATTTTCTAATAGGGCAATATTACGGCTAATGTGTCTTACAATGACCCCATAAAATAATGAATATGGTTGATGTTTATTGTTTTCAATGGTTGTTGACGTGTTTATTAACACAACATATTGTCTGTGTTTATTAACACACCATATTGTCTGTGATGTAGATTTTGGCGTCGCCAGGGCTGTGGTGTTTGTTCGGGTTTAACGGCCTATCAACAGCTAAGGTCATTTAAGGCCGGGTCAATGGGTTTAGTACTAAATCCCATATATTACCTGTACAAGTACATGTACATGTTCAAGTACATGTACAAATGGGGGAAAAATCCCAAAATCAGAACTGAATATCAAAAATCAATACCGGTATATTCAGCCCTGAAATCAGAATAATCCTGATCTGATGCCAGGTCCTCACCACACCAGAATCACTTGGCTCCCTCCCAAAAGCAATAGGATCAGTAATAATCTTACCACTTTTATAATGGGCAATAACCCAATTCAACTGCCAGGTAACAAAAGAGTCAAAGATAAAAACGTACCTGAGGGCCAAACCAGGCAAATCGTGATTCCTATAAGGAGGAACCCCTACCGTTAATTTACGCCGTCACATTCACCCGACCACCACCCACTAAAGTACAAGTGAAAAATGTGTTTCTCGTCCACCAGGTGTCCCGAGACAAGGATATCTGTATAGTCACGCCCATGTAAGATTTCCTTGTCTCACCTACACGCGCTTGTCTCACATCTAGCAACGACACATTTTCTAATAGGGCAATATTACGGCTATTGTGTCTTACAATGACCCCCTAAAATAATGAATATGGTTGATGTTTATTGTTTTCAATGGCTGTTGACGTGTTTATTAACCATTATATCTTAATTTTTTGTTGTCTGCTGTTTATTTTATATTTTCCATTTTTATCATGTTAAAACATGCTTTGACAGCACTTTAGAATAATTTACAACATGCTTTGACAGGACTTCAGAATCATTTCAAGTGCTGTCAAAACATGTTTTTTATTGAGAAGGCAAGATATAAAAGCAACAGCAATTGTTGTGTGTAGCGGTCTAAGGGTTAACACACCATATTGTCAGTGTGATGTATATGTTGGCGTCACCAGGGTTGTATGGTGATGATTTTGAACATTAATTTGTTAATAATTTGCAAACGATCCACTGAACTGGCATTAGCATCCAATTTGTGGGTGTAATTTGTTGACATGGCGAATATTCTGACACTCGGGTGGAATATCCTTGTCCCACACCAGTGCATATGATGGTACAGTCCCACCTCCCCTAACGGCCACCTCCCAGCAACGGCCACCTCTCTTCAACGGCCAGTTTAAACTCCCCCCGTTAGAATTTAACGTTATTTTACCTCTGTCCAACGGTCACCTCTCTTCTCCAGCCAACGGCCACAAAAAAACACAACGAAATCGTCAAAAGACCTCTCGAACGGCCAACATATTTTTGCTAACGGCCAGTTGATTTTTTCATAGCAAAGAGTCGTAAGCTTCTCTGACCGACCAACATATTTTTACAGGTCGTTTTTATTCTGAACGGTCAATATAATTAATCTTGCCAAACGGCCACGTCAATTAAAACATGACACGAACCACCTCTCTGAGCGGCCAACATATTTATTATTGACAAACGGCCATAAACCACGACAAAAACGGCCTGTAAACGGGCAGCATATTTTTTTTAATGGACATTTTCGTATGCAAACGTTACCGTGAATCGCGTAAAATCAATATTCCTATGTAGCCTACCGGCAGATCTAATCGAGTGTGCCGTATCTATCGGATACCTTCGGTGGTAATCGGTCGATAAAAGTTGTGTGTAAACACATGTCCAAGTTGTGTATTCGGATGTATCACCTGTCTGGCATCTGACAATGGGATTGCCGACAAGTTTGTCACCGTTTGAAGTGGATTAAACAAGCCATTTACCAGGATTAGGATACTCAACACGGTCTGCTGACTGAATATGACACCATGTGACACTGCAAGAAAAGTGGGCTTATTGGGTTTGTGACCAGTGTAGCTGTAAATTAGTCTGCTCAGTGTGTTCACTACATGTTTTTACACAAAAATTGGATTAACAATAGCATGATTATAACTTTGTCACACAAATGCAGATCCGAATCCAGACTGCAAGTTATTCTGATCAGGAGCTACACATGTCAAAAACTGAATGAGCCCAGTTTGTCATTATGAATGCATAATTGTTATTGGTCAATTTGAACATTTAACATGTTTAATAAATTGTTATTTCTCAAAATAACCATGATTACTATTTTGTCTTCTTCAATAACATACTAACAATGACAAATGTATATGTTCTATAGTAAATAAAATATAATACTATAAAACATATACAATCCTAGTTGTTTCTATGTTCATATATCAGTATAAGCAACTGAGAAGTTGATGGCTGTTCATTGATGGCTGTTCGTTGGTGACCCTCTCCACAACAGCCACCTCTCTACAACAGCCACTTTTAGTCCGTCCGGCTGCTGGCTGTTGTAGAGAGGTTGGACTGTACTCTAAACCCTTTGAACCCGAAAGCCCGCTATAGCGGTTTATGCACAGGCCCTATATCCGACGATGGAGTGATACCTGCAGGGTCTTGGCATGCTGTTCCACAGTGGAGTCGTAGTCCGTGTGTCTGTCTGTCTCCTGCTGGACCAGGGCAGATAACTCATTCACCTGGTGGGGGTGGCCCAGCGTCGGCCTTAACAAATGCTCGTGCTCCTTCTGTTGACAAAAGAAAATTGTGAGATTAAGGGTACATGTCTACTCAGTAGGCACAAACTGTTCTTTATATCACAGACATCATCCGAGACATTTTCTGGCAAAATAAACATTCATTCACCATTACCCCACGTTAACACATGTTGACAAAAGAAATCATGAGATTAACCCTTTCAACACCACAGGCCTGAACAGTGGTATTGGCAAAACGTGAAGATCCAGAGGAGACGGCTCGTAACGAGCCGTCTCATCAGGATCTGCACTTTTTGCAAGTAATTTTCATATTTTTGAGAAAAAAAACACCCTCTAGTCATAAATGGACTAGTCTGAAAATGAAAATGATGATTGGATTGGTTGAAAAATTAACATATCAAAATCCATTCCAGTTACTTAGGGGTAAAGGGTTAAGGCCATAATAAAATTGACGGGGCAGATTTTTTATATATATTTCTTTTCTATGAGTTTCTTGTCTATGATTTATTTCAAGTTGCCAGATGCATTGTTCACATAAATATAACATGTGGTTCACATATATGATTAATGAAGATACTGTAACCTCTTTAGACACAAAACAATACCATATTTTCATCAGACATGATTTGATTGAACATGTTTTTTACTTGGTGCTAATTTGTTTTTATTTGCAGCTAATTTACAATATGTTTTTATTTGTACACGTCGATGTGAGAACCAAAGTTCTATTTTTAATGGCCTAATGATGATTATAAATATCCACAAACAGTGGTTGTTTCACCTGTATGTATAAGAGTCACGGCCATTTACCTTGAAGACACAGATCATCATGAGGAGATACAGACATTTTTGTTGGCAAATCAGGCCTTACCCGTTTGTCCTCGAGGTTGGACTGCGAGTGTGCGAACTGGGCCTGGAAGTCCGTGCGGGCGCGCTCGGCCTGCTGGACGTGATCCTTGATCAGGTCAGCGATTACCAGGGCCGGAATGTGCGACACTGACCGCTCCAGCTGGCTAAGCTGACTCCGGAACTCTGGGGGAACGGCAGGGAAAAAAGTGAAAGGGTTTACGTCCTAGTCAAGTGGCTGTTACTGGGGAAATGGGGCTTATGGGGTTTGCAACCAGTGTTGATCCAGATCAGCCTGTGTAACCGCACAGTCTGATCAGGATCGGCACTGGTCGCCATTCCATCAATGAAACACATGTCATGCTCCTAGCAAGCAATACAGATCGTTATACAGAGAAAGGAGTATGCTACTTGAGCATGAGCTACACTGGTCATAAATCCCATAAGCCCCATTTCTCCAGTCACAGCCACATATAGAGATGAGACCTATGGGAGAACAGCTGTACATTCACAGAATCCCCAAGATCCCTATCTGTAGCCGATTTCATCAACATTGCAAAGTATACTTTAGTAGCAAAGTATACTTTGAGGGAGAAATTTTCAATTTTATGATAAATTTATTAATTTTTATTATACTGAATTTATTACATTATCACAGCCAATTTGGCTGTGATAATGTAATAAATTCAGTATAATAATTCTGCATACTTTTAATCATGAAATATATGCAATAGTTAGTTCTATATGAAATAAAGCATTTCATGAAAAATAAATGATTACTCCCTCAAAGTATACTTTGCTAGAAAAGTATACTTTGCAATGTTGGTGAAATCGGCTACAGGTGTCAATATTTATGAATGCATTGACGTCTAGGGGTAGATTCTTTTATTGAAAAATCTAATTGTTTTATTTCTTCACAAAAATATATGCTGTTACATGTACCACTCATTTGAAGAATCTCGTTGACAGCTAATGTGGATATTGTACTTCACCTTTATGTATAACAGTTACAGCCATTTACCTTAGAGACACTGGTTGTGTCACCTGTATTGATAACAGTTGCGGCCATTTACATGCATGTACATGTGTTACCTTGGAGACACTGGTTGTGGTACTCGTCAGCCTGGTGATAGTACGACTGTAACTTGAGGACAATCACGTCGGCACACAATTCAAACGTCTCCTGGAGAGCCTGGGGTCGTGTCACGGTGCGGCTGCCCTTCTGTCGGTAATACAGCTGTCGATGGAACAATATTGGTACATGTATGTGGTAATACATGCTTGATATAGATAGTACAAGAAAATGTGGCCTGTCGGCACACAAATACCTCCAGTGGCTGATTGGAGAAACTCCAACAAAAATTTCATTACGGTAACCCTTTGAACCCAAAAGCCCACAATAGCGGTTTATGCAAACAGTGCAGATCCAGATGAGCCAGCTCGTAACGAGCCGTCTCATCAGGCTCAGCACTTTTTGAAAGTTATGTTCATATGTTTGAGAACAAAAAATACATACTTTTCATAAATGGACTAGTCTGAAAGCCCTTTTGTGATGGTTGGATTGGTTGCAAAATTAACATATTTAAATTCAAATTACTTAGGGGTGAATGGGTTAACTGATGTAATTTTCATAGTAAATGTGGAGTTCTATCCCACATGTGCTGTGAACAGTTTGTCAACTTTCGACGTCATGTAATATCATAAATTCGTAAATATTTTTCATGAGATATCGTACATCATCTTTGATACAAAATATATGTGTAACCTTTTCTGCACAGTTCATATTTGACTACATGTATTAATAAACTAACACTCACTAGTTACAAAGGCCCGTTTCACTAAACTTTGCATGATTAAGATGTGTGTAAGTGCAATTCTAATATGTACAAAAACAGCGGCTGATTTTGGGAAATCTTTGGTGGAGTTGTTCAGATTATTGACCCCAATATGAGACACACCATGTGATTTTGTATCTTTGGACATCTGTGTAATTTGATTATCTACGTTTCCAAAATTTACCATATTTTCCGTAAATGGCATCAAAAGTTGACAAAATTGCTGATGTACGGTACTCTGATTTTTTTTTTTTTTACTTTTGACTTTATTTACGAAAAGTATTGTAAATTTTGTAAACGTATTTAATGAAATTACCCAGACGTCCGAAGGTACAAAATTCTATGGCTTGTCTCATATGTAGCAGGGCACAAAAATTCCACTCGTCCTGACGAGTGGAAATTTAAATTTTTGTAATGTAGATTTCTTAATTTGTCCATTCCTGTCAAAGTAAGGACGAGTAAACATTTAAATAACTTTTGTGCCCTGTGTAGGTGGGAAATAGTAGCAGTAGTGAATCATGTTAATGTGTGAATTGAATTTTAGAAATCTTTGTACGATCATTTTTGTTGTACAAAGCATGGTGAAATGGGCCCCATATTCTTTGGTGCATCAATGACAGGTGATTAACCCTTCCTACGCTGTTGACGGAAATTGCCGTCTGTTGTTTTTCATTTTTGCTTTAATTCTTAAAAAAAAATTGGTTTTGACAGCACATGAGAATCGTCTCCAGTGGAGACGATTCTCATGTGCTGTCAAAACCAGGTTTTTGTCGAGAAATATTGAAAATAAAACATTTCCAGCAGACGACAGCATTTAATTCAACGTAGTAATACGGAGAAAATAAAGACTAATCTCACCTCAGACGATGACAACAGCCCATCCAGGGCATCCTTTAATGTTTTCCGGATAACTCCCAGGAAATGTGTGTCGGCCTTTTCGTCATCTTCTTGGATATTATCTCCAAATATCAGAATCTTTTTCTCGAATTTTGAGGGCTTACTTAACCTACGCATCCTGAAAACAAAATGTCATTATTGCTTTGCATACAGTGTTATGCCTTATTCAGAACAAAACGTCAGATTGCCACTGATGGTCAACATTGTCTACAAGTACATGTCAGGCGCGGATACATGCAGGGGGGGTCTGTAATTAAAATTCGGCATAGCCGACCTCCGCGAGCGTGAAATCGTAAAGTAGGGGGGTCTGGGGTTTTCCCCCAGGAAATTTTTAGATGCCAGATCACCGCAGATGCGATTTCCCGACACCTAGGCCACGAAAAGTCATCCAACTATTCGAATATTGTAGATTTTCGTCTTTTTTTTTTTTTTTCTTTTTTTTTTTTTTTTTTTTTTTTTGACTGAGAGCAGGGGGGTGGGGGGGGGGGGGGGGGGGGTGGGGGGGGGGGGGGGGGGGGGGCCGGGGGGGGGGGGGGGGGGGGGGGGGGGGACCCCCCTGGACCCCCTGGACCCCCCCCCCCCCCCCCCTGTTTCCGCGCCTGCATGTAGTACTGAAATGATCATATGTATAGTTTGTGGAATATATAAAGTTTGATTTAATGGTCTTATGGCATTCAACGGCCATAGTAAACATGTTAGTAGATCATACAACGTCAATATATGATGCTGTGTTTATGCTATATATACATAGATCTAACATATGTTTTGATTTATAAATATATTTATTTATAAATGTGTTGACTGATTTCATAAGAAACTCGGCACAGCCTCATTTCTTATGAAATCAGTAAACCCATTTAACCCTTTCCCTGTTTTGCGATATTTCGACTCTTCCAAATCGAAAAACATCTGAATAAAAGAATCAAATGCTGGGTCAAATGATGGTTAAATTATCTGATAGAGTAGAAAACATTGTGGGAAAAGGAGAAATTGCTTGTTACAAGCAATTTCTCCTTTTCCCACAATGTTTTCTAAAGACATCTTCTGCAGAGGCGTGAAAAGTCGTTTCTATCAGCGAAAGGGTTAATAAATATCATATTAAATCATCACTCATGAAAGATCCTCTATTTCTGACTTGGCAAGATCATCAGCATCTAAAATTGTCACAAGTGCCATCAGTAGCCTATTTCACCAAGATTGCAAAGTATACTTTTCTTGCAAAGTATACTTTGAGGGAGAAATTTTCAATTTTAGGATAAATTTATTAATTTTTATTATACTATATTTATTACATTATCACAGCCATTTTGGCTGTGATAATGTAATAAATTCAGTATAATAATTCTGCATACTTTTAATCCTCATATATATGCAGTCGTTAGTTCTATATGAAATAATGCATTTCGGGAAAAATAAATGATTACTCCCTCAAAGTATACTTTGCTAGAAAAGTATACTTTGCAATTTTGATGAAATCGGCTACAGATCTTTTTATTCCTCAAATATTTACACTGTCCTTGAATTCATAATGGAAAAGCCCATTCAACGTATTGCGTTCATATCCCAGTACATTACATTAGCCCCAAGTGACGTCGCGCGACGTTGTTGATTCGTTAAAGTTTGTTCGACGTCATTAGATTACATGACGTTCATCGTCGTTGTCAATAACGTCACACTATTGACAGGCAACGTTGCTGTTCCATGAATTGTGACAAAACGACGTAAAACAATAAGATTCCTAATTTTTACGCCGTATATGGTTATTTACATCTTTGAAACTATCCGAAAATGCAATGTAAATATAAGTAATAAAACCATGAGCAGTTGCCTTCGGACTCCTCGCAAACTTTAAACAGACCAACTGTTGTTCATAATACAGTAAACGCAACAGTCCATGGTTTTATTCCTTAACTGGTGCTCCAGTTATGTGTTGTCGATGGAACATACATGTACATCATACACAGCAAAATATGCCACATATGTAATTCATATGTAATTCATATTCATATGTAATTCATATGTAATTCATATGAAAATTGTATAGATTTAAAAACATTGTACAGTCGAACCTGTGTTAACGACCACCTGTGAATAGCGAGCACCTGTCCACAACGGCCAGTTAAAACCCCCCCCCCCCCATCCAATTTGTTCTTTAAAATACCTTGGAATAACGACCACCTCCGAACAACGACCAGCGACCGGTGATTTTCGTTCCCACGCGACATTTTTGACTGCAAACAGCAACCATTAGCGACCATTAGCGACCAAGTCAGGTTTTGTCGGCAAAAGAAAATAACATTGCAATCGCCGATTTTCCTTTCATCAAAATATTGCATAACTCCATTAACGGTAATTCCTGATATGTATTCCGTGTCGTGTATTCCGCGCGTGTATTCCGTGTGTATACAGCCAAGACGTTTTCTATGCATGCATATATAATACAATAGAATGCTAAATACATGGCCAACTTTGTTGTGAAACCGGGAAAATGTTCGACCCTTGAAACAACGACCACCTGTCAACAACGACCACTTTGGCCACTTCCCTTTGCCGGTCGTTGTTCACAGGTTCGACTGTATATGGTTCTACATATGATTAATTTATTAACGGCCTATCAACAGCTAAGGTCATTTAAGGTCGTCGGGCCAACAGGTTGGACTATCCTGTATTTACCGGTAACCTGTCCATAATGAGGGAAATTCCCAAAATCAGAACTGAATATTTACAGAAAAATATATATTCGGCCCTGAAATTAGAATATCCTGACCTGGTGCCAGGTCCATTCCACACCAGAGTCACTTAGCTCCAACGCTATAAGTAATATGATCAGCACTAAATTTATTACTTTTTAATGGGGTATAACAGGATTTCGCTCTCAATTCTACATATGAAATTCTTATGATTTGCATATGAAATGCATATGAAGATTTTGCATATGATGAATTGCATGTTGACTCACTTTATAACATTTGCATATGAAATTTTCATATGAATTTCATATGAGGCACAATTTGTAGTGTACATAAAATTGTATAAAAAATTTATATTTTTTTACACATATGAAATTTATCTCCGTATATATTACTGTGATTTGTATGTTCGTAACTCCACAATCTAAGTATGACAACATTTATGCATTCATTCACTATTTCACCTCTGCTTGATTTATTTGTCTTAACCCTTAGACCGCTACTCACAACAATTGTTGTCTGCTGTTGTTTTTATAGGTTGCCTTATTTCTCAATAAAAACATGGTTTGACAGCACTTCAGAATCATTTCCAACGGAAATGATTCTGAAGTGCTGTCAAACCATGTTGTAAATTATTCTAAAGTGCTGTCAAACCATGTTTTTGATGATAAAAATGGAAAATAGAAAATAAACAGTAGACAACAATAAAAATAAGATAGCGGTCTCAGGGCTAAAATGATGAAATACAAAACCAGATATCCTACATATTATGCATGAATACTGTCCCTAAAAAACAAAAACCCAATTCAAAACCATTTCCTACACTAAGCCACCTACATTGCCAGAGCTCCAGATCAGGTACATAGTGGCATATTTTATGCACTTATTTTAGCAGAATATGTATTGATTATCAAAAGTGGGAGTATAAAATACTAACAGCAATGCGAAAATACGCATTGATTTTCAAATTGAGTACTGACAATTTACTGAGTTGAGCTGCAAAAAAGCAAACAGTATTTGTTTTTTTCAGCTCAAATGAGTGAATTTTTAAATTTGTTTTAGTTTTTATCATTTGTTCCCAATTTAATAAGGAAGAAAATAAATATTTGTAACAGTAAAATATGTATAGAATTTGAAATATGGGGGTATAATACTCTTTAGATACACAACTTATCTAGAGCACTGCATTGTAATAGATAAACACCAGTAATCTGTACCATGTAAAATGCTCGAAGAGACATTATACTGAAAGTTCCGAAACTGTAACATAATGGTGCTGCACTCCGCAGCGGTGTATATTGTTTCAAGTTGAAAAATGCACGGGTTTCCTGAAGAGATGCCAGTCAGCTCTACATAAAACTATAGCATAAACACATTTTTCAAGTTTCTTGCGCCATAGCTGAATGGGTATTTGTCAGGAATACGGCGCCTATTTTGACGTGAAACATTTTACAAACACCAGTGAAACATGATATGCGATGTATGCCAGAATAAACTTTCATGCGATAAAGAATAAAGACGGAGAATTAAACACTACCATTATAGCTGTAGCAGATGAGTTTTTTCGAAAAACATACAGTATTGTCGGTAGGTGATAATACAGGGGTGTAAAATTCCACTTGCCCGCTTGCATTGGCGAGTGCTTTTGATCCTCGGACGAGTGGAAATTACCGTCTGCTAGTCCGACAGGGCGAGTAACTTTCTCCTCTATCTAAATTCTAGGTAAAATTTGAAAATGCTCTATTCCGGCGATTGATAATTTCCCTGTAAAAAAAAAATCCATAAATTTTCATCACATCATTGCGCGATTCACTACAATCACGCCTACCCGCTGTGACAATAAGTCACAGGTCGATAGTTTCAATAATCCCCTAGCCAAACATTGCCTCTGGCTACTATAATTATCAGTTCAAAGCACATGTTATTCATGTGGCGAAGTTATTTACGGAATGGCAAACAGTGGAGATCCTGATCAGACTGTGCGCATGCACAGGCTGATCTGGATCTACACTGGTTGCAAACATAAGCCCCATTTCTCCATTCACAGCCACAAATATCGTCTCTGTCTATGACAATTCCATTTACATATGTATACAGGCAATCGCTGGTAAATAAATGCGTCCTTTAGTTTTAAGCTGAGGCATGATTGACAAGTTAGACACAACACATACATTGTCCACCATAGGAGGTACCTGTAATCTGTCAATCACATACACCAAACCTCAAAGTATTTTGACTATTTGACTACTAGTGGTGTTTTCAGCGGCAAATGCAAGAAATAATTTACTAAGGCGGATTATCCCCCAAATTGCCATAAGCCCCATGTCTACCGTAACAGCCAGATTAAACTTTCTGAGCACATACTCCATATAAATAGTTATGATTGACATCAGGAAGTTTGATCGATCGGTTGGCATTTTACATTCATTCAACAGCAAGGCCATATGTGACTGGATAAATTGGGCTTATGGGATTTGCTATCAGTGTGGCTCCTGCTCAGGTCTGTAGCTAGTATGGTTTGAACGTTTTACAAGTTAAAAGGTTGGTGACGGACGGACGGACGGACGGGACGGACAGACAAGGGAAATACTAAATGCCCCATCCACTATCATGGTTGGGGTATAAAAATGTGTTAACCTTAATAACACAGGCTACAAATATCTTGTTGCAACTGGTTTTATAGCAAGCAAATGCAATTTTCATAGATAAAAACAATATTTGTGGCTGTGACTGGAGAAATGGGGCTTATGTTTGCAATCAGTGTAGATCCAGATCAGCCTGTGCATCCGCACAGTCTGATCAGGATCTGCACTGTTTGCCATTCCATAAATAAAACATCCGTCATGCTTCTAACAAGCAATATAGATTGTTATCAGGCTACAGGAGTGTGCTATTTGATCAGGAGCTGCGCTCGTCAAACATCTTATAAGCCCCACTTCTCCTGTCACAGCTACATATAGGTTCCCTTAGAACTACTTCTTGGGCATCATCAGAGTTTTGTCAGGTTGATTTCACACCATCGTTTAGTTTTACAGTGAAAGGCGACAAGGAGAAACTACTGTCTGTTTCACGAAACTTGCCAAAATTTTACGGCTATAATAAACAATGAAAAATATTTATTGTTTTCAATAATATCAAATTTTATCAAAATTTAAGAATGTGCCTTCTTTTTATTTAGTGAAATTTGGTCAAATATTGAAAATTTGATTTGTCTGGGAATTTAACAAGGGTGAAAAGGAGGTGGAAGAGATGGGGGAGGAGCCAAAAAGCAAACAAATTTGGAAATTGACTCTGTAATCTGGCTAGATAGCTTGGAAATGATCACTAAACGAAAACAAGTTAAATTTTGAAAATTGGTCCACTATTTCCGAAATTAGAAAAATTTCCCCCATGTTAATTTTTAATATTGGACCAAATTTCACAAATAAAAAGAAGGCTCACTCTTAAATATTATCCAAAAATATATTGTTTTGCATTGTTTATATATATCTGTAAAATTTGGGCAGGTTTCGTGAAACAGACAGTAAGCAATGCGATCTCAAATGGAGAAATTGCATAAACTCAACGTTACAGATGCCTCAGAAGTTGTTATTTAGAAGACTGGGTACATGTAATGGTGTCGTTACTGGGACCTACCCATCAGTGCCCCGCAGATCAACAGAATCAACCAATCAGATTCCGTCAATCCATGAGGAGCCGCCGCTAGGTCCAGTAGCATATTTCACCAACATTGCAAAGTATACTTATCTAGCAAAGTATACTTTGAGGGAGAAATTTTCAATCTTATGATAAATTTATTATTTTTTATTATACTGAATTTATTACATTATCACAGCCAATTGGCTGTGATAATGTAATAAATTCAGTATAATAATTCTGCATACTTTTAATCATGAAATATATGCAGTTGTTAGTTCTATATGAAATAATGCATTTCAGGAAAAATAAATGATTACTCCCTCAAAGTATACTTTGCTAGCAAAGTATACTTTGCAATGTAAATGAAATAGGCTACAGGTAACGAAACCATCATGATCATCACCTAGCCTATTTCACCAACATTGCAAAGTATATTTTTCTAGCAAAGTATACTTTGAGGGAGTAATAATTTATTTTCCCCAAAATGCATTATTTCGTGTAGAACTATATAACCACTAACTGCATATATTTGATGATTAAAAGTATACATAATCATTATACTGAATTTATTACATTATCACAGCCAAAATGGCTGTGATAATGTAATAAATTCAGTATAATAAAAATTAATAAATTTATCCTTAAATTGAAAATTTCTCCCTCAAAGTATACTTTGCTAGAAAAGTATACTTTGCAATTTTATATGAAATACCGGTAGGCTACTCTGTACTACCTTTCATAAATCGCAAAATTCTATTTATAAAAGCTTTGTAGCGAATAAAAGTGCATCAACGGCTTCATAATAATTATTGTTAGTAGAAAAGCATGCACCGTGTTAGGAAAACATGATTAAAACGAAAAACTCCATTGCATGAAAAAAGAAAAACATGTGAGTGTTAGTCACACATTGCCAGGGCTCCTGATAGCTAAAATATTGCAAATATTATCAAATAAAATTATTCAATGTCCATAATTTAACAATTTGTTTTATTTCAAAAATAAGTCCATCTGAAGTTGACATAACATTCACAGCTCACGCAGCAGGTAATTGTGTATTTAAGTCGACTTGCAGCCATTTACAGATATTTAACTCATTAGAGATGAGATACAATTATAGTAGTATGAAATTTTTGTGGAAAAAATCCTGATTTTCTTTATTTCATCTCAATAGTATATGTTAAATTGTTACCATTGCTTTGAATTGTCTCAATGAAATGGTTCAAATGTGTGGCAACAACATATATGTTTATGGGGAAAAACAAAAAAATGAGATTTCTTCAACAAAAATTATCGTAATTAATCTAAGACTGAAATGGATTAAATTTATCATTTTCAGCAAATTCTCGTACGAGACAATCCAGCTGATTTTGTACATAATATAGATCCAAAATAATTACACAAACTGCTATATTTTCTGAAAATGATGTGATATTTGACGAAATCTTCATAGAAATGCAGAGAATTAAATTCTCTTCCAAATTTGCTCTGAACATTTTGTCAACGCTATTTACGGAAAATATTGTAAATTTTGTAAATATTTTTCATGAGATTTACCCATTTCAGTACTAAAAATTAAAGATGCGAATGTGAGCAAACACGTAGATCTAAATGAGATGGCTTATAAAGATCTGCAGTGTTTGTCTTTCTTTTTTAAAAAATAACCCTTTTCTGGGGTAGGATAATAGTCCACTTGTTTGTGTGGAATATTCAATTTAATTCTGAAAGGGTTAGTGAATAAAGAAAACAAAACACATCCTAATGTATAGCTGGAGCCCTGCTCTGCTGATGTGATTAAATACTCCAAGCTGCAGGGAACCAATCCTGCCTTACCAGTTATAGTTGGATGATATGGATGGCCTGAAAACACAAACTCACAACATTAAATCCCTTGCACCCCTGGCTTGAATGGATTTTGATATGTTAATTTTGCAACCAGTCCAATCGTCACAAAACAGTTACAGACTAGTCCATTTATGAAAAAGTGCAGATCTCGATGAGACGGCTCGTTACGAGCCGGCTCATCTGGATCTGCGCTGTTTGCATAAACGGCTATTGCGGACTTTCGGGTTCAAAGGGTTAATTAACCCACAACATGTTATATACCCTTGAGTGAGTAAAACAAAATTATCATTATTTGTGGTTATGACTGGAGAAATGTGGCTTATGGGTACTATAACCAGGGGCCTATTTCATCAACATTGCAAAGTATACTTTACTAGCAAAGTATACTTTGAGGGAGTAATCATTTATTTTTCCTGAAATGCATAATTTCATATAGAACAAACAAATGCATATATTTCATGATTAAAAGTATGCAGAATTATTATACTGAATTTATTACATTATCACAGCCATTAAATGGCTGTGATAATGTAATAAATTCAGTATAATAAAAATTAATAAATTTAAAAAAAAATTGAAAATTTGTCCCTCAAAGTATACTTTGCTACTAAAGTATACTTTGCAATGTTGATGAAATAGGCTACAGTGTAGATCAAGATCAGTATGTGTATCTGCACAGTCTGATCAGGATATACACTGTTCGCCATTCCATCAATGGAATTTGTGATGCCTCCAACAAGCAATGTAGATAGTTATCAGAATACAATAATAATAATAAAATAATAATATTTGTGCTATTTGATCAAGATCTAGTCACAAATCCCATAAGCCGCATTTCTCCAGTCACAGTCACATTTACAAAGTATATTTCAAGGCAACAACGGGTACTTTTCATATCAGACAACAAATACATTCCATAGAGTTTCATACCAAACACATACGCTCCACAGACACAGAATATACCTTGAATACAACTATTCCATGACAACATTTTATACGGCATTCTATAATTGTCACATATGAGACAAGCCATGTGATTTTGTACCTAAGAAGATTTTCGTGAAAAATATTTACAGAAACTGTGATATGTTCTGTAAATGACGTCGGATGCTGACAAAATCTTCATTCCGCATTTGCTCTTAAGATTTCGTAAACTTTTGATGTCATTTATGGACAATATAGCTGATTTTGTAAATATTTTTCATGAGATATCGCAGATTTTCTTTGGTACAGAATCATATGGCTTGTCTCAATATACCAGTACCTTTCATCCTCCTCTTGTGGTGGAGGTTGTCGACTTCTTGAAAAGTTGGAATTGAGGTTAATCATGATTTGATTCAATAAGGCTTTCTTTTATTGAATCAGCATTTTATTAAATATCAAAATAGTTGTACGATGTTGAAAACAATCATAACCAGAGCACCGCAAAACGATGCAAACACTCATATGAAATTTGATCACCGAAATGATCAGCAAAATACAGCACATGGACAGTGAATGAAACATAGACCAAAGGGTTGTTGTGAAAATAAGTCGAACATAAAGGTTAACCAAGATTTAAGGGCATAAAAAGTAATTCAAGCCCAAAAACTAGGGACATGGATGGTTTATGGGTTGGAAAAAAGTTGTGTCCAAGCTTTGTGAACATAGACCAATGGGTTGTTGAGAAAATTATTTGAATGCAAATGTTAACAAAGATATAAGAGCATAAAATTGACAAGTAATTCAAGCAGAAAAAATAGGTCAAGGACATTGATGATCGGATGGTGTATGGGTGGGTTGTGGTGAGTGATTCAAGATAGAAGTTATGTCCAAGTTTCGGGAACATAAACCAAGTGGATGTTGAGAAAATGAATTGAATGTAAAGGTTAACCAAGATTTAAGAGCATAAAATTGCTAAGTAATTCAAGTAGAAAAAGTAGGTCAATGACATGGAAGAGCGAGTGGATTATGGGTGGGTTGTGGTGAGTGATGCAAGACAGAAGTTGTGTCCAAGTGTCATGAACATAGGTCAAGGGGTTGCTGAGAAAATTACTTGAATATAAAGGTTAACAGAAAACCGCACGAGGACGAAGCTGGAGTTCACATTAACACTGATTTCTTGTAAACAATTATTGGATTTACATTTATTGAGCATATGCAGCCTATGCTCAATAAATGTAAATCCATCTATTGAAATTTACAGACAATCCTAAATTTGCACTTACAAACATTTTAGTCGTTCATTCACTAAAAGCCTCCTGGATAAAGCGTATTCAAGAATCACACAGTAATTGGAGCAAAGCCTCCTGGATAAAGTGTATTCAAGAATCACACAGTAATTGGAGCAAAGCCTCCTGGATAAAGTGTATTCAAGAATCACACAGTAATTGGAGCAAAGCCTCCTGGATAAAGCGTATTCAAGAATCACACAGTAATTGGAGCAAAGCCTCCTGGATAAAGCGTATTCAAGAATCACACAGTACTTGGAGCAAAGCCTCCTGGATAAAGTGTATTCAAGAATCACACAGTAATTGGAGCAAAGCCTCCTGGATAAAGTGTATTCAAGAATCACACAGTAATTGGAGCAAAGCCTCCTGGATAAAGTGTGTTCAAGAATCACACAGTAATTGGAGCAAGAATCACACAGTAATTGGAGCAAAGCCTCCTGGATAAAGTGTATTCAAGAATCACACAGTAATTGGAGCAAAGCCTCCTGGATAAAGTGTGTTCAAGAATCACACAGTAATTGGAGCAAAGCCTCCTGGATAAAGTGTGTTCAAGAATCACACAGTAATTGGAGCAAAGCCTCCTGGATAAAGTGTATTCAAGAATCACACAGTAATTGGAGTAAAGCCTCCTGGATAAAGCGTGTTCAAGAATCACACAGTAATTGGAGCAAAGCCTCCTGGATAAAGTGTATTCAAGAATCACACAGTAATTGGAGCAAAGCCTCCTGGATAAAGTGTGTTCAAGAATCACACAGTAATTGAGCAAAGCCTCCTGGATAAAGTGTATTCAAGAATCACACAGTAATTGGAGCAAAGCCTCCTGGATAAAGTGTATTCAAGAATCACACAGTAATTGGAGCAACGCCTATAAGGCTGAACTAAATAAATACGGCGGAGAATTACTCTTTAAATACAACATTAATCAGTACGATGCAAAACATATGTGTAGAAAATATACTTTTTTAAGTAATTATTTCATGGAGTAAAATCAACTTTAAAATGTTATCTGAAGATTCGCATAAATCAAATGAAATTATATGGAATAATTCAAATATAAAGAATTCAAACGGAAATACCATATTTTATAATGATTGGTTTAGCAAAGGAATAATGTTCATTAAAAATATATATGATTACAGAAAAAAAATGAGTTTTACACATTTCAAGAAATAAAACAATTGTTGAATTTAAATACCGGTGATTTCTAAAATATTATTCGCTACTAGGAAGCATTAAACATGATTGGAAACTAAAATTAAGTCTGAAACAATAGATTACAATACACCGAACTTCCTTTTTCAAATAATAACATCAAAGGAGAAAATAAGTAAAGTATTAAACAAAAAGCAAATAGAACAATATAAAACAACAACTAATAAACCTCTTGTTAAATGGGAAAATGAGTTTAACAATCAAAATATACAATGGAAACAGATATTCACCATACCAGTTAAATATACCATAAGCACAAAACTGAGAGCGTTTCAATACAAATATTTAATGCGAATTATTCCAAACAACGCATTTCTATTTAAATGTAAAACAAGAGCTCCGCGGAGCAAAATGTCCCGCCTGGTGCAGTTTGATAGTATATAATTATGGAGCTTCTAATAACCTTGGAGTTAGTGAGCACCATGGGCTTTCTGTAGAATGATGCGGGATGTTGTTACAAATGCATATATGGAATATTAAAGCATAAACTGAGCGCTAACTTTTCCAAAAACGGAAAATTTCTAATTCAGTGACGTTGACCTTTGGGGTTAGCCGGCCCCATGGGCTTTCTGTAGAATGATGCGGGATGTTGTTACAAATGCATATATGGCATATTAAAGCATAAACTGAGCGCTAAAACTGAGCGTTAACTTTTCCAAACACTGAAATTTAAGTCAGCGACCTTGACCTTTGGGGTTTGTGGGCACCATGGGCTTTCTGTAGAATGATGCGGGATGTTGTTACAAATGCATGTATGGAATATTAAAGCATAAACTGAGCGTCAACTTTTCCAAACACGGAAATTTGTGAGTCAGTGACCTTGACCTTTGGGGTTAGCGGGCAACATGGGCTTTCTGTAGAATGATGCGGGATGTTGTTACAAATGCATGTATGGAATATCAAAGCATAAACTGAGTGTTAACTTTTCAAAAGACGGAAATTTCTAAGTCAGTGACCTTGACCTTTGGGGTTTGCGGGCACCATGGGCTTTCTGTAGATTGATGCGGGATGTTGTTACAAATGCATGTATGGAATATTAAAGCATAAACTGAGCGTCAACTTTTCCAAACACGGAAATTTGTAAGTCAGTGACCTTGACCTTTGGGGTTAGCGGGCATCATGGGCTTTCTGTAGAATGATACGGGATGTTGTTACAAATGCATGTATGGAATATTAAAGCATAAACTGAGCGCTAACTTTTCCAAACACGGAAATTTCTAAGTCAGTGACCTTGACCTTTGGGGTTAGCAGGCAACATGGGCTTCTGTAGAATGATGCGGGATGTTGTTACAAATGTATGTATGGAATATTAAAGCATAAACTGAGCATTAACTTTTCCAAACACGGAAATTTGTAAGTCAGTGACCTTGACCTTTGGGGTTAGCGGGCACCATGGGCTTTCTGTAGAATGATGCAGGATGTTGTTACAAATGTATGTAAGGAATATTAAAGCATAAACTGAGCATAAACTTAACGTTGAATGCATGTGAAAAGTAGGTCAATCCACCATGAAAACTAGGTCAAGGTCACATGGGCTCCCTCTGTGTGAGATGGTTACACCACAGTGTTGATGTATACCGAAGCATTCCATCAAGGGAAACAGAAGTTGTAATACATTAAACCGAGCGTTAACTTTTCCAAACACGGAAATTTCTAAGTCAGTGACCTTGACCTTTGGGGTTAGCGGGCACAATGGAATTTGTGTAGAATGATGCGAGATGTTGTTACAAATGCATATATGGAATATTAAAGCATTCCATTGAGGGAAACAGAAGTTACAATGAATTAACCCGAGCGCTAAGTTTTAGAAACAGAGCTAAACACAAAAACTTAACGTTGAATGCATGTGAAAAGTATGTCAATGAACCATGAATAGGTGAAGGTCACATGGGTTCCCTCTGTGTGAGATGGTTACGCCACAGTGTTGATGTATACCAAGTATGGAGGTCGTAGGAGTTATAGTTTTCTGGAAACTGAGCTAAATGCAAAAACTTAACGTGAAATGTCGACGACGACGACGACGATTCAAACAAGCATATGTCCTGGGAATGCATACACATACACTTTCTGGTCAGATATAAACAAATTGCTAAACAGAACAATACAGTATAATACTTTATTAACATATGAAACCATTTCATTCTGTGTTATTCAGGACACATGTAAGAAGAAAATACCAATTACATGTATTGGGTTCATAATTCTTTTGGCAAAATTTTCAAATGTTAATGTAACACATCTCCACCACTAATCCAATCTTTTAAATTATATATCACAAACACAATCAAAATAGAAGAAACAATTGCCATTATGAAGAATAAAATGAGTATATTCAACCAACAAGAAACGAGGCAAAGCCACGAAGGCCAGGTTTTTTCCAAGCATAGACACTTGGATAACATAATTATACCCATTTTTTGTAGACTAGATGGCCGTGGCCTGCACGTCGCGCCTTGGGGCGAGGCATGGACACTAAACAAGAGGGCCATGATGGCCCTAATTCGCTCACCTGACTCCATGAACACCAGAGGAGAATGTGACATTGAGTTCATGTGTTTTAAAAAAATTGTGCTATTTTTAGATGGCGGTCATCTTGGATTAAGCGATGACTCTCATTTTACAAAATCTGAAAATGCTTCACCCAGCATCGGCCATGTGGTTCCTGAGAAAAAGACGTTAAAAATCTTGAATAAATGGACCTTTTGGTGGCCATCATGGATGACATAATCATCCGATTCCGACAAATATTGCACCAGAGTGATCGCCTCATTGATACCTTCAATTTGATATATGACATGACCATATTCAGTCAAAAATAAAATTTGACCCCAATTTGACCCCACGGGCCACGCCCATTTTTGACCCCGGGGTCACCATTTTAACAACTTTCAAAAAGCAATGTACATCGATCATTCCTACCAAGTTTCGTCGAAATCCGGCAAGCGGTTCATGAGAAGAAGATTTTTTAAGAATTTATGCTATTTTTAGACGGCGGCCATCTTGGATTACGTAATGACGTCATTTTAACAATTTTGTAATCCCCCTACCTAAGGACCATGACCATGAAGTTTGGTGACTATAGACCCAATGGTTACTGAGGAGAAGACGTTTGAAAATGTTCACGGACGACAGACGACGACGGACAACGGACGACGGACACATTGCGGTAACAATAGCTCACATGAGCTTCGCTCAGGTGAGCTAAAAAATAGATATAGTAGATGGAAAAACTTTAACCAAAAAACTTTAACCAAAAAACTTTAACCAGACACACGGACGTACGGACGTATGGACGGACAGACGGACAGACGGACAGACGGACGTATGCCAAAATGCTGACGATATCGCGCTGACAATGATGATAAACACCCATGTGAAGTATCAAGGTAATGGGTGAAGCAGTTGCAGAGATATAGTACACAAAAAAACTTTAACAAACAAATTCAAAGTAATTTGACCTTGACATTGGGCATAGGGGCCGCACGGTTGGGGGGGGAGAATGAAAATATGGATGATGATAAACACCCATGTGAAGTTTCAAGGTAATGGGCGAAGCAGTTGCAGAGATATAGTATAACAAAAAACTTTTAACCAGAAAACTTTTAACCAGACGTACGTTAAAAAGTTAACGTTGAAAATGGCTAAGTCAATTACGTAGAAATAATAGGTGAAGGTAAAAAAAATGGTCACATGTTGGATAGTTGTATGTGGTAGGCACCCCTTGGTTATGAAGCTGTGAAAGTTTGGTGGTCCTAGGTGGTACAGTACCAAAGAAATGGACTTAAACACAAAAACATAACATTGTAAACGCGAAAACTTAACATTGAAAATGGCTAAGTCGACTGCGCGGAAAAAATGGGTCAAGTTAAAAAAAAAGGTAACATGTTGGATAGTGATATGTGGTGGGCACCCCTTGATTATGAAGCTGTGAAAGTTTGGTGGTCCTAGGTGGTACAGTAACAAAGAAATGGACTCAAACACGAAAACTTAACATTGATTGTGGACGCGCCCGCCGCCCGCCGCCCGCCGCCCGTCGCCCGCCCAGGTTTCACCAATCCAATAGCCTGGATTTTTAAAAAAAAAACCTGGCTAAAAATGGAATGATTTTATATCAACTATCTAATACTATCATTAACACATATATATAACTTTTTTTCTTCGTAACAATTACTCTTTCCAAATATAACTCACTATATATCATATTGCCCTGTAATTTACACCCCCAACCTATTTACCTATATATCCTATAATGTACCATAACACACCTTTTTTAAGAGCCATAGACTTAAGTTACAATGGTGCAATTACCCTGATAGTCAGGAACTTTTAGAAACATTTAATCGTACAACTCTGACCTACTTGAAGAATATACTGGCGTTGTAATTAACCTCACTGTATTCTACCTACAACTATGATTCCAACAAAATACATCACTCCATTTATCTGTCTCCATTATCCAATAATTCCAGCACAAAAATATTTACACAATTCCCTAACATTTGATTGGCCCGTAGCAAGTCTCTGTCCAAAATTTATATCCCAGTAAACTCCCACTGCCGAACTACTTTCCGTAACCGTGAGGCGAAGTTAAAACAATTCTTAAGAAAACGGAAAATAAACATATTTTCTTGATGAATTTATTTCAAATGCTGGAATTATAAGGAATGAATGGCCTTTTTGTGGAATTTATCGGGGATATAAAGTTGGAAAAGTCGCGGGAATACTGGACGAGGCCTTCCGGACTTCGTCCAGTATTCCAGCGACTTTTCCAAGTTTATACCCCGATAAATTCCACAAAAAGGCCATTCATTCCTATAATATTCCCCTCAACAAGGGCAGTATTTAACTCTTTGCATGCTAGCGGTGAAAATATCCGCCAAACGAATTTGGAGTACATGTATATGTTTTATCTCTCTTTGTAAATATGTCTTGAAATTTCATTAGAATGTAGTCCTCAGAACTCAATTCTAATGAAATTCCAAGACATATTCATGATATTTACGGGGAGAAATACAAGAAAATGATGAATTTTTGTCCGCAAGTTTTGAACTATTTATAGCCCACAAGTTTCCCAGCATGCAAAGAGTTAAATATACATTCATTCATTCATTCCTATATTATCTCCATTATCTGTTATGTTTTTCTTGCATTGAATCACATTCCCAAAAACATCATTGGCACATGAACTATGTTGTCATGAAACTGGTGTAGATTTTGATATCATTTAGTTTAGTCTTGTAATATGATACTGTGTTCGGACATATCACCTCAAAATGATATTTCTAGTATTTTCTTTTGCACAATTAAATCAGTAGGTGAAATTTTACAAAGGATCTACTTTACGTTTATCATCCAAGTGCACTGAGAAACTCTTATTTTTGTTGATATTATGTGACGATACGAAGCATGTTCTTTAATATATGTCCGACAACAGTATCCATTCATGCTTGACATTTTGTTCATGTATATCGTGTCTATTTCCTGTTCTTTGTGATATAATACATGTATTAATGAATAAATATGGAAATGGAAAAAAACAACAACAAAAAAACACAGGCACAAACCTGCCCATAATACTGAAAAAAACAAAACAAAACATTTTAGTCGTACATGTACAAAGTATAGTGAAACGGGCCCCTGACGCGTGTACAAGGATACAGAATGCCAAAATTAACTAGACATTTATTTGTAAAACATGGATATACCCCCGTGGCACACTGGACTGTAACTGGAGAAACTCTTACAAAACCTTTTGACGTAACAAAATGGCAAAGTGTTTCAGTGACATTTTGAAGGTGACAAAGATCAAGGTTGTGTTAATGGTGGTATTGAAGATATTATTTGTTGGAGAAACTCTTACAAACTTTTCAATGTAAATGTACACGGATGGAGGAAGTACGGACGGGAGTACGTAACCTCAAGAGCAACGCAATATGCCCCCCTTGCTATCGCATTGGGGGCATAACAAGAGTTGTCAGAAGACAACGAAGCTCACCTGTTGGCAGCCTTCATTCAAACTTGTCACAGTTGTATAAAAAAACATGAATATTATATAACTTGACCTTGGGATAAGGGGTGTGCGGTGGATCTTGACATTGAGGTCAGTGGTGGAAGGTGGGTCGTGGATTTGATATAGCATGATATAGCATATTAAGATGAATGCATGTATGAAATATCAATGCACTCCCTGAAAAGAGAAGGAAAACAAAATTTAACCCAGCGTTAAGTTTATGAACACACTAAGTTGGTAATTTTCTATAGTATGATAGCTATTCACATGAGGAATGCATGTATAAATGTGCTAAGTTTGTGACCTTGGCCTTGGCGAAAGGGGTGTGGGGGGGGGGGGTGGGTCATGGATTTGCTGTAGCACAATAGAGGATCATCAGATGAATGCATGTATGAAATATCAAAGCGTTCAAAGTGTAAAGAAACAGATGTTACACAACATTTACCCCAATGTAAAGTTTATGAACATGCTACGTTTGTGACCTTGACCTTGGGATAAGGGTTGGGTGATGGGTTGTGGATTTGCTACAGCATGACAGAGGGTCATCTGAGGAATGTATGAAATAGCAAGGCGTTCCCAACGTTAGGTTTATGAATGTACTAAGTTTGTGACCTTGACCTTGGGGTAAGGGATGGGCGGTGGGTCATGAATTTGCTATAGCATGATAGAGTATCATCAGATGAATACATATTTGAAATATCAAGGCGTTCTATGAAAGGAAACAGATGTTATAATACATTTACCCCAACATTCAGTTTATGAATGTGCTAAGATTGTGACCTTGACCTTGGGGAAAGGGGTGGGCGGTGAGTCATGAACGATAGAGTATCATCAGATGAATGCATGTATGAAATATGAAGGCGTTCCCTGTAAATAAACAGAAGTTACATAACATTTACCCCAACATTAAGTTTATGAACATGCTAAGTTTGTGACCTTGGGGTAACGATTGGGTGGGCGGTGGGTCATGGATTTGCTATATCATGATAGAGTATCATCAGATGAATGCATGTATGAAATATCAAGGCGTTCCATGAAAGGAAACAGATGTTATAAGACATTTACCCAACGTTAAGTTTATGAATGTGCTAAGTTTGTGACCTTGACCTTGGGGTAAGGGCTGGGTGGTGGGTCATGGATTTGCTACATCATGATACAGGGTCATCTGAGGAATGCATGTATGAAATAACAAGGTGTTCCATGAATGGAAACAGAAGTTATAAGAAATTTACCCCAACGTTAAGTTTATGAATGTGCCAAGTTCCAAGTTTGTAACCTTGACCTTGGGGTAAGGGCTGGATGTTGGGTCATGGATTTCCTACAGCATGATAGAGTGTCATCTGAGGAATGCATGTATGAAATAACAAGGTGTTCCATGAAAGGAAACAGAAGTTATCAGACATTTACCCAACGTCATCTGAGGAATGCATGTATGAAACTAGAATTGTGGCCTGTCGGCACACGAATGCCCCCGCTGGCAGCCAAAGAAAACAAGGCATATTTGAATGTGGATTTGTCACAGGATGGCAGAGGACCATTGGAGCAATGCGTGTGTGAAATGTGAAGCAGATCCGAGCAAGGAAACAGAAATTATAAGCCATTTACCCAGCGTTAAGGTTTCGAACGCACAAGTCTGTGACCTTGAACCCTGGGCTTAGCGGGGGCGGCACGAATGTGAATTTGTCACAGGTGGCAGAGGGCCAATTGGAGCAATGCGTGTGTGAAATGTGAAGCAGATCCGAGCAAGGAAACAGAAATTATAAGGCATTTACCCAGCGTTAAGGTTTCGAACGCACCAAGTCTGTGACCTTGACCCTGGGCTTAGCGGGGCGGCACAAATGTGGATTTGTCACAGGGTGGCAGAGGACCATTGGAGCAATGCGTGTGTGAAATGTGAAGCAGATCCGAGCAAGGAAACATAAATTATAAGGCATTTACCCAGCGTTAAGGTTTCGAACACACCAAGTCTGTGACCTTGACCCTGGGCTTAGCGGGGGCGGCACAAATGTGGATTTGTCACAGGGTGGCAGAGGACCATTGGAGCAATGTGTGTGTGAAATGTCAAGCAGATCCGAGAAAGGAAACAGAAATTATAAGCCATTTACCCCGAGTGTTAAGGTTTGGAACGCACCAAGTCTGTAACCTTGACCCTGGGCTTGGTGGGGGCGGGACAAATGTGGATTTGTCACAGGGTGGCAGAGGACTATTGGAGCAATGCGTGTGTGAAATGTGAAGCAGATCCGAGCAAGGAAACAGAAATTATAAGGCATTTACCCAGCGTTAAGGTTTCGAACGCACCAAATCTGTGACCTTGACCCTGGGCTTAGCGGGGGCGGGACGAATGTGGATTTGTCACAGGGCGGTAGAGGACCATTGGAGCAATGCGTGTGTGAAATGTCAAGCAGATCCGAGAAAGGAAACAGAAATTATAAGCCATTTACCCGAGCGTTAAGGTTTCGGGACGTACGTACGTTACGTACGTACGTTACGTACGTACAGACGCCGGTAACACTATATGCCCCCCTCACCATTCGGTGGCGGGGGCATAATAACAAGGTGTTCCAGAAAGGAGAACGTTCCATAAAGGAAACAGAAGTTATCAGACATTTACCCAACGTGAAGTTTATGAATGTGCCAAGTTTGTGACCTTGACCTTGGGGTAAGGGCTGGGTGGTGGGTCATGGATTTGTTACAGCATGATAGAGGGTCATCTGAGCAATGCATGTATGAAATAACAAGGTGTTCCATGAAAGGAAACAGAAGTTATCAGACATTTACCCAACGTTAAGTTTATGAATGTGCCAAGTTTGTGACCTTCACCTTGGGGTAAGGGCTGGGTGGTGAGTCATGGATTTGCTACAGCATGATAGAGGGTCATCTGAGGAATGCATGTATGAAATAACAAGGTGTTCCATGAAAGGAAACAGAAGTTATCAGACATTTACCCAACGTTAAGTTTATGAATGTGCCAAGTTTGTGACCTTGACCTTCGGGTAAGGGCTGGGTGGTGAGTCATGGATTTGCTACAGCATGATAGAGGGTCATCTGAGGAATGCATGTATGAAACTAGAAATGGACGCTTGTCGACAAGCGCATGTGTATCCCCCTCCCCAGATACACAAGTAGTTTGAAATGAAAAAAGGGTGTTCGAGTTATGCTCCGGAGACAAAATCAGTGACGGAAAAACAAAGGGAGATAACTAAAAAATTAGTCATGCAAGAGTTGTCATTCTTGCATGACACACCTTTAGGGTCGTGGTCTATGCATGTGTGAAGTTTCATGAAAATATTCCAAAGGGTGTTCGAGTTATGCTCCGGACACGAAATCAATGCACGAAACAACAAAAGGAGATAACTAAGAAATTAATGACGCAAGAGTTGTCATTCTTACGTGCGACACACCTTTGGGTCGTCTTCTATGCATGTGTGAAGCTTAATAAACTAGAAAATGTGTTCATAGAACACGGATGTCCCACATATCGCTTTGATAATAAATGAGGCCAAATTCCAAGTCAAAATTTTCTTTTACCTGAGCGTTAAAGTTTTTGAAGCACCAAGTATGTGACCTTGACCCTGGGCTTGGCGGGGGCAGGACGAACGTGGATTTGGCACAGGGCGGTAGAGGACCATTAGAGCAATGTGTATATGAAATATGAAGCTGATCCGTGAAAGAAAACAGAAATTATAAGATATTTACCTGAGCATTAAAGTTTTTGAAACACTAAGTATGTGATCCTAACCCTGGGCTTGGCGGGGGCAGGACAAACGTGTATTTGGCACAGGGCGGTAGAGGACCATTAGAGCAATGTGTATATGAAATATGAAGGAGATCGGTCGAAGGATGAAGAAATTATGAAACATTTACCCGAGTGTTAAAGTTTTGTGACGGACGGACGACGGGAGGATGGGAGGACGGGACGCACGTTCCTACGAACGAATACTTGTTGGGTTTTTACTCTATAAAAATACCCAACAAGAGTACCCAACACTATCCTAACCCTACCCAATAAGATCCCCGTACGCTTACAACAAGTACCCATTCGTGTGTGCGGACGGACGGACGGACAAGGGTAACACTAAATGCCCTCTCCACTTGTGGCGAGGCATGGACACTAAAAAAAAAGATATAGTATAACGAAAAACTTTAAACAAAAAACTTAAGCAAAAACTTTAACCGGACACACGTACATACGTACCGACTATATCGCGCTTTCCGCAAGCGGGCGCGAAAAAAACTTTAACCAAAAACTTCAAAGTAATTTGACCTTGACATTGGGCACAGGACCGCACGGGAGGGGGGTAGAATGAAAATATAGATGATGATAAACACCCATGTGAAGTTTCAAGGTAATGGGCAAAGCAGTTGCAGAGATATAGTATAACGAAAAACTTTAACCAAAAAACTTAACCAAAAAACTTAACCAAAAACTTTAACCAAAAAACTTAACCAAAAACTTCAAAGTAATTTGACCTTGACATTGGGCACAGGGCCGCACGAGGAGGGTAGAATGAAAAATACAGATGATGATAAACACCCATGTGAAGTTTCAAGGTAATGGGCAAAGTAGTTGCAGAGATATAGTATAAACGAAAAACTTTAAACCGAAAAACTTAACCAAAAAAACTTAACCAAAAAAAAAAAAAAAACTTTAACCAAAAAAACTTAACCAAAAACTTCAAAGTAATTTGACCTTGACATTGGGCACAGGGGCCGCACGGGAGGGGGGTGAATGAAAATGATAGACGATGATAAACAAACCCATGTGAAGTTTCAAGGTAATGGGCAAAGCAGTTACAGAGATATAGTATAACGAAAAACTTTAACCAAAAACTTAAACCAAAAAACTTAACCAAAAACTTTAACCAAAGAACTTAACCAAAAACTTTAACCAAAAAACTTAACCAAACAACTTAACCAAAAACTTTAACCGGACACACGTACGTACGTACTACAAAGTTCCGACTATATCGCGCTTTCCGCAAGCGGGCGCGACAAAAAATTGAAAAAGAATGTAAAAAAAAATATTAAATTTAAAGAAAATTAAAAAATAATGCTCCCTACTGGAGCCCAGAATGTTTTTTAATAGTCCTATATTTATCTACATATCATATATGCACAGGTCCACATATTGCCACAATATTGCCACAATTTCAACACAGTTTACGGAAATGTAATATAATCATTTACCTGTATAAATTACCTGTAAGTGGTCAGTGGTCAGTGGTCAGTTGCACATGCTAGCACATGCACAGGTGAATAGTCTGTATATAGCACTTACGACCTTATGCTACTAGACAAAAATTGAAAAAGAATTTGAAAAAAAAAATGAAAAAAAAAAATGGACAAAAAAAGTTTAAAAATTAAAAATAATAATGCTTGCTACTGAATTTTTTTTTAATAGTCCTATATTTATCTACATATATCTGCACAGGTCCACATAATGCCACAATATTTTCAACACAGTTTACGGAAATGTAGTAATTTACCTGTATAAATTACATGTGGTCAGACTGGTCAAGACTGGACATCTGCACATGCTAGCACATGCAGCACATGGACAGGTGAATGGTTCTCCCAGTCTCTATTGTTCTCTCTACAGGTAAGGTGTACAGAGCACACAAGAAAAGGTGTACAGAGCAGACGAGAAAACGGGTCTTCATGCATTATTGTCCAGTTTGTAGAGTGTGCAAAACAAAAAAGGGAGATAACTCAAAAATTAGCTACGCAAGAGTTGTTATTCTTGTGCGCGACACACCTCCGGGTCGTGGTCTATGCATGTGTGAAGTTTCATGAAAATATTCCAAAGGGTGGTCGAGTTATGCTCCGGACAGGAAATCAGTGCGCGAAAACAAAAAAAGGGAGATAACTAAAAAATTAGCTATGCAAGAGTTGTCATTCTTGTGCATGACACACCTTCGGTTCGTGGTCTAATTGAATATGTGAAGTTTCATAAAAATATTCCAAAGGGTGGTCGAGTTATGGTCAATCAGTGCGCGAAACAAAAAAGGGAGATAACTAAAAAATTAGCTATGCAAGAGTTGTCATTCTTGTGCGTGACACACCTTCGGGTCGTGGTCTATGCATGTGTCAAGTTTCATGAAAATATTCCAAAGGGTGGTGGAGTTATGCTCCGGACACGAAATCAGTTCGAGAAACAAAAAAGGGAGATAACTAAAAAATTAGCTATGCAAGAGTTGTCATTCTTGTGCACGACACACCTTCGGGTCGTGGTCTATGCATGTGTAAAGTTTCATGAAAATATTCCAAAGGGTGTTCGAGTTATGCTCCGGACAAGAAGTGTCTGCGGCGGACGCCTATAATATTCCCCTCAACAAGGGCAGTGTTTAACTCTTTGCATGCTAGCGGTGAAAATATCCGCCAAACGAATTAGGAGTATATGTTTTATCTCTCTTTGTAAATATGTCTTGAAATTTCATTAGAATCGAGTCCTTAGGACTCGATTCTAATGAAATTCCAAGACATATTCATGATATTTACGGGGAGAAATACAAGAAAATGATGAATTTTTGTCCGCAAGTTTTGAACTATTTATAGCCCACAAGTTTCACAGCATGCAAAGAGTTAAATAATACATTCATTCATTCATTCCTATATTATCTCCATTATCTGTTATGTTTTTCTTGCATTGAATCACATTCCAAAAAACATCATTGACGCATGAACTATGTTGTCATGAAACTGGTGTAGATTTTGATATCATTTAGTTTAGTCTTGTAATACGATACTGTGTTCGGACATATCACCTCAAAATGATATTTCTAGTATTTTCTTTTGCACAATTAAATCAGTAGGTGAAATTTTACAAAGGATCTACTTTACGTTTATCATCCAAGTGCACTGAGAAACTCTTATTTTTGTTGATATTATGTGACGATATGAAGCATGTTCTTTAATATATGTCCGACAACAGTATCCATTCATGCTTGACATTTTGTTCATGTATATCGTGTCTATTTCCTGTTCTTTGTGATATAATACATGTATTAATGAATAAATATGGAAATGGAAAAAAACAACAACAAAAAAACATAGGCACAAACCTGTCCAGAGAACTGAAAAAAACAAAACAAAACATTTTAGTCGTACATGTACAAAGTTTAGTGAAACGGGCCCCTGACGCGTGTACAAGGATACAGAATGCCAAAATTAACTAGACATTTGTTTGTAAAACATGGATATGCCCCCGTGGCACACTGGACTGTAACTGGAGAAACTCTTACAAAACTTTTTGACGTAACAAAATGGCAAAGTGTTTCAGTGACATTTTGAAGGTGACAAAGATCAAGGTTGTGTTAATGGTGGGGCGAGTTTGTGACAAATGTTCAGGTGAATCAAATGTCCAAGTATTGAAGCAATCCTTCAAATAATATTGAAGATATTATTTGTTGGAGAAACTCTTACAAACTTTTCAATGTAAATGTACACGGATGGAGGAAGTACGGACGGGAGAACGTAACCTCAAGAGCAACGCAATATGCCCCCCTTACTATCGCATTGGGGGCATAAAAATGGCCGCCACTAGAAGATAACTCATCAGATAATATCAGGCTCAGCTTGGAAATGGTAGCAATTCCTCACATTTCCTAGCCTTGCCTGGCAAACTTGATATCAGCATACACTAGCCTGGTATTCTCTATATATCAGACTCGGCTCAGAAACCATGGGAATTCCTCGGTGAGCCTCGGAAGTCCTATACATTTCCTAGCCTTGCCTGGTAAACGTGATATCAACATACACTCGCCTGGTATTCTCTATATAGAAGTAGAGAGAACTAGTCTACACTCGCTTACTCCAGGGGACAGAGGAAAATAGTTTTGCTATAGTTAGCGAAAATTTGAGTGATTATACAGGAAAACATGTACTTGGCACTAAGAATTTGACTTGGTTATCAGTAGTTTGACTTCAGAGAGTGTATAATGAAACAATTGTAACTTACGCTCCTGATGTGATCTTCTTGGTTCCGTCGGTGGAAGCTAGGCCCGGTGACACACCGCGACGACTCTGTTTGCCGCGGTCGCTCGACGCAGTTGTGGACATGGATGATTTCATCTTCTCCCGCTCTCCTGTACCCGCTACAATGACACGGCATCACATGGCAGGGTGACAATTCATATACAGTCATCACTCGTTTACTCAAAGTTCAGGGGGGCGCTTCACAAAATATGCAGCCTATGTTCAATAAATGTAAATCCAATAATTGTTCACAAGAAAACATTGTTAATGTGAAATTTACAGACTATCATAATTTTGCACTCACGCACATTTTAGTCTTACGAAGTTTAGTGAAATGGCCCCCAGGGGACTGAAGAAAACACTTTGAATTAAAGTAAATTTGATGATATATGGAATCGATAATTACCTTGTCAATAGGAGGTTGATTCTATGTGGTTTAATACTTCGTAGTTGGTTGCATGATCCAACAGTTTTCCCGCTTGTTGCGGTGATTAATGGAGATTGGAAATTTGAGTTAACAGAAGTTATTACATAGGAAAACATGTATTTGGGACCGATAATTTTACTTCGAGTTATCAGTAGTTTGACTAGCGACAGTTTGAGTTAACAAGTGTAGACTGTATGAGGTTGTGACTGGATATATGCGGCTTATGGCATTTGTGACAAGTGTAGTTCCTGGTCAAATAGCACACTCATGTAGCCTGATAATGATCTATAATGCTTGTTAGAAGCTTGACAGGTGTTTCATTGATGGTATGGCGAACAGTGCAGATCCAGATCAGACTGTGTGGATGCACAGGCTGATCTGGGTCTACACTGGTCGCAAAACCCATAAGCCACATTTCTCCCGTCACAGCCACAAATTAGCCCATTTCGTGCGGGATATCCATTCAAAGGTATCTAAATTCACAAACAATTTTTTTCTATTTTCATCATTTCTCAATGAAAATATACGTTGTTACCACTCATTTGAAATGTCTCTGTGAGACGCTTCAAATGAGGGGTCACAACATGCACTTCTGTGCAGAAAAAAGAAACATATTTCATATTTTCAGCCAGCAAGAGTGTGTACCTTCAGCATGAAAAGGGTTAGCGTACGAGAATATACATTTTTGCTCATAGAATGTATGGCCCGGTCAGCTCCTGATATGCTATCACACTCCGGGCAGCCTGATTTGAAGGACTCTCACAAACTTTAAAATGACCAAATGTATTGTACACCCCAGTAAAAGCAGCAACCCATGGTTTTATTACTTATATTTACACTGCATTTTCTGATAGTTTCAAAAATGTAAATAACCAAATATGGTGTTAAATTTAAGAATAATATTTGTTTTCGTCAATGCACATCACGTGGGTCTAATGTATTGTATTGGGATATATACACAATACATCATATGGGCGTTTGCATTATGAATTTATAAAATGTGTAAATATATGTGCGTGGTGATAGAATGCTGTACAGTTAACCGTTTGAACCCAGGAAGCAGTTTTTGCAAACAGTGCAGATCCACATGAGCCGGCTCGTAACGAGCCGTCTCATCTGGATCTGCACTTTTTTAAAGTAATTTTCATATTTTTGAGAACAAAAACATCCCTTCTTCATAACTGGATTAGTCTGAAAACAATTTTGTGACAGTTGGATTGGTTGCAAAATTAACATATCAAAATCCATACCAGTTACTTAGAGGCTATCTTAATATTTTATCGTCTGCTGTTTATTTTCTATTTTCCATTTTTATCAGCAAAAACATGCTTTGACAGCACTTTAGAATAACTTACAACATGTTTTGACAGCACTTCAGAATCATTTCCACTGGATATTCGGAAGTGCTGCCAAACCATGTTTTTATTGAGAAATAAGGCAAGATATAAAAGCAACAGCAGACGACAATTGTTGTGTGTAGAGGTCTAAGGCCATTTTTTTTTTATTTGTTGGTTTACGGATTTTTTTTCCGCGAGATCGGGTCGGTCGGTCGGAAAAAAATAAAAATAAAAAAAAGTTTTTTCAATTTGGTCAAGGAAATAAAAAAAAAAGAAAAAAAAGAAAAAAGTGTCGAACGCGGATGCCACCGGCGGCATATTGAAGAAACTGACAAACAGGTGGACCAAAAGTGTTAAGTCAAAGGGTGAAGGTCATATGTAGTATGGCAAGGCAGGTGTAGCATACATGCAAATGAATGAAGTATGGAAATATTGAAGCAGTTAAGCAACTTATGTAGATGCTATGGCCAGTTTGAGAAACTGTGACAAACTGGTTAACCGAAATTGCTAAGTCCTTTCAGCAGCCCTGTGAAGGTCAAAAGGTCAAGGTAATATAAAGTATGACAAGGCAGGTGTAGCACACATACCAATGAATGATGTGTTGAAATATTGAAGAACTTGAGCAACTTATGTAGAAGATATGGCCGGTTTGAGAAACTGTTACGAAGTGGTTAACCGAACACGTGACGGACAGACGGACGGTCCGAACACCATAAAAATCACCTTTTTAAGGCACATGGTTGGGTCGGTTCACCTTTTTAAGGCTCATGGTTGGGTCGGTTTGTGGTCGGTAAAAAACAAAAATAAGGCCAGTGATTGTGATAGAGTGAAACTTGTGTTAACCGGCATCGTCTCGGACCAAGAGTTTGTCGGTTAACGTAGGGAGTCGGTTCAGCAAGTTTCTTTATATTCTACATAGCAACTCAGTTTCATATTCACATACTGTTGAATGTTGATCACTGTGAATGGGTTGCGTAATGCGTACATATTAATACCGTATCTGGTATAATTAAATACAAGACAACGAAGCGGCGATATAGTTGAAACAAATATCAGTGGGGGTGGCACGAGTGTGGATTTGTGGCAGGGCGGTAGAGGACCCTAGGAAGAACGCATACATGAAATATGAAGCACATCGGAGCAAGAAAACAGAAAATATAGGCCATTTACCCGAGCGTTAAGGTTTTGAATTTTTGCATTCAATCTGAAACAGAGATATATCAAATCATATCGAATCGTCCAGTCCATTCACAGGTTGTTGTTGTTGTCGCTGCTGCTAAGATCCGGTAAAAATATTTTTATTTTTTTTTTTTTTTGGATCGGAGGTAAAAAAATCTAAAAAAAAATCGGAAATTTAAATTTTTATTTTTTTCCACATTGTCAAAAAATCGGGTCGGCGGATCTGTAAACCAACTAATAAAAAAAAACTGGCCTAAGGGTTAATAACAAACCGCCTAAAATAAAAAAAGTTTATAGGCAAAATATAGGCAGTATAAAAGTATCTGATGTTTACCTTATTGGACCTATAGGGCAAGTTACAGCATAAACACATGTTAATATGAGAAAAGCAATGTGATTTTGTACCTAAAGAATATGTACGATTTTTCATGAAAAATATTTACACAAACTGTGATATTTGCTGTAAATGATGTCGACAGTTTTATAGATTTCCACAGAATGCCGATTCCAACAATATATTATCAGTCAGTACGTATTCGGTCAATACAGGACAGGTCACCGGATACATATTACTGAAGTCAGTGAAGCGGTTAACCCTTTGAACCCGAAAGCCCGTTATAGCGGTTTATGCAAACAGTGTAGATCCAGATGAGACGGTTCGTGACGAGCCGTCTCTTCAGGATTTGCACTTTTTGCAAGTAATTTTCATATTTCTGAGAACAAACACACCCCCTTTTCAAAAATGGACTAATCTGAAAACCATTTTGTGACGATTGGATTGGTTGCAAAATTAACATATCACAGTCCATTCCAGGGGGCCATTGTTCATAAGTGCAAAATTATGATAGTCTGTACATTGCACATTAGCAATGTTTTCTTGTAAACAATTATTGGATTTAGTCTGTAAATTGCACATTAGCAATGTTTTCTTGTAAATAATTATTGGATTTACATTTATTGAGCATAGGCTGCATATGCAGCCTATGCTCAATAAATGTAAATCCATCAATCAAAATTTCCAGACAATGGTAAATTTGCACTTACAAACATTTTAGTTGTACAAAGTTTAGTGAAACGACCCCCTTGTCTGATAAACTTGATATCAGAAGTATATATCAAAATGTTTGTTGATAGCACATGCTATAATTCAAAATGTTTGTTGCTATAATAACCCAGTTACATAGGGGTGAAAGGTTAAGCAGTTATTGAGAAAACAGATGATTTATTTTGCCTCACAAACAGGGTGAACATGAGACGACACTAACTGTGTACAAGTTCGCCGTCCAGCTCTGCGTCCATTCCAAACCGCAGGTTACTCTTCTGTGTTCTGAAATCAGACGCACAACAGCGACTATACAACACCAGCCTGAACACCAGCTACAGTGAGGTATGCACCAGTGTACAGGGCTCCAGATAAGGAATTAGTAATTGAGTATTTTCACTCCATCATATCTGAAGCAATTGGGTATTTCAATATTTTAATTGGGTAAAATAAAATCACATTACTGTTTACACATCAACAGACAGCAATTATTGAATAGTTTGCTTCAAAATGAAAACATGTCTTGGTATTTCATGCGAATTGTCTCCTTGGAGACAATTCTAATGAAATACCAAGATGTGTTTTCATGGAAAAGAAGAAAACTACGCTATATTTGTCTGTTTATTGTTTTCTGTAGCATGATAAAGGTACCACAAATTTGTTATTTGCTTTTTGATACTCGCTACTTCGGATTTCAATTGGGTTTTTGGCAATTTTAATTGGGTATTTACGCAAATACGCAGCTTATCTGGAGCTCTGAGTGTATGAGGTTTGTTTGTTCGTTTGTTGGTATTTAACGGCCTATCAACAGCTAAGGTCATTGAAGGACGGGCCAACGGGTTCGAACCAATATTCAACCTGTTGCATTGGTGGGAAAATCCCAAAATCAGAACGGAATATTTACATCGAAAAAAAATAATATAGTGACATACAGTGAAACATTAATAGGCATTTATAAATGTGGTTGTGACTGGAGAAATGGGGCTTATGGCATTGCAACCAGTACAGTCCCAGATCATGGTCTGCATTGCTGGCCATTCAGCCAAGAAAACAATCATCATACATTACATAACCAGTATAAATTCTTCTCAGGCTGCAGGAGTGTGCTAGAAGATCAGGGGCCGTTTCACTAAGCTTCGTACGACTAAAATGTTGGTAAGTGCAAATTTAGGATCGTCTGGAAATCTCAATTAATGCATTTACATTTATTGAGCATAGGCTGCATATGCATAATTTGGCACTTACAAACATTTTAGTCTAAGAAGCTTAGCCCCCAGTAGCCGATTTCATCAAAATTGCAATGTATACTTATCGAGCAAAGTATACTTTGAGGGAGTAATCATTTATTTCATATAGAATTAACGACTGCATATATTTGATGATTAAAAGTATGCAGAATTAGTATACTGAATTTATTACATTATTACAGCCTAATGTAATAAATTCAGTATAATAAAAATTTATAAATTTATCCTTAAATTGAAAATTTCTCCCTCAAAGTATACTTTGCTAGATAAGTATACTTTGCAATGTTGGTGAAATAGGCTACAGGAGCTACACTGACCATAAATGCTATAAGCCCCATTTCTCCAGTGACAGCTACAAATGTCGCCAAGATAATCCCCTGCTCCCCCATGTGGATAACATACAGACAACAGTGATAGGTGCCAACGTGCATATACCTAGTGAAACAATAGTGAAACAATGTTGGAATGTTAAACTGACTTGTGGCCCGGTTTTCATTCTCAGTGTCCGAGAATTCTCCACCAGAGACGTTTGTTTTCTGTCTCGTCAAGCTATAATGGTCATCGTAATGAACATTTATAAGTAGCTAATTGACTATTGATTATAACATATGGCTTCAAGCTCTACGGTAACCTCATAATGCCAATAGAAAATTGCTTGTCCTATTCTGTACAAAAAAAACACAGCAATATCACCGAGAACACATACACACACCTCTCTAAACCAGACACCCTGGAAGGTCCCCAGGAATACAGTGGAACCTCTCTAAACCAGACAACCTGGGAGGTCCCCAGGAATACGGTGCAACCTCTCTAAACCAGACACCCTGGGAGGTCCCCAGGAATACAGTGGCACCTCTCTAAACCAGACACCCTGGGAGGTCCCCAGGAATACAGTGGCACCTCTCTAAACCAGATACCCTGGGAGGTCCCCAGGGTGTCCGGTTTAGAGAGGTGCCACTGTAAAACAGGCATATGACTACTTCAAGACATGCGCAAGCCATTTGTGATCATGAACAGACATTAACATCGGAGATAAATGATAATTAAACCTATCAAAATTGAGCACAACTAACCTTTCTCTGTGTCCGGTTTAGAGAGATTCCACTGTGCATAGAGAATGTCAGACTAGTGTTTTTTAATATCAACCTTATCAGGTAAGGCCTGAAAAGCATAGACATTCCAAGGCACACCAAGGAATTCCAACCATTTCTGAACTAAACCTCAAAATCTTGTTCAAAATACACTGGCCTGTATTCTATGTATCAGGTAACAATACAAGCTAAGATATAATGCTCTTTTGTTGAACACAGACTTGTTTATACAGTATCATCACACTGGTATTATTTGTTAACGTTGCATGAATTATTTTTTTTATAAACTTCCTCCTTTTCTGATCAATGAAATAGTCTGACAAATGGAATATTCAATTCCAGTTCATTTGAGGGGAGATATATAATTACAATGAAACCTCTCTAAACCGGACACCCTGGGAGGTCCCCAGGAATACAGTGAAACCTCTCTGGACCGGACACCCTGGAAAGTCCCCAAGGAGTCCGGTTTAGTGAGGTTTCACCGTAATTCAGACATAAAACATGTGTGTGTGTCATTAGATATAAATCACTGCGAAACCAATCAAAATTTAGTCGTCAGGATAACCTACTGGCCAGTAAAATATGATTCAGGCCAGTAGAAATGAACAGCCAGTTGGCCCAGTGGGCCAGCAGACCTTTTGTATAGGAGATACGCCATGTGATTTTGTACCTTCGGACATCAGCGTAATTTCATGAAATATGTTTACAAAAGTTACAATATTTTCCATAAATGGCGTCAAAAGTTTACAAAAATTCAGAGTACAAATTTTGACTTTATTTATGAAAAATATAGTAAATGTATTTAATGAAATTACGCAGATGTCCGAAGGTACAAAATCACATGGCGTGTCTCATATGTAATTGCTTTTCTCACCATTTTAACCCATTACAGACGGGATACGCTTTTAGTAGTAGGAACTTTTTGAGAGAAAAATATCCCTATTTTCTTTATATCCTTTCGAAAGTATATGTTGTTACCACTCATTTGAACCGTCTCAACGAGACGGTTCAAATGAGTGGTAACAACATATACCTTTATCGATGAATGAACAAAATAATGAGATTTTTTCAACAAAAATCATAGTATCCTTAGGCTGAAATGGGTTAAACAATGAATATCGTTGTTTTCGGGCCAGAAGTTGTATACATTTCACTGGCCCGCACCGTGAGCTGCAGATATAAAACTCATAAAGGCTGAAAATTAATGTCACAAAGTGTACGTGAGCGCGGTTTAGTGAGTTTCTTTGTTTGTTTATTGGTGTTTAACGACCTATCAACGGCTAAGGTCATGTGAGGTCGGGCGAACGGGTTCAAACCCGTATTGAACCTGCTGCAGAACAGAATATTTACATCAAAATAAATATATATTTAGCCATGAAATTGGAATAACTTGACCTGGTGCCAGGTCCATACCACACCAATGTCACTTGGCCCCTTTCCCTAAAAGTAATAGGATTAGGAATAATCGTATTACTCATACAAGGGGTATTTATAACCAGATTTAACCCTCATGTACAAGAATGCCAAAGACGTACATGAGGGCCAAACCAGTAGCTCCTGTAGCCTATTTCATCAACATTGCAAAGTATACTTTTCTAGCAAAGTATACTTTGAGGGAGAAATTTTCAATTTTAGGATAAATTTATTAATTTTTATTATACTGAATTTATTACATTATCACAGCCATTTTGGCTGTGATAATGTAATAAATTCAGTATAATAATTCTGCATACTTGTAATCATCAAAATGGCTGTGATAATGTAATAAATTCAGTATAATAATTCTGCATACTTGTAATCATCAAATATATGCAGTGGTTAGTTCTATATGACATAATGCATTTCGGGAAAAATAAATGATTACTCCCTCAAAGTATACTTTGCTAGAAAAGTATACTTTGCAATGTTGGTGAAATCGGCTACAGGTCTCTGGTCTGGATGCCGGTAAGGATGAATCCAGGTCGTTAAATTCTCCCACCTGCCACTCATGCGGATTAGTGAGGTTCTACTGGACCTACTTCATAATGTGTTTGATAACGCCGACAGACGGGTCCTCTACGGGCTGTTTCCCGGCCTTGCTGATTGGGGTGGGGCCCGTGTCTTGGACAAATCCCACCCGCGCCCCCACCGCCTGTGCCCCCTGCATCATCCCTGACAAAGGTCGCACAATCTGGTCCTTCATGCTGTTTAGGTAGACACTACGCAAATGGAAGGCCTCGAATATCACCTTCAACGAGTCATTCAGCTGCTGGGACGTGATTTGCTGGAATAGATATGAAAAATATGTACAGGAATTATGATGATATTGTCTGCAAATGACTGGCTGGCCGGTGTGGTGGGTGGATTGGTGGGTTATGGTGGGTTGGTCGAGTGGGTGGTCTGGTTGGTTGATTGATTAATTGATTGATTGAATGAGCGATTGATTGGGATTTATACCTGTTCAACAGCAAGTTCATATACAGCGAGAAATGGGGGGAAATGCAAGTTCAGCACTGATGATTGCAAAATTTTGAACTGGTGTCTAAATGACAACTGAATGGGGTTGTATGTCAGTTCAACAACAAGGCCATTTTGAAACATACCTGTTCTGGTGAATTATTGTATGTTCATTACTTACAGCACTGAAACTACAGTGTCCTGGGGGCCGTTTCACAATACATTGTACGACTAAAATGTTTGTACGTGCAAAATTATGATAGTCTGTAAATTTCACATTAACAATGTTTTCTTGTAAACAATTATTGGATTTACATTTATTCAGCATAGGCAGCCTATGCTCAATAAATGTAAATCCATTAATTGAAATTTCAAGACAACCCTAAATTTGCACTTACAAACATTTTAGTCGTACAAAGTTTAGTGAAACGGGTCGCTGATCTTGTGCCAGGCACCCTTACTACACCTGATCACTTAGCCCCAGGTGTGAATCCCAGTAAGATTCGTAAGACACGCATACCTGCATACCTTCCCACCGTCACAATTTTGGGGAAGTCTTTATTTGAGAATTTGGGAGAAAAGGTAATACTTTTTGTCATTGTGAATGGGTTATGTGAATGAGTTACCTCCTTGTCGAGATTGGGCCATTCACACGCGTCAATCCTCCGCTCCTGGTCAACAAGATGCTGCCCGAGCTGTTGAGCCTGACTGTTGCTCTTGGCCACCTCGGCCTTGATCTTCACCTGTGTGTTGGTCAGCCAGCGTGCTATTTTCTCCATGAAGATCAGGTCTATCATGTGGCTCTTGAACCTGCAAAATGATACCGTGTTCACATTATGTTTCTTTAAAATGACAATTTTAAATATTTATTTTTCTTATGTCTTCTCCGAGACTTATGTTGTGACCACCATCGAGATGGTTCAAATGAGTGGTCACAAAATATAATTTGGATGAAAATTGAAAAGTATGGCGACACCTGTGTGTTGGTCAGCCAGCGCGCTATCCATAAAGGTCATATCTATCATGTGACTCTTGAACTTGCAAAATGATACCATGTTCACCTAAAATATGTATCTTATTGTTTTCTCTCAGATATATGTTGTGACCACCATTTGAACTGTCTCATGGAGAAAAATGAACGTTCAAATGAGTCGTCACAGCATATACTTTGGATTAAGATTGACAAAAGTGGCAAATCAGTTTTAACACTATATAATATCTAAATATTTTGCTGAGGTGCATTGACCAACTCGCTCGTGGCTTGTTTAGTAATTGTTAACAAAATCTCATAGACTTACAGGTATTTCCTCTATATACTATAGCAAGTGAGCACAGGATCATGGATATCCGCGGCTAGCAGCTGGACTGACATTCAAAAACAAATAGTAAAGACGGACGGAAATAAGAAAATTATATACTCCTCAACATAATTTGCATGCTGGGGGTAAAATAGGAAATTTCAACAAACGGTTCCTCTCCTCAAATATATATTGATGCTGATTGTATATTAAACCAATACCTGTCTTCTGACTCCAAGGCAACTTTAATTTTATAAAATCATTTTATCTCATAAATGGGCCCATTGGCTTCGTGCTTGATTAGATATATCTAAATACCCATTTCTGGGAATCACCACCAAATACCTGTCCTCAAACTCCATGGCGACTTTCGTTGCCTGTTCGAGTCGTTTTGACTCCATTCCCTCAAGGTCGGCCATGACTGACCCCTCGGACGAGTCGATCTTTGTGGACATCTTGTCCAGCCGCTTCCGGTACTCGTCTATCTCTTCTGGGCAGAAGTTGCCACCATCGCTGAATACCCTGTTATTGGTAAAGAGTGTCAGACTCGTTGCGCGCCACAAATCTGTTTGTTACTTGTTGTAAAAAATATAGTGTGCGTAAGTCTGAAGAAGGACTACTGCATATATTTTTGCAATGAATATGACATATATGTGTATGTTCATCTCGTGGTGTGAAATGTCCATATTTCACTCGTGATATATGGACATTTCACACCACGAGATGAACATATATGTCATATTTGTTGCAAAAATATGAATATTCTATTTATTATATACCACTCCATGGAAATTAGCAGTTTTTTAGACTGTATACGGTAATGAATGTGTATTTTCAGCCTATTTGCGCTGTTTTCTTTCTAAATACAAAATATGAATATATAGATAGCGGAAGTAATCGTATTTTCACCGGAAGTTGTTTATTTCATCGATGCGAACATGAGACTTTTATTTACATCGTATAACTATGTATTTCATGGGTAGGTATATAATAAATATGTGTATCTTGTTTAGTGTTTCACATTTATTTGTTTCACTGACTAACTCCTCGGTTACAAAGACTTGTTCTTTGGTTTGCCTATGAAAGACAGAAAATACAGAGAAAAGAAGAAAAAGAAGGACTCTATGTTAACGTCATTTCTCGAATGCTCAGTAGCCGATTTCACAAAAATTGCAAAGTATACTTATCTAGCTAAGTATAATTTGAGGGAGCAATCATTTATTTTTCCCGAAATGCATTATGACTGCATATAGTTGATGATCATAAGTATGCAGAATTATTACACTGAATTTATTACATTATCACAGCCAAAATGGCTGTGATAATGTAATAAATTCAGTATAATAAATGTATCCTTAATTTGAAAATTTCTCCCTGAATGTGTTCTTGGTAAGATAAGTATACTTTGTAATGTTGATGAGACAGGTTACAGCAGTGTGTGCCCTGACAGTACAAGCGAGTCACCACATATACAATGTCCTGTGGATTGACATTGCTGAATGCCCTTGGTAGGAGATAGTCGTGTGTAATACTCAAACTATTTTTAAATCATTTCTGTAAAGTGTTATGAAAATTCTGCAAAAACCAGGAACCCACTTTTTCAGTGGGTTCCTGGTTTTTGCAGAATTCTTGAGCATAATGTGTTATTGCGGAAAGATTACTGTAATGAAAATGTTTTTGCTTATTCTGCTCGTAAGTATATGTCGTGACCACCAGTTGAACCATCTCAATACTTGTTTGTATAGTGGAATTACCGGCTCTCTCACACATTACCGTATGTCAAATATTTATCAGTCAAATGGTATATAAACTAGAGCTCCAGATAAGATGCGTATTTGCGTAAATACCCAATTAAAATAGCCAAAAACCCAATTGAAATCAGAAGTAGCGAGTATCAAAAAGCAATAACAAATTTGTGGTACCTTTATCATGCTACAGAAAACAATAAACAGACCACAAATATAGCACATTTTTATTATTTTCCATGAAAACACATCTTGGTAGTCCAAGGAAACAATTCTAATGAAATGACATGTTTTCATTTCGAAGCAAACTATTCAATAATTGCTGTCTGTTGATGTGTAAACAGTAGTTTGATTTTCTTTTACCCAATTAAAATATTGAAATACCCAATTGCTTCAGATATGATGGAGTGAAAATACTCAATTACTAATTCCTTATCTGGAACATTTCTGTAGTCAATTATAGTCTGTTTCACGAAAGCTGCCCAAATTTTACGGCTATATAAACAATGCAAAAACAATTTTTTTTTCGATAATATTAAATTAAAGCAAAATTTAAGAATGAGACTTCTTTTTATTTCGTGAAATTTGGTCAAATATTGATTTTATTACGAAAAATTGATTTGTCTATGGGAATTTAACATGGGGGAAAAAGTAGTAAGGAAGTGTGGGAGGAGTCAAAAAAACGAAAAATTTTGGAAATGGACTCCGAAACCTGACTAGATAGCTTGGAAATGATCTAACTAAGAAAACAAAAGGTAAATTTTAAAAATTGGTCCAGTATTTCTGAAATTTCAAAAAAAATCCCCATGTTTAAATCCCCATACAGGGGTCCTACCAATTATCCAGACAATCAATTTATCGGACAAATCAAAATAGCTGTTAATTAAACGCATTCATTTGATCCGATTTTGCAACAAACACATCTAAGTCACTCAGGTGCTTGCTGTTTCCATGCCAGTGTGAATAATATATCGCCAAGGTAAACATTTTAGTAAAATTTGCTGAAAACATTATCCCAACTATGTCCACAAGTTGTTTACAACATCAAACGTCGCGCGGGGGCTTGTATCTGTCACTGCGCATGCGCATAATTTGAGGACCCTATAGAGTTTTTCAATACTCTGTTGTGTGAAGTATGCAGACGATACGATGCATTCCTCCAATATAATTTTCAGACTGTTTAATACACAATGTACAATACAGAGCAGATAGGAAGGAATGCGAAAAATTTTAATGTATCATGATAGAAAAAGAACGAAGAGCTAGCTACTTATTCAAAATCAAATAATAATTGTTTCAAGGCCAAATCGCCCCAAGCCATTTCGGACCCAAGTCATTAGGTACACACTATTTCGCACCCATATTAATTCGTGGGTAAAATCGACAGGTGCGAAAACACCAGTGTACGAAACGATCATTACCGCGGATTTTCCATCAAATTATGAAGAGCTCAATCGAGTGTGCCCATTACGTCATTGCAGAGTTGTTCTATAAATACAATAAATTCTATAAATACGATGTTTTCCAAGAAGAGAATGGTGATTGTTTTTTCTGCAAAACAACACAATGCTGTTTAAACTGGTTTTCAGGCGATAAAATTATGATTTTAAGGTGAGAATACAAGTTATAAGACGGTTATACATTTGCCCGGATAATTGATTGTCGATGTTAATTTTAAGGCAATCTTACGACTGATGATCTGACCCGATATTAAGCGAGAAAGATGGCACAGTTTGCTAAATAGTTTACATGCGTTGAGAAAGCAAGAACCGACGATTGTTCTGTGAAAAGTTTATGCCCGTAGCTGCTATTTTAAGAAAAATATCGTTAAAAAAATGCCATTTTTGTCCGATAATCTGGAGGATCCCTGTAGACATCTTCACTCCATGAAGATGTCTACAGGGATCCTCTAGATTATCGGACACTCCGTGAAGATGTCTACAGGGATCCTCTAGATTATCGGACACAAATGGCTGTTTTTTTATGATATTTTTCTTAAAATAGCAGCTACGGGCATAACATTTTCACAGAAAAATCGTCGGTTCTTGCTTTTTCAACGCATGTAAACTATTTAGCAAACTGTGCCATCTTTCTCGCTTAATATCGGGTCAGATCATCAGTCGTAAGATTGCCCCAAAATTAACATCGACAATCAATTATCCGGACAAATGTATAACCGTCTTATAACTTGTATTCTCACCTTAAAATCATAATTTTATCGCCTGAAAACCAGTATAAACAGCATTGTGTTGTTTTGCAGAAAAAACAATCACCATTCGCTTCTTGGAAAACATCGTATTTATAGAATTTATTGTATTTATAGAACAACTCTGCAATGACATAATGGGCGCACTCGATTGAGCTCTTCATAATTTGGTGGAAAATCCGCGGTAATGATCGTTTCATTCACTGGTGTTTTCGCACCTGTCGATTTTACCCACGAATTAATATGGGTGCGAAATGGTGTGTAATGGCTTGGGTCAGAAATGGCTTGGGGCGATTTGGCCTTTAAACAATTATTATTTGTTTTTGAATAAGTAGCTCTTCGTTCTTTTTCTATCATGATATATTTTCGCATTCCTTCTTATCTGGACTGTAGTGTACATTGTGTATTAAACAGTCTGAAAATTATATTGGAGGAATGCATCGTATCGTCTGCATACTTCACACAACAGAGTATTGAAAAACTCTATAGAGGCCTTAAATTATGCGCATGCGCAGTGACAGATACAAGCCCCCCGCGCGACGTTTGACGTTGTAAACAACTTGTGGACATAGTTGGGATAATGTTTTCAGCAAATTTTACTAAAATGTTTACCTTGGCGATATATTATTCACACTGGCATGGAAACAGCAAGCACTTGAATGACTTAGATGTGTTCGTTGCAAAATCGGATCAAATGAATGCGTTTAATTAACAGCTATTTTCATTTGTCCGATAAATTGATTGTCCAGATAATTGGTAGGACCCCTGTATGGGGATTTAACATGGGGAAATTGTTTTTTCGCAATAAAATCAATATTTGACAAAATTTCACGAAATAAAAAGGCTCATTCTTAATTTTTCCTTTAATTTAATATTATCAAAATAAATCTTGTTTTTGAATTGTTTATACATGTATAGCCGTAAAATTTGGGCAGCTTTCGTGAAACAGATTATAGATCCATAAACTGCTGAAGTTACGTGTAATAGTGTGAAACAGTATTGTTTGTCTGCTTGTTTGTTTATTGGTGTTTAATGGCCTATCAACAGCTATGGTCATGTAAGGCCAGACAAACGGGTTCGACCCCATTTTAACCTGCTGCATTGGGGGGAAAATCCCAAAATCAGAACGGAATATTTACATCGTGAAAAATATATTCAGCTCTGAAATTAGAATAACCTGACCTGGTGCCAGGTCCATACAACAGCAAAGTCACTTAGCCCCTTCCCCTAAAATAGGATTACGAATAATCGTAATACTCACATAATCAGATTCAACTGTCACATATAAAATGACAAAGACATATGTGAGGGCCAAACCAGTAGCCTATTTCACCAACATTGCAAAGTATACTTATCTAGCAAAGTATACTTTGAGGGAGAAAGTTTCAATTTAAGGATAAATGTATTAATTTTTATTATACTAAATGTATTACATTATCACAGCCATTTTGGCTGTGTTAATGTAATAAAAATTCAGTATAATAATTCTGCATACTTTTAATCATCAAATATATGCAGTCGTTAGTTCTATATAACATGCATTTCGGGAAAAATAAATGATTACTCCCTCAAAATATACTTTGCTAGAAAAGCATACTTTGCAATGTTGGTGAAATAGGCTATTGGTCTCCAGTCGGAATTCCGGTAAGGAACAGTATACACAGATAGAAAGATCATTATTGACCTGTCATTACTGTGTATCTTATTACAAAATAATGTTCATTTGTCCATGTTTACCTCTTGCATGGATTAGCAATGTATTATAGTAAAGCCTTACTTGAATGACTTGATGAATCTGGCGTTGGATTCGCGCAGCATTTGCAGCGTCTCGTCGAGATGTTGTCGGTACTGCCTCAGCGACGCCCGGATCACAGACATGAACTTTTCTAGCTCCACGTTCAACTGGTTCTTCAGGCCGTACAATCTGTAAAACATCAGTCGCCGATTTCACCAAAATTGCAAAGTATTCTTATCTTGTTAAGTGCACTTTGAGGACGAAATTTTCAATTTAAGGATAAATTTATTAATTTTTATTATACTGAATTTATTACATTATCACAGCCATTTTGGCTGTGATAATGTAATAAATTCAATATAATTCTGCATACTTTTAATCATCAAATATATGCAATCGTTAGTTCTATATGAATTAATGCATTTCAGGAAAATAAATGATTAGTCCCTCAAAGCATACGTATGCTTATCAATTTTGGTGCAATCGGCTACAGGCAACATGAATGCATATGTGACAGTATGAAATGACAAAATCAATAACACTATGAACACCTAAAAAAGATGCAGTATACAAATAATATGATCTTATTCGCCACTATCCTGGGTGTAATGAACTGTACAGATCATGACGATTCCTTGGCAACAAAAGCTAATAAACGTTATAAATGTTATTTGATTTATTGGTGTTTAATGGCCTATCAACAACTACGGTCATTTAAGGCCGGGCCAACAGGTTCGATCCCACATTTAACCTACTGCATTGGAGGGAAAATCCCAAAATCAGAACAGAATATTTACCACAAATTTTTTTTATTCAGCCCTGAAATTAGTATAACCCGACCATAATCAAAGTCTTTGGCCAATTCCCCTAAAATTAATAGGATTAGGAATACTCATATTACTCTTATAAGGGGTATAACCAGACTCAACGCTCACATACAAGAATGTCAAAGACGTATCTGAGAGCCAATCCAGGTCTCCGGTCGGGATTCCACAAAGGATGAATTGCGATCGTTAAATTACCCATCGCATGCTCCCAACGAACCACCACATAATAAATAAAAAAAAAATGAAAACACCAATAACAAAAAATTATTACATACTTTGTGCACAATTCTATTTAGTTACCTGTGAGCTATGTATCCCTTATAGTTCACCATACTTTCTAAGCCAATCGCTGGACAGTATTGTGATCACGTATTTCACATATTGCAACGTTTAACCCCAATAAGTTGTGTATTACCAGATTTAATGATTAACTGTTTGGCACGTAATGGAAAATCCATACTCAGATGGGACATTGCATTGTACTATCATATCAGTCCCTCGCATTTAATTCCTTAAAAGTTCAATATGTGAACAATAACTTATACATATTTACCGTGAAGCCTTTGTGGCGTTGATAAACACGACCTCCAGAGCTTCTATCTCCTCGCGGAACTTCGATGTGAGGCTGTTGTGGCTGGCCTGCATAGCGGTGAAGCGGCTGCGCACCTCCGTCAAAGCCTGCTGGATCCCCTTACAGTGGCGCGTCACCCGCTCCGAGTGCATCACCAACTCAGCTGTAATATACAGGACAACCAGTCTAAACTGTAGCCCATTTCAACAAAATTGCAAAGCATTGCTAAGTACACTTTGAGGGAAAAAAATCAATTTAAGGAAAAATTTATTTATTTTTATTATGCTGAATTTATTACATTATCACAGCCATGTTGGCTGTGATAATGTAATAAATTCAGTATAATAATTCTGCATACTTTTAATCATCAAATATATGCAGTCGCTAGTTCTATATAAATAATGCATTTCGGGAAAAGTAAATGATTACTCCCTCAAAGTATACTTAGCTAGATAAGTATGCTTAGCAATTTTAGTGAAATCGGGACTACACACCCAGTAATTGTCGCCCTGACTGGAGAAATGGAGCCTATGGGATTTGTGACCAGTGCATGAAGCCAACAACAGAATAATGACATTGGAGACATCCTCATCATCCTTTACAATATATTGCAGTTATATCTGTCGAAATATGAGACACGCTTTGGGATTTTGTATCTTCGGACATCTGCATAATTTCATGAAATATGCTTACAAAATTTACAATATTTTTCATAAATAAAGCTAAAAGTTGGCAACATTTTCAGAGTACATGCGGAATTATATTATATCTGAAAATTTTGTCCACTTTTGACGCCTTTTACGGAAAATATTGCAAATTTTGTAAACATATTTCATGAAATTACGCAGATCCCCGAAGGTACAAAATCACATGGCATGTCTCATATGAAAGTTGTATCTATGAACATTCAAATGTTACAGCCTCCGTATCGAATTGTCTGCTGTTGATTCATATTTTAGCCTTTTGCTCAGTAAAAACATGATTTGGTAGCAGTTTAGAATCATTTCCATTGGAAATGATTCTAAAGTGCTATCAAACCATGTTTTTGAGGAGTTACCTGCGCGGACATTATGCACGTCATACTCGGCACGGCGGGACCGGGGCTTGTGTAGATGTAGCCGCAGGTCCAACTCACTGTTCATCTCCTCACACTGCAACAATATATGATTGATTGATTGATTGGTTGATTGATTGATTGATTGATCGATCGATCGATTGACTGACTGACTGATTGATTGTCTGATTGGTTGATTGATTGACTGACTGATTGATTGTCTGATTGATTGGCCGGCTGGCTGGCTGGCTGGCTGGCATACAAACATGGCAAACATAAACAAACTTTAACCCTTACAATGCTGAATTAAATTGTGTCGTCTGCTGAACATTTTTTATTTTCCATTTTTCTCATAAAAAACTTGGTTTGGCAGCACTTTAGAATCATTTCCAATGGAAATGATTCTAAAATGCTGCCAAACCATGTTTTTACTGAGTGAAAAGACCAAATATGAATTAACAGCAGACAACTATTTTCGGTTCCCGCATTCTAAGGGTTAACACATGTTTCTAAGTCATTGGACCTTGTCCTTGAACACAAGCCTAGGGCAGCACTGGTGGGTGACAAATAAGTTCAGTCGAACAACCCCGAACGGCCACCTCTCTACAACAACACCCTCTCTGTAACAACCGCTATTTTATATCCCAAATCGACGATTTCCTCTATCTAACCCTTAGACTGCTGAACACGAAAAATGTCGTCTGCTGTTGCTTTTGCCTTCTTTCTCAATAAAAACATGTTTTGACAGCACTTTAGAATCATTTCCATTGGTCAAAGCATGTATTTGATGAGAATTATTGAAGAAAATAAATAAACAGCAGACGGCAAAATTTAATTCAGCGTTAACCTCCCTACAACAGCCACCTCTCTACAACAGCCAGTTTTGTGTCTTCCCATGAGTGGCTGTTGTAGAGAGGTTGCACGGATAAAGTTTCAAGCCAATCCAACTTATGGTGACATAGATAGTAGGTAGCCACAAACTTTAGCACAAATCTTGGATATACAGATGGACTAACAGACTGACAAGGTGGGAACATATGTTTGTTTGTTTGTTGGGGTTTAATGGCCTATCAACAGCTAAGGTAATTTAAGGCCGGGAAAATGGCTTTAGTACTAAATCCCATATATTACCTGTACAATTACATGTACATGTTCGAGTACATGTACAAATGGGGGGAAAATCCCAAAATCAGAACTAAATATTTGCAATAAAAAAACTACATATTAAGCCCTGAAATCAGAATAATCCTCGCCACACCAGAATCACTTGGCCCCCTCCCAAAAGCAGTAGGATCAGTAATAATCTTACTACATTTATAATGGGCAATAACCAAATTCAACTCCCAGGTAACAAAAGAGCCAAAGATAAAAACGTACCTGAGGGCCAAACCAGGCAAATCGTGATTCCTATAAGGACGAACCCCTACCATTAACTTACGCCGTCGAATTCACCCGATCAACCACCCACGGGGAACATATGTATACCCAGATAAAAAATTAGTACACTTAGATACTTTATTACACTTAGAGGTATTTTGTTACACGTTGTACTTTAATTGGTAGTCCAATGTAGAAGGCATAACTGTATGCCCATTGGCTGCAACATTCTGTGCTCTCTCTGAGACATTCCACTGTAGCAAGGAGTATGATCATGTGGTACTAACAACAACATAGTGTCCTTATTATGTAACGGATTTTGATGAAATATGGCGCATCAATGCGTCTTGTTAAGCTGCATTTGGTGGTTTCTGTATTTTCGCCCAAACTTCTGTCGTTTTTGCGAAGAATCAATTTCCGTGTCTCTGACACGGAAATCGATTCTTCGCAAAAACGACATAAGTATGTGCCAAACTCCATAGACCACCAAATGCAGCTCATGAAGACGCGTTTGCTGCGCCATATTTCATAAAAATCCGTTGCATATTAAGGAAACTATCAAATAATACTTACTTTGGAGTGGGCGACGTTGTTGTTGTTGTTGTAACCACGTGATCATGCACCTTGTGTACTAAGGAAGCAGGCTGATTAAACAATCAAGAAATGATTTCCAGGATATGGGCAACATATTTTGACAGCTGTTACCTTGGCAACGACGACACTCTGTGCTCGCTCTGCTGCCTGGTCCATCCATTCCTCCAGATGGTTTAAGAAGTTCATGCGGATACTGTAGATAACACAAACACAATGTTGGTTTTAACCTTTTAAAGATAAATTGATTACTTTTTATTATACTGAATGTATTACATTATCACAGCCATGTTGGCTGTGATAATGTAAAACATTCAGTACAATAATTCTGCATAGTTTTAATCATCAAATATATGCAGTCGCTAGTTCTATATGACATAATGTATTTCAGGAAAAATGAATGATTACTCCCTCAAGTCATATGACACTTAGCTACATAAGTATGATTAGCAATTTTAGTGAAATCGGCTACAGGACACCCAGTAATTGTCGCCCTGACTGGAGAAATGGAGCCTATGGGATTTGTGACCAGTGCATGAAGCCAACAACAGCATAATCAGATCTGAGACATCATCTGAAACACAGTGCCTTTACAATATATTGAAATTATATCTGTCAAAATATGAGGCACGCCATGTGATTTTGTACCTTCGGACATTTGCGTAATTTAATCAAATATGTTTACAAAATTTATTATGGTTTAAGAAGTTCATGTGCTTACTGTAGATAACAGAAACACAATGTTGGTTTTAACCCTTTCAACCCATAAAGCCAACATTTGCAAACATTTTAGATCCAAATGAGATCCAAATGAGTCGGCTTGAACCAAGCCGTCTCATCAAGAACTGCAGTGGTTGTTATTAGTTTGAAGACGTATATGCACTAGCCATTTTTGAGAATGGAATAGTCCAACATTAACATGGAACAGACAATGGGTGAAAGCATTAAGAGCCTGGGGTCGTTTCACTAAACTTTGTACGACTAAAATGTTCGCAAGTGCAAAATTATGATATTCTGTAAATTTCACATTAACACTGTTTTCTTGTAAACCAGTATTGGATTTACATTTATTGAGCATAGGCGATGCTAAATTTGCACTTACGAACATTTCAGTCATACAAAGATTAGTGAAACGACCCCCTAGTCTGATAAACTTGATATCAGAGTATACATCAAAATGTTTGTTGATAGCACATGCTATAATTCCTGTCCACCCTACATACGTAAGGAAACCTGATCAGGGTCTGCACTACAATACCTGTCGTACTTTTAACAAACATTGAATATCACTGACATAATCCCAATTTACCAGGTACTAGTCAAATATCAGGAGCTAAACTTCCCACCAAACTTCCCACTAAACTGCCTCACTTATCGGCAATCTGCACAGACCAGAAGCTGAACTGTCCCCAAATGCCATAAGCCACATATCTTTAGTCCCATGTCAGGAACTAAACTGGCCATAAAAGTGATAAGCCCCAATCCTCCAGACAGTCACATACTAGGATCTACAACAACCACATAATGATATAAACCCCATTTCTCCAGTCACAGTCCAAGGGGCCGTTTCACTAAACATCTTACGACTAAAATGTTTGTAAGCGCAAATTTAGAATCGTCTGCAAATTTCAATTGATGGATTTACAGCACATGCAGCCTATGCTCAATAAATGTAAATCCAACAATTATTAACAAGAAAACATTGTTAATGTGAAATTTACAGACTATCATAATTTTACACTTACAAACATTTTAGTCGTACAAAGTTTAGAAGGTTCTTAGTGCATTCCTACCTTAAATATAAGATCAGTGTTTTATGTGCCAGCACGTCGCGCGTCAAATACTCGTGTCTTTATGGATTTGACACACCAAAGTTTAGAAATTTTATGATTTTTTCCATAGTATGACACGGCATTGTTTCAGAACAGACCAATTTGACACACGAACTCAAAATGGTAAATAAAGCACAGTAAGATAGATGTAAAATGACTGAAATTAGAATGCGGGAACCGAAAATAGTCGTCTGCTGATAATTCATATTTTGTCTTTTCACTCAGTAAAAACATGGTTTGGCAGCATTTTAGAATCATTTCCATTGGAAATGATTCTAAAGTGCAGCCAAACCAAGTTTTTGATGAGAAAAATGGAAAAATAAAAAATATTCAGCAGACGACACAAATTAATTCAGTATTGTAAGGGTTAACATTCATCAGACGAGTGTATGTGTGACGTATCAAGCAGTTACGTGACAGGAAAAGTGAATGGGCTTAACCCTTTCCCTGATAGAGACGACTTTTCACACCTCTGCAGAAGATGTATTTTTCAAAATGGTAAATAAAGCACTGTAAGATAGATGTCAAATGACTGAAACCAACATTCTGTAATACACTTTAAAAGAACAACCCAAACTTACATGTGCTTAACGCTGTCAAGTACAGACTTGGGCACATCAATACTCGCCACATACTCGGGCTTCACTGAGTCGGGTGATTGTGACACCTCGGTCATAAACGCGGTGTCCGAACCATTCATGTCCGTCTTGGTCTCGTCTGTGGCTACGCCGTGTTTGCCAGCCACAGTGAGGACGTAGAAGGTCGTGCCCTTGGCTGTGTTGAGGACATCGCTCACTACATTCGAGATGTCCGATTCTTTCCCCATCAGCTGTGCAATATAATTAATCACAAATTCAAACATTTTGGCAGTGTTGGAAAAGTCGCGGGAATACTGGACGAAGGCCGGAAGGCCTCGTCCAGTATTCCTGCGACTTTTCCAAGTTTATATCCCCGATAAATTCCACAAAAATGCCATTCATTCCTTATAATTCCAGCATTTGAAATAAATTCATCAAGAAAATGTGTTTATTTTCCGTTTTCTTAAGAATTATTTTAACTGCGCCTGACAGTTACGGAAAGTAGTTCGGCATGGAGTTTACTGGGATATAAATTGTGGACAGAGACTTGCTACGGACCAATCAAATGTTAGGGAATTTTGTAAATATTTTTGTGCTGGAATTATAAGGATGTAATATACTTTGTGTGTAGTATGTCACATGAAGGAATCGCTACACCGAAACACAATCGGTCAGTTCAGTCGGGTCATTTCCTAAAGATGTTGATATTTCCAACAAATATTCAATTTCTATGTGCATTCACAGTAACTTGTTTTAACTGGATCTTATTGTCAAGATAGGAAAAAGATTGAATGAATCGAAAGCCAATATATAAAAAAAAATTAAGTTTGTGATTTAATTTTTTGAAATTACTTGAAAATAAAATGTCTTGAATCTGACAAAGAATACAAGAATATAATAATCATAAATGTACATGTACTTTTGTTTGTTTGTTTATTGGTGTTTAATGGCCGATAACAGCTAAGGTCATGTAAGGCCGGGCCAGCGGGTTCAATCCCGCAATTAACTTGCTGCATTGGGGGGAAAATTCAGAACAGAATATTTACATCGAGAACAAATATATTCAGCCCTGAAATTAGAATCATAACCTGACCTGGTGCCAGGTCCATACCGCACCAAAGTCACTTGGCCCCTTCCCCTTTAAAAAGTAATACCGGTAGGATTACTCTTCATATAAGGGGTATAACAAGATTCAACTGTCACATATAAAATGCCAAAGACGTATGTGAGGGCCAAACCAGAGGGCCGTTTCACTAAACTTAATTCATACCACTAAAATGTTCGTAAGTGCAAAATTATGATAGTCTGTAAATTTCACTTTAACAATTTTTTCTTGTAAACAATTATTGGATTTACATTTATTGAGCACAGGCTGCATATGCAGCCTATGCTCAATAAATGTAAATCCATCAATTAAAATTTCCAGACGATCCTAACTTTGCACTTACGAACATTTTAGTGGTACAAAGTTTAGTGAAACGGCCCCCTGGTCTCCAGGATGAACCCCGATCGTTAAATTACCCATCACATACTCCCACCTACCGCCCAACATAAATGTACTAAATATCATGCATGAATAAAGACAAATAAAAGTAGATTTTGTGAATGGAATAATAATCTATGTGTTCAGTGTTTTCTTTTAAATGCTAAAAATATGATGAAAACTGGTGTTAAAAGCACCCCAAAATGTTCCTCAAGGAAACTAGTTGTGTGACCTCAAAACACAATCTTTTTTTATACCGGACTACTTCTGCATACCCCCTGAGCAATTCCGCGCCATTTGGTATTCTCTAACCATGAGAGTCTAATCTGTAGAATGCGGGAAACATAAATTGTCATCTGCTGTTATTTTATATTTTGTATTCTTTCTGAATAAAAACATGGTTTTACAGCATTTTAGAATCATTTCCATTGAAACGATTCTAAAATACTGTCAAAGCATGTTTTTGCTGAGAAATATGGAACATACAAATAAACAGCAAAAGGTAAATTTTAATTCAGCATTGTAAGGGTTAAATACTTTTCATACTTTGCAAATGGCCATGTCACCAGATGAAAAATGCCATTTTAACAGAAGGAAAAGGCCATTTCATCAGATGAAATATTTCGATGGAAAAGACCATTTCATCAGATGGAAAAGGCCATTTCATCGGATGGAAAAGGCCATTTTATTAGCCGGAACAGGCAGTCTTTCTCAAACAAGCGGTGTGATCACTGATTGATGTAGTTATCTTCATACTGCAAAGGCTATCAACAAAGTGAAATGGGAAGTGAATCGGTTTAACCCTTAGAATGCGGGAACCGAAAATACCGGTAGTCGTCTGCTGATAATTCATACTTTGTCTTTTCACTCAATAAAAACATGGTTTGGCAGCATTTTAGAATCATTTCCATTGGAAATGATTCTAAAGTACAGCCAAACCAAGTTTTTGATGAGAAAAATGGAAAAATAAAAAATATTCAGCAGACGACACAAATTAATTCAGTATTGTAAGGGTTAACATTCATCAGACGAGTGTATGTGTGACGTATCAAGCAGTTACGTGACAGGAAAAGTGAATGGGCTTAACCCTTTCCCTGATAGAGACGACTTTTCACACCTCTGCAGAAGATGTATTTTGAAAACATTGTGGGAAAAGGAGAAATTGCTTGTAACAAGCAATTTCTCCTTTTCCCACAATGTTTTCTACTCTATCAGATAATTTAACCATCATTTGACCCAGCATTTGATTCTTTTATTCAGATGTTTTGGATTTGGATGAGTCGAAATATCGCAAAACAGGGAAAGGGTTAAAGTCCCAGCAACACCTAAGAGACGGGACCACAGTTTAAAGTCTCATTCGACAGACCAGAAGAATGGAAATACTCTGTTAATATTTTTCATGCCTAGGGTGAGGATTGAACTCACAACGTCCATTATTGCCACATCCCCTAGGCCATGGTCCATGCCCCCTAACAACAAAGACTTGAGAATATGCACAAACATATAGAATCACAAATATACACAGGATATGATGCATGTTTTAGTGAATACCTATTTATTCAGATATAGCGTTCAGACATATATGTGACTGGAGAAATGGGGCTTTAATGACATAGGTGGCCAGTTTACATATTACATGCGGAATACACATTTAAGGGTATGATTTTTTTAAATATTTTATTTTTGTTATTTCTCATTGTAAGCATATGTTGCGACCACTCATTTGAACCATCTCGATGAGACGGTTCAAATGGTGGTCGCGACATATACATCTCAACCCATTACTGCGGAATACACCTTTACGGGTACGAATTTTTTAAATATTTTATTTTTGTTATTTATCAATGTAAGTATATGTTGCGACCACTCATTTGAACCATCTCGATGAGACGGTTCAAATGGTGGTCGCGATATATACATCTCAACTCATTACTGCGGAATACTCCTTTACGGGTATTAATTTCTTAAATATTTTATTTTGGTTATTTCTCAATGACGGTTCAAATGGTGGTTGCGACATACTTCTAAGCACATTTAAAGAAAATATTTAACATTTTCTCCAATCAAAATATCGTAAACTCAGCATGAAATCGGTTAAGGTCCTGATCTGCTACAAATGTAGCTCATTCCTGAAGCCTGATAATGATCTATACTGTTTGTCCGAGTCATGGCGTACTTCACTAACTGAATGGCAAACTATGCAGACCATGATCAGACTATGTAGATATGCGGGCCAGTCTGGGTCTACAATGGTCACACATGAGACAAACCATGTGATCTTGTAACTAAGAAGATTTGCGATTTTTCATGAATTTGTTTCACAACAAAAGTTGACGAAATTCTCAGAGCAAATGCGGAATATAATTCCGCATTTGCTCAGACAATTTTGTCAACTTTCTACATTGTTTACAGAAAATATATCACTAATCTTCTTGCGTACAAAATCGCATGGCATGTCTCAAATGACACACGGCCCATTCACAGCCACATATACAGATTATTATTAAAGCTGTTTTAATCCATTACATGCTGAAAACACCTATACAGATATGAATATTTCTTAAATATTTAATTTCTATTTTTGTTATTTCTCAATGAAAGTATATGTTGTGACCACTCATTTGAACCGTCTCGATGAGACGGTTCAAATGATGGTCACGACATATACCTCTGAGCACATAGAAGGAAAATATTTAGGATTTTCCACAAACATATTGGCATATCCTCAGCATGAAATGGGTTATTCCGAAGTTCTTGTCGGTGAACATAAATATCTCGAGTAAATATATCTTATACAGTTGAATAGAAGCAAGACGTGTGGGTAACCAAGCTTAGAAATATTTTAATTGTTTCACCTTGTACTTGCCGTACCTTACTAATTCAGACATACATAGCCAGCATGCACAGTACATGTTACCTCTCTACTCATGTTTCTCAGTAACCCGTCTATACAAAACTCATCTACACAAATATATTATAATTTAATTATTGATTACGGAAGTGTGCAGCTAGTTGTCTGTATGATACATCAGTATTTAACCCTTAGACTGCGGGAACCGAAAATAGTCGTCTGCTGATAATTAATATTTTGTCTTTTCTCTCAGTAAAAACATGGTTTGGCAGCATTTTAGAATCATTTCCATTTAATGAGAAAAACGGAAAAATAAAAAATATTCAGCAGACGACACAAATTAATTCAGCATTATAAGGACAGGTCCGTAGCCAGGGGGGGTCGGGGGGGGGGGTCGGAGTGGTGGTCGGACGACCCCCCTGCCCAGCCTCGAGGTCAACTTTTCTAGCTTCCAGGTCCACTTTTTTAGACCCCCCTAGATACCTCAGGCCCCTTGGGCCTTCGAAACGACCCCCCCTTCAAACAGGTCTGGCTACGGGCCTGAAGGATTACAAGATATTTACAGTTATGAAATCACAGTATCCTGTAATGGTGTGAATTCAGGGGAAAATTAATTCACCATTGAAGGGTGCATCCTGGTACGGATGGATTCACCATAGTTCTGAGTACATAAGCCACGTTTTGTTTGTGTTTTCTTGTTCTCTAACACTGACAAGTCACATTTCTTCAGTCACAGTCACAAATACTTTGTATTTGAACTTGGCAAGTGAATGGTACTTGAGTATAAAAGAGCACTTGTTTACGATGATCATCGAACATGCATTACAACACAATATTCAACCACCCTGCAACCAAGGCATGCCTGCAAATCAATATGTGGCTGTGACTGGAGAAATGGGGCTTATTGTTTTGCGACCAGTGTAGATCCTGATCAGACTGTGCATCCGCACAGTCTGATCAGGATCTGCACTGTTCGCCATTCCATCAATTATAAACCTGTCCGCTTCTAACAAGGAATATAGATTGTTATCAGGCTAGAGCAGTGTGCTATTTGATCAGAAGCTACACTGGTCACAAACCCCATAAGCCCCATTTCTCCAGTCACGGCCACATATGTGTCACCGATACAAACAAGGTTATCGAATATACGCCTAGTTTCCAGGCTTTTACTGCAGAAGTTATAATCGGGCCTGGAAGATAATTTGCGACCATTGTAGCCTCTCATCCAGAGCTACACCAAGCACAGTTGTCGGCTATATATATGAGACACGACATGTGATTTTGTCAACTTTTGACGCCATTTACGGAAACTATTATAAATTTTGTAAAATTAGGTACAAAATCACATGGCGAGTCTCATATACAGTCTGCAGTGACCATAAAGTACATTTCATCAGCCAGTGGTTGAACCTATTAATGTGGCTATGACCCAAGAAATGGGGGTTACAGGATTTGTGTCCAGTGTAGCTCCTGATCAAATAGCACACTCATGTAGACTGAAAACAAAATATATTGCTTGTTAGAAGCTGCAGCAGGTGTTTCATTGATGGAATGGCAAAACAGTGCAGATCCTGATCAGACTGTGCGGATGCACAGGCTGATCTGGATCTAAGCTGGTCGCAAAACCCATAAGCCTCCTTTCTCCAGTCACAGTCATATTTGTTATGTACAATTTCACACTGGGTGTAAATGTGTTGTAATGCCTTTGGAAACCTTGTATATACTACTCAAAATTGTAAAGTGTATTTATGTAAAATAACCAAATAGAAATGTAGAAATATTTTAACATTACAGTATCTACTTATTTACAACAATTTCAGTATTTGCAAACAAGCATAAAGTGCATTTTCTGAGTCGTAAAGGGGCATAACTCCATAGGGATTGGAGCTGCATAAAAATTGTTCCCGTTACTCACTCCGGTTGTTACATATACCAAGTATGAATTAGATTGGTGGAATGGAATGGAAAGGTGGTTAACGGCCCACGAACACAAAAGAGTATCATTTAGGGACAAGCAATGTAGATGAAGAATACAAATAATAGTGAAATAGTATGTTAGATGTAGTAAGCAATCAGATGATTAGGGTAAAAATATTAATATGATAAAAATTATAATGAGCAACATGTATCCAATGATAAAATTAGATTTTCCGATACAAGCTGGTTTCATGGAGAAAGCTATGGATCGGTGGAAAACTGTGTAGGACTAGTTGCCGCACAAGTCAATCGTGGGAATTTTTTAGTCGAAAAAGGGGGATAATGCCGTAAGAATTTGAGGTCAAGTAAAAATTTCTGTGTTACGCACTGTGGCACTTTGTGGTGGTCAGGTATTCAGTTTGAATTTGATCAGTGGAAAAATGTAAGTTCACCGTACAAGTCAAAAATATGAATTTCGGAGTCGAAATAAAAAGGCGATAAATCAGTAAGGATTTGAGGTGGAGTAAAATGCTTTGTTACGTAATATGGCACTTGATGGTGGTCAGATATGTAAAGTATGAATTGGATTGGTGAAAAATGTAGGACTCGTTTGCCGTACAAGTCAAAAACAGAAAATTTCAGAGTTGAAAAAGGGGGATAATTCTGTAAGGATTTGAGGTAGAGTGAACATTTTTGTGCTACACACTGTAGCATTTGATGGTGGTCATGTATATATAGGAAGTATGAATTGGATCGGTGGAAAAATGAACAACTAGTTCGCTGTACGAGCCAAAAATGGGAATTTCGGAGTCGAAACAGAGGGATAATTATGGGTGGGCGAGGAGGCATTCGAGTGGGTGGGCTGACACCACAACATAATGTGTGTATAAAAACAGGAAAATGTGACCTGTCATCACAGTCTATAAGACTTATTACCCTCTGACAAATAGTGAAAATGAATGAGCTTAATGTCCCAGCAACAGCTAAGGTCACATAGAGATGTGACCACTCCTGCCATGTTTAAAGCAATAAATTTATGTCTTACAGAATGATAAATATGCATTGTTTAATATATTATTTTAATAGTTGCAGAAAATGTATGCATATAGGAAAAACATTTGAGCCAGTTAAGTCAGAACCATTTGTGGAAAAACAAACTTTTTGTATTAAACGCACAAAATCAATATCATTCCAGAGGGCGTTTTTCAGTATTAGTCAATTTTCTTTCAAAATACAGTAGAACCTCTCTAAACTGGACACACAGACAGTCTGTGTATCATTAATTTTATGGGTTTCATTGGTGTATATTTATGATGATAATGGCTGTTCAAGTTCGCAAAGCACAGCCACATACCTTCGCATAGTCATATGTCTGATTTACAGTGGAACATCTTTAAACCGGACACCGTGGGGACCTCACAGGGCATCCGATTTAGAGAGGTTTCACTGTAGTTGATATATTGAATAAATTTGTCCAACTCCTTAAACAATTTGGGCAGTATAGTAGTTACACATTCATTCTAAGCCGTTTTCCACTGTGATGCACATGGCTAACAGAGTATGCTTGAGTAACCCTTCAAACCTGTTCTTAGCCAGGTATAAAGACTCTATTATATTGTCAGACACGCTTGGAGAAATTTACACAAATGTCTTCGCGACCAGCGTAGGTCATGATCAGACTGCGCTTCAGCGCAGTCTGATCAAGGCATACATTGGTCACAATGAATCTGTAAATGACATCGATAAAGATGATATGTATCTATTACGTTGTTGTAAGGCTATGGGAATGTGCCAGGTAATCGTGACCTAGACTGAAAAAAACACTGAATTGGTTTTGTCAATGGTTGTCACACTGAATACCATACTCAATAGTACATGAATGGTAAATATCGACAAATCTAGGATAAGCCGTGATACATGTGAACCGACTACCAGTGTGTTACGTGTATGTCTACGAAACACACTTCTAAACAGTTTAAAAGAATTTTATTACATATGACTTCACAACTATCAGTGAAATTTTAACATCACTACAGGATTATATGAAAACTAAACAGATGTATGTCTATAAATAGACCCAATTACGCTACCTGTAAAATCGTGAGGTTATATCTTCACAGGTAGTTAGTTTTCAACGTAGATTGTGAAAAGCTGTGCCTTTGGGGACGTGTATAATAATTATATACATATGTTGGTTTTTGATTGACAATACGGTACCACCACATGGACATTATTAAAACCTGTACTTACATCTGATTGTGGGGACTAATAAGGTAATTTATAAAGTGTGATCACATTTTAGAACATATGTTTGTGTACCCTGAAAGAAAGGTTGAAATATTTCGGGGTATATAATTTTATAGTTGCCACCCTGTCTGTCTGTCTGTCTGTCTGTCCATCTGTTTGTCTGCCCGTCTGTTTGAATGTCTGTCTGAGATTAGCTTAGCATAGATAATCTCAGCTATACAGATGACTTTTACTATTTCATCCGTCTTTCATATTATCTGTATCTGTATATACAGATACAGATAATATGAAAGACAGATGAAATAGTAAAAGATTAGCTTAGATAATCTGAGCCATACGCATGACTTTCACTATTTTATATGTACATGCAGAGCTGCAGTTAAGGTGCGTAATTTGGAGGTAAATTTCTTATTTCTCCATCAAAAATGGCAAATTAGGAGTGCTTTAGAATCGTCTCAATGAGACGATTCTAAAGCACTCCCAACTTGCCATTTTTGATGAAGAAATAACAAAATTACACCTCAAGTTGGTCAAATTACGCACCTTAACTGGAGCTCTGTACATGTAGCCTTAAAAGGATACAGACAATATAAAAGACAGGTGAAATAGTAAAAGTCATTCGTATAGCTGACATTACCTAAGCTAGTCTGAGATTTGCGTTAAATGTTTTTGTCTACCTAGACCACGGGTCACTAGTATCTCTGTTACCGTAAGTCCGATTTTAAATGCTGTTACCGCTGAATTAAACGGTTCAAATGAGTGGCACCAACATATATATTCACTAACAAATGAAGAAATGTATTTAAATTAAGAAAATGTGGCCTGTCGGCAGACAAATGCCACTAGGTGGTAAAGCACATTTTCCGCTTTATAGGCAATAAATTAAAAAAATATACTGGTAAATATAAATCATCAGTATTCACAAGGAAATTAATTATCCCTTTCAACCGTTCAGATCATAGACACGGGCACTTTGTGATATGAACGACAAAACGCTCTTTAAATCATACTTAATTTTAATCTGGTATTAAATATCTATAGAAGGTAGGACACTCGCCATATTTTCAACCAACGGAAGTGGCATTAGTGTACCTTGGGCCCGGCTCACTAGTACAGTAATTGTAACGCGCGAGAAGGCCGGAAACCAGTAGGGTCCCGGCCTTCTCGCGCGTTACAATTACAGAAGTATCTTGTTGAATGCAACACGATAGGAAATTCAATATTATGTACATATATTTGTGTATCTTCAATTAAACCATTTTACACAGGGCCATGATGAAAACATTTTTTTATTTTTTACAGTATTTTCTCAAAAAATCCTGATATGCCCCTTTAAAATAAATTCTGCACTTTATATGTTCTCTTCAGACTGTGATAGTCGGTCAGGGCATAAACTTTCTCCCCATAGAGAGCAAATTCATACAATGACAAATAATTCACTATCAAGAACGGAGGGTTTCAAGTTTCAGCACATGATGCACATTTGTTCCCAGCACATATATCTCCTCTAATTACATTACATTACATGATATGTGGCTGTAACTGGAGAAATGGGGCTTATGTGTTTTGTGATCAATGTAGATCCAGATCAGCCTGTGCATCCACATCGTTATCAGAATACAGGGGGCCGTTTCACTAAACTTCGTACGACTAAAATGTTCGTAAGTGCAAAATTATGATAGTCTGTAAATTTCACATTAACATTGTTTTCTTGTAAATAATTTATGGATTTACATTTATTGAGCATAGGCTGCATATGCAGCCTATGCTCAATAAATGTAAATCCATCAATTGATTTACAGACGATCTTAAATTTGCACTTAGGAACATTTTAGTCGTAAGAAGTTTAGTGAAACGGGCCCCAGGAGTTTGCTATTTAATCAGGATCTGCATGGCCAAAAATTCCATAAGCCCCATTTCTCCAGTCACAGCCACATATAGAACAACATAGAAAGCAGAAAACGTGCAGCTAGATGTATGTACCAGTATGTCATTTAATTCTGTAACCCGGACACCCGAGCCTCAACAAATCATAATTCGAGCATGAGGAAGTTATTACATGAGCATGAGGAAGTTATCACATGCACATTTACCAGCAAGAGGCCTATCATAGTTGTCCACAGAATGTAACCCTTACAATGCTGAATAGCGCTCATCTGCACATACGTCACCAATGTGTGTGTTTCCAATAGTAGGACAAATATATGCATCAGTAAACTTTCATAATGGTCAGTGTAAGTCCAGAACAATGCAAACTGCATTTAATGCAGGCTAAAGTGTGTAAGACTCAATGTTTGTCCTACTCTGTCAGATTTAGACATTCTATTTATAGCAGATTCCTTGCTAGGTAGATGAGCGCTATTCATTTCTGTCATCTGCTGTTTATTTTCCATTTTTCTTATCAAAAACATTTTTTCAATAAAGTGCTGTCAAAACATGTTTTTATTGAGAAAGAAGATAAAATATAAAACAACAGCAGGCGACTATTTACGTTTCCCGCATTCTAAGAATTAAATCATAAAAAATAATTTCAAGTATTTTTTCTTATTAATATGACACACATATCTTAAGAAAAGTGCAGGAAAATATCCAGGGTTATATATTCAACATGTGTAAATCTGATTGTACCAGCCACGCACATTACCTCCTGAATATGTAGCCTATTTCACCAACATTGCAAAGTATACTTTTCTAGCAAAGTATACTTTGAGGGAGTAATCATTTATTTTTCCTGAAATGCATTATTTCATACAGAACTAACGACTGCATATATTTGATGATTAAAAGTATGCAGAATTATTATACTGAATTTATTACATTATCACAGCCAAAATGGCTGTGATAATGTAATAAATTCAGTATAATAAAAATAATAAATTTATCCTAAAATTGAAAATTTCTCCCTCAAAGTATACTTTGCTAGATAAGTATACTTTGCAATGTTGATGAAATAGGCTACAGGAAAACAGCATACAACCTGATTAGACTGTACAACTGAGCGAGTGTGAAGACTGTAACTCAATTTACTAGTGTTTAATTATTCTTCCGGGATATCGGATTGCTCGCTGTATTGTGCTAAGCACACATGTAATACTAATATCTCCTGTATCGCCTGAATGAACGACATATTGTCTGGCATGTAATAATGAATACCTGATAGCTGTAAAATATGTCAAGAATATGGTGTAATTTATGGACTCAATCCAGAGCATATTTTAAACAATAAAATGTTAACACTGTCAACACTGGATATCCTACATTGTCTTTTCATACACTTATTGGAATGTTTACATTTGTATAATAGTGACAAATGCTGCAAATCCTGAAGAGACGCTTGTTAGGAACCGGCTATCAGGATTTACAGTGTTTCACACCTGTCTATCTGTTTGTCCATAACAGAAAAACATAAAGTTTCAAAATTTGCATTACCCCTTAGACCGCTATCTTATTTTTTTTGTCGTCTGCTGTTTAATTTTTATTTTACATTTTTATCATCAAAAACATGCTTTGATATCACTTTAGAATAATTTACAACATGATTTGACAGCACTTTAGAATCATTTCCATTGGAAATGATTCTAAAGTGCTGTCAAACCATGTTTGTATTGTTTGTTTGTTGGGGTTTAACAGCCTATCAACAGCTAAGGTCATTTAAGGCCGGGTCAATGGGTTTAGTACTAAATCCCATATATTACCTGCACAAGTACATGTACATGTTGAAGTACATGTACAAATGGGGGAGGGGGGGAAATCCCAAAATCAGAACTGAATATTTACAATAAAAAAACTATATATTCAGCTCTGAAAACAGAATAATCCTGATCTGATGCCAGGTCTTCACCACACCAGAATCACTTGCCCCCCTCCAAAAAGCAGTTGTTGTGAGTAGCGGTCTAAGGGTTAAAGCTTTTGTTTGTCGGTCCACGTAGCGGACGGGGATATCTGTGAGTCTCTGCTCACTTGCTCTAGTTTTGTGTCTTCCAATAGCTTAATGTTGTAGAAAGATTGCACTGTATTATATTAAAATTGCTTATTAACACAATCAATATCCCCCAATGATATGCGAGATGTAGACACCTTCCTTTCCACCCGATTGAACCAGCATTTCCTTATCAATAATTCATACATTGTCAAATAGACCTCACGCTTATCTTTCACAGCAGTTCTATTGATTCATAGATCTTCAGGCAAGCAGAATATTTGACTACTTATTCTGTATCTCCGTGAAAATGCAAGTTGGCAGCCTTCTGAAAATTCTAAAGAACTTCCAACTTGCATTTTTTATCGACAATTGAAAATACTACCTGGTATGTTTGATGTGATGTTCACCTGAAATAATTCTGCTATAAATGAATCATGTTACAGAGAAACCCCTCTAAACCAGACATAGAGAAAAGTGAGTGGCGCTTAACCCTTACAATGCTGAATTAATTTGTGTCGTCTGCTGAATATTTTTTATTTTTCCATTTTTCTCATCAAAAACTTGGTTTGGCAGCACTTTAGAATCATTTCCAATGGAAATGATTCTAAAATGCTGCCAAACCATGTTTTTACTGAGAGAAAAGACAAAATATGAATTATCAGCAGACGACTATTTTCGGAACTTGCATTCTAAGGGTTAATTCTGATAGGTTTCATTGCCATTTATCTCCGATGATACTGCCTGTTCATGATCACATAGTACCCATAGTACATATGCCTGTTTTACAGTGGTACCTCTCTAAACCGGACACCTCCCATGGTGTCCGGTTTAGAGAGGTTCCACTGTATATATATACTAAACTGCAAAGCACATAGTACAAGGCAATTTCTTGGCCACAAAAAAAATGATTCAATATCACCACCTGAGTGACACATGGTGCTTAGATAACAAAGTGAGGAAGAACATAAACAAACAGTGGGTAATAGTGCTTATCTGGAGTGGATAATCATTGTCAAGTGGGAAGTAGCATGACAAATTATACAATTGTTGGTTTACACAGGTATGCAACAATCGTATATGTATATGACAATCGCTGGTTACCATAAATTTCAATCCGGTATGGAGATAGTTACATTAGTATGCCCTCGCCGATAGGCAAGACTTGGAAAATAAGCAATTTTAAGCACTTTCAGCTTTCTAAGTTGTGACTTAGTGTTGCGGTATATTTTTAAACTAAGCAAAACTTTAAGCAATTCTAAGCCTCAACTTAGCTTTGGTAAGCAATACTAAGCCAGGGGCTTAGAAAATGGTTGAAATTGCTTATGTTAACCCTTTCAACACCACAGACCTGTATAGTGGTATTGGCAAACAGTGTAAATTCAGATGAGCCGGCTCGTGATGAGCCGTCTCATCAGGATCCGCACTTTTTGCAAGTAATTTTCATATTTTTGAGAGCAAAAACACCCCGTTTTCATAAATGGACTAGTCTGAAGATCATTTTGTGACGATTGAATTGGTCGGAAAATTAACATATCTAAAAATCCATTTCAGTTGCTTGGGGATGAAAGGGTTAAGAATATATCGTAGAACCATAATCAATATATATTCTTTTTTAGGTGATCTGAGAATGCTGTGAGCTTGATAGCCACCAAAGACACAACAACCACGCCACAATGCCGGGCCAGAAAAGTGCCTTCGAGAACGTGACCATTACCCTGGAACACGATATCGATGAACAGTACCAATACCAGCCAGAGGAGATAATCCGTGGCCGCATTGGTCTACGTCTGCACAGACAGACGTTTGTACAGACGATTTTCATCACCCTACAAGGCAATGGTGTCGTGTCCTGGGAGGACGACTATGCCGGCTCACTTCAAAGTGCGGAAAATTACTTAGACACGTCGCAAGTTGTGTTTGATTCGGAAAACGGCAAGCCACGGCATCTAGATCAAGGTTTTCACGACTTTGATTTTGAGTATCAGTTACCTAGTAATATACCATCTTCGTTTATAGGGAAGTACGGAAGTGTGACGTATATTCTAAAGGCTGTGGTTCAGGGGGAGAAGCGTGGTGATACGACGATCGCGAGTGAACCGTTTCTGGTCCTGCGGAAGTTTGTACCACCCACTTCTACTAATGAACCCGTAGAGAGGGAAACGGCGAAGCGGTATGTACGAATGTGTTCATTCGGTAAAGTGAAGGCCCGTATTCGAATTGATAAGACAGCGTACGCCCCCGGGGATGATATTTACATCCAGGCTGAAGTTCAAAACAAAAGTCCGCTGCGTGTGACAGCGATTCAGGGCGCGCTGGCAATGAACAATGTTTACCAAGCACAGAAACAGAGCATTCCGTTTCGGCAGATCATCAACAAACGTCGAGACGAGTACGAATTAACAGATGGCGACGGTCGACGATGGCAACAGGTGAGAGTATCGATACCACCGTATATACCTGAATCTTACCTAGAATTCTGTGACATCATAGAACTGACGTATGAATTTGAGTTTCGTGTAGAATTATCGGGAGGAAAGGAGCTTCGAATTCAAATCCCCATATATATTGGTGCCAACATGCGTAAACTGCCCTCGGTCCCAGGAGACATGGGCAAGGACGTGAATACTCACTGGACAATGGGACCAAAGGAGCTGGCACGGAACGGCCAGGCATACCTGCAGAAACATGAGACAAACAAATGGGACGTTGGGTCACCCGAGTTCCGACAACCAGATGAGCAAGTCACCAACCCCCTCTTTAGAAACGAAAGTCAACACAAGGGACACAACTCTGATAACAAGGGGGATAACTTGAGAGACAATATGGATTATCATGAAAACGAGCTACACCACAGTAGTAACAAGGGAGATAAGTATCCAGACTTCAATGATGGCGACCATCATAAACAAACGACAGACACCAAACTCTAGCTGATGATTACTGGCAGACAAAATGCACCATACTATATTTCTTCATAAAGTGATCACACAATCAAACCATTTTACGCTGAGAGAGTTCAAATGTGTGGTTACAACGTGCACTTTAGGAAGTCAGAAAAATAGAGTAAAATCTAATTGGTTATGCACTTTTAAAGGGAAGCAATAAAAATCTTTAACTAAATACAGTCTACAAAATATATTTATCTGTTGAAAAATCATGATTATTATGCCACCACAGTGATACATGTAGTTATCAGGGGCTCATATTGTTCACCCTGTCCGTCCATCTGTCCGTCTGTCAATTTTCGTTTATGTGCGATAATTTGACTGCCATATATCCGATCATCGTGGTACCTCACATGTACAATCATATCAACCATGGGAAGAACGCATGTGGGTTTTGTCTCTTCAACGTCAAGGTCACAGGTGGTAAAAATAGATTATTTACTGCGTGTTTATTTTGTTTCCTTGCAATAACTTGACTACTGTCTATCCGACCTTCGAGATACTTCACACATACATTCATAATTCCAGCACAAAAATATTTACACAATTCCCTATTTGATTGGCCCGTAGCAAGTCTCTGTCCAAAATGTATATCCCAGTAAACTCCCACGCCAAACTACTTTCCGTAACCGTGAGGCGCAGTTAAAATAATTCTTAAGAAAACGGAAAATAAACACATTTTCTTGATGAATTTATTTAAAATGCTGGAATTATAAGGAATGAATGGCCTTTTTGTGGAATTTAACGGGGATATAAACTTGGAAAAGTCGCGGGAATACTGGACGAGGCCTTCCGGCCTTCGTCCAGTATTCCCGCGACTTTTCCAAGTTTATACCCCGATAAATTCCACAAAAAGGCCATTCATTCCTATAATAACAACCATGTGAAGAACCATGAATGTGAGCATCATTCCCTCAAGGTCAGGGTCACTGGGGTTTGATTGTTGTTTTGTTCTTGATGAAGTGGTGGCATTTTGTTTTCTAGTTTTGCTTATTTCTACTAATTAATTTTCTATGGCTTAACCCTTACAATGCTGAATTAAAATGTGTCGTCTGCTGTTTATTTTTTATTTTCAATTTTTCTCATCAAAAACATGGTTTGACAGCACTTTAGAATCATTTCCAATGGAAATGATTCTAAAATGCTGACAAACCATGTTTTTACTGAGAGAAGGGACAAAATATGACACAGCAGCAGACGACTATTTTCGGTTCCCGCACTCTAAGGGTTAATGGCCCTACTCCCTGTACTCAGATATAGAGAATATTAGTATAGTGTCATGAACGTGAATAAATATCTGTCGAGGCTGAGAAATCAGGATGGGCGAGGCTTGCCGAGCACATCCTGATTTCGAGCCGAGTCAGATATTTATTCACGTTCATGACACTATAATAATATTCTATTTATCCCGTTAACCACATCAAAGTTGTTCAAATGTCTCTAAAAATGCATTTGTGGCCTCATAAGTTTGTCTTCTGAAGCGACAAGATTATCGTGTTACGTCATTCACATAATGACGTAACGTCATACATAATGACGTATCTACTAGACGTGAACGAGAAAAAATACACGTACCTGCTTTTCACGTCTAGTAGCGACATAGTTGACGGGATAAAATTCAATTTGGATGTGTAGTTCCCTTATTATGTTAGTGAGGTGACCAGTATATATCCTGACCATCCTGTATCTACCGGTAATCAGTTTAGTTGGCGAAAGTTAGGAGCTAAACTGGCCGCAAATTTAGTAATTCTGACTGGAGAAATGTTGTTTTAACCCTTTCAACACCACAGGCCTGTATAGTGGTATTGGCAAAAGTCTAGATCCAGATGACCCAGCTCATGACTGGAGAATTGGAGCTTATGACATTCATGGCCAGTCAAGCTCCTGATCTGTGACTGGAAAATTGGGGCTTATGGCATTCATGGCCAGTCTAGCTCCTGATCTGTAACTGGACAATTGGGACTTATGGCATTCATGGCCAGTCTAGCTCCTGATCTGCTAGCACTGATAAAGACCAGCAAAATATATGTTTCACTGACTAAATGGTGATCAGTGCAGACACTGATCAGATTGCGTGGATGCGCAGGCTGATCTGGGTCTATGTTGGTCACAATTGCCATAAGCCACAGTCACAGTCGCACTTGCAATAGATACAATTTTATGTAGAATATCAATCGCTAACTAACAGCAATGACATGCAGAGCTCCAGGTAAGGTTCGTATTGGCGTATTTTACTGGCGTATTTTACGCACTTATTTTAGCAGAATACGCGTCGATTATCATAAGTGGGAGACAAAATACTCACAGCAATGTGAAAATACGCATTGATTTTCAAATTGAATGGTAAATATACTGTAATAAAGTTGAAAATTTACTTAGTTGAGCTGCAAACTGCAAACAGCAGCTCAAATAATTAAATTTTTAAATTTGTTTTCTTTTTTCTATCATTTGTTCCCTATTTAATATTAAGGAAGAAAATCATTAATACATATGTAAAAACAAAATGGCATTAAATCTGAAATATGGGGGTATAATACTCATTATATACAAACGTTATCTGTAGCCTATTTCACCAACATTGCAAAGTATACTTATCTAGCAAAGTAGTAATCATTTATTTTTTCTGAAATGTTTTATTTCGAATAGAACTAACTATTGCATATATTTGATGATTTAAAATATGCAGAATTATCCTACTGAATTTATTACATTATCACAGCCAAAATGGCTGTGATAATGTAATAAATTCAGTGTAATAAAAATTAATAATTGTATCCTAAAATTGAAGATTTCTCCCTCAAAGTGTACTTAGCAAGAAAAGTATACTTTGCAATTTTTGTGAAATAGGCTACTGGAGCTCTGGGGGGCGTTTCACTAAACTTCTTACGACTAAAATGTTGGTAAGTGCAAAATTATAATAGTCTGTGAATTTCACATTAACAATGTTTTCTTGTAAACAATGATTGGATTTACATTTATTGAGCATAGGCTGCATATGCAGCCTATGCTCAATAAATGTAAATCCATCAATTGAAATTTTCAGACGATCCTAAATTTGCATTTACGGAGATTTTAGTCGTACGAAGTTTAGTGAAACGGGCCCCTGACGTGTAACATAGAGACTATATTGATTGACAACCTATCTACAATGACAACATTTATTCTACAAATTATCATAAAATGAAGTATTCATGTAATAAATCTTGTTGTTTTTTCCCTGATATGTGATTGTGAATGAAGAAATGGGGCTTATGGGTTTTGCAACCAGTTTAAATCAATGCTTCTAAGAGACAATATAGACCGTTATCGAGCTACATGAGCATGCTATTTGATCAGGAGCTACACTGGTCACAAAACACTTAAGCCCCATTTCTCCAGTCACAGCCACATATGATGTATTCATGCAATAACGGGTGGGAACAGTTTCAAATGACAAATCCTGAAAATGGCTAAACAAACATATATTTGCACCCGCAAATGTGTAAAAGTGTGGTTCCCATGTTGAAACATTAGTATTTTTCTGCAATTATCAGGAACCTCAAATCCTGATTTCAGTAGCCGATTTCATCAACATTGCAAAGTATACTTATCTAGCAAAGTATACTTTGAGGGAGTAATCATTTATTTTTCCCAAAATGCATTATTTCATATAGAACTAACCGTTGCATATATTTGATGATTAAAAGTATGCAGAATTATTATACTGAATTTATTACATTATCACAGCCATAATGGCTGTGATAATGTAATAAATTCAGTATAATAAAAATTAATAAATTTATCCTAAAATTGAAAAGTTCTCCCTCAAAGTATACTTTGCTAGAAAAGTATACTTTGCAATGTTGGTGAAATGGGCTTACAGGATATCCTGAAAAGTCCCACCTCTGAATAAATCTTGTTATTTTGTCCTGGTATATTATACAGTGTAACCTCTCTAAACCGGACACCATGTAAACCCCCATGTGGGTAATTTTGATGGGTTTCACTGTCCTTTATCTACGATGGTGCTGTCTGTTTGTGATAGCAAAGCAATCCGGTATAGAGATATTCCACTATACTACAGTATGCGCCATGTCATGGCAAAATGGGGCTTATGTAGCTCCAGATAAATCTGCACATCTATGTGATCAGTAGCCTATTTCATCAACATTGCAAAGTATACTTTAGTAGCAAAGTATACTTTGAGGGAGAAATTTTAAATTTTATGATATAAATTTATTAATTTTTATTATACTGAATTTATTACATTATCACAGCCAATTTGGCTGTGATAATGTAATAAATTCAGTATAATAATTCTGCATAATTTTAATCATGAAATATATGCATTTGTTAGTTCTATATGAAATAATGCATTTCAGGAAAAATAAATGATTACTCCCTCAAAGTATACTTTGCTAGTAAAGTATACTTTGCAATGTTGGTGAAATGGGCTTACAGGATATCCTGAAAAGTCCCACCTCTGAATAAATCTTGTTATTTTGTCCTGGTATATTATACAGTGTAACCTCTCTAAACCGGACACCATGTAAACCCCCATGTGGGTAATTTTGATGGGTTTCACTGTCCTTTATCTACGATGGTGCTGTCTGTTTGTGATAGCAAAGCAATCCGGTATAGAGATATTCCACTATACTACAGTATGCGCCATGTCATGGCAAAATGGGGCTTATGTAGCTCCAGATAAATCTGCACATCTATGTGATCAGTAGCCTATTTCATCAACATTGCAAAGTATACTTTAGTAGCAAAGTATACTTTGAGGGAGAAATTTTAAATTTTATGATAAATTTATTAATTTTTATTATACTGAATTTATTACATTATCACAGCCAATTTGGCTGTGATAATGTAATAAATTCAGTATAATAATTCTGCATAATTTTAATCATGAAATATATGCATTTGTTAGTTCTATATGAAATAATGCATTCCAGGAAAAATAAATGATTACTCCCTCAAAGTATACTTTGCTAGTAAAGTATACTTTGCAATGTTGATGAAATAGGCTACTGATCAGGGCATACAGTATTCGCTATTGACTTGGCGAAGCAGTCAATGAAGTTTGCAAGTGCAAAATTTAATTTTAGAACAACACCGTCACATGCTTTCGAGCATGAGAACAAAGTTTGTGCTCAAAAGTCTAATAAGCATAAACACCGACTGTCTGAGTACCGTATGTCAACAAGTGACAAAATCTCAATAATTTATTGTTTGTCATATTGTGTTATATAGTGTTACTTATATTGTTGTACATTTACAAAACTGGACCCGGTTGCTCAAAACCTTTGTTAGCTTAACATATTGTTAAACCTTAGCAATGCTAAGGATTTAACAGTCTGTTAAGCTAACAGAAGCTTTGAGCAACCGGGCCCTGGCAGTTTGTAATCATTACAAATCGAGAAGTGATAATAAATATTTATCCATGTTATTGCATTGAAGTCAATATTCTAACCCTTAAAGGGTACACAGTGGTGAATCAAATAAGCAAAAATATTAAAGGTCACAATATACGCTCATGGAGGCATAGTTAGTAAACAGGGGAGATAACTCACTGAAAATCAATTTTTTATTTTGGCTTACCATGTTATTGTGCAGACAAGGATACAAAATGCGGAAAACAAATGGTCGCCAAGGGGAGATAAGACATACAAAATGTTTGAAAATCAATAGGGTTCTTTGTCTTGCTGTTATACATATGTAAATGTGTAACAATCTGTCAAGTAGAACTCTAGATACTGCGTGGACAAGCTGTACCCACCCACCCGTCCCCCTGTCCACCTACTTGACTAATCGTAACCAAATTCGGGATACAAGTTTACTAGGGCAATACAAAGAACGCTATTGATTATACCCCCCGCAATGAGTTGTGGGGGGGTATACTGGAGTGATGTCTGTCCGTCCGTCCGTCCGTCCGTCCGTCCGTCCGTCCGTCCGTAAACTTAACATCAGAGAAATATTGTTATAACTTCTATTTCCTTCATCCAAAATGCTTAATATTTCACACATGCATTCCTGTAAGGCTCTATTACCATGCTGTGCCAAATCCATGACCGTCCAACCCCCGCTGATCCCAATGTCAAGGTCAAATACTTGGTCTCTACAAAACTTAACATCAGAGAAATATTGTTATAACTTCTATTTCCTTCATCCAAAATGCTTAATATTTCACACATGCATTCCTGTAAAGCTCTACTACCATGCTGTGCCAAATCCACGACCGTCCAACCCCCGCTGATCCCAATGTCAAGGTCAAATACTTGGTCTCTTTACAAAACTTAACATGGGAGAAATATTGTTATAACTTCTATTTCCTTCATCTAAAATGCTTAATATTTCACACATGCATTCCTGTAAGGCTCTACTACCATGCTGTGCCAAATCCACGACCGTCCAGCCCCCGCTCATCCCAAGGTCAAGGTCAAATAATTAGTCTCTTTACAAAACTTAACATCAGAGAAATAAGTTATAACTTCTATTTCCTTCATTGAAAATTCTTAATATTTCACTTGTGCATTCCTCTAAGGTTGTACTATCATGCTGTGACAAATCTATGACCATCCAACCCCCACTGATCCCAACGTCAAGGTCACATACTTTGTCTCTTTACAAAACTTAACATCAGAGAAATATGATATAACTTCTATTTCTTTCATAAAACATTCTTAATATTTCATGCATGCATTCCTCTAAGGCTCTACTATCATGCTGTGACAAATTCCCGCTGATCTCGAGGTCAAGCTCACATACTTAATGGTAGTCTCTTTACAAAACTTAACATCAGAGAAATCGGTTATTATAACTTCTATTTCCTTGCTCTGATCTGCTTCACATTTCACACACGCATTGCTCCAATGGACCTCTACCACCCTGTGACAAATTCACGTTCATGCCGCTCCCGCTAAGCCCAGAGTCAAGGTCACAAGCCCCACACTTGGAAATTTTTACATATGTTAGGGGTACCTGGGCCCACGCGGGGGGTATTCCGTAAGCCTCGCTTACTGACCAATCTAGTTTGTAATTGTATTGTGTTGGATGACTTATCTCCCCAAGGTGGCCATTTTTGTATCCTGGTGCATGCAATAACATGTGCAAGTCTACTTGACGGATCTTAACCAAATTCAGTATGCATATATATTATGGTATGACAAGACGAAGACCCATATTGCTTATTAAAATTTTCTGAAGATTTTTCTCCCCTTGGCAGCCATTTTTAATTTCATTTTCTGCATCCTTGTCCTTCGTAATAAATCAATTTATACTTGCCACATCTTAACCAAATTCGCAACACATTTTTGTCATGGCAAGACGAAAAATCATTGATTTGCACTGGCCTCGACGAGCGTATATTGTGATCTTCGGCACTATTTTGGATGAAAATCTTATAGCAACTTTCTATATCCCAAGTAGTGAAAGATACTATCATCCTGTCCGCAAGGAGATATTGGAAAACTTCATAGAAACAGGGGGCAGTTTCACTAAACTTTGTACGACTAAAATGTTCGTAAGTGCAAATTTAGGATCGTCTGGAAATTTCAATTGATGGATTTACATTTATTGAGCATAGGCTGCAAATGCAGCCTATGCTCAATAAATGTAAATCCAGTAATAGTTTTCAAGAAAACATTGCTACTGTGAAATTTGATTCTGTGAAATCATAATTTTGCACTTAAGAAATTTTAGTCGTAGGAAGATTAGTGAAACGCACCCCAGCTGTTGCACAACTGGCAACCGCTGACAAAGAGACCTCACATGACCAGCGTAGTCCCAGATCAGTCCAGGCAGCCATTGATCCGAATATGGTAATGACATTATACAATTATAGTCTTTTGAGGAGGTGTACATGAGATGTATGGACCTGAGAAAAGTGATGTTCACCGACACCGAAGACTATAATTGTTTTATTATATGACCCTTACCACGATTTATCAGGTAACCTGCCCTGCATTGACCGAATACGTACTGACTGATAACATATTGTTGTATCAGGCATTGCCCTGATATAAACATCTGGGTTACAAAGAAGTGAAAACTGACGTTCCATTGGTCGGATGACATCACGTGACGTTACCGAATGACGTCAGTGTAAGGACGCAACATAAACAAGTCCTCGTTCTGTCCATAGATAACGACGTCATCTGTGGTCATTTTCGAGCATAAAACGTTACCTGATAAATAGAATACCAGACTAGTGTATTTTGATATCAAGTTTATCAGGCTCGGTTCGGAAACGGTAGGAATTCCTCGGCAAGCCTCGGAATTCCTACGCGTTTCCTAGCCTTGCCTGATAAACTTGATATCAAAAGACACTGGCCTGGTATTCTCTATTTCCCTCCCACAAAAAAAATATGTTTACAAACTTCTCCAGAAATAAATCGTGTGTTGCAAAACAATAGCTGAATAAACTTTATATTTAGTTATAAACATTTGGTCGACATCAGATTTACGCATGCGCCCTTAGGTGAACAATAGGTTTGTTTACATGAATAAACACATCTCAGACCGGTCTCGTGGTCTACATTCAATTTGTAGATACCGGTAAATGAGAAATGTAGAAAATCGTATATTTCTATCATTTTCCCTTCGCTGAATAACACTTGCCGTTATTAAATGCCCACCCAGGACTTCGGAGCCAGTGGTGATTCTAATTCTGTTAGAATCTTTACGGTATTTTATTTTATCGGGTAATGCGTTATGCTAAGACATTTGCAAGTATATTTGTGTAATTCTGTTTTTGTTGATTGATTAGGGTTTATGTCTTTATATGAGACATGCCATGTGATTTAGTACCTGCGTAATTTCATGAAATACACTTACAAAATTTACAATATTTTCCGTAAATGGCGTCAAAAGTGACAAAAGTTTCAGAGTTCATGCGGAATTATGCACTAAAAATTTTGTCAACTTTTGACTTTATTTATGAAAAGTATTGTAAATTTTGTAATCGTATTTAATGAAATTATGCAGATGTCCGAAGGTACAAAATCACATGGCGTGTCTCATATTTGTGGCCGTTCAACAACAAGGTCAAATACAGTTTTGTGAGTTACAATGTTTATGAAGGATGGAAAGAACAAAAGGATGGGATGGGAAGGGACGGAACAACAATACCACTAAATGCCCTTCCACGATCAATATGGGGCATAAAAATCGGGGCTGGCAGTACACTCTTAGCGCGGATCTGGGCCTTGTGCTTACACAAGAATTCCGAGACAGAAGCGGTGTCGCGCCTGCCGAGGCATTTGACCGTAACATGATCATGGGCATGTGCTAAAGTAAGCATCACAAAAACCGTCAGAGAAGTGCATGCTTAAAACACGAACCATGTGAAGGTCAAAAAGGTCATGGTCATGTTAACAAAAATGCATGGCCGATGCGCGCCATGGCGCCTTCTGCTAAAGCAGGCACGACAAAAATGGACCAGAATTTACAAAAACATGAAATCGGCTAGTTTGATTGGCTGAAACTGATCCAGATTATGGTTCACATCTTTTACTCACCGCTGCCTTGAACTTGTACATTTTTTTCACCTGTGGAACCTTCTTCTTTTCTGCATCCTGAAATGGAGCCCAGACAATTGATTGGTTGACTGGTTTATTGATTTGTTGGTTTATTGGTCGATTGATGACCTGGTCGATCAGTCAATTGATTTGTTGCATGGTTTATTCATAAATTGATTACCGGATTGGTTTGTCTATTAATTGATTCACTGATCCTGATGAGACGGCTCGTTACGAGCTGGCTCATCTGGATCTACACTGTTTGCAAACATTATGATAGAATGCAATGCAATGAATCCTGCAAGAAAATATTAGCTATTGAGATACTCAGATGTACTGATTGCAAAGTTGTCCAAGTACGTAGTGAATTGTATGGAAACTGTAGAAGTAGTTTGCCAGACAAGCAGCTCACTTTTCTGAGTCGACAAAGTAGAATAACTTTCCGCACAGATGAGTTAGAGGCAGAGAAAACATGTTTGCGTTACACACTCCTGCACTTGTTGGTTGTCAAGAATACAGAGCTGAAAACTGGGCAAGTCGTTCACTGATAAATAACTGAACTTTTTGGAGTTGTATATGGGGCATAACACTGGATGGAACAGTAGCCTATTTCATCAACATTGCAAAGTATACTTTACTAGCAAAGTATACTTTGAGGGAGTAATCATTTATTTTTCCTGAAATGCATTATTTCATATAGAACTAACAAATGTATATATTTCATGATTAAAAGTATGCAGAATTATTATACTGAATTTATTACATTATCACAGCCAAATTGGCTGTGATAATATAATAAATTCAGTATAATAAAAATTAATAAATTTATCATAAAATTGAAAATTTCTCCCTCAAAGTATACTTTGCTACTAAAGTATACTTTGCAATGTTGATGAAATCGGCTACAGGGGTCGCATTGATGAGAAGCACGCTAACCAGACAACAATTCTTAGCTTACACAAATCTTACATGATTTTTTACACTTTGGTGTAAGCTAAGAATTGTTGTCTGGCTAGCGTGCTTCTCATCAATGCGACCCCTGGTTCGATCCTCAGCAGGGGCAGTATGTGAGAAGGTATGGTGGTCGCCAGATCGGACAAGTGGGTTTTCTCCGGGTACTCTGGTTTCCTCCCACATTAATGACCGCCCTTACGCCTTCATCTGTGCCAACAAAAGCATCTGTATAAGTGCTCTCGCACTTGTTTGTAATCGTTGTAAAATAAATGAAGTTTAGCTTAAGTTAGGAATTTAATGGTGTTAGCATTATATATTAGATTTCCATCTGTGACGCTCCGAGTGAACAGTACAGGGGGCCGTTTCACTAAACTTTGTACGACTAAAATGTTTGTAAGCGCAAAATTATGATAGTCTGTAAATTTGACATTAACAATGTTTTCTTGTAAACAATTATTGGATTTACATTTATTTATGCTCAATAAATGTAAATCCATCAATTGAAATTTCCAGACGATTCAAGATTTGCACTTACGAACATTTTAGTCTCACAAAGTTTAGTGAAACGGCCCCGTGATCATTATCAGTTCACTCGGAGCATCACAGATGGCAAACAGTACAGGCCCAGATCGGACTGTGGACAACGGAAGTGATTCTAAAGTGCTGGCAAACCATGTTTTACTGAGAAACAAGACAAAATATGAAACAACAGCAGATAACGATTTTGTGTTCCGTATTCTAAGGGTTAAAAGGCATTTATTTATAATACAATAATTCCAGCACAAAAATGTTTACACAATTCCCTAACATTTGATTGGTCCGTAGCAAGTCTCTGTCCAGAATTTATATCCCAGTAAACTCCATGCCGAACTACTTTCCGTAACCGTCAGGCGCAGTTAAAATAATTCTTAAGAAAACGGAAAATGAACACATTTTCTTGATGAATTTATTTCAAATGCTGGAATTATAAGGAATGAATGGCCTTTTTGTGGAATTTATCGGGGATATAAACTTGGAAAAGTCGCGGGAATACTGGACGAGGCCTTCCGGCCTTCGTCCAGTATTCCCGCGACTTTTCCAAGTTTATACCCCGATAAATTCCACAAAAAGGCCATTCATTCCTATAATACTTGCATATACATGTACGTGTATAAGGCTAACAATATAGGACAGATAATACAAAACATGTATGTCATATGCAATGACATGATGAATTTGCTGCATGTGTTTGCAACCAGTAGCAAAGTATACTCAGGGCTCCAGTAGCCTTTTTCATCAACATTGCAAAGTATACTTTAGTAGCAAAGTATACTTTGAGGGAGAAATTTTCAATTTTATGATAAATTTATTAATTTTTGACATGATGAATTTGCTGCATGTGTTTGCAAGTATACTTTAACCCATTACAGACGGGATACACTTTTAGTAGTATGAACCTTTTCAGAGAAAAATATCCCTATTTTCTTTATATCCTTTTAAAAGTATATGTTGTTACCACTCATTTGAACCGTCTCAACGAGACGGTTCAAATGAGTGGTAACAACATATACCTTTATCGATGAATGAACAAAATAATGAGATTTTTTCAACAAAAATCGGAGTATCCTCAGCATGAAATGGGTTAAGTATACTTTGAGGGAGTAATAATTTAGTTTTACCGAAATGCATTATAATTTCATATAGATATAACAACTGCATATATTTGATGATTAACAGTATGCAGAATTATTATACTGAATTTATTACATTATCACAGCCAAAATGCTAGAAAAGTATACTTTGCAATGTTGGTGAAATAGGCTACAGAGCAGCCGCAGATCAGACTATAATTCCAGCACAAAAATATTTACACAATTCCCTAACATTTGATTGGTCCGTAGCAAGTCTCTGTCCAAAATTTATATCCCAGTAAACTCCCATGACGAACTACTTTCCATAACCGTCAGGCGCAGTTAAAATAATTCTTAAGAAAACGGAAAATAAACACATTTTCTTGATGAATTTATTTCAAATGCTGGAATTATAAGGAAAGAATGGCCTTTTTGTTGAATTTATCGGGGATATAAACTTGGAAAAGTCGCGGGAATACTGGACGAGGCCTTCAGGCCTTCGTCCAGTATTCCCACGACTTTTCCAAGTTTATACCCAGATAAATTCCACAAAAAGGCTATTCATTTCTATAATGCACTATGCAATCTGCCCAGAGCCTACACTGTTTATTGATTGCAGAGCTCCAGATAAGCTGCGTATTTGCGTAAATACCCAATTAACATTGCCAAAAACCCAATTAAAATCAGAAGTAGCGAGTATCAAAAAGCAACAACAAATTGATGGTACCTTTATCATGCTACAGAAAACAGACCACAAATATAGCATATTTTTGTTATTTTCCATGAAAACATATCTTGGTATTTCATTAGAATTCTCTAATGAAATGCCAAGACATGTTTTCATTTCGAAGCAAACTATTCAATAATTGCTGTCTGTTGATGTGTAAACAGTAGTGTGATTTTATTTTACCCAATTACAACATTGAAATACCCAATTGCTTCAGATATGATGGAGTGAAAATACTCAATTACTAATTCCTTATCTGGAGCCCTGTGATTGCATTCTTAATTAACCTTTCAACACCACAGGCCTGTGTAGTGGTATTGGCAAAAAGTGTTGATCCAGATGAGCCGTAATTTTCATATTTTTGAGAACAAAAACACCCCCTTTTCGTAAATGAACTTGTCTGGTTGGATTGGTTGTAAAGTTACCATATCAAAATCCATTCCAGTTACTTAGGGGTGAAAGGGTTAATTAAACCATGAATAATCATATTGTTAAAATGCCCCTTTGTGACATTTAGATCCATATCAGACTACAGCAGTCTGCTTGCTCATTAACAACAACCACAACGGCGACAGCTCAACCCTAACAATGCTGAATTAAATTTAGTTGTCTGCACCTTATTTTATTTTTACCGTTTTTCTCAGTAAAAACATGATTTGTAAGCACATTAGAATCATTTCCAAGGAAAATAATTCTATAGACAAAGTGCTGTCAAACCATATTTTTCTGAGGAAGAAGAAATACGAAACAATATGGTAGTAGACAGTAATTTTCGTTTCCCACATTGTAATATAATTCCAGCACAAACATATTTACACAATTCCCTAACATTTGATTGGTCCGTAGCAAGTCTCTGTCCAAAATTTATATCCCAGTAAACTCCCATATGCCAAACTACTTTCCGTAACCGTGAGGCGCAGTTAAAATAATTCTTAAGAAAACGGAAAATAAACACATTTTCTTGATGAATTTATTTCAAATGCTGGAATTATAAGGAATGAACGGCCTTTTTGTGGAATTTATCGGGGATATAAACTTGGAAAAGTCGCGGGAATACTGGACGAGGCCTTCCGGCCTTCGTTCAGTATTCCCGCAACTTTTCCAAGTTTATACCCCGATAAATTCCACAAAAAGGCGATTCATTCCTATTTTGTTTTTACCTAGATCTGTTTCATCCCTTTCTACATATATCTGAGACCCAGCACCTTTAAAAGCCCCAAGTGGCTGTGACTGGAGATATGGAATTCTAGTCCGCATTTGCTCTGAGAATTTCGCAAACTTTTGATGTCATTTATGAAAAATATCACAGTTTTTGTAAATAGTTTTCATGATTAATCACACATCTTCTTAGATACAAAATCAAATGGCTTGTCTCATACATGGCTAATTTTTCCATGAAGCATGCGTGTGAACATATATGCACGAGACAAGTATATTTTACAACATCATATGTATGTACATGTACAACAGCCTGGGCCCGTGATTATAAAACTTTCTGAGCATGTACTCGATTTTCAGCTCAACCGCGACCAAACAAAACCTCCTGATATCGAGCATGGGGAAAGTGCTCAGAAAGTTTTTTAAACACAAGCCATACCCTCACCAAGTCCTTGTCAATCACATTTTGTTCATCCATGTCAATTCCAATGTCACTATTTACCAATGTCCTACTGCCATCATTCATGTCTATATAGCTGGTAGTCGCAGAGCCAACATATTCATTTACATTGTAAGGTTCAAGAGTCTTGTCAATTTCTATTACATTGGTTCTAACAACTGCATTGGTATCAAAGTCGTTGGCTATAGATGCCATATTAGAAACTGTACCACCACCATGTAGCACTTCATTTCTATCAATTATGTCTTTATCTTCCCCATTTACTGAATCCTTGTTTAAACGACCAACCAAATCAATCATTCTTTCCAAATGAAGACCTTGTTTCTGACCAGTTACCAAGTCAAGACCAGTTTCATCAGTAACAACTATGATTCCAGGTGGGCTTAACGACAGGGAGCGAGAGCTTCTGGAGGAATGGCCACCTCCCTCATCATAAACTATATCCTTACTTCCTCCTACACTGTCGTCTACCATTGTCACAAATATTGTTGGTAGTGTAAACTTCTCCAAGTTAGCAGAACTGTTGGTCAGGAGATTTTCCCCACCACCAATATGTCCAGCTTCAGGTAAAGATTCTTCTGATCTTGCTTGCATGCAACTTTCTACATTATTTTCATGCTTTTCAGCACTACAACTGAATCCAGAGGTGGTTGCCATTTCTGTTTTAGCATTTATTTCTGATATGACTTCATTTCCCTGATTAGCTATACTTTCTTCTTGTTCAAATTTATCGGAATTCACTTTCTCGTATGAGCTATTTTCCTTTCCTGAAGTACAGCTGACTTCAACTTGGCCACTGTATCCTGCGATGGAGTTTTCTGATGAAGGTAAACTGTTATCGGGATACGTTTTTACTTCGTTGCTAGTGATTTTTTCCATCATTGCTTTACCATTCAAGCTTGGTTCTTTTTTAACTACTGTCTCAATTCCATGACTTGGTGTTGATTCAGTAGACTTAGTAGGAGTTGCATTAACATCACCCTCTACACAGCCTAGCTCATCTGTTTCAATAGCTTGCACTGAATCAGCATTTTCTGTACTGCTATAGTGTAAAACTGGCTTTGTGGCTTCTACAGCCTTTGTAAGTGAATTAGATTGTTTACTTCCTTTCTTCTTTCTCCTGGAACTAGTTGATAGCCTGACAACAAAGTTGACATCAATAGCAGCAGGTTTCATTGAAAACGTTTTCCTTCTACCTTCCTTTACAATCATCAGTGGCTTTACTAGCTCATCATCTTTGATACTCGTAGAATTTTCAAACTTATTTTTATGCAGCGATAGTAGAGCATCAGGTGGTTGCTGCAACAGTTGCTAAAATAAAACAATTAATCAAACTTCTAGTGCTGTCGCAAAAAGCAGATTTATGTTGCCATAACTAACCCTAACAATGGTGAATTAAATGGTTCCACTTGCTGTTTTTTATTTATTCAAAAAACATATTTTGACAACAGTTTAGAATCATTTCCAATGGAAATGATTCTAAAGTGTTGTCAAGCCATGATTTTATTGAGAAAGAAGACAAAATATAAAACAACAGCAGTTGACTACATTTATTTTTGTTTCCCGCATTCTAAGGGTTAATAACATGAAAATCACCAGAACATTATTGTTGACTAGTCCATTTATTAACAGGGGGTGTTTCTGTTCTTAAAAATATGAAAATTACTTGCAAAAAGTGCAGATCCTGATGAGACGGCTCGTCACGAGCCGGCTCATCTGGATCTACACTGTTTGCCAATACCACTATACAGGCCTGTGGTGTTGAAATGGTTAAAGAACTGAGGGTGCCAGCGATACATTGGTTATCATAACAATGCTTGGCTAGATAAAATAGTAAAAAGAAAAAAGCAAAATCTATGCAATACTGAAAACAAGCATTCACATTGTATATTACAATGCAATTGGTTAGACTCAAACATGCAAAATGGAAATTTCAGACAAACATTTTTATTATTCAATACGTAATTTCATAACACGTAAGTTCAATGCAAAATAAGCATCCTCAGACAAATGGTTAGCAGTCAACACAAGGTACATGTGAGGATATAAAACATAACAAGGACATCAGCATTACGAAGCCCATCCCCTCGCTGGCAGCCTTGATAATAAAAATTACAAAGCCTTACAAACAAGGTGAACACAAGTCCTCAGTGACATTGGTCAGTAGAATGTGGGTCGTATGCAAAACAAAGTACCATACCTAGACACACAAGGTATTACGTACGTACATACATGGTGTAACACTATATCCTCTCTTGCCTATCGGCTAGGGGATAATAAATGTGGGTTGTATCTCTATACAATATTAACTGTATATAATGGCTGACATAGGGATCCAATCTTATGCTACAGAAAGATTTTATGAGGCCCTAATACATTAATTTCCATCGAAACAAGATATTTATGTGGTCTTCCAAATTAAGATAAACAAGAGGGCCATGATGGCCCTAATTCGCTCACCTGACTCCATGAACACCAGAGGAGAAAGTGACATTGAGTTCATATGTGTTTTAAAAATATTGTGCTATTTTTAGATGGCGGTCATCTTGGATTAAGCGATGACTCATTTTACCAAATCTGGAAATGCTTCACCCAAGGATCTTAACTTACTATGAAGTTTGGCCAGCATCGGCCAGCATCGGCCATGTGGTTCCCGAGAAAAAGACGTTAAAAATCTTGAATAAATGGATCTTTTGGCGGCCATCATGGATGACATAATCATACGATTCCAACAAATATTGTACCAGAGCAATCACCTCATCGATACCTTCAATTGTATATATGACATATTCGGTCAAAAATAAAATTTGACCACATGGGCCACGCCCATTTTTGACCTCAGGGTCACCATTTTAACACCTTTGAAAGAGATTCTACATCGATCATTCCTACCAAGTTTCATCGAAATCCGGCTGGCGGTTCATGAGAAGAATTTTTTTTTAAGAATTTGCGCTATTTTTAGCGGTTCGTGTGAAGAAGAATTTTGAAATCTCTAATAAAAGAACGACCTTTTGACCTTTCGGTGGCCATCTTGGATGACATGACCATCCAATTTCGACAAAAAATGTACCAGAGCGATCGCCTCTTTGATACCTTCAATTTGATATAGACATGACCATTTTTGACCCCGGGGTCACCATTTTAACAACTTTGAATGAGCATTCTACATCGATCATTCCTACCAAGTTTCGTCGAAATCCGGCTGGCGGTTCATGAGAAGAAGATTTTATGACAATTTATGCTATTTTTAGACGGTGGCCATCTTGCTTTAGCGATGACCTCCATTTTAACAAATCTGAAAAGGCTTCACCCATGGACCATAACTTTTAAGTTTGGCTGCCATGGGCCAAGCAGTTCATGTGAAGAAGAATTTTGAAATCTCTGATAAAAGAACGACCTTTTGACCTTTTGGCGGCCATCTTGGATGACATAACCATCCAATTTCGACAATAAATGCACCAGAGTGATCGCCTCGTTGATACCTTCGATTTGATATATAACATGACCATATTCGGTCAAAAATAAAATTTGACCCCAATTTGACCCCACGGGCCACACCCATTTTTTACCCCGGGGTCACCATTTTAACAACTTTGAAAGAGACTTGTACATCGATCATTCCTACCAAGTCTTGTCGAAATCCGGTTGGCGGTTCTTGAGAAGAAGATTTTTGAAGAATTTGTGCTATTTTTAGACGGCAGCCATCTTGGATTATGTAATGACGTCATTTTAACAATTTTGTAATCCCCTTACCTAAGGACCATGACCATGAAGTTTGGTGACAATAGGCCCAATGGTTACCGAGGAGAAGACGTTTGAAAATGTTCACGGACGACGACGACGGACGACGATGGACAACGGACACATTGCGTAACAATAGCTCACATGAGCTTCGCTCAGGTGAGCTAAAAAGAGATGTAATTAATAAACACCAATTCAGTCTAGCAATCAAATATCCATGCTAATAATTGCTATTAAAATACAAGCTACAATCTGGCAAATTACAATTAACCCTTACTGCGCTGAATTAAATTTTATCGTCTGTTGGAAATGTTTTATTTTCAATATTTCTCGATAAAAACCTGTTTTGGCAGCGCATTAGAATCGTCTCCACTGCCAAAAAAAGTTATTTTTTAAGAATTAAGGCAAAGATGAAAAACGGTAGACGACAATTTTCGTCTCCTGCGTAGTAAGGGTTAAGCAAAATAAGAATTTCTGCTAAAACTGCTAGTAATTCAGTCAATGTAAACGATGATCATCAAAAAATAGAAATTAATAGCGAGAGATAATTTTAACGGATATACGCTAAAGGTCAAGTTCAAAAGTAAAACACCTATAGCAAGAAATCACATACACTGACTGAATTGTACTATTACTGTCTTTTCCACGTTTTCCTGGCGACAAACTATTGGCTATGAAACACATTAAATCAAAAAATAATATTGTACTTTTTCATAAATAACAAAAAAAGTCACCCTCATCAATTTTTTTGGTTTCATGAAATTCCATCAAATATTGATTTAATAGTGAAATAAAAAAAATTCTGATTTTTTTATTATTGATGAAAAAGTACTTACATTTATATATTTTTGGGATTTAATGGGTTTAATGGCCAAGTTTGTCGGCAGAAAAACATGGAACAGACAGTAGGTGCATAGGGATGGGGGAGTTACATGCATTTAATGGAGGAAATACATATGCAATAGGGGAGTTTACATGCAATTAACCCTTACTACGCTGGAGACGAAAATTGTCGTCTGCTGTTTTTAATTTTTGCCTTAAATCTTAACAAAAAATGGTTTTGACAGCACATGAGAATGGTCTCCAGTGGAGACGATTCTCATGCGCTGTCAAAACAGGTTTTGGTCGAGAAATGTTGAAAATAAAATATTTCCGGCAGACGACAAAAGTTAATTCAGCATAGTAAGGGTTAAGGGATGAAACACACATGCATTAGCTGGCTAGAAGATTCGCGGCTGTGCACAACAATAGGGGAATGTAAGGATGGGCTGGACAGGTGTTATAACTACGGGTTACAGCGGGGTCGGGGTGCGACTGTACATGCGGCACTACAGACAACAGCGGTGGCCTTACCCCGTCGGGACTACCGTCATCCTCACCCGTACCGTCCTCGGCATCATCCCCAGATGCCTCACCCTCCTCATGCTGATAAATGGCATGGGTAGTGTTAACGAAAGATAATATGATGAGCATATACAGTGGAACCACCTTAAATTTCTTTCGCTGATATGTATCTCTGATTACAATGATGACTGTTCATGATTGCAAAACACTAGAATGTTTTCATGAAGTGTCTCACATGCCTGATTTACAGTGGAACATCTCCAAACCGGACACCCTGGAGACCTCCCAGGGTGTCCGGTTTGGACAGGTTCAACTGCAGTGTAATTTAATTTGATGACCACATAGTGTTAAAAATATAGTGTGTGCATAGCCAGCTTGATCAGATGGGCTTTTGAATTGTGTGTACTATAATTGTATACTACATGTATATCAATAGATGAATATTAAGAGTGATTCGGAAGAATGTGTTAACACGAAGGTTAATTGTATTTTCCTGTTCGTGAATCTTCTAAGATCAAAAATGTTTATAAAAAGTTTGGAAATGAGAATAAATTACATTTTTCAACAGTTGAAATGAGACAAAGAATGCACATCTTCTTAGGTACAAATTCACATGTTTTTTCTCAAATGTTAACGTCCTTGGCGATGTGAGCCTTGGCCAAGAAAGTAATCCAGATTGAATAATGCTTTTACACATGTCATAAATAAAATGACCGCATAGTATTTAGAAACTATCAGCAATAATATGCTTTCCGAAATAATATGATATGTTGAACAATTCTGCAAAAACCTACTAAACGCTAAGTGGCATTGTGAAATCTAAAATGGATGCCACTTAGCGTTCAGTAGAAACTAATTCCTTGATAAAATCCTTGTCGAATCGTTGGAATAGTGGGTTCCTGGTATCAAAGTCATGGAAGTCGCCTATTAACCCTTAAACTGCTATCTTAATTTTTTGTCGTCTGCTGTTTAATTCCTAGTTTCCATTTTTATAGTCAAAAACATGCTTTGACAGCACTTTAGAATAATTTACAACATGCTTTGACAGCACTTCAGAATCATTTCCATTGGATGATTCTGAAGTGCTGTCAAAACATGTTTTTATTGAGAAATAAGGCAAGATATAAAAGCAACAGCAGACAACAATTGTTGTGAGTAGCGGTCTAAGGGTTACTCTCATATTACATGTACAATGTATCTAAAATCTATTTCGTAAAATTGGCTGAACCAGGGGGCCGTTTCATTAAACTTCTTACGACTAAAATGTTCGTAACTGCAAATTTAGGATCGTCTGGAAATATCAATTGATGGATTTACATTTATTGAGCATAGGCTGCATATGCAGCCTATGCTCAATATATGTAAATCCAATAATTGTTTACAAGAAAACAATGTTAATGTGAAATTTACAGACTATCATAATTTTGCACTTACGAACATTTTAGTTGTACGAAGTTTAGTGAAACGGCCCCCAGGTTTCCTACTTTTAGACTTTTGAATAACATATTCACTATTGTTATGTTTTGCAGGTTAACTTGTTACAGTAAAATGAAAATTATTTGAAATGGTGCTAGTTTGTAGGTATAAGGCAACAAAAAAATCATGAGATATGTGAACATCAACGAGTTCCGACGTTAGTTTCATAAATGTGATAACAGGATTTTGTTCTGGACATCCTTTGTCCATCCGTACATTGCATGGTTAAATTTACACAAGTCTGTTTCACATCTCTTTAATTCCAGGCAAAACTTAGCTTAAAAAAGATTGCTGCATTCAACCATGTCAGGTACACAGTGTTTTGTCGATGATAGGATTTAACCCTTTCTCCCGTAAATAAATGGAATGGATTTTGATGCAAACAATTCAACCGTCACAAAATTATTTTCAGACTAGTCCATTTATGAGAAAGGGGTGTTTTTGTTCTCAAAAAATGAAAAATAATTGCAAAAGGTGCAGACCCTGATGAGGCGGCTTGTCACGAGCCGGTTCATCTGGATCTACACTATTTGCCAATAGGAAATACCATTATACAGGTCTGTAGTGTTGAAATATATTTAGTACAGTGAAAAATTCAGGGTCGTTTCACCAAACGTCGTACGACTAAAGTGTTCGTAACTGCAAATGTAGGATCGTCTGGAAATTTCAATTGATGGATTTACATTTATTGAGCATAGGCTGCATATGCAGCCTATGCACAATAAATGTAAATCCAATAATTGTATACAAGAAAACATTGGTAATGTGAAATTTACAGACTATCATAATTCTGCACTTATGAACATTTTAGTCGTACAAAGTTTAGTGAAACGGCCCCCTGGCCAATATGCATAATGTCTTCCAAACAGTGAATTAGCATGTAGCAACTTACGGGTTTTTTGCGACTGACGGAGAAGAATCTACAGACAGCCTCGTCAAAGTTGGTCAGTTCCCAATGCACCATCATGGGGTAACCCTTCACAATGGACGTCTGATCCCCGTGGAACACCTCGTACCTGGAAACAGATGAAAGGGTTCAATTTCCAGTTCGTCAACTCCAAAAAACTTTAACCAAAAACTTTAACCAAAAAATTTAACCAGACACACGTACGTACGTATGTACGCCAAAGTGCCGACTATATCGCGCTTTCCGCAAGCGGGCGCGACAAAAAGTTTAACCAAAAACCTTAACCAAAAAGTTCAAAGTAATTAGACCTTCACATTGGGCACAGGGGCCGCATGGTAGGGGGGTAGAATTAAAATATAGATGATGATAAAAACACATGTGAAGTTTCAAGGTAATGGGCAAAGCAGTTGCAGAGATGTAGTATAACGAAAAACTTTAACCAAAAAACTTAACCAAAAACTTTAACCGGACACACAAAAAAGTTTAAGTAAAAAAGTTTAACCAAAAACTTTAACCAAAAAGTTCAAAGTAATTAGACCTTGACATTGGGCACAGGGGCCGCACGGGAGGGGGGTAGAATGAAAATATAGATGATGATAAACACCCATGTGAAGTTTCAAGGTAATGGGCAAAGCAGTTGCAGAGATATAGTATATAACAAAACACTTTAACCAAAAAACTTAACCATAAAACTTAACCAAAAAACTTAACCAAAAACTTTAACCAAAAAACTTAACCAAAAAACTTAACCAAAAACTTTAACCGGACACACGTACGTACGTACGTACGTACGTACGTACGCCAAAGTGCCGACTATATCGCGCTTTCCGCAAGCGGGCGCGACAAAAACTATAGGAATATTGGGGTGTTTATAAAATATAGGGGAAAAGTCGAAAATATAGGGGTAAATAGGAATATAGTTGACGCCCCGAACTTCCCAGCAACAGCTAAGGTCACATGGAGATGGAATCTTGGTTTTAAGCCTCATCCGACAGGGATGGAAATACTACAAAAAGTATTTTGTTCATGCCTATGGCATGTATTAACCCTTTCATGGAATTTGATATGTTAATTTTGCAACCAATCCAATGGTCACAAAATGATTTTCAGACTAGTCCATTTATGAAAAGGGGATGTTTTGTTGTCAAAAATTACTTGTAAAAAGTACAGATCCTGATGAGACGGCTCGTCACAAGCTGGCTCATCTGGATCTACACTGTTTGCCAATACCACTATACAGACCTGTGGTGTTGAAAGGGTTAACAAGTAAAAAGTGAATGGGTTTAACTTCCCATCAACAGTAAAGATCATATAGAGACGGCGCCTTTGTTTCAAGTCTCATCCGAAACACCAGAAGTACATGTACTTGATTGACTGGACTGATTAATTTATTGATAGATTGATTGATTGGAGGTTTGCATACACAATGGCAAATCCATATACAGATGTGAATGTACCTGTAAGGTAAGCTATAAAGTGACATCATTTATATAAAATTAATACCATGTAAAACTAGAAATGTGGCCTGTCGGCACACGAATACCCCCACTGGCAGCCAAAGAAAACGAGGCATTTTTCATTATAAGCCATTTAGCTGAGCATTAAGGTTTCAAACGCATCAAGTCTGTGACCTTGACCCTGGGCATAGTGTGATAATACATGCATCGGTGTAGAAGATATAGAGCGGAAGGGCATTTCAATAGGTTTGACCTTTAACCTTCAACTATGACCTTGACCTTGGATGTAGGTGCGTGGTTATTGATCGCGACACACCTTCTCATCCTGAGAAACATTTGTGCCAAGGCATTTGATAATCCATGGATCGGTGTAGAAGATATAGAGCGGAAGGGAATTTCAATAGGTTTGACCTTTGACCTTCAACTGTGACCTTGGACGTAGGTGCGTGGTTATTGATCGCGACACACCTTCTCATCATGAGAAACATTTGTGCCAAGCCATTTGATAATCCATGCATCGGTGTAGAAGATATAGAGCGGAAGGGAATTTCAATAGGTTTAACCTTTGACCTTCAACTGTGACCTTGACCTTGGATGTAGGTGCGTGGTTATTGATCGCAACACACCTTCTCATCATGAGAAACATTTGTGCCAAGCTATTTGATAATCCATGCATCGGTGTAGAAGATATAGAGCGGAAGGGAATTTCAATAGGTTTGACCTTTGACCTTCAACTGTGACCTTGACCTTGGACATAGGTACGTGGTTATTGATCGCGACACACCTTCTCATCATGAGAAACATTTGTGCCAGGCCATTTGATAATCCATGCATCGGTGTAGAAGATATAGAGCGGAAGGGAATTTCGATAGGTTTGACCTTTGACCTTCAACTGTGTCCTTGACCTTGGATGTAGGAGCGTGGTTATTGATCGCGACACACCTTCTCATCATGAGAAACATTTGTGCCAAGCCATTTGATAATCCATGCATCGATGTAGAAGATATAGAGCGGAAAGGAATTTCCAACAGACCGACAGACCAACAGACCGACCGACCGACAAGCTGACTCCTATATACCCCCAACAAGCTTTGTTTGTGTGGGTATAAAAACACTTGATTTTTAGCATGATATTCATGTACAGGACATAACATGGTTGTCCGAGAAAAATTAAATAAATACATTTTCTCCCAAGCAGTGCTCCAGATAAGCTGCGTATTGCCTTAAATACCCAATTAAAATTGCCAAAAACTCAATTGAAATCAGAAGTAGCAAGTATCAAAAATCAATACAAATTTTGTGGTACCTTTATCATGCTGCAGAAAACAATAAACAAAAATAAACCACAAATATGGCATATTTTCCATGAAAAAACATCTTGGTATGTCATTAGAATTGTCTCCAAGGAGACAATTCTAATGAAATGTCAAGACATGTTTTCATTTCAAAGCAAACTATTCAATAATTGCGGTCTGTTGATGTGTAACCAGTAGTGTGATTTTATTTTACCCAATTAAAATGTTTAAATACCCAATTGCTTCAGAAATGATGGAGTAACAATACTCAATTACTAATTCCTTATCTGGAGCACTGCCCAAGTATCAATATATATGGCTGTCATTGGATAAATGGGACTTATGGGATTTGCGACCAGTGTAGCTCCTGATCAAATAGTACATTCCTGTAGCCTGATAACAATATATATGCTTGTTAGAAGCATGACGTGTGTTTCATTGATGGGATGGCGAACAGTGCAGATCCTGATCAGACTGTGGATGCACTCCTGTAGCCTGATAACAATCTATATGCTTGTTAGAAGCATGACGTGTGTTTCATTGATGTGATGGCGAACAGTGCAGATCCTGATCAGACAGTGCAGATTAAGAATCAATATTATTTTATGTCATTTTGTCGCAATTCATGGGACAATAATGTTGCAAGTCAATAGAGTGGCGTTATTGACAATGTCTGATTACTGACGGCAAACAAAAGTGAAAGTGAAAGGTTTTAACGTCCCACCAACAGCTAAGGTCATATAGAGACGGGACCACAGTTTTAAAGTCTCGTCCGAAAAACCAGTGGGATGGAAATACTATGAAAGTATTGTTGATACCTAAGGCGAGGTATGAACCAACAACCTCTGGATTGGAAGTCAGGTGTTCTACCCCCTAGGCCAAACAAACTTTAACCAATCAAGGTCGAGTGTCATCATGTGGGGCTAATGTATGCATCAAACCTGAAATACAATTGGTGGATAGGGGCTTAACTCTTTGCATTCTGGGAAATTTGTGGGCTATAAATAGTTCAAAAATAGCAGATGACAATTCATTATATTTTCTTTTATTTCTCCTTATAAATGTCATGAATATGCCTTGGAATTTCCGGAGGACACAATTCTAATGAAATTTCAAGACATATTTACAAAGAGAAATAAAACATATACTCCTAATTCGTTTGGTGGTTATTTTCACAGCTAGCATGCAAAGAGTTAAGTAAAGTGCAGCGCCAACATAAATATTATTTATTGCATAAAATAGACTTTCACAGTGTAATAAAAATCATATTATACTAGTGTAATAAATATGCAAATGAGGTCATTACAGATGATAGGTGGTCATTGAACTTGTTTCTTATGGGTTCAGTAAACTCTTCTAATAAATATCATATTTTAGCACATGAACACCTTGTTATGAAGTGCTGTAACCCATTTCATACATGTGATACGACACACGTGTAATAACACCTGCAGCGAATTTGATTGGCTGGCCGCATCACCCTGATTACGTATTCAAATTATGCACCAACATTATGCCAAACGAATAAAACGAAGACGCTCCAAATGACGATGTTTTGACGTTGACGTCATCCTATTTTAAACATCATTAGCAGCGACGGTGATTCAGTAAAATCACTACCATTGTTACTATAGTCTGTTTCACGAAAGTTGGCCAAATTTTACAGCCATATTAACAATTCGAAAACAATATTTGTTTCGATAATATTAAATTAAAGGAAAATTTAAGAATGAGCCTTCATTTTATTTCGTGAAATTTGGTCAAATATTGATTTTATTACGAAAAATTGATTTCTCTATGGGAATTTAACATGGGGGAAAAAGAGGTAGAGGAGTGTGGGAGGAGTCAAAAAAACAAAACATTTGGAAATTGACTCCGAAACCTGACTAGATAGCTTGGAAATGATCTAACTAAGAAAACAAAAGTTAAATTTTGAAAATTGGTCCAGCATTACTGAAATTCTAAAAAATTTCCCCATGTTAAATCCCCATAGACATCTTCACTCTGTGAAGATGTCTATGGCGATTTAACATGGGGAAAACAAATAAAATCAATATTTTACCAAATTTCACGAAATAAAAAGAAGGCTCATTCTTAAATTTTCCTTTAATTTCATATTATCCAAAAAAAAATTGTTTTTGAATTGTTTATATGGCCGCAAAATTTGGGCAGCTTTCGTGAAACAGACAGTAGAGAAAGTGAGCAGAGGCCGCCGCTTGGACCAACAAATAAAAACTTTGTAACGCAAATATTTAAAAAACATTAACACAAATTTCTATTAGTAATTTGACCTTGGACATGAAGGCTGCATGGGTGTGGTATGGAATGAAAATATGGATGATGATAAAGAAGTATATGACGTTTGAAGTCAATCTGACTTACCGTTGCAGAGATAATGGATACCCAAAAACTTTAACGCAAATCTTATGGATGCAAATTTCTAAGTAAGTTGACCTTGACCTTGGACATGAAGGCCGCATGAGTGTGGTATGGAATGAAAATATGGATGATGATAAGGAAGTATATGAAGATTGAGATCAATCTGACTTACCGTTACAGAGATTATGGGTACCTAAAGGCTTTAATGTGGACGGACGGACAAAGGGACGGAAGGACGGACGGAATTACGAAAACTTTGTATGCCGGGGTATAAAAATGTGCTTCCGTTTGGTAATATAAAGTGCTTACAAAGATCTGGAAACTATAATATGGCATATTTATAATTTGTTTATTGCTAGTTTTCTACTATTTGGAGTGTGAAGTCATGTGATAAACAGAATCTCAAACTCATTTCCATTTGATATGAGATTCATGAAACTCGTCAGCAATTTTATAAATTGTGTGCGACTCGTTTCATAAATTTCATATGAAATTGAAACTCGTTTGAGATCCTCTACAGTGTATATATCATCACTCATGTAAAATCCTCTATATACTTACGCGCCGCGTATTTTCTCCAGCATATCGAGGGCCTTAGAAAGGCTGTCTTTGAGGGCCTTCTCTGAGGCGTCCTGCCTCGTACGGTCCATGATTATGTCCAGGTGGGCTTCTTTATCCTGCCAATAAAATCAATCAGGGTGATGAAATTAAAACTTTGGATTTGATTTATCGGTGTTTAATGGCTTATCAACAGCTATGGTCATTTAAGGCCGGGCCAATGGGTTCGATCCCGTAATTAACCTGCTGCATTGGGGGGAAAATCCCAAAATAAGAATGGAATATTTACATTGAGAAAAAATATATTCAGCCCTGAAATTAAAATAACCCGACCTGTAGCAGATTTCACCAACATTGCAAAGAATACTTATCTAGAAAAGTATACTTTGAGGGAGTAATCATTGATTTTTCCGAAATGCATTATTTCATATAGAACTAACGACTGCATATATTTGATGATTAAAAGTATGCAGAATTATTATACTGAATTTATTACATTATCACAGCCAAAATGGCTGTGATAATGTAATAAATTCAGTATAAAGAAAATTAATAAATTTATCCTAAAATTGAAAATTTCTCCCTCAAAGTATACTTTGCTAGAAAAGTATACTTTGCAATGTTGGTGAAACAGGCTACTGGTGCCAGGTCCATACCACACCAAAGTCATTTTGCCCATTCCCCTAAAAGTAATAGGATGAGGGATAATCGTAATACTCACATAAGGGGTATAACCAGATTCAACTGTCACATACAAAAATGCCAAAGACGTACATGACGGACAAATCAGGTCTCCGGTCGAGATTCTGGTAAGGATGAACCCCAATCGTTAAATTACCCATCGCGTGCTCCCACCTGCCATCCACTCCATGGGACACACAGATGCCCTCACTGGCAGCATGTATCAATGAAAGCTGTAAGACTAATGGGTTCATAATTTGATCAACATGGCAAAGTATACTTCGCTAGCAAAGCATACTTTGAGGGAGAAATTTTCAATTTAAGGATAAATTTATTATTAAAGTTTTATTATACTGAATTTATTAATACATTATCACAGCCATTTTGGCTGTGATAATGTAATAAATTCAGTATAATAATTCTGCATACTTTTAATCATCAAATATATGCATTCGTTAGTTCTATATGACATAATGCATTTCGGGAAAAATAAATGATTACTCCCTCAAAGTATACTTTGCTAGAAAAGTATACTTTGCAATGTTGGTGAAATAGGCTACTGGAGCTACACAGATCACAAATCCCATAAGCCCCATTTGTCCAGTCACAGACACATATGAGACACACCATGTCATTTTGTACCTTCAGACAACTGTGTACTTTCATAAAATATGTTTACAAAATTTACAATATTTTCCGTAAATGGCGACATTTCATGTGGACTTATGTTCCGCATGTACTCTGAAAATTGTGTTAACTTTTGACTTTATTTATGAAAAATATTATAAATTTTGTAAACGTATTTAATGAAATTACGCAGATGTCCGAAGGTACTAAATCACATGGCGTGTCTCATATATCCATGAAAGCTGTAGGACTAATGGGTCATAAGAACAGGTGACATAATTACACCAATATGGTACTCCAAACAGTATTAATGCTAAAGTACAGCACGATCAATTTCGCTGAGTAGCCGAGCAGGAAAAGGTTAAGTAGGTCAAGGTTATACGTGTCTGTGACTGGAGAAATGGGGCTTATGGGTTTTTGCATCCGCACAGTCTGATCAGGATCTGCACTATTCGCCAATGAAACATCCATCATCCGAATATAGATCGCTATCAGGCTACATGAATGTGCTATTTGATCTGGAGCTACACAGGTCATAAATCTGATAAGCCCCATTTCTCCAGTCACATATGAAGGTGAAATTTACCTGGTTCTGGTTGTCGTGCTGCTGTCTACATTCCTCCAGTTTCTCCTGCAGCGCCCTCTCCTGCCGGGCCAGCCCGATCTCGTGCACGTCCCAGACGTGGGCCGCCCCCTGGGCGTACTTGAATAGCGACTTCAGGTCCTCGTTCAACGCCTTCGCGTGGTCCTCCAGTTGCTTCTGTAAACAGGTTATCAGGTGAGGCTAGAAAATTCTGAGGCTTGCCGAGCTTACAGTTTCCGATCCGAGCGAGATATAAATATACCACGAGATATAAAGACAAGAATTCCGCGGAATCAAATGTCTCGCCTTGTTCCGCCTGACCTTCACCCTGGGGCCGGAGAAAAAAATTTAATAGTCGTATATTCATTTACATATCATAGTAAAGGGATGTATAAAGTTTGATGACTGTAGCTGATAAGGTGTTGGAAGTAATGATCGTAACACAAAAACTTAACATTGAAAGTATTAAAAAAAATAGAATTTGACCTTAACCCTGGGGACCCGAGAAAAACAAATTAATAGTTCCATATTCATCTACATATCATATTAAAGGGATGTATAAAGTTTGATGACTGTAGCTGATAAGGTGTTGAAGTAATGATTGTAACACAAAAACTTAACATTGAAAGTATTAACAAATATAGTTTGACCTTGACCCTGGAGACCCTGGGGCCAGCCAAAAAAAGTTTAATAGTCCTATATTCATGTACATATCATAGTAAAGGTATGTATAAAGTTTGATGACTGTAGCTGACAAGGTGTTGAAGTAATGATTGTAACACGAAAACTTAACATTGAATGTATTAACAAATAGAGTTTGACCTTGACCCTGAAGACCCTGGGGCCCGCCAAATTTTGTTTAATAGTCCTACATTCATGTACATATCATAGTAAAGGTATGTATAAAGTTTGATGACTGTAGCTGATAAGGGTTGAAGTAATGACCGTAACACAAAAACTTAACCAGAAAAGCAAAACCTATGTCTCGCTTTCTGCTTCGCAGGCGAGACAAAAACCAGGTCGTCACCCATTTTTCATGAAACATATGTACAGTAACTGTGGTATTGTCTGTAAATGATGTCGAAAGCTGACAAACTTTTCATAGCAAATGTGGAATTCTCTTCCACATTTGCTCTGAACATTTCATCAGCTTTTTATGTCATCTACAGAAAATATCATCAATTTTGTAAATCGTTTTCGCGAGTCTTCGTGTGATCCTCCAAATACTTCTGTAAACGGTTTCACTCATAACTGACTGGAGAAATGGGGCTTACGGGATTTGTGATCAGGGTAGCTCCTGATGAAATAGCACACTTCTGTAACCTGATAATGATCTACCGTGGAACCCCTCTAAACCGAACAACCTCGCAACATCGATGTGTTAAATTATGACCGATATCACTGTCAAATATCGCCGATGTTGATCAGTGTTCATGATTGCAATGCATACAGGCATGTGTTTGCAGTGTGAACAGTGTGCAGATCCTAATCAGACTGGGCGGATGCACAGACTGATTTGCATCTACATTGGTCGCAAAACCCATAAGCCCCATTTCTCCAGTCACAGCCGCAAATATGGACTGACATGATAAAGACAACCAGGCTTGTGTTTATTGATATCATGTTTATCCTCTACCTGCTTCTGAAACCAAATTATTAGGCAATACTAGGAAACCAATAGAAATTCTGAGAATTGTCGAGCAATTCCTACCGTTTCCCAGCTGAGCGAGATATCGGGAAAATATCGGGAAAATATCGGGAGATATCAATTTTACCAGGTCCTCGCCCATCACCATAATTGAAAAGCATACTTATCTAGTAAAGTATACATTGAGGGAGTAATCCTATATTTTTTCAAGAAATGGATTATTTCATATAGAACTAACGACTGAATATATTTGATGATTACAAGTATGCAGAATTATTATACTGAATTTATTACATTATCACAGCCAAAATGGCTGTGATAATGTAATAAATTCAGTATAATAACAAGAAACGAGGCAAAGCCACGAAGGCCAGGTTTTTTCCAAGCATAGACACTTGGATAACATAATTATACCAACTTTTTGTAGACTAGATGGCCGTGGCCTGCATGTCGCGCCTTGGGGCGAGGCATGGACACTAAAAAAATAGATATAGTAGATGGAAAAACTTTAACCAAAAAACTTTAACCGGACACACGGACGAACGGACGACGTATGCCAAAATGCCGACGATATCGCGCTTTCCGCAAGCAGGTGTGACAATGATGATAAACACCCATGTGAAGTATCAAGGTATTGGGTGAAGCAGTTGCAGAGATATAGTACACAAAAAAACTTTAACAAAAAAATTCAAAGTAATTTGAACTTGACATAGGGCACAGGATCGCGCTTTCCGCAAGCAGGTGCGACAATGATGATAAACACCCATGTGAAGTATCAAGGTATTGGGTGAAGCAGTTGCAGAGATATAGTACACGAAAAAAAATTAACAAAAAAATTCAAAGTAATTTGAACTTGACATAGGGCACAGGATCGTGCTTTCCGCAAGCAGGTGCGACAATGATGATAAACACCCATGTGAAGTATCAAGGTATTGGGTGAAGCAGTTGCAGAGATATAGTACACGAAAAAACTTTAACAAAAAAATTCAAAGTAATTTGACCTTGACATTGGGCACAGGATCGCGCTTTCCGCAAGCAGGTGCAACAATGATGATAAACACCCATGTGAAGTATCAAGGTATTGGGTGAAGCAGTTGCAGAGATATAGTACACGAAAAAACTTTAACAAAAAAATTCAAAGTAATTTGACCTTGACATTGGGCACAGGATCGCGCTTTCCGCAAGCAGGTGCGACAATGATGATAAACACCCATGTGAAGTATCAAGGTATTGGGTGAAGCAGTTGCAGAGATATAGTACACGAAAAAACTTTAACAATTAAATTCAAAGTAATTTGACCTTGACATTGGGCACAAGGGCTGCACGGTTGGGGGTTAGAATGAAAATATGGATGATGATAAACACCCATGTGAAGTTTCAAGGTAATGGGCGAAGCAGTTGCAGAGATATAGTATAACGAAAAAGTTTTAACCAAAAAACTCTAACCAGACGTACGTTAAAAAGTTAACGTTGAAAATGGCTAAGTCAATTACGTAGAAATAATAGGTGAAGGTAAAAAAAGGTGGTCACATGTTGGATAGTTGTATGTGGTAGGCACCCCTTGGTTATGAAGCTGTGAAAGTTTGGTGGTCCTAGGTGGTACAGTACCAAAGAAATGGACTTAAACACGAAAACTTAACATTGTAAACGCGAAAACTTAACATTGAAAATGGCTAAGTCGACTGCGCGGAAAAAATGGGTGAAGTTAAAAAAAAAAGTAACATGTTGGTTAGTGATATGTGGTGGGTACCCCTTGATTATGAAGCTGTGAAAGTTTGGTGGTCCTAGGTGGTACAGTACCAAAGAAATGGACTTAAACACGAAAACTTAACATTGTAAACGCGAAAACTTAACATTGAAAATGGCTAAGTCGACTACGCGGAAAAAATGGGTGAAGTTAAAAAAAAAGTAACATGTTGGATAGTGATATGTGGTGGGCACCCCTTGATTATGAAGCTGTGAAAGTTTGGTGGTCCTAGGTGGTACAGTAACAAAGAAATGGACTCAAACACGAAAACTTAACATTGATTGTGGACGCCGCCCGCCGCCCGCCCGCCGCCCGCCTGCCTGCCCGGCTTTCGCCAATCCAATAGCCTGGATTTTTTTTAAAAAAACCTGGCTAAAAATGAATAAATTTATACTTAAATTGAAAATTTCTTCCGCAAAGTGTACTTAGCAAGATAAGTATACTTTGCAATTTTGATGAAATAGGCTACTGGTCCACGCACATCATTCTCTAACTGCTTCTGTAATTGGATAATCAGGTGAGGCTAGGAAATGTGTAGGAATTCCGAGGCTTGCCGATCTGAGCCAGATAAAGAATACCAGGAGATATCAAGGTCGAGATTGAGCACAAACATCCTGATTTTGAGCAAAAGCTCAGAAACGTTTATAGCCATGTCATGATCTTAATAACCAAGTTCCCACTCACCAATGGCAGTTTGTAATTTGAACAGAATGCATGCATGTGCGTTCATAACTCTGACACAAACATAACAACCAAGGTCCAAATATTTCAGAAGACATTATGGGTGAATACCGAACAAAATCTAGACAATGTGTTCATAGAACACGGATGCCCCACATATCGCTTTATATTCACATATCCTACTATATTCCGCATGTACTCTGAGAATTTTGTCAACTTTTGACTTTATTTATGAAAAATACTGTAAATTTTGTAAACGTATTTAATGAAATTACGCAGATGTCCGAAGGTACAAAATCACATGGCGAATCTCATATGTATCACAGGCCATTCAGTTAAATAGGGTTGAAACGCTCAACATGACCTTTACTGCAACACATGACCTTTACCAGGACTGTATCATATCGATGGTCTAGTAACATAAGGTCGTAAGTTCTGCTATGCTAAAGCATAGCACTTACGACCTTATAATTCAAGCACAAAAATATTTACACAATTCCCTAACATTTGATTGGCCCGTAGCAAGTCTATGTCCAAAATGTATATCCCAGTAAACTCCCATGCCGAACTACTTTCCGTAACCGTCAGGCGCAGTTAAAATAATTCTTAAGAAAACGGAAAATAAACACATTTTCTTGTTGAATTTATTTCAAATGCTGGAATTATAAGGAATGAATGGCCTTTTTGTTGAATTTATCGGGGATATAAACTTGGAAAAGTCGCGGGAATACTGGACGAGGCCTTCCGGCCTTCGTCCAGTATTCCCGCGACTTTTCCAAGTTTATACCCCGATAAATTCCACAAAAAGGCCATTCATTCCTATAATGTTACTAGACCATCGATATGATGTTTACCTCCATAGTTTCGAGGTTTTCCTCGTAGATGCGTTGCTGATCGCCGACTATGGGGATCATGAACTGCTCCACGACACTCTGGGCCTGGTCTCCAGAACACACGCCACGCTCCACCAGGTCCATCTACAAGCAGGTTACTTTGTGAATGCCCTAATTTATTTATTTTTAGTAATTTCCAATCACCTCCGAAGGGAAGCACATGTAATAAATATTAGTTTAATATTCACGACGCACCTTAATGCTCTCGAGTGCAGTCAGCCACACGTTCTTGTTAATTGAAATAATTTTCACTATTTTTCTTACTTCTTCTCAAAAGCATATGTTAGTTGTCACCACTCATTTTAACCGTCTCGATGAGACCGTTCCAATGAGTGGTAAAAATATATACTTCTGTGCATAATTAAGATAAAAGAAATTTCTCTCCCACGCTACACCTCGATGTTCTCCATCTCATCGAGTGCGGTCTGATGGAAATGTTTTTTGTTGTTTTTCATACTTCTTTTCGAAAGCATATGTTGTGACCACTCATTGGAGCTGTTTCAATGAGACGGTTCCAATGAGTGGTAACAATATATACTTTTGAGAAGTAAAAAAACACCTTAAGCTTGATGAAATCTGATTTTTCTCTCCACCGACACACCTTGATCTCGTCGAGCGTGGCCCGACACACGATCTTGTTAATGGAAATAATTTTAGCTATTTTTCTTACTTGTTCTCAAAAATATATGTTGTGACCACTCATTTGAACCGTCTTGACGAGACGGTTCCAATGAGTGGTAACAACATATACTTCTCTGCATATTTAATTGTTTTTCTCTCCGACGACGAACCTTGAGGATGTCTATCTCATCGAGCGCGACCTGACACACATTCTCGTACTCCTTGTGTAGAGAGGAGAGGTGGAGCTGGCTGCTCGTGTTGATCTCCTGGGACACGTCCTGCACGCCCTTGTTCCAGTGGTACACAGACGTCTTCGTCGACGACGGCGGCTTTAGGTTTCTGTAACATGCAGCAGTTTCTTTATTAGATTTACAAATATTAAAGAAAATAAGACTAGAAATGTGACCTGTCGACATACAAATACCCCCGGCAGATTGGAGAAACTACTTATTAACCCACGGACACACACATACACGGACCAAACACTCTATGCGTCCCGGCTCTACATAGACGGGGTCATAAAAAGTGAATGTGTAAAGTTTCCTGCCCTGTGATCATGTCACCTACAATAACTATGGCAACACTAAGTAAACGATCACAGTCGACTAGATGACTTACTGTAGATGATCTATGAAGTCTAGACGTTTGGAGTTCAACATTTCCGGCCCCATGATCATGTGACCTACTGTAACTATGGCAACACTAAGTAAATGATCACAGTCGACTAGAAGACTTACTGTAGATGGTCTATGAGCTCCAGGCGTTTGGAGTTCAACATTTCCTGCTCGGTGATCATGAACTGCATCACCTTCTGTACCCCCGGTGGCTTCACAACTTTCTCATGCTGCATATAGTTTCTGTCAACATGAAACAATCGCCAATGAACAGGGGGCCGTTTCACTATAGGAATGAATGGCCTTTTTGTGGAATTTATCGGGGTATAAACTTGGAAAAGTCGCGGGAATACTGGACGAAGCGATAAAAAATTACAATTTTCGAAAAAAAAAAAAAAAAATATTTTTTTGTTTTTTTTTTGAAAATTGTAATTTTTTGAGGCCTCATCCAGTATTCCCGCGACTTTTCCAAGTTTATATCCCCGATAAATTCCCCAAAAAGGCCATTCATTCCTTATAATTCCAGCATTTGAAACAAATTCATCAAGAAAATGTGTTTATTTTCCGTTTTCTTAAGATCACGGAAAGTTACGGTTACGGAAAGTAGTTTACTGGGATATAAATTTTGGACAGAGACTTGCTACGGGCCAATCAAATATTAGGGAATTGTGTAAATATTTTTGTGCTGGAATTAATAAACGTTGTACGACTAAAATGTTCGTAAACTTTTGAAAATTTAGGATTGTCTGGAAATTTCAATGGATGGATTTACATTTATTGAGCATAGGCTGAATATGTATGTAGCCTATGCTCAATAAATGTAAATCCATTAATTGTTTGCAAGAAATCATTGTTAATGTGAAATTTACAGACTATCATAAGTTTGCACTTACGAACATTTTCGTCGTACAGTCTAGTGAAACGGGCCCAGGTCAGTAAGAGCTATTTGAGAACAGCATAGCTTGAGAGACATCTTTGTTAGAAATTTCTGGTGCCAATTAACTAAAAGCCTTTTTGTTAAAACAGTTTTATTTAAAGGGCAACAGAAGTTTCAAGAAATGCCTTAGCACACACTGTATGCAATTATCAAAACCCGAAATTCTAAAAAGCATATAGTTCCTGCAACCATGAAATAATTGTCATTGAACAGGTCAGTAAGAGCTAATTGAGAACAGCATAGCTGGACTATTGATGTGTGTGTTTGAAATTTCTGATGTTTCAAGGAATGCCTTAGCAGGTTCGCACACACAGTATGCATACTGTCTGTTTCACGAAAGCTGCCCAAATTTTAAGACCATATAAACAATTAAAAAACCATATGTTTTTCGATAATATTAAATTAAAGGAAAATTTAAGAATGAGCCTTCTTTTTATTTCATGAAATTTGGTCAAATATTGATTTTATTGCGAAAACAAAATTTCCCCATGTTAAATCCCCATAGACATCTTCACGGAGTGAAGAAGTCTATGGGGATTTAACATGGGGAAATTTTTTTGAATTTCAGAAATACTGCACCGATTTTTAAAATTTAACTTTTGTTTTGTAAGTTAGATCATATCCAAGCTATCTAGTCGGGTTTTGGAGTCAATTTCCAAAATTTTTCGTTTTTTTTTTACTCCTCCCACACTTCCTTACCACTTTTTTCCCCCATGTTAAATTCCCATAGACAAATCAATTTTTCGTAATAAAATCAATATTTGACCAAATTTCACAAAATAAAAAGAAGGTTCATTCTTAATTTTTCCTTTAATTTAATATTATCAAAAGTAATCTTGTTTTTTAATTGTTTATATAGCCGTAAAATTTGGGCAGCTTTCGTGAAACAGACAGTAGTATCAATGTAGTTCATGTAAACATTAAACAAGTGCCAATGAACAGTAGCCGATTTCATAAAAATTGCAAAGTATACTTATCTAGCAAAGTATACTTTGAGGGAGTAATCATTTATTTTTCCTGAAATGCATTATTTCATATAGAACTAACAACTGCATATATTTGATGATTAAAAGTGTGCAGAATTATTATACTGAATTTATTACATTATCACTTAAATATTAATTATTCTTAAATTGAAAAAAGTATACTTTCCTCGATACGTACACTTTGCAATGTTGGCGAAATAGGCTACAGGTCAGTAAGAGCTATTTGAGAACAGCATAGCTTGATTATCGATGTGCGTGTTTGAAATTTCTGGTGCCACTTAACTACGCATCTGAAGTTTCAAGTTACAATGACCATGGAACAAGAGCCCAGGGGGCCGTTTCACTAAACTTCGTAAGACTAAAAATTTTGTAAGTGCAAAATTAAGTCTGTAAACATCACATTAACAACATTTTCTTGTAAACAATTATTGGATTTACATTTATTGAGCATAGGCTGCATACTCAATAAATGTAAATCCATCAATTGAAATTTCCAGACGATCCTAAATTTGCACTTACGAACATTTTAGTCGTACGAAGTTTAGTGAAACGAGCCCCAGATCTTTATGATAGAAAAACATTGTATGAAGAGTATTATGAATTTACACTCACATAGTTAACCAAGGCTGCTGTATTATACACAAATCTACAGTTTCATACATACAGCCACAGTTTCTCATCCCCACCCGCCCCTAAAACAATAGCCCGCCCCAACGATTTTTAGGGAATAAAATTCCGGTAATTTTCGCTAAAATCGATGTGGTAATGGTATTTATACCTATCCCAATACAATAGTCACATAGGTGCTTTATGCGATGTACTATAGTACATACGCTCTAGTATAGTTCATATTCAGCCCGTATGGAGCCATTCTGCGGACTGAAGCGCCTAATCTTCAGAACGGTTGATCCAACAACATGGAAAGCGAGCCTCTGTAAGCCTCTGTAAGCCTCTGTCACTCTTTTTATTAAATTTTCGACCACATGGTCTTTATCAAAATAATGTGAAACTGTATTGGCAGGGCCATAGCCAAAGGTAAAAATCTACAGAGGCAAATCTTATGAAATGTGTATCCAGTGGAAGCGCGTAGCGCGACCCGCATAGTAAAAAAAAATCGGCAAAATTTTACCGAGGCAACTGTCTCGGTTCGCCTCAACGTGGCTACGGCCCTGATTGGCAATACAGTTTCACATTATTTTGATAAAGACCATGTGGTCGAAAATTTAATAAAAAGAGTGTCTTTAAAACAATGTTTATTAAATGTGCTTCCCTTCGGAGGTTATTGGAATTTACTATATATATATATGTGCAAACTTATAGTGGATCGCAGGATTTTATCAGTAGATGACATCCTACCCAGTGACAATTCCTTACTTGATGAAGTTGAATCCATATCCAGACACTTATGCTACACACTCTATATTCAGAGACTAACAATACTCAACCAAATAGGCAAAACATTCAAACAAGATGATGAACACCAGTCCATGTAATGGCACACCAGGGCTCCAGATAAGGAATTAGTAATTGAGTATTTTCACTCCATCATATCTGAAGCAATTGGGTATTTCAATATTTTAATTCGGTAAAATAAAATCACACTACTGTTTACACATTAACAGACAGCAATTATTGAATAGTTTGCTTCGAAAGGAAAACATTTATTGACATTTCATTAGAATTGTCTCCTTGGAGAGAATTCTAATGAAATACCAAGATGTGTTTCATGGAAAATAAACAAAATATCCTATCTTTGTGGTCTGTTTATTGTTTTCTGTAGCATGATAAAGGTACCACAAATTTGTTATTGCTTTTTGATACTCGCTACTTCTGATTTCAATTGGGTTTTTGACAATTTTAATTGGGTATTTATGCAAATACGCAGCTTATCTGGAGCTCTGGCACACCAAATTAAGATTTCAGCTAGATAGAAGCCCTTTATAACATATCCGCATGTGACATGTATGTACATAATCGTGACAACCATAACTACTGGCCGCAACAGCGCCCTGTGACATTATCTTAGACGGCTGCTTTGATAAACAAACCAAAATGCAGAAACGAGAAACCTACGAGAATTGCTTGATTGCCAGTTCTGTGTTGAGCGTTTTCCAGTCGTCTAAACGGCGTTTCCAGTGTAGGTGTTGGTTCTTCTCCCGTTCTATGTCTGACGACATCAGACGTACATACAGGTCACCGTACGCTCGCCGGTTACTCAGCACTGTCTGATTGATTAACTGAAAATTGAACATATGGAGGATCTTACATGAGTGATGACTTAACATGATATTTATTAACCCTTAATACGCTGAATTGAATTTTGTCATCTGCTGGAAATTTTTTATTTTCCATATTTCTTGACAAAAACCTGTTTTGACAGCGCATGAGAATCGTCTCCATTCTCATGTGCTGTCAAAACAGGTTTTTGTTAAGAATTAACGCAAAAATGAAAAACAGCAGACGACAATTCCGTCTCCCGCATAGTGAGGGTTAAACAAGTTTTCAGATTCAATAAGACACAATGCTATGCTGAGTTTCTTATGAAAGCTGTTGATGTTTAATATATAGAGGATCTTACATGATTGATGATGTAATATGATATTTATTAAATGGCTTACTTATTTCAGAAGAAGCGAGGCTATACCGAGTGATTAAGTCAATTTGTAATCCTATTAACCCTTAGACTGCTACTCACAACAATTGTCTTCTGCTGTTGCTTTTATGTCTTGCTTTATTTCTCAATAAAAACATGGTTTGACAGCACTTCAGAATCATTTCCAATGGAAATGATTCTGAAGTGCTGTCAAAGCATGTTGTAAATTATTCTAAAGTGCTGTCAAAACATGTTTTTGATGATAAAAATGGAAAATAAAAAATAAACAGCAGACGACAAAAAAATAAGATAGCGGTTAAATCAATACAAATACAACAAATTGAGCAAAATATATCGAAATATCTAAACTTCGAAAATATCTGAACAGATTTGCTTAAAAAACACCAACTAATCGACTTCCGGGTTTTCATAAATCGTGCACTTTCTGTTCACAAAACGCGCACGTGTTGTTTCTAAATATATAGCATATGCAGGACACAATTTCCGGCGAGTACACAACATTTGTTTGGCAACACATACCCAAGACACATCAATGAATAATCGTTACATCTGAATGTCAACGCTCACCATCACTTCTGAGATGTTATATTTATTATAGGAATGAATGGCCTTTTTGTGGAATTTATCGGGGTATAAACTCGTCCAGTATTCCCGCGACTTTTCCAAGTTTATATCCCCGATAAATTCAACAAAAAGGCCATTCATTCCTTATAATTCCAGCATTCGAAATAAATTCATCAAGAAAATGTGTTTATTTTCCGTTTTCTTAAGAATTATTTGAACTGCGCCTCACGGTTACTACCTAAACCTAATCACAGTTGCTATGTGTTTACTGTATTCATCCGCACAGCTGCGATTTTTGAGGCCGCCATTTAAATCGGGGTTCGTTTTCGCACTGTTTTTCTCATCATAAAATCATTTTACGGGACGCTACGCACAATTAAAATTTTGCATACGCACATTGACAGACGGCAGCCATTTGTTTACATTGACAGCACTGACAGCGCACCTGCAGAAAGTAGTTCGGCGTGGGAGTTTACTGGGATATAAATTTTGGACAGAGACTTGCTACGGGCCAATCAAATGTTAGGGAATTGTGTAAATATTTTTGTGCTGGAATTATTCAATCGTAAAATGCAAGATACGCAGTTTGTCCCCAAACCTAGACTCGCCACAAACAAATTTGTTCCAAAGTAAAGTCATGTCAAGCTTGTGTTTCACACCGCATTTCTGCCTTGCAATAACTGATCCAGTTACACACCCCCACCTCTTATTACGCACAGCACATGGGCAATGTTTGGACACGATGACACAGTTCAGTAGATCTCGTCCGTCCACATGTACTAAAGCTCATGGATTATCTCCTCATAAATGCGGCAGAACCGTGATCTAACTGTGGCACAAATGTTAATTCGGCGTTAAGAAATGTCAATTTCAATTGACTTGATTGCCACGCCGTTTATTTCATGTTTATGTTAAAGCGATTCAATATCACATTGCTTAATTGGTTATTTAATAATGGTTTAAGCGAATTCTTTTAACTTCTTTGTGCAACTTTTAACACATTTTATTTCTATAGATGTGGTGTGGAAACTTACCCGAGATAATTTCGCTGAATCAGACTTGGCGGTGCCAGGCGCTTATTTTTAGACTTTTCGAATTTGTGAAGGAAACATACTATCGGGACTCGATTTCCACCTCGACTAAACCGATATATCAACATTTCCAATATCAATTTATCAAGGAGTAAATTACATGATCTACATAGGGAATTCGGCCAGGACCTCGGACGTATATCAAGATAAGCAGGCATATCGAGGTAAGCGATATCGAGATAAAAGAGAATCAGCTGTATTACATTATGAATATAGCATAAGCATAGCACCATATTAAATACGTTTACAATATTTTTCATAAATAAAGTCAAATTTTGTAAACGTATTTCATGAAATTACGCAGATGTCCGAAGGTACAAAATCACATGGCGTGTCTCATATACACCTCTATTATTTTCCATACCTGTGACTCTTTATTGAGGAAGCGTTGTAGGTCAGGCAACAATACGTAGGCAATCTTCTCCAGGGACTTCGCGTAATCCTTGAACACCGAGTGGATCTGGGGACAAGAAGACACCATTAAGACACGCCATGCGATTTTGTACCTTTCATTAATATGTTTACAAAATTTACAGTATTTTCCGTAAATGGCATCAAAAGCTGACAAAATTTTCAAATAATTCCGCATGTACTCATTTTGTCAACTTTTGACTTTATTTATGAAAAATATTGTAAATGTTGTAAACGTATTTAATGAAATTACGCAGATGTCCAAAGGTACAAAATCACATAGTGTGTCTCAATTGTGGCTGTGACTGCAGAAATAGGGTTTATGGGTTTTGCAACCAGTGTAGATCCAGATCAGCCTGTGCATTCACACAGTCTGATCTGGAGCTGCACTTTTCGTCATTTCATCAAACAAACACCCATCACCCTTCTAACAAGCAATATAGATGTAGATTGTTATCAGGCTACAAGAGTGCGCTATTTGATCAGGAGTTGCAGTGTCACACGCCCCATAAGCCCAATTTCTCCAGTCACACCCACATTAATGCCAGAGTACATCATTTATTCAAATATAATTTTTTTAAATAAGTGGCTGTGACTGGAGAAATGGGGTTTGATTCAATTGATTTCGGGCTTATACGATTTGTCACCACTGTAACTCCTGATCAAATACCACACTCCGGCAGCCTGATAACGATCTATAATTCCAGCACAAAAATATTTACACAATTCCCTAACATTTGATTGGTCCGTAGCAAGTCTCTGTCCAAAATTTATATCCCAGTAAACTCCCATGCCGAACTACTTTCCGTAACCGTCAGGCGCAGTTAAAATAATTCTTAAGAAAACGGAAAATAAACACATTTTCTTGATGAATTTATTTCAAATGCTGGAATTATAAGGAATGAATGGCTTTTTTGTGGAATTTATCGGGATATAAACTTGGAAAAGTCGCGGGAATACTGGATGAGGCCTTCCGGCCTTCGTCCAGTATTCCCGCGACTTTTCCAAGTTTATACCCCGATAAATTCCACAAAAAGGCCATTCATTCATATAATATTGTAAGTTATTGTGATTCTACACAGTGAACATAACACCATCTCCCAAAAACATTTGCCATACCGCAGATTCTTTACTATTCTCTAAAACTTAGATATATATAGGTGTTTTTGTGTATTTATCACGACCCTGGGGAATCCCCTTTTTGTCTAATTTAGATAGGTTTCACTGTAATTTATTTCACTATCGAGTCTGTACATGATTTAAAATTATATAAATTGTTCATGGAGTGCTTAATTACAGTGGAACCTCTCTAAACAGGACACCCTGGGGACCTCCCAGGATGTCCAGTTTAAAGAGGTTCCACTGTATATTATATTACATTATATGAACGGAATTCCCAAGACGTTATAAATATCATATAGAGCAAGAGCATAGTACTTGTTTCTTTATATGCGGCTGTGACTGAAGAAATGGGGCTTATGGGATTTCTGACCAGTGTAGCTCTTGCTCAAATAGCAAACTCCTGTCGCCTAATAATGATCTATATTGCTTGTTTCATTGATGGAATGGTGAACAGTGCGGATGCACAGGCTGATCTGGATCTGCACTGGTCGCATTTCTCCAGTCACAGCCACAATTGAGATACAATTTGAGGAATAGATCCAGTATGTGAAAATGATAAAAACTATGAAATAGGATTGTCTTCTCATGAAAGGACAGTAATTCCGACATACGTTCTAATATTAACTTCATTCACTCTGAATAATCCCACAGTGGAACCTCTCTAAACCGGACACCCTGGGAGGTCAGACAGACAACTACTCCGAGACACGTGTGGGTGCTTTGTGATCATGAACAGACATACTCAGCAGAGATAAATGCAATGAATCCAATTACAAATAAATAGAGCTATCTTATATTTGTGTCCAGTTTAGAGGGGTTTGACTATCTGAACATTTCCCGCGTTCGATATTCACTGATGTTATGTTTGACAGTTTTCGTGCAAAGGAACTTTGTGGTATGAATGACAACCCACCATGATACCCAAGGTTCCCGGCCTCCATGTGCATTCGTAACTTACAATTAGCGAGCCGGGCACAAAGTAAATGCGGCTGTGACTGGAGAAATGAGGCTTATGGGATTTGTGACCTGTGTAGCTCCAGATCAAATAACACACTCCTGTAGCCTGATATCGATCTATTTAGCCTGTTGGAAGCAAGATGCATGTTTTATAGATGGAATGGCGAACAGTGTAGATCCTGGTCAGACTGTGCGAATGCACCTGGTCAGACTGTGCGAATGCACAGGCTGATCTGGATCTACACTGGTCGCAAAACCCATAAGCCCCATTTCTTCAGTCACAGCCACAAATCAGTCCACTTCCGTTGGTTGAAAATATGGCGAGCTACCTACTTTGCCTGTTTATTTAATATCGGAGTAAAATTTGGTATCAGGGCAGGTTGTCGTTCATACCACAAAGTGCATGTGTTTCCGTGTACTCGCACGTAAACAAATGGTGTTGGAATATTTAGGATTGTTACGTATTCGTGTTTATCACGTACCATCTCCATACGATCGTCTTCAGCCTTTTTCAGATTGTCATCAAGCTGTGTGATAAAGTCCTGCCTGAACTGTTGGGATAAAGTTTTTTCCTGACCTGTGTTGGGAGTGGCCCTGTATCTCGTCCCACAGTTGGTGTAGATCGTCCAGGGTGAATGACAACAGGTCCTGTAATTATACTATAGATATTATACACCAGTCCTGCCCGTGTTGGAAGTGGCCCTGTATCTCGTTCCACAGAAGGTGTAGACCGTCCAGGGTGAATGACAACAGGTCCTGTAATTATACTATAGATATTATACACCAGATCTACCCACCGCTGTGTTGTGGGAGTGGCCCTGTATATCGTCCCACAGTTGTGTAGATATCGTCCATTGGTGTAGAATGACAACATGTCCGCCTAATTATACTATAGATTATATCACCAGTCCTGCCTGTGTTGGGAGTGGCCCTGTATCTCGTCCCACAGTTGGTGTAGATCGTCCAGGGTGAATGACAACAGGTCCTGTAATTATACTATAGATATTATATACCAGTCCTGCCTGTGTTGGGAGTGGCCCTGTATCTCATACCACAGAAGGTGTAGACCGTCCAGGGTGAATGACAACAGGTCCTGTAATTATACTATAGATATTATACACCAGTCCTGCCCGTGTTGGGAGTGGCCCTGTATCTCGTTCCACAGAAGGTGTAGACCGTCCAGGGTGAATGACAACAGGTCCTGTAATTATACTATAGATATTATAACAGTCCATCTATCCTGTGTTTTGGGAGTGGCCCTTTATCTCGTTCCACAGAAGGTGTAAACCGCCAGGGTTGAATAACACCAGGTCCTGTAATTATCTATAGAATTATTCCCATCCTGCCCGTTTTGGGAGTGGCCCTGTTTCTCGTTCCACAGAAGGTTTTGTAGACGTCCAGGGTGAATAACAACAGGTCCTGTAATTTATTACTATAGATATTATACACCCAGTTCCTGCCCGTGTTGGGAGTGGCCCGTATCCTTCGTTCCACAAGAAGGTGTAGGACCGCCAGGGGTAATACAAAGGTCCCGGTAATTATACTATAGATATTATACACAGTCCTGGCCCTGTGTTGGGACCTGTGGCCTGTACCTTCCGGGGTCCCAACCGGCCTTGGTTAGATCCGTTCCCAACAGAAGGTGTAGATCGTCCAGTGAATGACAACAGGTCCTGTATGTATACTAGATCTATAGAATTATTATACACCAGTCCATGCCGTGTTGGGAGTGGCCCTGTATCTCGTCCAGAGTTTGGTGTAGATTCGACCGTCCAGTGAATGGACGGATCTGTAAATTTATCCATAATATGATATTATTACACCAGTCAGCCTGTGTTGGGAGTGGCCTGTATCTCGTCCACCAGAAGGTGTCGACATCCGTCCAGGGTGTGATGAAACAACAGGTCCTGTAATTATACTATAGATATTATACACCAGTCCTGCCTGTGTTGGGAGTGGCCCTGTATCTCGTCCCACAGTTGGTGTAGATCGTCCAGGGTGAATGACAACAGGTCCTGTAATTATACTATAGATATTATACACCAGTCCTGCCTGTGTTGGGAGTGGCCCTGTATCTCGTCCCACAGTTGGTGTAGATCGTCCAGGGTGAATGACAACAGGTCCTGTAATTACACTATAGATATTATACCCACGTCTGCCGAGTGATCGTCAGTACAAGTTGGGATGACCCACAGGGGAGTGTAGACCGACCTTAGTTATAGCACAGTCCGCCCGTGGTGCACGTTGCAACACCTTGTCACCAGGTGTTAGACGTCAGTGCCTGAAGCAACCATCATGTTATCCCACTTCCACGAATATCCAATCACAGACCTGCCCGTGTTGTCATTCCAAATTATTGACAACACCGACACGCCGAAAAAGACGCCGCCGGAATTGTGACTGCTATGTCTCACTTTCCACTATTGTGACAAAAATGAAAGGTGTTACTAATGTACGCATGTACATAATGAACTAACACTATATCCCTTCTTGCCTATTGGCAAGAGGATAACAATCCCTCATGGAAGATGGCCAATATACGTACGTCGTCCGTCTCCACCTTGGCGAACAGCCGGTCGAGCTCCTGGTCGTCATCCATCAGGCGATTTAGGAGCTGCTGGCTGCTCTCTTCTATCACCGGCTCGAGGTCCTGGCAGGAGAATATACAGTGTTATAATGCGGTAAGCCATGTGATTTTGTATCGAAGAACAATGGCGATATCTTAAGAAAAATATTTATGAAATTTAATAGTTTCCGTAAATGACGTCAAAAGTTTATGAAATGATCAGAGCAAATGTGAAATCCTATGAAATTTTAACAACTTCCAACAACATTAGCAGTTTCTGTAAATATTTTTCACGTTTTCATGATATGAAAAATAACTCCTATAATAACTAGAAATGTGGCCTGTCGGCACACAAATACCCCCACTGGCAGCCAAAGAAAACGAGGCATTTTTGATTATAAGCCATTTAGCCGAGCGTTAAGGTTTCAAACGCCTCAAGTCTGTGACCTTGACCCTGGGCATAGTGTGATAATCCATGCAAAGGTGTAGAAGATATACAGCGGAAAATTTCAATAGGTTTGCCTTTGAACCTTTCAATAGGTGATCCTTGACCTTCAACTGTGACTTGCGTAGGTGCGTGGTTATTGATCGCGACACACCTTCTCATCATGAGAAACATTTGTGCCAAGCCATTTGATAATGCATGCATCGGTGTAGAAGATATAGAGCGGAAGGGAATTTCGTAGTTTACCTTTGACCTTACTGGTTTGACCTTGACGTAGGTGCGTGGATTGATCGCGACACACCTTCTCATATGAGACTTTGTTGCCACCATTTGTAATGGATGCATCGTGTTAGAAGATATAGAGCGGAAGATTTCATAGGTTTGACTTTGACCTTCAACTGTACTTGGACTAGCGTGGTTATTCATCGCGACACCTTCAGCATGAAACATTTGTGCCAAGCCATTTAATAATCATGCATCGGTGTAGAAGATATAGAGCGGAAGGGAATTTCAATAGGTTTGACCTTTGACCTTCAACTGTGACCTTGACCTTGGACGTAGGAGCGTGGTTATTGATCGCGACACACCTTCTCATCATGAGAAACATTTGTGCCAAGCCATTTGATAATCCATGCATCGGTGTAGAAGATATAGAGCGGAAGGGAATTTCGATAGGTTTGACCTTTGACCTTCAACTGTGACCTTGGATGTAGGTGTGTGGTTATTGATCGCGACACACCTTCTCATCATGAGAAACATTTGTGCCAAGCCATTTGATAATCATGCATCGGTGTAGAAGATATAGAGCGGAAGGGAATTTCAATAGGTTTGACCTTTGACCTTCAACTGTGACCTTGACCTTGGACGTAGGAGCGTGGTTATTGATCGCGACACACCTTCTCATCATGAGAAACATTTGTACCAAGCCATTTGATAATCCATGCATCGGTGTAGAAGATATAGAGCGGAAGGGAATTTCGATAGGTTTGACCTTTGACCTTCAACTGTGACCTTGACCTTGGACGTAGGTGCGTGGTTATTGATCGTGACACACCTTCTCATCATGAGAAACATTTGTGCCAAGCCATTTGATAATCCATGCATGGGTGTAGAAGATATAGAGCGAAAGGGAATTTCCAAGAGACCGACAGACCGACCGACAGAACGACCGACAAGCTGACTCCTATATACCCCCTCAAACTTTGTTTGTGGGGGTATAATAATTATATGACTGTGAATGGAGAAATTGGGCTTATGGGATTTGTGACCAGTGTAGCACCTGATCAAATAGCATAATGATCTATATTGCTTGCTAGAAGCATGACATTGTTTCATTCATAGAATGGCGAACAGTGTAGACCTGATCTACACTGGTCGTAAAACCCATAAGCCCCATTTCTCAAGTCATCGCCACATATGTGGCTGTGACTGGGGCTTATGGGATTTGTGACCAGTGTAGCTCCTGATCAAATAGCACTCATGTAGCCTGATAGTGATCTGTGTTGTTTGTTAGAAGCATGACAGGTGTGTCATTGATGGAATAGCGAACAGTGCAGATCCTGATCAGAGTGTTCGAATGCACAGGCTTATCTGGATCTACACTGGTCGCAAAACCCATAAGCCCCATTTCTCAAGTTACAGCCACATATGTAGGTTACTGAATTGGGAAATCCATGAGTAATTCTTTAATTATTACAATGGTATCATTTGCATTATATTTGGTGGAATTTGTCAGTTTTACGTCACGTTGCTTCGTTTTAAAAATCACATAAATGTAGAAATGAGGTGTCTCAAAAACATTGGGATTTGGTAATAAAATGTTTGTTTATAATATTAAAATTTAACCCCTTCGTTCCTGAGTAACTGGAATGGAATTTGATATGCTAATTTTGCAACCAATCCAATGGTCACAAAATAATTTTCAGACTAGTCCATTTATGAAAAGGGGTGTTTTATATTTCAAAAATATGAAAATTTCTTGCAAAAAGTGTAGATCCTGATGAGACGGTTCGTCACGAACCGGCTCATCTAGATCTACACTTTTTGCCAAGACCACTATACAATGTTAACTAACAGTTTTGTGCAATGAAGGCAGTCGGTGCAATAAACACTGTGCATACCGCGTTAATGACGGTGAGTTCCTGATGCATCTCCTCCACGGCGGCTTCGTGTCGCTCCTTCCGACTGGCCGCAATACGCTCGATAATGTCTGATGTATCCTTCGCGGGGGCTGTCACAGATATACAGGTCAGTAAAAACATTTTGCTTTTGCAGTATAATAACACTGTGTATTAGCAAGGCGATCACCTTTCAAGGTCACCCGATAGTACTGGGTGGATAGCCATCAGTGTGAGGAAGCTATTGATGAAATTAAGTAAAGATCTGACCAACATATCAGGAGATATTCAAAATGTGGACGTACATCCAAAATTGTTAATGCCTACGCCGGGAATGTGACTTTGCACTAACGGGGGTGAGACAAAAAAAAATTGGTGGAATATGTTTGAAAATCTTTATACCCTAGATGGATATTTTGCAGGTAATGGAAGTCTTCACAACAAACTTGTCACATCAGTGGCCGGCAGGGCAAATGAAATTTAGAACATTGCTGGATCAAATGATAATTTCCTGACCCAAAAACAATATATTCAGCATTAGTGCCAGATATATAAAAATTGTGAGAACTATACAAATTTGTTGGGGCATTAAAATTTAAGTGTTCAAAAGTTCTGCTGGGCCAATAGGCCAGCTGGCTGTTGATTTCTGCTGGCTTGGGGTTTATTGTGAAGACTATTAAATGGGATACCGGGTAATAAGGAAATAAGCTTATAAAGACGAACCAACGACATCGGGCAGTCCGCGGACCTCCTTCCCAGCCACACTGCTGTCTGGTTCCTTCATCTGGGTGCTCACGTACTCGGCATATTGTCTGAAAATTGACACATTCGTCACAGGCGTGTTCCATCTCATATGAGACACGCAATGTGATTTTGTACCTTCAGACATATGAGTAATTTCATTAAATACGTTTACAATATTTTTTATAACTAAAGTCAAAAGTTGACAAAAGTTTCAGAGTACATGCGGAAGTTTTGTTAACTTTTGACGCCATTTACGGAAAATATTGTAATTTTGTGAATGTATTTCATGAAATTACACAGATGTCCGAAGGTACAAAATCACATGGCATGTCTCATATGTGGCTTAGTGTTCCCCCAGCCTATATTAGCATGGGGGAGTAATTATTTCTATGTGATGGTTCCTGCTTTCTACTGATTTTAAAATTTTAATATTCACATTTATTTGAATAGCTGTACATTGTATATTCAACATGCAATAGAATTTACATGGAGTTCATTGTATAACACAGTGCTGATGACATATGAGGCAGTCAATGTGATTTTGTAAATAAAATGTGCAATTTTTCATGACTAGATGGCCGCGGCCTGCAAGCGGGCGCGACAAAAACTTAAACCAAAAACGTTAACCAAAAATTTCAAAGTAATTATACCTTGACATTGGGCACAGGGGCCGCACGGGAGGGGGTAGAATGAAAATATAGATGATGATAAACACCCATGTGAAGTTTCAAGGTAATGGGCAAAGCAGGTGCAGAGATATAGTACATGAAAAAATGTTAACCAAAAACTTGAACCAAAAACTTCAAAGTAATTTGACCTTGACATTGGGCACAGGGGCCGCACGGGTGGGGTAGAATGAAAATATGGATGATGATAAACAGGCATGTGAAGGTTCAAGGTAATGGGCAAAGTAGGTGCATAGATATAGTACATGAAAAAAATTTAACCAAAAACTTTAACCAAAAACTTCAAAGTAATTTGACCTTGACATTGGGCACAGGGGAAGTTTGTGAAGTTTCAAGGTAATGGGCAAAGCAGTTGCAGAGATATAGTGTGACGACAAACTTTAACCAAAAACTTCAAAGTAATTTGACCTTGACATTGGGCACAGGGGCCGCACAGGAGAGGGGGTAGAATGAAAATATGGATGATGATAAACACCCATGTGAAGTTTCAAGGTAATGGGCAAAGTAGGTGCATAGATATAGTACATAGGCATAGTAATGGGCAAAGCAGTTGCAGAGTTATAGTATAACGAAAAACTTTAACCAAAAAACTTTAACCAAAAACTTTAACCAAAAACTTTAACTGGACACACGTACGTACGCCAAAGTGCCGAATATATCGCGCTTTCCGCAAGCGGACGCGACAAAAAGTGCCGACTATATCGCGCTTTCCGCAAGCGGGAGTGACAAAAACTATTCACAGAAACTGTGATATTTTCTGTAAATAATGAAGAAAGTTGACAAAATGTTCATAGAAAATGCGAAATTCTGTTCCGCATTTGCTCTGAAAATTTTGTCAAATTCTGACATCATTGAAGGAAAATAGCATACATTTTGTAATCATGGCTTGTCTTATATTAGTGAGTGTCTTCAACCTCTTTACACCCCTACCGTCTTAATCGTAACAAACACAGGCACTTACTTATAGGCGACAGGATTTTCCACGTAGGGGTCATTAGGAAAGCCATCTGCCCAGGTTCTCTGCCTAGTACCCAGAATGCCGTGTTCAAGTTCATCCTTAGGAAGCTGGACAATGGGCACGTCGGTGCCTCTACATCCCGACTTATGGTCACTATCTCGTGCTATCTTCGTCAGGCTTCGGTTCAGTTGCACCTTATAACGAAAAAGTGGAAGCCAATGGGTTTAACACAAGTTTACTATGCTGAATTAAATTTTCCGCTGTTTATATTTTATTTTCAATTTTTGCTCATCATAAACATGTTTTGACAACACTTTTGAATCCTTCTTTCTATTGAGAATAAATACAAAATATAAAACAACAGCCGACGACAATTTATGGTTCCCGCATTCTAAAGGATAAAGTTCCAACAAAATCAACAAATTTTTGTTTCCACCAATTTGTTGACATGGTGAACATGCAAGTCGCATAAATTTTGCGAATATAAAGTTGAATATCCTTGTCCCACACCAGTGCATACGAGACACGCCATGTGATTGTGTACCTTCGGACATCTGCGTAATTTCATTAAATATGTTTACAAAATTTACAATATAATTCTGCATGTACTCTGAAAATTTTGTCAACTTTTGACGCCATTTATGGAATTTATTGTAAATTTTGTAAACGTATTTCATGGAATTACGCAGATGTCCAAAGGATTTGTTTGTTTGTTGGGGTTTAACGGCCGATCAACAGCTAAGGTCATTTAAGGCCGGGCTGATGTCCGAAGGTACAAAAATCACATGGCATGTCTCATATGATGTGTACTCTTAATCTGACTTTCCACTAATGTGGGTGATATAAAATGTAATACCAACCTGGGCCTCAAACATCTGCCTGTATATCTTGCCACTCGGCACAATCCGCACTGATGTCCCTGCGTCCCCCATTTTATTGTTTTTTTCTGCTCCTCAATCGTGTTCTTCTATCTCTATTTTCAGTTTACTCTCAATAAGCCAGCTCGGAATCTAAGCCGGCTTGTTTCTCACTTACATCACAATGTTCTTGAACTATACCTACAAAATTAAAATGGATAGTTATCAAAGTATGTGTTATTGTCAACTGGGTATCATAGTTCTATTTAAATACATGCAGCTATTTTTTCACAAGCTTTCTCAAAAATATCATTGGCAGGACGAAAATATTTAGCAATATATAGATACAGTTTTTTTAAATAGCTAAAAATGTCGTTATTTTGTTAAAAATTGTGAAAAATAAACACAATTTTCACATACATGTAGATTATGAATTTATCTTTTATCTGAAGTTTTGAATAACAAGTAATATTTTTGTATGCATGTAAAATGCCATTGTTCTCATCAAACACCTGCTTCTACAGCACTTTATAATAATTTCCCAGGCAGTGTTTTATCTACCACTTTTGGTTGGTGTGTGATATTGGTCTTTTCTAAAACTAGATGGCCGCGGCCCAAATGTCGCGTGCGTCAGGGCTTTGATAGTACAATGCATACCGAAAAACTTTAACCCGACCGCACATACGTACATAAATGTGCAGACTATATTGCGCTGTCCGCAAGCGGGCACGACAAAAATGGCGTGTCATCTTATGAAAAAATAATCAAATTTCTATAATTTTGGTGTGTCAAATCCCAAATATGTGTGTATTTGATGCGTGACACTCCGGTAAATAAATCACTACTGAAATTATAAACTATCAATTGCAGAAAAACAAGCATAATTTAAATAAGCGGTCCAGATAAATATTAACAGTGAAAAATATATCTACTGAAATTAATTAAACTAATTAGTAAAACTATTTCAAATATACCAGTGTGTTATTACGGATACCTTAGACTACATTACTTAGAAGAAAAACCAGTGAGGTTATATGGCCAAAGGTCCCAACAAGAAATTGAAATTAGTTGCCGACAAGTAACTCTGCAACTCCTGTATCATCTGTGGCAGTTAACGTGCTGTCCACAGCATTTCCCTGCAGCGCTAACAGGAGATTGAAGTGCTAACATCAAACCGGGCTGCCTGTGTGAGGCGAACACTGCCCTGATGCCAATTAATGCAATCCTACTTACCATACAGACTGAGGAATGCTACAGACTTAGGAATGCAGATGCTTAAAGCAGATATTTGACACCCAGTTTTAATAAAATAAATGTAATGAAGCTGCTTTAGTCCAGGTTCAATGAATTACGAGGATTATCAGGATATCTCAAATATGTCACAATTAACAGCAAAAGTGCGAATCAGATCCGATTCGCTATTCTACAGAGGAATCCTATGAGTGGAATTGTAACTCTGGCTACGGACGGTACGGGAATAGATTGCAAGAGTTACCATTCACAACTAAGTACAAGTACATTGCATCTGGAGATTTACATAGCTAGTGATAGGATTAACAACAACTATAGATAGACCTTCAACTTCAAAATACTGCACATTAGATAACCAGATAACCTTTAGTAGCGTGCACACTTATATTCAGTTAAAATACCATGGGCATATATAAAGATGTTATACCAAGCTTGAGAGACATGCTTGAGAGCGGATAGCAACTGTCTAGACATCCAATTGTCTAGTACAGGGATGCTGTAATTGATCAATATCCCGGTTTCTAATGGAAACATTAAAAACATAATTTCCGGTTTTGAAATCGCGGAAAGCGTAAGGAAAACCAATAAAAGAATGGAACTTAAGATGAGAATTTTATAAATTCTGTAAATTTTCAGAAAATAGAGAATGGCCTTTCCCGATTTGTCACTCGCCAAATGGGGCCAGTGACAAGAAAATCCTCTCGCCAACACGAAAAGTGACTCGCCATGGCGAGCGGGGCGTGTGAATTTTTAAGCCCTGATCTATCTTCTATCTTCCATTAATCTCAAACCCCTGTTGGTGACTTGAAGATGTGGATTATACTTTATTTCATATATACATGTACATACAATTTAAAATAAAATTGAGGTTCCCGGTAATTAGCCAGTACCCATTTAGAGCTAGGTGGACTAAAGCAGTGTGGATAAAGTGTCTTGCTCAAGGACACACCGCATGCCTCCGGTGAGGCTCGAACCCACGACTGTTGGATCAGCAGTCCGACGCGCCCACCACTTGCCTATTGCGGTCATCATACAATTTCAAATACAATCAAGGTTCGCGGTAATTAGTCGGTATCCATTTACAGCTGGGTGAACTGAAACAGTGTGGATAAAGTGTCTTGATGAAGGACACAAGACGTGCCTCCAGTGATCGAGGCTCGAAACCACGACAGACGCTGTCAGAAGCTCTCCACTTTGCTATTGCAGTCCACAGTGGGTACGGGTGATTAGATTGACTACTGTATTTCGAATTTCATCACATAGCAGCTAAAATATGGCAAACCAAAGAAAAGAAATTGAATCTGTGAAAATCAGGAAAATTGAAATGTCAACAACTGACTTTACCAAGCAATTTAGCGCACTTGAGGGATTGTATTTGAAGTTTTTAACCGCGTTTGATGTAACGAGTTAAGCCAGTTTTGACAATCAGTACTTGATTTATGTTGTTTCACCAGATAGGTATTTTAAGAATAAGTGCTTATGGAGAAAATAAGTAGAACAAGATCATGAAAAGTGAAATTACATTTTTAGCCGCCATTTTGGAAACATCTCCGTAGTAACTGGGTTGAGTGTAATACATAAACTTATCAAACAACTTTTAGTATTATCAAATGCTCAATTAAAACAAATAATAACAAAGGGTTCAAAAGTAGATATTATAAAAAAATGTTTTGAAATTTAATAAAGTAATAGATGCAGTAAAGTATGTATAGAAATATGATTAATATTATAGAGAAAAATAATAATTTCGTCTATTCAACATGCAATAACTGGTTAATTCGTACCTTTGGTCAGTTTGAACACAGATTCCTGTCATAATGCTCCGATTGGAGCGTGCACAGTATCGATAGATAGATAGACACATATCATGCAATTTCGCGTCAAATTTTCGAATTTCGTACCAAGTTTGGTCACCGTCCAACTATGCTACAAAAAGACACACACATCAGCATGTTCCATTGGCTCTCCGACTTAAAAAAAAAAGTAACCATACAAATTCATGTTACCACCTTCAGATAAAAAATACCATCAAACTCCTTCTAAATTCTTGGTAACCAGCTTGAAATAAACCCGGGCCCCAGTATGGTGTACGAACGGGGTCAAAACTAAAATTACAGGTGCACCTATAAAATGTGCAGGTCCACCTGTAAAATATTGTGGACCTGTAAATATATAGGTAGACCTGTAAAATATACATTTGTTTACAGGTGGACCTGTAAATTGTAGGCCTACAGGTTGAGCTGTAAATTTTACATGTCCATCTGTATATTTTACAGGTTCTATGGTAACATGTACAGATCCACCTATAAATGTACAGGTCCACCTGTAAATTTATAGATGGACCAGTAAAATATACAGGTGCACCTGTACAATTTTATAGGTGCACATGTAATTTTAGTTTTGACCCCGTTTATACACCATACGCCAGGGCACCGATATGGCCCTGCACATGTGGATCATGTGACACAGGTGTAACCTGGAAATCTAAGGCATTAGAATGTGACTCATGCATTTCATGGTTCGATATAATCTGTCAATGACAAATGAAAGACACCATGTATGCCATTATGGAGAGCAGCAATCTATCATGGCACTGTGTAAAATGCGGCCTGTCGAGTTCAACGCAAATAATGTAATGATCGCTTAGCCCGGGGAGTGTGTCTGTTCCACGTTTTGCTGCCGACGATATTTTGGCCATTAAACACACTACATCTGTTAGTTAGTGATGAAAAATTAAATATTTTAAAGGTACATGCCCATTCAGTAGGTACAAACTATTTGTAAAAGGAATTAAATAAGTGAATAATTGTGTCACTATTCCACCAGTTCTAACAATTACGAGTGCCCGCTGTACAGATATAATAATTTAGTAATATGTATTTACTGATAGTGACTCGCGGTGGTATCAGGCTATTTTCATATGCAAATGAGGCATGATATGTTTTAATTATTTATACTAATTAAATGTACGTGTCACCTGAACAAAATATATTTTCGACAGATAATAAAGTATGATCATTGCACATCAACAAATACATACAGAGAATAAATAGTCATGTATAATAATGCCAATCAATACACGGGGTAATGGTGAATGAACGTTTATTTTTCCAGAAATACACACATACGAATACGAAATTATCACACTGAGTGCGAAATGGTATAGGTACGAATTGCCCTAGATTTTTCTATTTGATTCAACCAAACATGGCGGCGCACATCGTTCGATTGATCGACAGTTTGCCGAATTCTGATAATCAGCTTGAAGTATTGGAAGACCTGAAGACTGTCACTGGGTCATTACAACCCTCTGCGTTAGCTGGTGCTGTTAGAAATATTTCTTTCAATGCTGTTTTCGACAGTCTTTCTACAAACGATAGGTATGGTCAATTTAAAATATGCATCGTCATTTTAACACATACCCCACCCATATTTTTAACATGGAAAACAACAACAACGTATGGTCGAGGCGCCAGTTTTCGGGGTAGTCGGAGTTTTCGGGGTATTCAAATATTTTGTAATTTATAGACATGTGTGCAGCCGCGATGTGCTTTACGTCAGGTGATTAAAATAAGCGTGACTTGACGTAAATTATGTCCTTTAAAATGCCACCAAATCCAATGTTTGGACTAAATACTGGTAAATTTTGTAATTTTAGGCATTTAGGTAATTTTATTCACGAACCTACCTTGATTTTCTACGTCTGCCATTAATCTGCTCTTTAATATTGTTAAAATCATAAACAATAGAAAAGTTTCAAGTTTTCCTTCACTGTGCCTTATTCATCTGCGAGACATCAACAGCCAATGAAAACTCGGGACAAATTAGCAGATTTATTCACACTTTCGGAACATACCCCGAAAACACCAACCATAAGTCAAGATTCAAGATGGCTGACTCCTGTGTTGCTAAACGCGCTGACGCGGATTTTAATCCAACAACAATCTTATTTTGAAGGCAAGAAACATTGAAAGAAATGTTTAGCATTGGATTGAACTGACAAGTTAGCTCATATGGTATGTTTTATAAAAATCGCTAGTTGATGAACTTGTTAATACCCCGAAAACTAGACCCACCATCATATACAGTAATGAGTTATACTACTTACTAGCCCAATGTTGTACCCAAACAGACACTAACTTTGATTTTAGAGTGGATAGGCCAATACTCGCTCATTTTGATCATATTTACGCATATATCAGAATCGGGAGATAACGGGATAACTTGCCAGACTTTGATAATATTTCACATCAATGTTTGTCTACTGTCTGTTTCACGAAAAAGCTGTCCAACAATTCAAAAACAAGATAACTTTTGATAATATTAAATTAAAGGAAAAATTAAGAATGAGCCTTCTTTTTATTTCGTGAAATTTGGTCAAATATTGATTTTATTGCGAAAAAACAATTTCCCCATGTTAAATCCCCATACTGGCCATAGACATGTTCACGGGGAATTTTTTTTGAATTTTAGAAATACTGGACCGATTTTTAAAATTTAACTTTTGTTTTCCTAGTTAGATCATATCCAAGCTATCTAGTCAGGTTTCTGAGTCAATTTCCAAATTTTTTCGTTTTTTGACTCCTCCCACACTTCCTTACCACTTTTCCCCCCGGCATGTTAAATCCCATAGAAAAAAAAAAAAAAAACCCTACAAATCAATTTTTCGTAATAAAATCAATATTTGACCGAATTTCACGAAATAAAAAGAAGGCTCGTTCTTAAATTTTCCTTTAATTTAATATTATCTTCAATAATATTGTTTTTCAATTGTCTATATGGTAGTATATGGCCGTAAAATTTGGACAGCTTTCGTGAAACAGACTATAGGGATGATGCTTCATTACGCACACCCCAACATCCAAATTCTCAAGGTCATTTATTTACTTGTAATGTTCACCGGTTTTGTAACAGAAATGCGTTGGAAGTTATTGTTTTTTCACAATATCTCTAACCCCTTGCCACACTTTCATAATATTTCACATCAATGTTTGTCTAGGGATGATGCTTCATTACACACACCCCCACACACCCCCACACACCCCCACATCCAAATTCTCAAGGTCAAGGTCATTTATTTACTTTTAATGTTCACAGTCAAATGCCTCGGCAGGCGCGACACCGCTTCCGTGGCGGAATTCTTGTTTAATTTTCTTGCAGAATGAGACGTTTACAATGAGATATATATCATTAAAATCGGTCCAGCGGTTCAAAAGTTATCACAACAAGTGATTATGTACAAGATGGTTACACGTCCTGGCGGACGAAAACGGCCAGTATACGGTCGACACCTTCACACTGTCTCCTTGAGTAGTATATAAGAGTCGAAATGATACCACCCCCCAATTGTGGATGCAAATTTCACACACATCCTCTTTTGAGCCAACATACACGTGGAAAAGCAGGTGAATTTTTATGTCCAAAATATGAGAAAATATGACATACGAGAATGGAAAGGTCGAGACATCCACTATTGGGACGAAGACATCCATAATTGTGACGAGAGTTATCCACAATTGGGACGAGAGGAATCCACAATTGGGGGGTGGTACAAAAGACGACGTTTTTTTCGCCCAATTGGGGGGGTTGGTAGTACAAAAGACGATGTTTGTGCCCGATTGTGGATACTCTCGTCCCAATTGTCGATAACTCTCGTCCCAATTATGGATTTTAGACGTCCCAATAGTGGATACATTGCAAAAATCGGCAAAAACATCCACAATTGTGACAAAAACATCCACAATTGTACTACCAAAAAAAAATAAAAAAATAAAAAATCACCAAAATATGACAAATGACAATGAGAATATCCACAATTGGGACGAAGACATCCACAATTGGGACGAGAGTATCCACAATCGGGCGCAAACGTCGTCTTCGTCCCAATAGTGGATACATTGCAAAATTGCAAAACATCCACAATTGTGACGAAAACATCCACAATTGTACTACCAAAATTGAAAAAAAAAATCACCAAAATATGACAAAATATGACAAAATACAATGAGAATATCCACAATTGGGACGAAGACATCCACAATTGGGACGAGAGTATCCACAATTGGTCACGATATACACACTTGGGATTGGTAGTACAAAAGACGATGTTTTCGCCCGATAGTGGATGGGGTTCTAGTACATTCTGCACGGAGCCACAATTGTTTCTGTTGTATGTATCCACAATTGTGACGAAAACATCCACAATTGTACTACCAAAATTGAAAAAAAAAATCACCAAAATATGACAAAATATGACAAAATACAATGAGAATATCCACAATTGGGACGAAGACATCCACAATTGGGACGAGAGTATCCACAATTGGTCACGACCTACAAGGAATGCGAAACATGCGGCAAGGGTTTCGACAAGCCCGCAAATCTTCGAAGACACATGGGTCGCAAGAACCCGTGCAGACCTCCCACGAGAGAGTGTCCCGGATGTGGAGGGAAGTTTGCCACCTACAAGACTCTCTGGCAACATCGCTCGAACAGGTGTCCCGAGGGGGCAGAAGATAGAACCACGGAGGGTAGCAAGAAGGAGGCTGCGACCAGGAAGAGGGTCCTGGTACTAGAGAAGAGGGTGGTAGAGTTGGAGGAGGAGGTAGCTAGACTGCGGGATGGAAAACCTCGCGAGGGAGCGAGACACGAGAACGTCGACGACGAGATCGATTGGGCAGATCTCGATCTGTAGAGAGATTCTGCACATTTTTGCACATTTTTGCACTAGCCAGTTTTCCCCCATCTCGACCCCCAACGGCAAACAAAACACCAGAAAACCTCTCCCAAGAGGCAAACAGAAATGATACCACCCATTTGTGTATTTGGACACATTTGGGAAAGACGGGTTGGAAAAAGAGGCTCGCATCTACAAGACCTTTTCTCGCAGAGCGCGAACACAGGACTCGGCGATTTCTCGTTTTCGTGTTTCTACGGCCAGCGCTTGCTCTAGATCTGCAAACCGAAGTTGTAGCCGCGCGTTTTCGCTTGGTGGGCCATCCGGACACGAGGTGTGGCCGTGCCTAGCTAGAGACCGTGCATGGGAAAAAGTCTTTCCGCAACCATCGCACAAGAAGCGCGGCGGACTACACCCATTTTTTCGTTTCTCGTGTCGCGCCAAGTTGTACTTTTTGGCAAAGACTCTACCACACTTTTCGCACTCCATTTTCCCAATAGTGTTTTGTGTCTAATTGGGCGCAAAAATATTTTGGAAAAGATCGAAAACCTCTCTCCAAAGGAGGTAGAAAAATGATACCACCCAATTGTCCACATTTGGACTTTTGGGAAAGTCGAAGAAAAATCGTCTCCCAAGAGCAAAACAAAATCTAGACCACACCGAAAAACAGAAAACCTCTCCCAAAGGAGGTAGAAAGACAACTCGAAAAGACAACTCGGAAATACAACTCGAAAAGACAATTTTAAAAATAACTTTTCCAAAAAAGGCTACTCCATGTAGAACGGGTCGCTACTACCAGAGTGCTGGTGTACGGAGTCGCTAGTTTTTTCCTTCGGCGTACCGGACTGTTTTGCGGAGTGCACGAACTGGGCGTCGGTGTCTGTTTTGCTCTTCCAGAGTCTACAGGCCTCTAGACCCACGAATGGGAACAGTGGTCTGCAGACCGCGTACGCCACCACCGCTACACCCAGCCACCACTTCGCATTCTCTACAGTTCTCCAGACGTCGTGCACCTCCCACCCGGATTCCGTCTGGCACTCTTCTTCCTCCGGGCACTCGTCTTTCTTCGGACACTCGGAATCGGCATCGTCGAAAATTGCGTCCAACAGTCTACGTTCCAACACGTCCAACCGGTTCTCCAAACGTCTCTCCATGTCGGACAGGTGCGTCGATTCTTCGAACGAGCTGGCGTTTCGTACATCTTGCAGTAGATCTGTGGGGAACTCGGTGGGGCCCGCAAAACCAGGCGCGGACACCCTGTGGTATCATTTTTCTACCTCCTTTGGAGAGAGGTTTTCGATCTTTTCCAAAATATTTTTGCGCCCAATTAGACACAAAACACTATTGGGAAAATGGAGTGCGAAAAGTGTGGTAGAGTCTTTGCCAAAAAGTACAACTTGGCGCGACACGAGAAACGAAAAAATGGGTGTAGTCTGTCGCGCTTCTTGTGCGATGGTTGCGGAAAGACTTTTTCCCATGCACGGTCTCTAGCTAGGCACGGCCACACCTCGTGTCCGGATGGCCCACCAAGTGAAAACGCGCGGCTACAACTTCGGATTGCAGATCTAGAGCAAGCGCTGGCCGTAGAAACACGAAAACGAGAAATCGCCGAGTCCTGTGTTCGCGCTCTGCGAGAAAAGGTCTTGTAGATGCGAGCCTCTTTTTCCAACCCGTCTTTCCCAAATGTGTCCAAATACACAAATGGGTGGTATCATTTCTGTTTGCCTCTTGGGAGAGGTTTTCTGGTGTTTTGTTTGCCGTTGGAGGTTGAGATGGGGGCAAACTGGCTAGTGCAAAAATGTGCAAAAATGTGCAGAATCTCTCTACAGATCGAGATCTGCCCAATCGATCTCGTCGTCGACGTTCTCGTGTCTCGCTCCCTCGCGAGGTTTTCCATCCCGCAGTCTAGCTACCTCCTCCTCCAACTCTACCACCCTCCTCTCTAGTACCAGGACCCTCTTCCTGGTTGCAGCCTTCTTCTTGCTACCCTCCGTGGTTCTATCTTCTGCCCCTCGGGACACCTGTTCGAGCGATGTTGCCAGAGAGTCTTGTAGGTGGCAAACTTCCCTCCACATCCGGGACACTCTCTCGTGGGAGGTCTGCACGGGTTCTTGCGACCCATGTGTCTTCGAAGATTTGCGGGCTTGTCGAAACCCTTGCCGCATGTTTCGCATTCCTTGTATGGCATTGTGTCTGTCTATTCCAATGGGAAACATATCTTCAATTGGGCGTTCGATTGTGGATGTGCCGAGGCGAAACGAGACGAGGGTGGCGAGGGAGTTGGGTGGGGGAATCCTCCAAAAATTGTGGCTCCGTGCAGAATGTACTAGAACCCCATCCACTATCGGGCGAAAACATCGTCTTTTGTACTACCAATCCCAAGTGTGTATATCGTGACCAATTGTGGATACTCTCGTCCCAATTGTGGATGTCTTCGTCCCAATTGTGGATATTCTCATTGTATTTTGTCATATTTTGGTGATTTTTTTTTTCAATTTTGGTAGTACAATTGTGGATGTTTTCGTCACAATTGTGGATACATACAACAGAAACAATTGTGGCTCCGTGCAGAATGTACTAGAACCCCATCCACTATCGGGCGAAAACATCGTCTTTTGTACTACCAATCCCAAGTGTGTATATCGTGACCAGTTGTGGATACTCTCGTCCCAATTGTGGATGTCTTCGTCCCAATTGTGGATATTCTCATTGTATTTTGTCATATTTTGTCATATTTTGGTGATTTTTTTCAATTCTGGTAGTACAATTGTGGATGTTTTCGTCTCAATTGTGGATGTTTTGCAATTTTGCAATGTATCCACTATTGGGACGTCTAGTACAAAAGACGACGTTTGCGCCCGATTGTGGATACTCTCGTCCCAATTGTGGATGTCTTCGTCCCAATTGTGGATATTCTCATTGTCATTTGTCATATTTTGGTGATTTTTTTATTTTTTTTTGGTAGTACAATTGTGGATGTTTTTGTCACAATTGTGGATGTTTTTGCCGATTTTTGCAATGTATCCACTATTGGGACGTCTAAAATCCATAATTGGGACGAGAGTTATCGACAATTGGGACGAGAGTATCCACAATCGGGCGCAAACATCGTCTTTTGTACTACCAATCCCCCCAATTCCCCCATTGGGCGAAAACGTCGTCTTTTGTACCACCCCCCAATTGTGGATACTCTCGTCCCAATTGTGGATAACTCTCGTCCCAATTATGGATGTCTTCGTCCCAATAGTGGATGTCTCGACCTTTCCATTCTCGTATGTCATATTTTCTCATATTTTGGACATAAAAATTCACCTGCTTTTCCACGTGTATGTTGGCTCAAAAGAGGATGTGTGTGAAATTTGCATCCACAATTGGGGGGTGGTATCATTTCGACTCTTATATACTACTCCTTGTATGTCAACATTAGAGAGGTTCTACAGTTTTTAGCCAGGTTTTTTGAAAAAAAATCCAGGCTATTGGATTGGCGAAAGCCGGGCGGGCGGGTGGGCGGGTGGGCGGGTGGGCGGCGGGCGGCGTCCACAATCAATGTTAAGTTTTCGTGTTTGAGTCCATTTCTTTGTTACTGTACCACCTAGGACCACCAAACTGTCACAGCTTCATAATCAAGGGGTGCCCACCACATATCACTATCCAACATGTTACCTTTTTTTTAACTTGACCCATTTTTTCCGCGCAGTCGACTTAGCCATTTTCAATGTTAAGTTTTCGCGTTTTACAAATGTTAAGTTTATTTTCGTGTTTTTAAGTCCATTTCTTTGGTACTGTACCACCTAGGACCACCAAACTTTCACAGCTTCATAACCAAGGGGTGCCTACCACATACAACTATCCAACATGTGACCATTTTTAGCCAGGTTTTTTGAAAAAAAATCCAGGCTATTGGATTGGCGAAAGCCGGGCGGGCGGGCGGGCGGGCGGGCGGGCGGGCGGGCGGGCGGGCGGCGTCCACAATCAATGTTAAGTTTTCGTGTTTGAGTCCATTTCTTTGTTACTGTACCACCTAGGACCACCAAACTTTCACAGCTTCATAATCAAGGGGTGCCCTCCACATATCACTATCCAACATGTTACTTTTTTTTTAACGTGACCCATTTTTTCCGCGTAGTCAACTTAGCCATTTTCAATGTTAAGTTTTCGCGTTTACAATGTTAAGTTTTCGTGTTTAAGTCCATTTCTTTGGTACTGTACCACCTAGGACCACCAAACTTTCACAGCTTCATAATCAAGGGGTACCCACCACATATCACTATCCAACATGTTACTTTTTTTTTTAACTTCACCCATTTTTTCCGCGCAGTCGACTTAGCCATTTTCAATGTTAAGTTTTCGCGTTTACAATGTTAAGTTTTTCGTGTTTAAGTCCATTTCTTTGGTACTGTAGCACCTAGGACCACCACCAAACTTTCACAGCTTCATAACCAAGGGGTGCCTACCACATACAACTATCCAACATGTGACCATTTTTTTACCTTCGCCTATTATTTCTACGTAATTGACTTAGCCATTTTCAACGTTAACTTTTTAACGTACGTCTGGTTAGAGTTTTTTGGTTAAAACTTTTTCGTTATACTATATCTTTGCAACTGCTTCGCCCATTACCTTGAAACTTCACATGGGTGTTTATCATCATCATCCATATTTTCATTCTAACCCCCAACCATGCGGCCCCTGTGCCCAATGTCAAGGTCAAATTACTTTGAATTTTTTTGTTAAAGTTTTTTTGTGTACTATATCTCTGCAACTGCTTCACCCAATACCTTGATACTTCACATGGGTGTTTATCATCATTGTCGCACCTGCTTGCGGAAAGCGCGATCCTGTGCCCTATGTCAAGGTCAAATTACTTTGAATTTTTTTGTTAAAGTTTTTTTGTGTACTATATCTCTGCTACTGCTTCACCCAATACCTTGATACTTCACATGGGTGTTTATCATCATTGTCGGTGCGCACCTGCTTGCGGAAAGCGCGATCCTGTGCCCTATGTCAAGGTCAAATTACTTTGAATTTTTTTGTTAAAGTTTTTTTGTGTACTATATCTCTGCAACTGCTTCACCCAATACCTTGATACTTCACATGGGTGTTTATCATCATTGTCGCACCCGCTTGCGGAAAGCGCGATATCGTTGGCATATGTCCGTCTGTCCGTACGTCTGTGTGTCCGGTTAAAGCTTTTTTTTCGTTAAAGTTTTTCTATCTACTATATCTATGTCCATGCCTCGCCCCAAGGCGCGACATGCAGGCCACGGCCATCTAGTCTACAAAAAGTGGGTATAATTATGTTATCCAAGTGTCTATGCTTGGAAAAAACCTGGCCTTGGTGGCTTTGCCTCGTTTCTTGTTTTATTTGTATTTCAATTAAAAATCATCTTTCCCATTTTGCATGTTTAGCCATTATAAAGTGGATTATCTTCCTTGGCTTCCTAGTATTAAGTTTATCGCGGTACTCTCCCTTTATTAGCTCACCTGAGCAAAGCTCATGTGAGCTATTGTTATGGCAAAGTGTCCGTCGTCCGTCCGTGAACATTTTCAATCATCTTCTTCTCCCGAACTGCTGAGCCGATATTGGTTAAACTTCACAGGGATGATATATGGGTGATGCCATTTTAGATTTGTTAAAATGGAGGTCATCGACAATCCAAGATGGCCGCCATGGAAAAGTAGGTAAAATTCTTAAAAAATCTTCTTATCACGAACCGCCAGGCTGATTTCGACGATACTTGGTATGAATGATCGATAGTTAGCGCTGTTTCAGATTTGTTCATATGGTGGCCCGTGGGTCAAAAATGGGCGTCGCCCGAGGGGTCAAATTTTATTTTTAACCGAATATAGTCATGTAATATATCAAATCGAAGGTATTGACGAGACAATCACTCTGGAACATTTTTTGTCTAAATCATATGATTACGTCATCCAAGATGGCCACCGATAGTTCAAATGGTCATTCTTTTACTAAAGATTTCAAACGTCTTTTTCTTGTAAACTGCTTGGCCGATATTGGCCAAACTTAACTGTAATGGTCTGTGTTTGAAGCCTGTTCATTTTTGTTAAAATGGAGGTCATCACCAAATCCAAGATGGCCGCCGTTGAGAAGTAAGTAAAATTCTTAAAAAATCTTCTTCTCACGAGCCGCCAGGCCAATTTCGACGATACTGGGTATGAATGATCGATAGTTAGCGCTGTTTAAGATTTGTTCATATGGTGGCCCCTGGGTCAAAAATGGGCGTGGCCCGAGGGGTCAAATTTTATTTTTGACCGAATATGGTCATATTATATATCAAATCGAAGGTATTGACTAGTCGATCACTCTGGAGCATTTTTTTGTCTAAATCAGATGATTTTGTCATCTAAGATGGCCACCGAAAGGTAAAAAAGTTGTTCTTTTACTAAAGATTTCAAACATATTCTTCTTGTGAACTGCTTGGCCGATATTGGCCAAACTTAACTGTGATGGTCTGTGGGTGAAGCCTGTCAATTTTTGTTAAAATGTAGGTCATCACCAAATCCAAGATGTCCGCCGTTGAAAAGTAGGTCAAATTGTCAAAAAAATCTTCTTCTCACAAACCTCCAGGCTGATTTCGACGAAACTTGGTGTGAATGATTGATATTTAACGCTGTTTCAGATTTGTTCATATGGTGGCACCTGGGTCAAAAATGGGCGTGGCCCGAGGGGTCAACTAGGGGTCAAATTATATTTTTGACCGAATATGGTCATATAATATATCCAATCCAAGGTATCGACGAGACGATCACTCTGGAGCATGTTTTGCCAAAATCAGATGATTACGTCATCCAAGATGGCCACCGACACATGCACATTCGCAATATATATTAGATCAGATAAGTGAAGAGTCTTTGTGAAATCAAGATGACCACTATGGAGGCTTTTAGGTGAGCGATACAGGCCCATTTGGGCCTCTTGTTTTAGTATCCATGCCTCACCCCAAGGCGCGACATGCAGGCCACGGCCATCTAGTCTACATCTGTCAGCGGCATTTTGGCAGACGTCCGTCCGTACGTCCGTGTGTCTGGTTAAAGTTTTTTGGTTAAAGTTTTTCATCTACTATATCTATTTTTTTAGTGTCCATGCCTCGCCCCAAGGCGCGACATGCAGGCCACGGCCATCTAGTCTACAAAAAGTGGGTATAATTATGTTATCCAAGTGTCTATGCTTGGAAAGAACCTGGCCTTCGTGGCTTTGCCTCGTTTCTTGTTTTCTATATCTTAGTGCGCAAAGTTTATATGCTATTACACACATTTTTACTGTGTAGCATTGTGTAGCGATATAGTACAACCTGTTGCATATAAAGCGGAAAACGTGCATCTAATTCCGCTCCTACAGGCCCGTAGCCAGACGTGTTTGAAGGGGGGGTCGTTTCGAAGGCCGAAGGGGCCTGAGATATCTAGGGGGTCTAAAAAAGTGGACCTCGAGGCTAAAAAAGTGGACCTCGAGGCTGGGCGGGGGGGTCGTCCGACCGCTCCGACCGCTCCGACCGCTCCGACCCCCCCTGGCTACGGGCCTGTCCAACTACATATGAGGCACGCCATGGGATTTTGTACGTTCGAGCATCTGCGTCATTTCATGAAATACATTTACAATATTTTCCGTAAATGACGTCAAAAGTTAATGTCATGCAATTAAGCAGATGCCCGAAGGTAAAAAATCCCATGGCGTGCCTCATGTATCAGTGTGATTGCAGTGAGCAGATTGACGTGTGCTGTGGTGTCCTGAAGAAGCTACTGGCAGCCCTACACCCGAGCGTTATCCTGAACCAGTTTCACACAGAACTTCTGGCCGGTCTCGCCCACCCTGCTCCCACCGTGCGCAAACTCTGCATATCTCAGGTATGTCGAAGGCTGCTGATAGGCTTTGTGCCTAAAAGACTATCTTCCCACCTGATTTCAAATGAATTTATTGTATGTTTTTTATGCCCCCGCCACCGGATGGTGACGGGGGCATATAGTGATACCGGTGTCCGTACGTACGTCTGTCCTGAAACCTTAACGCTCGGGTAAATGGCTTATATCCTTGCTTGGATCTGCTTCACATTTCACACACGCATTGCTCCAATGGTCCTCTACCGCCCTGTGACAAATACACATTTGTCCCGCCCCCGCTAAGCCCAGGGTCAAGGTCACAGACTTGGTGCGTTCGAAACCTTAACGCTCGGGTAAATGGCTTATAATTTTTGTCTCGCCCGCGAAAGCGGAAAGCGAGACATAGGTTTTGCTTTTCCGGAGTCGTCGGCGTCGGCGGCGGCGTCATCATTCAATGTTAAGTTTTCGTGTTACTGTCATTTCTTCAACACCTTATCAGCTAGTCATCAAACTTTATACATACCTTTACTATGATATGTAGATGAATATAGGACTATTAAACACAATTTGGTGGGCCCCAGGGTCTCCAGTGTGAAGGTCAAACTCTATTTGTTAATACTTTCAATGTTAAGTTTTTCGTGTTACGATCATACTTCAACACCTTATCAGCTACAGTCATCGAACTTTATACATATGTTTACTATGATATGTACATGAATATAGGACTATTAAACAAATTTTGGCGGGCCCCAGGGTCTCCAGGGTCACGGTCAAACTCTATTTGTTAATACTTTCAATGTTAAGTTTTCGTGTTACGATCATTACTTCAACACCTTATCAGCTACAGTCATCAAACTTTATACATATGTTTACAATGATATGTACATGAATATAGGACTATTAAACAAATTTTGGCGGGCCCCAGGGTCTCCAGGGTCACGGTCAAACTCTATTTGTTAATACTTTCAATGTTAAGTTTTCGTGTTACGATCATTACTTCAACACCTTATCAGCTACAGCCATCAAATTTTATACATGTGAGCCGCGCCGTGCGAAAACCGGGCTTAATGACAACATTTTCAGTGTTTACTTTTTCGCGTATTCTGAATTTTACATCTTTTAAAAGCCATATGCTGCCAAAATTATCAATGTATCCCAATTATGGTTCATTTTAGAAGTACATGTAGTTTTACGATGCGTGGTAAAAACTTATATGACGTTTTAGATCAATGACGTCGAAATTACGATGTTTTTATCAACGGCATATACAAGGGGTGTTGATCCTGACAAGTCCTATAGATTTGTCATCTTTTATCGCATGTCAACTAAATTTGGATATCTCATAGCCTGGCCAAGTGTCTCCCATTAGGCCAATACAAAGTATGAAAATAATGTTTATGGCTCGTGTTGCAGTTGCTAATGTAACGTCATGTTTTGGATTGCGGCCCAAGTAACGTAATTTGGTATGAATAATTTTCAAATAAGGCAGAGTGAGGCGGTTCTCTGTTGTTTGCTGCTGTCTGAAATAATTTTGGGGAATAATAGCGACATCATTTAACATTTTGTATGCAACGACATATTTTAAAGTAGGCAGTAGGCCGCTTATAACATTAACTTTGTGACAAAACACGATACCGGGCAGATACCTTATAATTGTCGCCGTGTGTCTTTCTTGAGGATCGCATTACCATCGCCTGATATACATTATTATGCAGTCAAGTGATAAACTGATGGTTTGATACTACAAAAGCACTTTCGACTACAAAAGCAAGTTTATGACCATCACATTTCCAATTAATATGTTGATACATTTATTTTAAATTCAATACAAACCCCGGATATTTATGTCATTATATAGCTGCATGTCTACCTCCATTTATGATAAAATGAGTGGCATTAAATGGCATATCATTCGCTAAGTACTGGATAGAATTGTTCAATTTACCAAGATAATAGATGGTAATGTCGTTGGCATACACTAGGTTGTTCATATTTAAGATTATTTAGG